>LR990652.1:0-628485 GCA_905147715.2 Xestia xanthographa | reverse complement strand
GAGCTGCCCGGACGCGGCGCTGCGCGCGCACTGCTGCGAGGCGGCGGCGGCGCTGGCGGACCTGGTGCTGACGGACGCGCAACATCTGGACGGCTCCGACCACACGCAGCATGTGTACGAACGGATCAGGCGGGAGGCAATACAGCCTTTCAGTGAGTATATCGACACTAACTCGATACAAATTAGTTTCCAGGCAGAGTCACAGACTAGACTTTGACTTACTGACCGTTTATGTTTATTTTCGAATAAAGTTTTTTAAATTTTTCAGTCGAAGAAGGTCAAACGGAGCGTGCGGCGGCTCTCGCTGAGAAGTTCAAAGACTTTGAGTTGTTGATAGACATGTGCGTCGAGAACAACGACATGGACAAACTGTTCTCATATATCGACAAGTATTCTAACGAGGTGTGTACTTATTTATTTAAACTTGATTTATTCACAGGTGGTACACAAGCAGATTGAATGCCTCAGGCTATTTTCTACCAGTCAATTTGTGGATTCAATTGGATAACTTTCGTTGTAGAGTATAATTTAATATTTTCACTTCTCATGCTCTGAAAGTGCTTGTTTGTGCAGAATATAGGCTGCACAAAATCAAGTTTTGTGCACAAGGGCATTAACGTATCTATTCATAAATGTACCTATATTAAGGCAAAGAAAATGAGCCATACAGCCAAACGCAATAAGAAGTTCATAGATAGAATTTGTTATTTTATAATATTTACTTTAATTTATTTGCCTTATGTGTTTTTTTTAATTTTAAAAATATAAAATTTTAAATTAGGTATTTAATTAATTTAAGAAAATGATTACTACAAAATTAATGTAATAGTAGTCTATATAGGTCTGCAGCTCGAGCTTAATATCAATGTCGTAAGATTTCAAAAATTAACGCGGTGGGAAACAGCTCTTGTTTTTTCGTGCATTTATTATTATTTTTAATTTATACTATTGTTTTATTTCCTCGCAATTGAAGTGAAAAGCAGAGTTTATAACTCGTCTACAAAGCCATTTTATCCAGCCCTCGCTTTCGGCTTTGAATTGTGTTCATACAAAAAATATCGTTTTATAGTTTCGTGACATCACGTACTGCGTTCATGAATATTATACCTGAAAAAGTTGTTCGTTTGATGACAGCTAGTTTTTGTAAGATAATAGTGCATTTAGTTACATAGTCCAATAAGTATGAAAACCGTCCAGGCGGCGGGCGTCAGGTGGTGACGTTATCAGAGCTATAGTGTTGTGGTGCACTCGGCAGGGCATCGCGGCGGTAACGTTCGCGCGGCTGTGCGGCGCGGGCGGCGCGCGCACGGCGCTGCTGCTGCGGGCGCTGGGCGCGCGCTGCGCCGGCCCGCTGCGCGCCTGGCTGCGGGCGGCGCCCGGCCGCGCCCAGCTGCTGGCGCTGCACGAGCTGGGCGCGCAGCACTACGCGGGCGCCGCCGACGCGCTGCTGCTCTGCGCCAACGACGAGCTGGACTCCGTCAACAGACTCACGGTAAATACGCTGACCAACTTATTCATTCATATTCAAATACTCTGTCTACCTACTGACTACGTTCGCGATCCACTATCCGATCCAGATTGAATCCAGCCCGATGCAGAACTGGATCGTACCGCCTACATTATTCGTTATTATTACAATTTACAACGATGCGTCTTCACTGTTCAACTTTTACTTCAACTCTGGATTGACCGTTTACACTATTCACTGACACTAGCATAAACAAATTAGAATGTGAAAAAATAGACCTTCAATCCAGCCACTGTCCTGAACGACTCACATGTATCCAAAATTGATTCACATTGTTGCAGTGACATTCCAGTACCGGATTCGATCGCTGATCTGAAATAATGTAAACCCAACATTATTCTAATCAATTTTTCAATCACAGTAACCAATCTCATCGAAAATTATCTATTCACCAAATAAATACTATACTGAATACACAAATATGTAACCAAACAAGTGCACAATGTATCTCCCTCAATTACCCAAGAACACAGCAATCCAACTAATACTAATAAGTTTCGCGCTTTATGTGGCGCAGATTTGATCGTATTCCAAACTCTAAATTGCTATTAAGAAATTCGTAATGACTCGCAGAGCTGCGCGTCGCTGGGCAAGCTGTGCCTGGCGGCGTCGGACGAGCCGGGCAGCCGCGTGTCGGGCGCGTGGCGGCGCCTGGAGTGGCGCCTGGCGCTGGGCGCGCAGCACGGGGCGCTGCCGCGCGACGTGCGCCTGCAGCACGGCCTGGACGGGCCCGACTGCCGGGTGATGCCGCCCGACGACCTCGTGCAGGTACCAAACTTGTTTTCTCTACTGCCCACTTTGACAATTTAGTATTTTTAGCGCCCCCATTTTTATACCTACTTAAAAACCACTATAACTTCAAATTAAATTAATTATTGTGAGCTATAATACCGGAAATTAAACATTCATTCTAAACGAGACTTTTACTCTAATCCACGAGAGTTAACTTGAGACCTGAATGCAGTAAGTAGGTAGTACACAACGGCGCTCAGGTCTCAAGTTAACTCTTACGAGCTACACCTGCCAATGAGAATGATTATTAAAATGCAACTTTATAGTATTCAGACTGAGTATCTTTTATTCAAAATAAAACAAACAACCGATTCTTCTCTCGATCTCGATGTCTTAATTAATATTATTTGATGTTCAAAAGTTTTAGTCGAGAGTCGAGAGCTCAGTCGGTATCTAAGAGTCCTAGATAAAATTACAAATCGCCCCCTAAGCCTCTACACAACGACCCCATTTTTTTTCTGGGTCTCTTACTGCCCCCCTTTAGGCCTGCAGCGCCCACAAGGGGGCGTTATCGCCCACTTTGGGAAAGGCTGGTCTATCTGATCGAGTCAAGTATTCAAAAAGTGTCTAAACCCTATCAATAAACGAACATTTTCCTTGTAGATGTACATCGACTCGGAGAGCAAGGCTCTTACGGAGTACGACTACAAGAAGGCGCTGGACCTCACCGACTACATACAGGACATGGAGCGTCGGGACGACCTAAGACTTCGGGTAATTCATCTCTTGACTTACACCTTATTTTCTCAAATTTCTTCATAACAGACGAAATATTTTCTCTTAGCTAATAACATGGTTGTGTAAAATAAAACCATTTCCATTTGAGCCAGTAACATTACGGGACTATGAATATTTTTGAGTAAAGGTCCACAGCGCGTGAGCGCATACCTCGTGAATAAAATAAAGCAAAACGAAAACGTTTTGCGTTGGTCTTCAAATAGGTTGTTTCGATTCTGAAGTAAGAAAGAAGAATTTGATCCTCTTTTTTAGTTATCGGTCTTTTTAGCAAGAGCGGGCTCTGGACTTGGGGCACCCCGACTCCGGACAGGTTAGGTTCGAAGGGGATGGCGGGGTCTAGAGAGCTAGCGAAGCATGTATTTAAGTGATCGTTTTAATTTTGCAAAAACAGCAAGCAAAATCATTATCATAGTTCATCTTAACGCAAAAACATTGAGATGTATGTAGAAATTACGTCTGATAGTTACCTGTTGGGCCCCAAAATTAAAAGAAATGAGCATTAAATATGTAATATTTTGATACTTTTTTAAATAATTCGATTTATCAAAATTACTTTTTTGTCTTAAATTTCAATTTCACCAAAAAGCAAGATCGAACACTAATAATAGTTTTGGAAGGTTAAATTAGGAATAAAATCAACTTCAAGGTTGTTCAATGTTACCTTTGGACATTGACTCAGCACTCGGCCTGGCTGACGCGCGGCCCAGTTAAAAGAATGATTTGGTTGCATCTTACACGCATAGGACACATAGACTTTGTATAATAGTGTGTGTTAAGAAATAAGTAGTATATAAGCAGAACATTTTGTAAATAAATCAGATTTGAATTTTATATTCTTGTCTCATTACCCCTCACTGTGGCCAAGACACCTTTAGCCATCTCTGATCAGTCTCGTGCGTCTGCGGGACTGGCAGTGAGTGTACCCTTCCCGAACCTGGTATTCCTGTCTACTATCCGTCTGTAACCTTAGGTCGCATGGTGCAGACATCCTGAACTTATTTATATATTTATTTATCACACACTAGGTATATGGTAGGTTAGGGCTGTAGGGCTTAGGGTCGTAGGGACTGTTAGGCTTGTAGGTCTTCGTAGGTTCCTTCAACTTATCATAAATTTTTTATGTACCGTCACACCCTTGACAGTGTTGCGGCCTTATGTGACGTTTGTTAAGGGTGGATGTACATTTTGGTCCTTCGAGCCGGATTGGGTGGACGTACAAAGGTAAACATCTAAATGTAGTAATAAGGCGTAGTCGACGTAGCCTCGCCACGCGGGGCTCCTATTTCTGTCTGCAGGTTTTAAGTAACCTAACACGAAGGGGATGGCGGGGTCTAGAGAGCGAGCGAATTAAGACCCCGCCATCTCCTTCGTGTTAGTGATGAGGAATTTCAGACTACCTCCTTTACAAACCACACCTTGCCTCTTTATAATATACGGTACGTACGTACGAGACAAATGGTGTGTTTAATGTGGTGTGTATACTGTAGGTGTGGTGCGCGTGTATCCGGCGCGACGACTGGTCGCAGTGCCGCGTGGACGCGCCCGCCGACGAGCTGCACAACAAGATGTTCTTCCGCCTCATCGACCTCGTGCACGTCATGGGTGAGCTACTGTGTGTGTGTGTGTGTGTGTGTGTGTACATCCGGCGCGACGACTGGTCGCAGTGCCGCGTGGACGCGCCCGCCGACGAGCTGCACAACAAGATGTTCTTCCGCCTCATCGACCTCGTGCACGTCATGGGTGAGCTACTGTGTGTGTGTGTGTGTGTGTGTGTACATCCGGCGCGACGACTGGTCGCAGTGCCGCGTGGACGCGCCCGCCGACGAGCTGCACAACAAGATGTTCTTCCGCCTCATCGACCTCGTGCACGTCATGGGTGAGCTACTGTGTGTGTGTGTGTGTGTGTGTACATCCGGCGCGACGACTGGTCGCAGTGCCGCGTGGACGCGCCCGCCGACGAGCTGCACAACAAGATGTTCTTCCGCCTCATCGACCTCGTGCACGTCATGGGTGAGCTACTGTGTGTGTGTGTGTGTGTGTGTACATCCGGCGCGACGACTGGTCGCAGTGCCGCGTGGACGCGCCCGCCGACGAGCTGCACAACAAGATGTTCTTCCGCCTCATCGACCTCGTGCACGTCATGGGTGAGCTACTGTGTGTGTGTGTGTGTGTGTGTACATCCGGCGCGACGACTGGTCGCAGTGCCGCGTGGACGCGCCCGCCGACGAGCTGCACAACAAGATGTTCTTCCGCCTCATCGACCTCGTGCACGTCATGGGTGAGCTACTGTGTGTGTGTGTCTGTGTGTGTGTTTTATGTGATTCTTGTGCGCCTCAATGCCCCGAAAAAAGGTTAAGGACTTATGTTGGTAATGTCTCCTACAGGCGGAGATCTGGAGCTTCTACTACCTCCCGTGGAGGACATTCTGACTGCCCCCGAGCTAGCCGAGCTGGTCTCCGACCCTCGGTTCCACTTCATCATCAAGTACGGCTACGAGTGCGTCGACACCACGCGCAACGACTCCATGCAAGAGAGTTAAACCTAATGGCTAACGAGTACGGTCACCTTACCTAAACTTTATTCACGTTTGGTACTTTGTCACATAACTGGTTTGCTAATTTGCATAGTATAATATGACAAGGTTCTAAGTGTGGTTAGGGTTTTTGTAAGTTGGCTGTACGTTTAACCGGATGTCAGTAGTAACACAAAAATACAAATATTGCCCTTACTGCAACACTGCTAAGGCGTTGTCAAAGTCAAATTGTTACGATATGGACACACGGTAAATTATATGTTTAGTGAGAAATGTTATGAGTACATTATTTATGTGTAAAGACTACTATATTATACAAGCCGTTGATTTAGTCACGTTTTACGATTAGTCAGCATTCTAACCGTCATATTAAAGAACTTTTATAAAAACTGTAGTAACGTGATGCACGTGAGTAACAAGACTTGTATGATAGTGAGTAACTGAAGCAGGTAAAACTAACAGCCTGAATAACTGTTGTCTGTTATTCATTATAAAAGCTTAGTTTATACAGCCAATCGTTGTACCCTTAACCTTAAGCGTGCTCTTGGATACGCAGCCTTCAGCTCAGCGCCGAAAGTTGAAAATTGAACAGCACACTCAAGGTTCCAGCCGACGTTTCAAATATCCATCGTCGACACAACATCGACTTATTGTTTCTCCTTGCGTATGTTAAGACTATACGAGAACTGTTGATAAAATAATAAGATCAGTACATAATGGAACCCCTGTAATACGGTACATTGTCGTGAAAGACTTATTAAAGTCTGATAGCTTAAAATTTAGAATAGATTCTTATAGTTTAGTATAATGTTAATAATCTGTAGCAAGGCTTGTGAAACAAATGGCTTCTATGCCCTTCTTGTTATTTCTTTGTTCAAGCCAAAACATTAGTATCTATGCGGTCGTTAATTTGACATAATATCTAGTTTTAGAAAAGTTGGTAGAGCGTCCTCTCTGTCGCTCATCCATGTGTCTCTTTCTAAAACTCGATGTGACTGACCCGAGTGCAGTAGAATAAGTTATTTTTAATTAGTAGTATTTTCATTGTATTAGTAGTGTTGTCTTTCGCTATTCGGTTTAAATAATCGCAAGATTTGACTGTTAGAGACTGTAAACTTTAGCATGTAGCAATAAAGTTCACAAAACAATTAGATTAATAGAATGCACCTTTTTCTAGATTGCTATATTCACGAAATAAAAAAAAAAACTTTTCGCCTAAATAAAACGACAGCTATAACAATAGTGACACTTGACGATGTTCTGACCAATGTACCGTTAGCTGATCAATCTAATTGCTGGCTCGGTGAGATGTCGTCATATTGACCAGTCGGCACGGAGTCTGTGTGCCCAGTGTACAGACGCAGTATATGCAGTACCTAACATGATGCACAGTGAATGTCACGGACCGCCATGAGAAGCCGTCTATTCCTGCACAGCATTTGTGTTTGTGTTACTTGAGAGAGGCTTGGTTCGTATACTAAGACGCGACCACTGCGCCGTGAAAGGGTTTACCAATACTAGTAAGTTGAACAGCCAATGGTATGCATTGAAAACAGATTTTAAAATTGTTAGTGCACCAGAACCGCAGAATAGTGAGAGATGTTATTAATAGATATTAAAATTACTTGAGTTAACATAACATAGTGTTTAGGATATAAGTTAGATAATTCCCGCTCCGGCTGGGTTATCGAATCGCGTTCGACTGACATTCTTAACTCATACCCGAGTTCCAATCTAAACTACCTAAACTTTCGTAAAACTAAAGTCACAAGTGGCGACAAAACTTACCTGAGCCCGCTTGCAACACAGATCGCTAAATACGTTTATTTTTGTCTGAACAACAATCGAACCTCGATACCCGTGGGTGGCACGCCCTAACATAATTCAATTATTATTTTATTCAAGCAACATATAACTCATTGTGTTAGTAACAATTTCACTTATAACTATGTTAGTAAACTAAATTATACACAAATCATGAAATTATCCTAAAATTAGAAAGGGGCACATCGTTACTATGCTGCAGCTCCAGCAGAAATTTTGCAGCACCGGTTAACGATCGCGCAGTCCAGTCGACCTGAGATCAGTTCTAGGATCAGTTGGCGCTCCCGCCTGCGTCCAGGGATGCGCATCTGTTACGCGTTACTGTATGACACAAACATCCCTGCAGCACTACAGGAGCGCGGCAACCCCACCAGTACCGAAGGGCGCTGCACGCCTTTAGTGTTCAATGAGCCCACAGGCTACACGCGTACAATGAACTACAATAAGCACGGAATAACGCGACTTTGACTTCACTCGAACAGCGCGCGGACCTAAGCCTCACTCTCAAGTCATCCGCGATAGTCCGGTTAAGCAGACGACGACCTCGTACGTCGGTGAAATACTACATGCCATACAAAAAAGGTAATCATTACTTATTTTTGTTGATAGATTTTGAGTACTTAAAACTGTCTATGTTATCTTTAAACGATTGGCTAGAACAGAACGTTTTAAACTTATTTAGTGAAATAGCTTATTTAGTTAACTAAACAAAAATTAAATTTATTATAAATTCTATTTTTTGTGAGATTTCATATGCTTTTTATTGTTATTTTTTTTAACAAAACAGTCCCAATCGTTCCGAATTCGATGATCGAGATTATGGCTTACCGGTGTTTATGTATATATTTTATATACGATATACAGTTTAATATTTGACCGTCATTCTTATTAGCAACGTGTAACTTATTGAATAGTGTTCTTCTGCAGTAAAAAAAAAACATGAATATCTATGTAATATCGTGAATATCTTATTTTATGTGAGCGTAGTTGTAAAAAAAGATGTTTTACTACAGAATTTTTATTGACAGAATTATACAGAGTTTTGAACATTACTGCCGAAAAAGCCCATACGAAATAAAAGAACTTGTTAGGAGGTAAAGTTGGAATGGTATAGTGACTCAAGAGTGTCAGTTGAATTGCAAACATATAACTCACCATTCGATGATGTGCTGTCAGACTGATTTAGATTTAATTAGTATTAGTGTTCGGAACATAGCTACAAATAACGAAATGTTGCGAAATGAATACAACTACCATCGGGAAAAAGTATCGGTTACCAATTGACGCTGGAGCTGGCGGAGGATGCGCATCATCGGTCGTGTGCGGTGTAGCGACACAACAGAGCATCGTGTACAACCTAAACGTTACACATGAAGTGTTCATGCATCGAGCATGGATGCAACCCCACGATACGCCCGATGCATCCTGCATTAGATGCACGTACTACGTGTTATAGACATTATTTTTTAACAATGTTGCCCCCTACCTTATGAATTTCTCCTGATAGGTATCGTGGGTGCGTTTTCAAACATTTAAACTCACCTACACAAACTGCCAGACCCGGTACAACTACCCTGTAGGCCGTAACTACTTTTTCCGTGCGGGAATCGAACCCGCGACTTGCAGCGCCGCAGCCAATCGCTTACTCACAGTCACAGGTACAAATAATAATAATGTTGGAATAAGCAGTTACGGCCTCGATCAGTTGGTCATCAGTATGAATGCCAAATGTTCTACACTCAATTATTCTTCGTTATTTGTAGATATACGCTCCGAACTTGGTAACTTTAAGTTTTAGGGCCTACACACGGCGTTTTTTATGAACTCTTTCCAAGTATAAACGTAAAAACTAGTAACAATTGGGTTTGCCGCAGCGCGAATAAACGTGTAATATATGCGAAGAAAACGCCGTGTGAGCAGGCCGCCACTTCACTGAGAGCCAAGACAAGAAATACTAGATTTATTCGGCAGCGAAGTCAGAAATTATAAACGTGTTCGGGAAATAATCCCTACCTTAGGCTTCTAATTCTTATAAAAATACTTTTCAATAGGCCTACTGCCTAATTCTTTGGGACTGAATGTAAGAATAAACTAGATTTGCTGGCTCTCTTAATATTAGATGGAATTCATTGTCCAATTTTTGCTCAGATTTATTAAATCCACCAATCCTGTCAAATGGATAAAGTTATGCTACTATAAATCAGTCGTCAAATGTTTTGAGAATTGAAGTGTGGGGCTAATCTAGTTAATATTTTTGACCTAAATTGGACATTGTATTCTTTATTATTAAGTCTCGTATTTCACGTGATACCAGTGGCGGATACAGAAGGTCCTCAACTCCTCACCTCACGAAGGTCCTACTTATAGATTCAATGATTTCTGCTACACATTAACAACTCATAATTCGATATATGGATGTAGCGGGCCTGACATAGTATATCTACTAACAAACCCATAGCATGTGTAATCTGTAGACAAAAATAATTTAGAGCAATAAAATTCGAAGACTGTTCATTTTACATAAATTAAAATTTCAGCAAAAGGATAAGATATATTTTTATTAAAATTCGTGTTATAAGTCTGAATGTTTATTGATCAAATAAAAAGATAATAATAGTTATTTATGCAACTGTTGTATAATGAGGGGTATTAAAACACGAATGTGGGTTTATCACACGAGGCGAAGCCGAGTGTGATAATAGTATCACATGAGTGTTTTAATACCTAATTATGTACAGTTGCATACAAGACTTTATCTACATCCATGATATAAATCCTCCATATAAAAGTTTCTGAAACCATAGGGGGTGTTGTAGTGTTGTAAGAAGTCTATGTAAATTCATGGAAAGTTTAATTGCTGAGTATTTAATACAAACAAACCATGTATAGGTAATAATATAATTATTTACATTTTGGATTGTACAATTATTAAAATGCACAAAGCTTGTGTCACTCATTTTTGTAAACAACAAAGTA
This sequence comes from Xestia xanthographa, assembly GCA_905147715.2. NCBI lineage: Eukaryota > Metazoa > Arthropoda > Insecta > Lepidoptera > Noctuidae > Xestia > Xestia xanthographa. Next base: position 618,094 of record LR990652.1, on the reverse strand, counting down.
CATAATGCAATACTAATATGAAACAAAATGGCGGGATACGACGTGAATTCGAATTAACCTATAAGTTTTTTTTTAAATTACGGCGCTGTGGTAGTGAATCGCACGTGCTAGACGTTCGATTCACTACCACATTCGATGTTCTTTTTTTAAAACGAGTTGCATAATGGAATTCAGTACAACATTATAACACCCGTTTGGGTGTTATAATGGTTATTATGACACTGGCTGTTTTAATGTTGGCCATAAGCTAACTGTTTCAGATACCTTTATAGAGGTTTTATAGCATGGGTGTAGATAAAAACTTATATTCTACATTGGAAATCATACCTACTTGAATGTACGAAAGTAAGCGAAATACAAATACTCTGCCTTCAAGCTCATTACAAAACAAACATAATTCATTACAAAATTTTAATTAAGTAAGTACATGTTATCTGTCATATTATTTATCTTAACAAGTTACATATAACCACGCTGTAATTAAGTTAACATTCGCTATACCATGAATTTACTTTAAGCTATTGATGTTGATTTTGTTGAAAACTATAATAATTATTAATGATTTGTGTGAACAACCTTGTATCATTATTTTGTTTTAAAATTATGATTTTTGTTGATCTGATTTATTTTGAAATAAAGTTTCGTTGAAAAAACATGGGAGTTTTAAGTTACCCCGCTTCCCTTGACGCGGGGCGACGCTCGTGTCGTCCGTCTTCTGATGGCGGCAATGTGCCGGCGCGGCGGCGCGCGGCGGCAATGTGCCGGCGGCCGCGTCCCGGCGCGCATGCGTGCTGCGTGCTGCGTGCTGCCTACTTGAGCGTCTTTTGTTTACTTCCACACGACAGTTACCGCGGCCGCGACGTGAATCGTGAATAATAATTAACTTGGTTTTGGATTAAAATCACTATAACAAATTATTGAGTGAGTTTGTATCAGTGCAAGCTGGAAATCAATACGTTTTCTGTGCTCTGAAGGATTATAAAAGGCGACGGATTTTTGTTACTGAGTCGTCGCCGCCGGCTCAGCAGTGTAAGTATATAAAAATAAAATATTAATTTATAATTATTTAGGTACCGTAGCGTACTAATATGCACTTAACATTTCAGGTGCTTAGCTGAAATGTTAAGTGCATTGAATAAAAATTCCTTACATTTTATTTTTATAATCAAAAATTCTTCTTGCTTGTACAGCTGCTAAACTTGTTTTATTTTTATTTTGTTGCAATCTGAAAAAAATAAAAGGATCAAACAAACATTTCTCCTTAATTTACTAACAGTTCGTAGCTTCAAATTGGACCATCTTATATAGACCAGCTAGATTCATGTTAGAATCGAAGCTGGCTGGAAAATGAATGAAAACTACGTGTAACTATTGTGTAGCACTATAAGTGAACCAGATTGACAGCTGCAGCTTTGGAAACATTACTGGACAGGGTAAAAACCGTTAATAATCACTAAGTATTTGGGGACAATGTGGGGGACAGGGCTGCAGGATGCCGCTGCCGACCCTGCGGAATAAATAAGCGTGATGTTTGGATGGAATTGTGTAGGCGAAGCTCATGCCAAAAGCTAAGAAAGCACAGAGTTTGGAAATCATTATCTGCCTAACCTTTTACTTTTTTAAACTTGTCGAAAAGTTGGAATTTTGACCCCTAACATCTCCGTAACTAGAAGTTTCCCAGGTATGGTGTAGAACAAAAAATCATCGCAATAACGGAGAGAACAAGTACCTTTCAGCTACGTTAAGAGGTATTTTACACCCTTTAAAATGGGTGGTCACCCATCCACAGACCAACCTAGGCAAGCAGCTGTTATTATTTAGCCACGAGCTTGGAAATCAGCTGAGCAGCTTCAGCAGAGGAGCTCGTGGCTTAATAATAGCAGCCGCTCGTGTCGATCTTTAGGTTAAGCCGTGCTTGCCTAGGTTGGTCTGTGGATGGGTGACCACCCATTACATACCGAGTTTCCTCCGTGCCTCGGAAAGCACGTTAAGCCGTTGGTCCCGGCTGTCATTTGTGATCTTTGACAGTCGTTACAGGTAGTCAGTGGCCCAAAAAGTCTGACAACCAGTCTTACCAAAGGGTATCGTATTACCCAGTACTAACTGGGTTGTGGAGGTCAGATAGGCAGTCGCTCCATGTAAAATACTGGTATTCAGCTGCATCCGGTTATACTGGGAGCCGACCCCAATAAAACTTGGGAAAAGGCTAGGCAGATGATGAGCTTGGAAATCAGCAGAGAGCAGTCTAAGATTCTCTCGCCTCAAGAGAAATAGTATACCAGAACTAGCGAATAGATTCGCAAACAAAAAATGAGGATCGCACCACTGGGTGTATGACTCCGCTGAAGACACATTCTGGTGAAAATCTAACAGCATATTAGATTATTGTTTGGAACAAACAGATTGCTAAGTAGCAGGATACATGAAAAAAAACGATTTTGGAAATGTAGAAATAAAATTCGAAAGTTGACGTCAAACAATCTCACCGGCTTAGCCTCAGTACCAGTAGGTAGCTACCCAACGCATCCGAGGAACCTATCTTATTCACTGATTGGTTAATTAGAGCTCATGTTCCTCTCGACATAGTCAGATGTAGGAACAGTTGAGGTATAAGTACCATGCTTCCTGCGCGTAAGGGGTGAGTAGGTACCTACCCGTGCCCGCCACACTCGCGTGTCGTCGTTAATTCCGCACTGTTTCCCAGTTATCCAAGCCAACCAGCCGTAATTGGGACAATTCTCCACGCGCGCCGTATTGGTTAAACTGTTGTTCTACTTGTGCTAATTTCCTTTACCAACGTCTCATAATAACTTCATAGGGGTTCACGATCTTCATCTGAGCCGAAATCATTATAGATAGGTACCTACCTATGTCCTAAACTCTTAACAGGAACCCAATGAAACAGAAATCAGCAAACGAGATGGATAGATGACAACGATCCATCCAATGATTCTATGTTTCTGTTTTATCTTCTCAACTGTTAAAAATCTAAAATCAATGAAGTCCAGAAGCTCCCATTCAGATACCACCACCATCGGGTTCGTTATTATGTTGGGAGATAATATAAAGCTACGGTCAGCCTAGGCGACACTGGTACCTACAGGTATAACTTACATAGCTAGGTACTCGTAAAAGAGACACTTTATTAAAATATGGTGATGTAATGAACAACTATGTAGATATTGTCTAAATTAGGTCTCGTTGCTGGAAAGTTCTGGGATGGTTTTCCCAATTTTTTTAATTGTTCAAGTGGCCACGCAGAACGGAGGGGCCTATTTACTATGTACCTACCTACATGTACCTGTACATTAAGATACCTTACCATAAAAAATAATAAGAGTCAAAATTTCTATTAGGTAGGTACCTTTTTCAACATCAATTTCATGGGATCGCGATCGTCTGATCAGCGATGACCGCTTAGATTATCGGCACGGCACGCCAGTTAGCCGCCATTACCAGCCGGCACCTTGGAACGACCTCACTGTTTCATATCTGATACCCGACACGAAACCAAGCCAGACGGATTTCAGCGAAATTATAATAAGTAAGGCAATAAATAATTACTTAGTGTTTCCCAACGACAGAGAAACACTTCAAATGACTAAGTATAATTTAATTGGCGGAACTGGATCAATACCAAATTCTCATTTATTTTATGTTGTAACCATGCTGTGACAAACTTTAGTTTCAATCATTTTCAATTTCAGCAGTCAAGTCTTGACGATTACTTTCCTCTCTGTGCCGCAAGCTGCAAAGCACCGTCATCAATGATCCAATGACTGCAGACCAAAAGTGCCTGCAGTAACTCTAGGCTTCTAAAACCCTTCTCTGCATTGGGTGCATAATCCAAACTGATAACTGTAAATTATGTTCCATGCTAGACCGATGACGATTAGAAAGAAAGAGAACTTTCAATAAAGAAGTTACGAAGTTATCAGACTGTTAATTATTGGATTCATTTTCATTAGCTACATCCTGTCGGGGTGTAGTTTCAGCCTTTGTCGCAAAAATAACGAACTAATTTACATTTACCTGCACAACTAAATTACGTTCGATACAGACAGACTCTTATCTTTAATTGCGAATTTCATGAATTTGTAATTCTTTAATCTTTCTGTATACATTGTTCGACTGTTTACTGTTACTGTAGGGGCGCCATTTTATGTGCCTGTGACGTCATCTAGGGCAGACTGCACACGTCATAGTTTGAGGGGGTGGCTATTGGATTGCAATCCGAAAAAATTCGCAGCCTTCGGGAGAGATTTATGACGTCATCTGATTTTTTTACTGAGCGATATGCTACTTTACGTCTGCTTAGGTAGTAAGAAATTTGCAAATAAAGTAACACACAGGTAGCAATAGGTATCATAGTTGGTTAACTTTATCAGCCCATTTTATTGGCAACTAAAAATATTAATCACGCAGCGCGTTTGGTTTGGGTAAGGAATGTCGCTGTACGATAAAGTAGGTCCTACTTTATAGTACAGCGACATTCTACATTTAATAACTTCTACAAAAGTAAATGGAAATCTCGATCGAAATCTTCGGTTCCTATTCCTATTGACTCATATAGGTAATTATCACACTGCAGAAGTGGTGGCATGGCATCTACCACTAGTTACCGCGAATAGGCTATCGGGTAAAGGCAACACCCTACCTTCTCAAGGCTCATCAACATGTTGTAATACTATAGAAAGGAATTGACTTTCATGCTTGCACTGTATGTTGGTGCCATGTAGGTACGTGGTTACTCATTGTCCACACCACATGTAATAAAATAGGGAAAGCCTTCCATTTAATTCATGTTAATCACCCATTCAAAATTATTTTTGTTAGTTACAATGAACCTAGGTACCGATATAATTGATGGTAGTTATTATATTATTAGTACATACATAGCAATACCAAGCTAAATAAGTCATTGCTGGCAAGAAAACGTGACGTGACTAACTTATAGTGTGCCTAAAGGACGTTTAATACCGGATGACTTTTTTATCACATTCCAATAAAAAAAATTGGTATATTACGTGAACGGAGTAGAAGCTTATGGCATACTTAGTTTTTTTTAGGGTTCCGTACCCAAAGGGTAAAAACGGAACCCTATTACCTACTAAGACTTCGCTGTCTGTCCGTCTGTCTGTCACCAGGCTGTATCTCATGAACCGTGACAGCTAGACTGTTGAAATTTTCACAGATGATGTAGGTATTTCTGTTGCCGCTATAACAACAAATACTAAATATAGTCAATGGTACGGAACCCTTCGTGTGCGAGTCTGACTCGCACTTGGCCGGTTTTTTCTTTTTTCCACAGCTTATAAAAAAATTGATCTATCATCAAACAACGCTACAAATTTCAAGTAAACTTTTCATATTAGAACAAAGAAAAGGGAATTTCGAAAAAAAAAATGAAAGTATCGAATTTCAAATCATACGCAATACGCGTACCTACCTATGATTTGAATTTCGTATTTTTTAGAAATTATTTTTATCGCAAAAAAAAAGAACTAGAATCAGAATCAGAATCAGAATGCTTTATTTGTAAACATAGGTTAAATTACAATAATGGTGTTACAGATAGGTAGGTCCTCTATGTTTTGCCCAGAGGCGTACAAATATATTTAATTACATTGTCTTTACTTCTAGCAACAATTTAGCTTTTAAAATAATTATCATGAAGTGGTAGAATAATATAAAATTATGTAGACTTTCACATCGGTAATAAAATCAATTAATAGATAGGTACATGCATGTCAATATAAATAAATAAAGAATATAATCAATTTCAATAAAAATGTCAAATAGATTAATCAGTATAAATAGAGAATAAAATCGATTTCAATAAATGTCAAATATATTAGGTTACATGTCTATTAATGCTAATGTCAATAAGATTCAAAATAGGTGAGGTGATATTTTACATTATTTGAAAATATAATTTATTTTTATTCATAATAATTTATAAAATACAAATCATGTCCGATAATTATTTAAGCCGGTTTATAAAAAACCTTAAGTCATAAGAAGTCCACAGTCCCTAGACGTTCCCGGTGCAAAGGAGCCCATGACACTTGCAGCGTTTCCGCGCTGAATTGCCAGGGCTAGCCTCTGCACCAGGAAAGAACCAGAGCGTGGGTCACCGCCCCTATCTCTAAGTCGCCGGCCGATCTCGGCCACAAATTTGATAGCGTCGGACCCCCAGCAACCAGTGGTTTCCACAGCCAGTGGGACAAAATAATACCTCGGCTCCAAGATTGCATATTTGACCCGCTTTTTGACAGCGGCTGATTCAGCCGCGGCACCGGGTGACCCGACAGTGCGAGGGAGATGACTGGCGGCAAACGTGCTAACACAAGTTGCGTCCCAAAGTAGGCACTTACCCTTTTGCCAGGGTACCAAAGTCAGGCCATCTGGTCTTTTGCCATCCAAACGACAGAGACCCGGCGGCTCCAGGACACAAGGGATATTGGCGCCAACCAGCGCTCTCCGGATAATGTCGTTGAGAGCATGGTGCCGCGGAAACCTCCCTGAGCAACGACAGCAACTTAACGCGTGGTGGCCATTGGCCTCCACTCTGGACCCGCAGATGCATATATGTGGTTCACAGACATCGCAGCCCAGGCGGAGAGCCACCGCCACCCGCAAAGAGTCACCGTCAAGTAAAGTGCCTAGGTGAGGTGAAGGAAGCGCTTGCAACCACGCTCCTGGTTCTGACCGCGACACTGCCTTTAAGCGCGCCAATTCAACCCCCTCCGCCCGATCTATAAGTCCGGCTAGAACCGCCTTCGCTCCTACATCATCCCAAGAGCGCTGCACTTGAGGTTCCTCCGGGATGATACCGCCAGGGCAATGGCCTGACCAGGCCGCCAGAGCATCCGCTGCGAAAGGGATACTGACTTGTTCGCCATCAAGAGATAGAATGCGAGCGACCAAGTCAGTAACCCCATGCGCAGACGCCAAGAAGGCCGGCAAGCCGACATCCTGTGCGCGACGAACCCCCAGACCTCCATGCCGGATCGGCAAAGCCGCTTGCGCCCATTGAGCTTCGTTCAGCGAAACGTTCAAAATACTCTCTACCGTCTCCTTAAGAGCTTCATCGAAAGATGAGAGAGACTGTGGGAACCACCACGTCGGGGCAGTCCGCAAAAAGTATGTCAACTTCGGTACCGCGAAACACATGCGCAAAAGTACCAAAGCGACGTGGGCAGAGAGATTCTTGAGCCTTCTGTGGGCGTCGAGAAGATTACGCTTGCGATCCTCTAGAGCCTCAGGGACCGCATCAGGGAAGATCGGGGCGCCCAAGAGATTGAAAGAGTTAGGTGAAAGCATAGTGAGACCCGGAAGAAAGGAAGAAAAGTGCGAGAATTTTGGCACAGCCTCAGGACCACAGGGGAAGAACTCACATTTAGCTGAGTTTACCTCAAGGCCCAGCTCCCTGAGACGTGGAATTAATGTGCGGATGTCTTGTTCCACATCCTCAGGTTTGCCGCCTATGGTACCGTCATCCAAGTACCACACGTTCAAAGGTGATTTTAGGTCGTGGATTGAGGCTTGGATGGCCAGGCTAAAAGTGAGCGGCCCAAGAGGGTCTCCCTGCTGAGCTCCAACCTGAGACTTGATCAAAGCATCACCAAAGTAAAGATTAGAGGGTGCCTCGTAGACCTGATGGAGAAACGGGTATAAAGACGGGGTCCTCTCCCTCACCTCCCTTAAGAGAACATCCCTTTCCAAGGTATTAAACGCATTCCTGACATCAAGCTTCACAATGATGCAGTTCGCGTTTTCGGGCCCCGTCGCAAAAGCACGAGTGGCATGTATGGCAGCCTCGCACCCGAGGAGCGTACCGAAGCCTAGTTGATGAGGCTGAAAATAAGCTGCCATCTCTTCTTTAACGGCTCGACATGCCAGCTTAGCTGTCAGGCGCCGAAAGGTGCTACCAATGGCAATTGGCCTCAAACCCCCATCCTTCTTAGCGATAGCGCAAAGAGAAGCCCCGTACAAGTATGGACATACCTCTCGATTTAATTGACCGCTAAGCAAGAAATTGCACAGCCTGCACAATGACTCCAGAAGGCGTTGGCCATTGTCGCCTGCCGAACTGGACGTCAACTCTTTTAGGTGCCCCGGTCTGATTCCATCTAGCCCTGCAGCCGAACCACTATAGAAGGAGCCAAGAGCCAGAGACACATCCTCGACAGTGACAGTCAGCGGTAAAAATGACTGATCAGGGGGATCTGGAAAAACAAGCGGACGAGACGGCGAGGGGTGCTTTAATTTCAAAGCATCAAGAGTCTCAGGAGCAGGTGTATGTGAGGTGATGTACAATTTTCTGAAGCAGAAATTATAGAATTATCGTCCAAATATTCTTGTAGTGAGTAATAGCATTTATTTATCAATATTCTTAATAATTGTGTTTTGAAATTGTCCAGATTTAACGTTTTTATTTGTTCAGGTAGTTTGTTAAATATTTTTTTGGCCATACAGAAGGTACTTTTATTCATTAGTGCAGTCTTGCCATAAGTCACTTCGAGTTCCAACTTATTTCTATCGCGCAACTTTCTGTAGTAACTCTTAGTAGCTATTTTATATAGTGAAATGTTAGATTTGACGAACACATTAGTTTCGTATATGTACAGCGATGGCAAGGTAAGTATTTTTAGGCGTTTAAAGTACGGTTGGCAACTGTCTGTGCTTTTAAGGCCACACATAGCTCTGACACATCTTTTTTGGGCTCTAAATAAGCGTTCTCTATCAACTGAATTGCCCCAGTATATTACGCCATATCTGAGTGTTGATGCAACATAGCCGTGATAGGCTGTTAGTACGGATTCTAGGCTCACTATTTTCGATAATTTATAGAGAGCATAGGTAAATTTATTAAGTTTTTTACATATTTCGTCTGTCTGGGGTCTCCAAGTCAAATTGTTGTCTATATTAATTCCAAGAAATTTAGTAGCAGTAGTTGATTCTATTTTTGTGCCTAAATAGCTAATGTCATGGATTGTATTTGGTATTCTCTGATAAAAATGCATAATTTTAGTCTTTTCTAAGTTTATAATTAGATTATTGTTGTCAAACCATGTTATAATTCTATTCAATGTCATGTTTATTTCATTTTCATAAGTATTGGGATCATCACATTTTATGATTACGGTGCTATCATCGGCGAATAGTACCATAGGGTGTTTTATTTGCCTCGGAAGGTCATTTATGTAGAGTAGGAAAAGGGGGGGTCCCAGCACGCTACCTTGAGGAACGCCGTATTTAATTTTCTCGCTTTCGGAACGATATTTTTTCTCGTAACTACTATTTAAGGATATTTGTGTGATTTCTACAAATTGCTTTCTGTCTGTTAAGTAAGATCGAATGAGGTCAAGTATATTTCCCCTGATACCATATTTTTCAAGTTTATGTAATAGTATAGGATAATCCACATAATCAAAAGCTTTAGTTAGATCCATATATATCGCACATACAGGATTTCTGTTATCTATATTTGACACAATAGGGAGAAGCAAGTCATGTATAGCCATATTGATCGTCTTCTGCTTACGAAATCCCTTTTGTTCGTTAACCAATATGTTAGATTTCTCAAGGTAGCTGTACAAGGACTTATAAATGACTTTCTCAAATATTTTAGAAAATACGGGTATTAATGCAACAAGCCTATAATTTGACATAGTTTGTCTATCATTTTTTTTGTGCAATGGTACAATTATTGACGTTTTTAATTTCTCAGGGAAGATTCCGCTAGAAATACTCATATTAATTAAGTGACTGAGGTGTGGAGCTATGTAATGGGACACTTCTTTGATAACTTTAGTGCATAACCAACACTTTTTGTATTTCGAAGTGAGGTGATATGATTAATTATGTCTTGAGGTATGGTCGGCTCCATAAACAAAGAGTTTGAAGTATTTAAGCGTAAGTTAATTTCTGGTATAGTTTTATTTTTTGGTTCGATAACTTGATTAATATAAAAATTGTTAAAAGCCTGAGCTATATTTAAAGGGTTCGTGATTTTCTGTCTCTGTTTGAATTTGTGTTATTGGTTCTTTAGGGAAGCAGGTTTTACAATTATTAATTATGGTCCATGCTGCTTTAGATTTATTTTTAGACGTTTTAATGAAGTAGTTATTTCGTGATGCTTGTGTTAACGTTATAACTCTTTTAAACCTTGCAGAATAGGTCTTAAACGATTGTTTATTCTTTAGGGAAGGGTTTGTTCTATATTGCCATAGCAAGTGCCGTTTCTTTTTACTACATTTCCTTATACCGTTCGTGATCCATTTTGTTTTCTTTGTAATTGATTTTGTTATTATTTCGTTGGGAAAACAAAGATCGTAAAAACATTTGAATAGGTCAAGAAAATGGCCATAGGCCTCATTGACGTCATTAGTTGTATATATGTCCGAAAAAGTGAGACTTTTAATGCAATTTTTAAATTTATCTATATTATCTTGACAATAATTCCGTCTTTTTATTTTCCAACGCTTTAAGACGCATGTCTTCTTAACAGGACATTTCAAAACTAGGTATGCCATTTGCTTCTACTCCGTTCACATAATACCTATACCCATTTTTTTTGGAAAGTGATAAAATGTCATCCTGTATAATAGGTAAATAATACAAGGGGTTTTAACGGACCCTTGAGGAACCCGTCAACCAAGCATTCCGAACTTACATCAAACTATGTAGGTAACCATATTCAAAAATTATTGCTGGGAAACGAATTTTTGTGTGAAAAGCAAATTAAATGACTTTTCATGAAATAGTTATTGAATGGGCTTACAAACGTGATTTTAATGATTACAGTTCTGTACATAGGTACGTGTTACTTGCGCGACTCATTTTTATCAACATACAACCTCACACTGACCTGCAAATTGCAAAAAAAACTGAAGAAAATTTGAATTTCTAGGCCACCCCGGCGCTCCCACCTTAAGAGGATAGATGATTAGAGTTTTGTTTTCTCTATAGGAACTGACTCAACTGAACCATGCACCTTTTCACGATGGTCCTAGGTACCCATAGTCTAAGATCCCTTACAGAACGTCCTTCACCGAGCTGGTTAATGGATGAAAAGTATTTTTATATCAAATTAAAAATGTCTACAAATATATTGCAAATGGGTTGAATAAAAAAATTCAGTCCAGAATATGATTAATTTTAGCAATTTAAAAATGATATACCTATTTTTTAAACATTTCTCTGGTTTGGTTATTAGACAAATTCTATACCAATTGAAAGTATGAAGTCTATAGAATATGCAAACGTTAGGATAGGTTAAAAAAATATATTCTAGACTGAAATTTTTTAATCAACCCGTTTACTTTTCATCCATTAACCACTTCGGTGAAGGTCGTTCTATAAGGGATCCTATACTACTATGTAGGCCTAACAAAAATTGTGTTTGATAAAAAGTTTTTATCTGTTTTTACTTCAAGAAACAAAGGCAAACAAAGGGTTTTTTGCAAAACATTGAACATAGCGATAATGCATTAATTCAAAACTCACACCTAACTGATCATTAGGTCCGATAGCTTGCACATAACAGGGCAGACCTAGTTAACAACAATGCCATTACCTGCTACGTCAGCTCGTGAGAAAGTAGACTACTCAATGATGGCGGCTACCGAGCTCGGCGCCCGCGCAGCAGCGCAGGCGCTGTTGCCCCACAGGCCAAACGTCAGTTTTTCTTCGCCTATTGTGTGCTAATTAGGTGGCGTCTAGTCATACTGATAGCTGTTATAGTTGATATTGGTTTTAAAATAGTGTTGAGTTTATTTTCCTGCCTGTTCCCTTCTCAGAGAAATAAATATGCTCGATACCATAACCACTTACACGGTTGCGCAGTAGTGAGCAGGCGTCTGTGGCTAAAGATAGAGACTCTTTTAGTGGCATGTCGGCGATTTCAGATCACTAATTCCTTCCGTTTACCACACGAGTTTTTCTCGAAAAATTAAATCTTCTAAGGTCATCAGCAATTTTGCCACTAAGACAGTGACGAAAATCGTCACTGGTGCCGATTCCCTTGTTTACAAACTAAACCAAATTTAAGTTCAGTGCATCTTTTTCTTTCTATTTCATTTAGAAAAGGACAGAAGTTAAATTTTAGTTATGTTCTGTCAAATTAATCAGCGCCATACAAGTTTTAGACGCGATTAAAAAGTTGACTACTAAAATTACATCAAATTACGTCAGGTGCTGACTAATTTGACAGGATTAAACTAATATTTATCTTCTGTCCTTTTCTTAATGAAATAGAAAGAAAAAGATGCATTCAACTTAAATTTAGTTTAGTTTGTGAACAAGGGAATCGGCACCACTGTCTGCCTAAAAATCAAGAATTCTCCTTACGATTCAATGAGTTCATCACACGCATATCAATTTATTGCTATTTCATTCACTTCACGTCAATTCAACAATACGTTTCCTATCAAACTGGAAGTCTGGAAGGCTAAAATTATTATTTAAAACTAAAAAATGGAACGTTATATGAAATAGGTACGTGATCATTTTGTCTGATTAATTGTCTGCAGATTCACAATCAGCCTGCAGCATAAATTGTTTTTGGTCCCCAAAAAGCCTAATTATATTTACCTATCCTAGGAGTCCGATTACCAGCTTTTTTTGTCAACTTCTCAAGGAAGAAGTGATACGTGGATTGTGTGGTTATGTAAGGCAGCGGCTGTTAGGTTACGTTAGGTAGGTATATATACGTATACGTATAATAGCAATCCAGCAAGAGAACACATTAAATGACACTTTACAAGGTAATACGGCTCATTCCAGTAAGGAGGATTTCCTTCATTGTCTGAAATCATCAGCTAATGCAATGTTCTGCCGCCAGTATAGCTAATAGCGGTGACCTCCGCGGTGATTAGCTAATCATCTTCCAGTCTTTACCTGCAACTCACCCACCCACTTACACTTTAGTATTCAACTTCAGCCCCGGTTCGAACTGGACTTGCGAACTGTCGTGGACACAGAATATTATGTAAGTGGACAAAATAATACTTAATTTATTTAGACTAATCGCTTCGCCCAATCCAATTACTTAGTCTAGCTATCAATAGATACCTGATGAAATGCCTTAATCTACTCAATTACTTACGGTCGTTACTTACGGACTATAACTTACTTACGTATAACTGTTGGTTAATATGCCTACGTCCGTAGCTATCGGTGTTTCTATAAACAAAGTTAGCTTATATCCTATCCGCGTCACCTACCTGTCACTTGATTCATAGAAAAATCAAAGAAAGCTTTTCTCTGACGCTTTTTTTATAACCGTCCGTAAGCTAAATGTCAAACAGACACAGATAGCGACTTATCGATACCTGTCAGTAAGTTATTGAAAATGGCCGTAAGTTGTTAATGCTTAGATAATGTGTCACGTCGCGGTAAAACTCACAAAACAGAGTATTTCTGCATAATTTCTGTCTGCGGCACCAATTCACACACGCAGCGTATTAACTACTCACTTAGTGAGTAAAATGGACTGTAAGACTGGACGAAGGTCTACTTGCCGAGAAAATATCGGGAATCAGCTTGATGCGGGAATTTAGATTAAATTTTGCAATCAGGTTGTTTATAACCTGGATTAACACAGAATATTTTTTATCCCTGTTGTAACATCCCATGGGACAATTTATCGAACTTCACGCGGGCGAAGCCGCGGGCAGAAGCTAGTGTGACATTAATTATTAATTTAATATAATGGATAATCCATTATTTATATAAGCTTTTATTTTGATGATTATGGAAATCATCAATCATTTCAATGTTTTACATAGAGAAAGTAAAACACCTCTTAACGAAGCCGAACCGAAAGGCACTTTTTCTCCTCGTCATTGCGATCATTTTTTTGTTCTACACCATACCTGGGAAAATTCTAGTTACGGAGATATTGGGGGTCAAAGTTGCAACTTTTTGACGTTATAAATACAAGTTTTTAATGTAAGACTTTTACTTTAACCTTTAGGGTCCCAGCCGTGCACAAATGGGCACGGTGCATTGTTATTTTAATTGTGTCTGTAATTGCGGGTATTGAAGTACACCTCCACGACCCCCGTCCTATTCAATCCATCCATCAGTACAATGTTTTGAGTGCGTTACATTGAGTTCTACAACAAAACATAAATTTTCACCCCAAAAAAAAAAGTCGTTTCCCAGCAATAATTTTTGCGTAAAGTTATTTCGTGATGAGGTCTTTTACACCCTGTATACCTTTTCTCCTCATACATACCGTGCATGATGCATATCTTCGCCCAAATAACCAAGATTGGTTGCACTATCGGCTGGGATCGGCATGCGGTGCGCAAACGCATCCTACTGAATAATTCATTGGCTTTGTTTCGAGCCGCGCCCGGTGGTTGCGCGTGTGCGCAGCGTAACATGCACCGCAAAAGAAAACCGGATATAAGCATGATATAATCTATTAGCTACACAGTAATAGGTATCATCTGTCATAATATGTCAGCCGAAAAATGCGAGAATGCAGCCTAATTTCCAGCAATGTCTTTGGGCGGCTACAGGTACCTACAGAGAGTCCCCTAAATACTTTTTAGTTGGAAGGTCTGACTGAATAAACAACTTCAATGCCACGTATTTAGAATTCAGAAGTGTGAATTCGTGTTTCACTAATAAGCGGAGTGACGCCAAAATCTTGAGTACGTATACATGTGTAGGTATGTACATGTACATGTAGGTAGGTACATACATTAAATGTTCAATGAGTTAGGTAGGTACTTTGTTAATAGAAATAAGAATTGTCGCTTTACATGGTAATTGAACCGGTACATGAAGATGTCGTAATTTTCATTTAAGTGAATTATGTAATTCGTCAATGTCAGTTATTTTTCAGTACGTACATAGTCGTGAGGTTTACGACCTTGTTATGTGCGATTGTGAATAAAATCAGTTTCGAAAAGGACGATTAGTTGTGATGTTACAGCAATAAGCAGATAACTACATCTTATGAATCAATAGTTCTTAATTTACTACTGTCTTATCTCTTGTTTCAATTAAACCTTTAAAGCTACTGCTTATCTATTCCCATTAACACAAACTAAGTAGGTACACAGACTTTTCCGCGGACAAACTTCGCAAACAGGTTGCCGTATCGCAAAATAAATAAAAGTTAGCAAGCCCACACCTATGTGTTTTCCATAGCTTGCTCCACAGAGCACCTATAGACACTAGGTACTGTGTATTCTGATATAATGGTGTTGAATGAGGCATTATGTCCCCAGCAGCTGTGCCGGACGCAGCTATTCAGCGGGGACTCGACGTCGAGCCGCGCGATGTAAAGGGGTTCTATATCAAAATGTATGGCTGTTCGGTAGGCACGTCTTTTGTGATGGACACGACTACAATAGCGTTAAAGTGTGCTGCACCTGTTGTGTTCCCGCTGCTGACGTAACCGCTATGCAGATAGCTGATGGATGAATAAGCTGAGTGACTGAGAATGGAATGACATACTATCGAAAGACTGCTGATGTATTTTCAATGACAGAAGTACGTAGAACATTCGATTGAATTTTATGGGTGAGGCCCTAGGACTTTGTTGGTGCTTAATTTTTTGAATGAGTTTGTTGGGACAGGCTATATCAGGTTATCGCTGGTTAGTTAACTTTGTGTGGCAGTTCCCATAAATGTGCCAAAAGTATATTTATTTCAGCAGGATGTTGGTTGTAATAATATCAAAACAAATTCGTAACGATTGAGTCAGCCAGACACCCCGTTGACCTAGTTTCCAAACTTGGGGTCCCACCTGCCCCAAGTCGCGACCCTCCGCAAAGGGTAGCCGAGTTCGACGACCTCTCGTCTGAAGGTCAACGTTCTCTTTTTCTGCGGCTCCTTCCTTAAACTTACTTAGATTCAAATAATCTGTTTTAACAATTTCGATTAATCTGCAATGTAAATAATTTGCATCGGAATCTAAAGAAGATAACTCCAGTCAACCACGAAGGCGATAAAATCTTAGCAAATCGAGCTGGTCTCCTGACCTACATTAGACGTACAGGCAGAAAGAAGTACAGAACCCAATAGTTGAATATTATAAGCGAAACGTCATCGATCGACTTCAGACGCCCCGCCATTCCCTATTGTCCATCCCGTTTCAAATTCCGTGTTATAATGACCGATAAGTAATCATAATAGCATTGACTCCAACCAGAGTCACGGTTGGAAAACGCTGGTCCTCCATGATTCACTGGCATACTACTGTGGATAGCGAGACGGCGTGATCTCGTAGCTCGACTCAATATTATTATGACTTATGAAACGCGGAGTGGTAAGAGAATGGAGTGCCGGCGTACCCAACACATTGTGCCTGTAGCTGTTCCAGGCACTGGGCAGAGATTTACTTACTTCTAAATTTCGCCGGTTACGTTTGTATGCCATGTAACAGGGCGAGCCTATTGCCATCAACCGTGCACAAAACCAGACTCTGGGCAGCTACCGGGAGTATCCTGATATCAATTCTCAATCATTGCTCAACTTTAGAATCGAATCCAGGGCCGCATGACAGCTCTGCAGCAGTGTTTGCGACGATTAGACGAACGCAGCAGTCCTGTGAATTTCGAGTTTGTAAGGACGCGTAAGTCTTTTAAAAACAATATGCCATGTGTAAAACATGCCAGAGCCACTGTATCTGTGGCCAAGTCTAATCCAACTTTCTGGTAATCGTCTCGTTTAGTGCTGTTATTTAGTAATTTAGTTGCTTCCAGCAGCACACTTAAAAAAATCGGTGAGTTCGATTACGTCTCCATTTGTCCGCTATTCCGATCCGGTCACGGTCCATAGGTCCGGCCGAACGGTGCGGAGTGAGGGCCGCCGGCCGCACCTCCGTGTCTAGTGAAGCGTGTCAGAGCCTGTACCACTTGTTGATGGTGTAGCTTCTGACTGCTGATACTCTGATACATTACTTTCGCGTACAGTAGGTACGTGATGCGGAAGTTTACGGGACTGCATTATAAGAAGCCGCTAAGCGTGAACTGCGTTTTTTCTGCAAGATTCCCCGGCGATGTTTGAGAAATACACAAAATACACAAATCTTATCTATCTACAAGTCAAATGCTGGTAGTGCATTCGGGAAAAAGTAACAAACAAAGGTACCGACGGAAAAGCTCACTCTTGCATATTTTTGTGAAAATAACTCGTACGCTGTCGTTTTTTGAATAACTCTGTATCTAGCGATGTTGAACGATATAGTTACAACAGGTACGTACATACTTACACCTGATTTCTTTCATTTTCTTCACTTATCAGTGGATATGTAAAGCGCATCGTGGGAGCAAATTATGGTGATTATGGGTTATATATAATGGGTCATATATTACGGCTGAATGGGCCAGGTGTAGGTAGACGAGCCTACTTATGTTGCAGGCTGATTGATACATCTGATACGCTAGCAAAGGCACATGCCAGCTGATTCATAGCTCACGTCACAAATAAAGCATTCTGATTCTGATTGATACAAGTACCTAGCCAACAGAAGACAACATGTCCTCGAATATGTACAACAGTTCCACAGGATCGAATTCTCCTAATGGAATTTGTGCAGATAGTGCACCTGATGTAAAGAGATAATATAGCCTAGCCTAAAAAAGTCTTGTGAAGTCGCATCTAATTTTGACCTAACTGCCTATATGCATTGCGCCCGCCCAACGGTCGATGTCATGTACCAACAACCACAGGAATCGAGCAAACAGTTTTATAGACCCAAGGGGGTTTTTTACCGTTAGGTACTTACTGCAAAAAAGACCACAATCTGTTACCGTTCATCGTTGCAAATTCTTCCAAGTGTTAGAACAAAAATGATCAGCACGAAATCATGAATCATTTACTTTTGCTTTATTTTTGGTCTACCATGCCAGTGTGAAAACTGTTGCAAAAACTAGGGGATTCATTCTATTACCAAAAGTTATTCCTATTCAATGCCAAAATTAATAATTTTACTTTGTACCTTGAAATCTAACTGTCCGGCAAACCCTCCAGGGTCTGTAAAGTGCGATTTACTTAGTATAGTTACCAATTCAGTGGTAGCCTCGTGTTGGTGCGTTTAATGCACCTATAAAGGCAAATCGCAACTCTGAATGAAATCCTCTACTGAGCAGGGGGTCTAAAATGGCCGCTTTAGCAGAATCGTTTTGTGAATCAGGTTAAAAATTTAAAATTGTTAAAATGGACTTTATTGTTATTCACATAAAGTCCATTTTAAGAATTTAAATTTTTTAACGTGATTCATGCTAAGATTCTGCGTAGGATCTGCTATAGCGGCCATTTTAGACCCGCAGACAACATAATATACCTACTACATGTGTTGAGAAATGCTTCAAAGCCAAACCTTTAACTGAGCCTGCTTTATAATGTCATTCCGAAATCATTCCTCACAAACTCACAAATACTTAAGCTTCGTTTAAGTGGTCGTCACACACTTCTATACTGTCCCAAGAATGGCCAAGAAGTATCGCAAGCGCAACATCGTATAAATCCGAAGCTTATCGCCGTTCAAGTTGGTTCCGTTCAAGTTTTACCTGGCACATCGCCACACCCGGCGCTTGGGCTTGTCGAGATAAGATAGCAAGTGTCACTAAACCGTAGACTGGATGCTTTTACGTTACGTGAACGTGCATGAAGTTGTCTGCTCTTATCTAACACGAGGCAAAGTTTTGTTACACCTTTCGAAACAGTAGCTTCTATTTTAATAACTATGGATTTTTCTTACGAAAGTAAAACACAGACCATGTTTTTCAATTTTCAATCTTTGTAAGGATAACATCTGATCTACCATCCGCTCCTCTAACCAACCACGGTGTTCATAACATTTTAGTTCCAATCATCAAAGAGCCGCGTGATTAATTAGCAGTAGATCAACCACTAAGTGGTATCTAGTAGCAGCCGACGTCGCGGTGCAGCGGTGTGCATGACAGGCTGGTAGCGGAAGAGGGACCGGGTGTTGCGTTACAAAGTCGCGGACGTACGACATGACACACATTCTCACATAGATATGTCGCACGTTAACGCTGTATCTCGAGCCGTCTGAAGTATCCGGGAAACTAGGCCAGCTCTGTGGCTTTGACTTGGAACTGTAATAACTGTGTCAGACCCAACAGGTTCCTCTCGTCATTCAGCAACGGCAAGACGTTCTTGTAACTACAACAAACAAGATATTCATAAACTGTGTTTGATCGTTTGCATGCTGCTGTGTTCATTCCTTCGCGATGGAAACTATACGACCGTCAAACATTTGCATCACAGCATAGTTCGAAATACGGCAGAGTGCTTATTGTCTTGTCGAGAGCTAATTCTACTAAGATAGAGATACACTTTATCTCAAGATCAAAACTTTACGGTGTTTTTATGTGTTGAAATAAAACACCGATAAAACTTTCAGCGGTCTTCATAATTTCCAACAATTTTCAAATTGTTTCGAAGGTAAACATTATTTTTAGTTTACGACAATCTATCGGTTACGTTTTATTGATCTTATAATAGGGAGATGAGTGAATGCTGTGGTTATACGATGGACCTTGAAGCTGCATTATCTGAGATCATCGGAACAGTTCGGCTAGACACTTAACATTGTCGTAAATCGCATTCTCATAAAAAGTTTGGGTGTTATAAATTGTAGCTCTTGTTTTAGAGTTTTAGTAGTTCATCTTACTGCGGCATAAAGCAATAATCTGTACCAATAACGAAACAGATTGAGTGAATGATCTTCAAAAAATATCAAATTGGCAAATACTATAATCATGCGCTTAATGACATTACGTATATATACACAGATTCAATATTTTTCTGCTTTCAACGTAGTCCAAGTATGGTACCTATTTTTAACTCATTTGACCATCTGAAATGTGTTTGGCTAGTCTGCCCGAACAACCCAGTCATTGTTCACAATACGTTTGATTTATTGAACCATATCTTTCAGCGTGTTTGTGAGATCGTTAGAAACACTGTTTACTTTATCATTTGCAAACATTACTGTAATATTTACAACGATTTCACAAAGATCTTTGTGCACGTAAACATACGCTTTTGCAACCAATTTGAGTGTAATACAACTGTACAATAAAATAGCTGACAGTGTTACTGAGAGTTTTTCTCAATCTGTTTACGTGTTCGGTTCGCATTTTCTACGGGAAGTCGATTGAAGGCCGTGTTTTTGTCGTCGATTGCTCAACTCTAGCAATTTGTCTCGGATCGATTCTCTTAACGAGGATACTTTACCAATATTGCTATATTTTTTCCTGATCTCCCGTTACGGCTTACATTTCACTCACCATGTTTTCAGCATGACTAAAATAGAAGGCTTCATACCTGCAGTGGAATTTAATTGCTGCATCTAATAACATGTTTTATTGTAACGGCAATGAGTCACTCTATATTAATTACTTCGTTATAATACTCTCTTCAGTTATGTAGCTTCATAGATTGTATAGTTGCGTGTTTGAAGAAGGAATAAAAAATACAATAGGGTGTCCGATATCGGAGTAAGTATCGAAGTGTGCAAGTGACATTCACAACAAGGAGTAAGGACTTTATAATGAGTAACGGTTATAAGGAGTCGTCGAAACTGTCGGAAGGTGTAATCCTCGGCGTACGTGCCCCGGGACACGTCGGCCCTTACACCACTGACCCATTACGTGTGACACCAAAACGCATAGTCTGATCGTGGGCATGCCCTTTGGTTGCTAGCGGTAATGACTTTCTTTTAAAAAAAAACTCACCCAAACAGAGAAAATAGCAGTTAGAAGTCTGCAAAAGGGAAGAAAAAGGAAGGAAAACAGAATGTACACTTAGATAGCTTGTATGTTAGGGCATCTAACCATTTTAATATTATATAATTTTTAAACTTACTAGCCTTTTCTCAAATATGTTGGTGTCGGCTTCCAGTCTAACCGAATGTAGCTAAATACCAGTACTTAGCATGGAAAATTAGTAGGTATTGTTGTTTTTTTTTATTAATTAAAACTGGTAGAGTTTAATAAACCAGCGTTCTTTCTCGTATGATTTTCTCTGTGTTAGTCCTCATAGCGAAATATGATAAACACTGTTTTTTTGTCGAGAAACATTTTATAACAGGAAAAGTTGCCTTTTCAAAACTCTTTGAAAATTAGTAAGCAAAACGGTCCCGTGTCTTCGTATAAAGTATTTGTTTGTTTACCTCATAAATAACTCAGTGAACAGCACAAAGTCTCCCATGATTCCAGTGGTTTGACTTCGGCGTACTAATCGGTAACCTTTCGAATAGTTGGTATGCTCCACTACTGCAGGGCTAGCGACAGTCGCATGCGCAACGCATTCGTAAGCATCCACACTGCATTGTGCACTGGGCATTCCTGCCCGGAGTATTGAGCTGTAGAAGTTATACTCTGAAAAACTTAAGTACCTATACAAAAAATTTGTTTCTGCCTTACAGCGAATTACATTGTCGAATTATTATTTTTTTTAATAAGAAAAAAATAATAATTAACAGATTCATATTTCTACACACTTAGGTATTGCTCTTCCTAACAACATGAACTCCGCCCCAAAGACGACCGTATTCTTTCTCCTAACAACATGACAGCGATCCGGACACGGACAGAGGACAGAATCCGTAAATCCGGATATACCACCCGTCTATCAAGCGCGATGCTTTGCATTTATCGGGGCCATGGCATTGTTTACTATCTTCGTCTTGTTAGCGAGTTGATGGAAATGGTTTATTAAACTAGGTAGGTACAATTAGGCTGCGCTTCCACCAAAGATAAGCGAGGGATACCTTTTTTTTTTCGGATGGGAAATCTTCAAATGACTCCTCCCGCTCTGGGCGGAGCAGGAGGGAGTGTCAGACTTTTACTGATTAAAACCCATCCATGTTCCTTCATCGCCCTTTGTGTTCCGGGGCCACGGTGTCTCTTTCGAACAGTACCGCAACCCCGGCAGGCATCGGTCCTTACGGACCCCTTCCTTTTGCTGACTCTCTTGGAGGCGCGCGTGGAACACGAACGCGCCGTCGACACGGCCTGTCGTCATGAGACGGACGGACGGCGAGCTAGCCCATAGCCCACCGTCCACAGGCCCGCGCCTACGGTGGCTGGGGGCACGTGGTGGCCCCCGACGCCCGGGGCATCTCCCGCGGCGGCCGGGACGATGCGAGGTTCTCTCCCTCTAGCTAGAATACTTCAAGCTGTGAATAAAAGCGATATTATTGGTTAGTTGGAAACGCAGCCTTATACGGTTGCCTATGGCCTATATTATTTGGTCGTAACGTGAATTTGTGACGTGGTATTTCTGGTACTTCTTATTTAGTTGACGCTGGACGTTACGGTAGGACATGACAATACGAGAGTTGGACACTGGACAGTAATGCAGCTATTTATACGACTTGCAGGCTACACTGCCGTAAACGTGTGCTCTTTATGGTAGAAATCGACTCTTGATTGCAGTTCGTCAGCGGACAACAATGCGTATTGACAGACATAAACCGCTTGGTTATGAAGGCAGATTTGTTAAAGTGGAATGACGACGAGTACACACTCGCTGCTAAATGGAGACCAGACCCTAAGAACAGCGTACCCCTTTTAAAACGAAATCTGTAAACATAAGTTCCTTATCCTCGACTGAGATGTGACGTTACAATGTTCAAAAAGTTTTGGTTGTTTGTACCCTTTGACGGCACAACAGATGTCTCTGTCTATTGCGGTTAAAACTTAATGGCGATTCGGAACATCTAATGTAAACCTGCGCAGACAACAATTTTAGGTATCAACCAATGACGTATTATATATAGACACGTCATGAACCAACATCGCGGCGCTTAAAAACGGCGAAAATACTAGAAATACTTATAAGCGTGAAGAAAGAGAAAGAAAATATGACACCGAACGGCGGGATGCCTGTTGCGAGAGGGAGATAAATATACATCTTCAGTCACGTCACAGGATTTATTAAATTATAAACAAACGTAGCGTCGCGCGACAGGTTGGTGCGTAACTAAGCGCGATGTGGCCAATTGGCTTCATTTCATGTTGTCATTTTAGAGTGCGGACAACGTATCTATAGTTTATATATCATTGGTATCAACGGGGCGCAGATGACGCATCGTTTTGTCTGTATTATGCTCAGACTGTCAGTTGCAGCTAACTTCCGAGCCGCCATTAAGTTTGAATCGAACTATACTTATTTATTGACAACACCTTCCTTCTACACCAGCTATGTTTAATGTTTCTGTAATTATTATAATTCCAATTTTACTTCTCGTTGTTTACCGCCCTTACGGGTTAGGTACATCTGACTGAATGACCGCCAACTTAGACCAGCTTGGCAGCTACTGGTTACCCTTGAGACGACTGACCCCCCCCCCCCCCCCCCCCCCTGTTGTTTAAGTAACATTTGACTTTAAAACTTTGCCGCATAGCGTGACCGCGTCTACCTATTCAATGAAGAATACAGGCAGATATACCTACTGCCTCTTTGTATTCTACATTTTAAGGGTTCCGTACCTCAAAAGGTAATAAAAAGGAACCCTTATAAGACCACTGTCTCGTCCGTCTGTCCGTGTGTCACCACCGATTTTCTCAGGAACGGGTGGACTATAGTATATATACTGTGTCTTAACACTCACGCATAAACACTAAACATTTACACTCTCACATTCGCACACTCACATTTACACACACATCTACTCACGCATTGCATCAATCCACTCTCATCACTCCATTTCCACTTTCATCCTTTTGATTTTAAATTTTGTTTTCGTGTATGTACCTACATAAGAGCATCTTAACCCACTATTTTGTACAATCATATTTTTATTTTTTTATTATGCCTGCAAGCATAATTTATATAATTTTATTTTTTGATTGTTTATGTTTGGTCTGTACCTAGTACTACTTTTGAACCAAAATGTTCCACAAGTTATTTTTTTTTCAATATGGCAATTGCATATTTTATTTTACGTATAGTTATTGTAAAATCTATATCTATATTATTACATATAATAAAACAGTAGAAAAACTTTGTCTGTACATTGAATATATTAAAAAAATAATAATTGAGGGGGGTTTAGAAACAGTAAAAGAGCACGAATCCAAAAAAAAAATTGTGTCTGTTTGTCTGTCTGTTTGTCTGTTTGTCTGTTTGTCTGTTTGTCTGTTTGTCTGTTTGTTTGTACACGCTAATCTTCGGAACTACTGGACGGATTTGAATGATTTTTTTGTTGTTGTATAGGTATTAAGTCTGGGCAAGATATAGGCTATAATTTATCTTGGAAACTTGAACACCTGATGCAGAACCACAACAGACCAGCTGAACTATAAGAGATACAAAAATGGTACCATAGCAAAAATTGTTCCACGTGATGGGCATTTTCTGCTGAGAGAATAAATTTGAAGATCTGGAACACCTGATGTGGAACTCCAAGAGCCCAGCTACACTAACATATATATAGGAATGACGTTTTAGCAAAAGTTGTTCAATCTGATGAGCACTCTCTGTTGACTTATAAAAATCGAAGATCCGGAACACCTGATGTGGAACTCCAAGAGCCCAGCTACACTAACATATATATATAGGAATGACGTTTTAGCAAAAGTTGTTGAATCTGATGAGCACTCTCTGTTGACTAATAAAAATCGAAGATCTGAACCACCTAATGTGGAACTCCAAGAGCCCAGCTACACCATAACACGTAGGAATGACGTCTTAGCAAGTGTTGTTTGGTCTGATGGGCATTTCCTGTTGACTTTTATCTTGGAAACAAACACCTGATGCAGAACCGCAACAGACCAGCTGAACTATAAGAGATACAAAAATGGTACCATAGCAAAAATTGTTCCACGTGATGAGCATTTTCTGTTGAAGATCTGGAACACCTGATGTGGAACTTCAAGAGCCCAGCTGCTACACTACAACATATATATAGAAATGAAGTTTTAGCAAAAGTTGTTCAATCTGATGAGCACTCTCTGTTGACTTATAAAAATCGAAGATCTGGAACACCTGTTGTGGAACTCCAAGAGCCCAGCTACACCATAACACATAGGAATGACATCTTAGCAAGTGTTGTTTGGTCTGATGGGCATTTCCTGTTGACTTTTATCTTGGAAACAAACACCTGATGCAGAACCGCAACAGAGATACAAAAATGGTACCATAGCAAAAATTGTTCTATGTGATGAGCATTTTCTGCTGTGAGAATAAATTTGAAGATCTGGAACACCTCGAAGATCTGGAACACCTGTTGTAGAACTCCAAGAGCCCAGCTACACCATAACACATAGGAATGACGTCTAAGCAAGTGTTGTTTGGTCTGATGGGCATTTCCTGTTGACTTATAAAAATGTTTAGTCTGATGGGCATTTCCTGTTGACTTACAAAAATGAAAGATCTGGAACATCTCGAATCGTCTCGCGCATCCCGTTGTATTCCCGTCCCCGGGCTCTTAAAATTCGACATCAGACGTTTCAGATCTTCGATTTTGACGACCCCGTTGTCGCTGGCATAAGCAACAGGATCCGCGTACGAAGTCGCGGGCAGAAGCTAGTTTCAAATAATTAAATTTAAGTACCTACTTCCAACTTTAACTCTAGAATCTTGACTTATTTTTGTTGCTAAAATTAAAATGTTATATTATATAAGCCGGAGAGGTGATCTGTACCTCAGGATTGGCCTACTTCAGACACCTTTCTCTATTTAAGTTTGTGCATAATACCAGTGCCTGTAATTTTTGATGTCGAGATAAATAAAGATTTATGATTATGATTATGATTATGATTATAGGGACTATAGACTTCAGGACCAGGACCTTGATTTTTATACACCTAATAGGGATATTTTGACGACCCGAATGGCGCAGCGGTGGTAAGGCTGCCTTACGTTCTTAGGGTCCCGGGTTCGAATCCCGGTCGGAGTAAATGTTTGTGTGATGAGCATGGACGTTCGTTTCCGAGTCATGGATGTTTATATGTATAATAAGTATGTATTTACAAACAAAAAGTATCTAAGTAGTATATCAACTATCTGGTGTCTACGACACAAGCCTCGTTGCTTAGTGTGTGTCCAGCGATATTTATTTATTATATGTATTTATCTGTTTCTGCGATAGTGCAGACGCGTGCATATTTTGCTAAAGTATTTATGTTCTGATACCAACAAAACTCGATGGTTTTACCAGATCTTTTTATTGTTGCAGCGTGGAGCACACGTTCGTGCAAGTGATGGGATGGTGAGTGCGCGGCGGAGCGGTGCGTCATGCGCGCGGGCGTGCGCCGGCGCAGCAGTAGTGCTGCTGGCGCTACTGTCCGGCCCGGCCGCCAGCGACGTCATCTTCAGAGTACCTGAAGTACTGGTGAACCATGTTTTATTATCTAACTACCAGAAGTTCTCAAGATGTTATCTTGTGATCTTCCTCTTAATGAAAAATCTTTCTCTCCGTCGAGATGTCTGCCTTGCAGTCTGAACGTTTCAACATTCCAACCGAAAAAGACTCAAGCCTTCTTCTCGTACCCTGCAGGTGCGACATGCGGCCGCGTCCAAGTCGGTGGGCACGGGGCGCGCTAACGGGACGCGCAACGAGTCGGAGGCCTGGGGCTCCGACGACACGCTGCTTGAGGTCCGCTACGAGGAGTACTTCGTGGAGCACGACGTGTCTACGGCAGCTGCGCGTCGGGCTGCCGCACAGCTGAACGTCAACGACGGTTAGTGCACAAATATTTTTTTTGTTTTGAGCAGTTGCCGCAGTCCGGAACCTACACCGCCGCAACGGAACCATAACAATGGATATAGGTATAAGTATTTCGAATCGCTGAAATTCACCGAGCAATTAAGTAATTGTACGTTACAGACGTTATGTTACGCAGTACCCACGTAAAATAGTATTATTATGACGAGATCTTGTTCATATCACGTATAGACTGCAACATTAAAATGATCTTATGATCTTATATTGTCATTTACGGGATATCTTCCGTGATAAGAAATTGTTTTGAGCTCCCGATATTTCGACGCTGTTGCAAGCGCCATGATCGCGGGTTGGCTGGAGAATGCGGGTGGATGGAAAATAAAATAAATAAAAATAATATCGGGAGCTCAAAACAATTTCTTATCACGGAAGATATCCCTTAGGTGACAATATAAGTTTAGTTTTAAACCGTGAAAGCTTAAAACAGTGTTTGATAGATTCCTGCCACAAAAAAGTTGGGTCATGTCCATCATTCGTAGGAATCTGTAAGGTTGAAATCTACAAGTCACATCGCAATAATCGTCAAAGTACATATCAGTCTGTGAGCCACTCGTAACACGATGAGCTCGCCGCTCTCCTATAAACATTGCGAAGTGACGCAACGACAATTGCTTGAGTTACTCCAATTAAACACCATCAGCTCGCGAATTAGAACATCATTCAAGGATGCGGGATTAAAACTTGGCCCCGTGGGGTCACGGGGCACGTGGCACACCGGCAGACATTCAATAATCTACGTCTTCAAAGTTTTCCCAATTAGCTACCTGACGATGTGGTTGTTAGGGAAAACATTTAAAATGAAACTCGTAACGAAGACGTACAACCGAATTGTGTTTAATTTCGCAACGAACACAGTCCTTAATTAGACGAAATAATTAAGAAGAATTTGGAAAAGGGCGTTGTTAAAAAACGCTAAGAAAAGTGTAGAATAATTCCATTTCGTTGGTTTGGGTTTCTTACGAGTTAACATATAATGAATGTTTACCCAGTGACCACGTTGATGAAAGCTGCCTCATCAAGTGGATACTAGATCTGATTTAGACATCAATAGGCGCGTCATCATCCACTAGCATATGAGTAAGCGTGCTTCTAGCTAACGACTGGTCTATCTGACAGTCTATTAATAGCCGTGACTTCCTCTATTTGATCCATCTGATATACTCTAACTTTTAATTGATGATAAGGCCTCGCTGATCAATGAAGTCCAGTCCTATTCAATTGATCTTTATGGATTGTTATTTTGTTACCATTGTAATATCGATGTTCTCACGAGTTAAACCTGTTCCTCGAGAAAAAGCTAAAGAACTCCAGCTCCCGAAAACACTGGGATGTTTCATACTTGTGCGTTTGTCTAGTTCGTAGCCTACTACTTACTTGCATAAATAGCTGCATCAACAAGTGGAGCTTTTGCTGTAACTTTTTCTCGAATTAACTTCAGTAGACATACTCAACTAAAGACTGTGAGTCAGCAGTTTCCAAAAGGTACAATTAGAGAGCTTCAATCACCCACCCACGCCAATGTTTAAATTTCTAAGAAAAGTCCCGGAGCTAGAGAAAATTGTTGAGTAACTACAGAATATTACACAATATCAGCGATCATATACGTACATACAGTGGGCGAATGTGAGTCTATCAACTGAAGATGATACGTCGACAACATCTGATACCCGAGGACGTGCACGCGTGTCATTAGGTACTGCGTATAAATGTTACTGTCAGTAAAAGCCCGTAAATTTTAGGTTTTACTAGTAAATCCTAGGATTTACCAACATGAGTTGGTAAATTTAAGGATTTTTTTAGATACAATTTTTTTTTCGAGATTTTACTAAGTACCTCTTGGAAATACTAGGTCTTACCAATGACAGTTGGTAAACATCGATCACTAATAAAAATTTTTTTATTAGTGATCGATGTTGGTAAAAGGTTTACCAACATCGATCACTAATAAATTTTTTTTTGAGAATAAAACAATGTGTAGGTATTTCTTAAATATCTGGAGACTGATGATGACATAAGTACTGTAATACTAAACCGAGCGATCAACTGAGTGAAATAGGTTAGAACCATGACTGTGCGAGTCGAGATGGTCGCAGTAACTACGCTAGGGCACCCCGAACAAATGTGTTAGGTTAGGTTAAAACTGTGACCACACACGCGCGAACCTAGTGAGAGTAGCGAGCGGTTCAGCGGCAGCGGCTGGCGAGCGCTTGTAACAAATCTACTTGCTCCTATTGAATAAAAGGGTAAGCAGACTTGTTCAATTTAAAATTTAATTAGGGGAATGATATAAAATACAGCTAGTTATAAAAAAAAACACCTACCTAGCACGCACTCTCTATATTATAGTTTTATAGTTCAAGCACTTATTTGGATTAGAAAGAGTTCACCACTGTAGGAACGGGAACAGGCGTCAGGGTAGCCGGTCTATAGCAAAGAGACGTCGAGGATTACCTTCAGGAAACCTAAGCTGGAAGGGCGTCGTGCAGATCTAGAGTCCAACAGGTCAGCTCTGTAGTAGGGCAGCGTAGATTTCAGGACCAGAATAGCTCAGCGTCGGAGTAATAGTCCCAGGTGGATCTTTACTGGATTCCCTGGATAGTTTTTATATCTCAGCGAAAACCAAGCGGTTATCTGATGTTCATCTAATCAGATCCAAGAGTAGTACTTTCAGCCGTCCTTCAGCTCGTTTCTCCCAAAGTAGTCTTCTTCTTTCAAATCTTAGTTTTCTTAGTGTGGCCATCATCTCAACTGACAAGTGTAGTCGGCCAGGACATATCCATGAGTGCGTAAAGAATTTTGTAATATAATTTAATATTAAGTTATTTATTAAACAATCGTAATAATCTACAAAATATAATGGCTAAACACAAATTGATAAAAATAATTTAAATTTTACAAACCAAAAAGTAAATATCATAGACTAAGCAGAAACTGAGAGTTTGACAATTTGACGCTTGACGTAAGTGTCACAACATGAAAATTATAAGTTAATATTATTATTTTTATTTCAGCTATTTTTAAGTAAATGAATCGTATTTAGATCGATTTGCTGAGTGTAGATATATAAACAAATAAAAAGGATGTTATATAGTATTAGGAATGGTGAATATGAGACGTAAGTATAGCATAATACTATACGCTTCGTCTAAGTTAGATGCGTATTTTTAGTCGCCTTCATCAAATGACCCCTCCAGCTCTGGGCGGAGTGGAAGGGAGTGTCAGACTTTTACTGACTAAAACCCATCCATGTTCCTTCTGCAGCCCTGGAACACAAAGGGCTACTTTGTGTTGCAGGGCTGCGGTATCTCTTTCAACAGTCCCGCAGCCCCGGCAGGCATCGGTACTTGCGGACCCCTTCCTGTGTCCTGACATCTCTTTGAGGCGCGCGTGGAACACGAACGCGCCGTCGACACGGCCTGTCGTCATAATACGGACGGACAGCGAGCTAGCCCATTACTCACCGTCCACAGGCCCGTGCCTACGGTGGGCACACCAACACCCGGGGCGACTCCCGCGGCGGCTGGGACGTGAGGTTCTCTCCCTCTCACGTTCCGCCACCTCCTTCGCTAGCATGGCTGCTTCGCAGGAGGTTACGGCTTCCCATTCCCTCTCGCTCCGGACCTCGCAATAGTCGCAATGGTAACACCCGGGCGTTTACTGTTATTCGCCCTCAACATTTACCGTGTCTCTGAGGTAAAATCTAAGATTATTATTGCTTATACGTGTGTTGTCTTCTTTGTCATCTACGTTGTCGGAAGCTTACAACTAAGAGCCACGAATGAGATATGATATAACCTATTCTAAAACCAAAGTATGGAGTTTCTTCCCCATTCGTCTCCATACAAACTACCTTAGCGAATGGGAAAAGAAGATGAACTCAATTTCTAAAGTGGTCTAATGGTCTAATTGAAATAAATATTTTCATACAAAAAGGAAGGGATGTGTTATACTAATAAACGTAGCGTGAGCTTTAAGGTTCCGTGTCAAGCAGTCCACATGTCTTCTTTGTCATCTACATTGTCGAAAGCTTACAACTAAGAGCCCCGAATGACATAACCTAGTCTAAAACCACATACATACTGTTTACGTACTAGACTACAGCTTCAGCTTTGCTTATTCAAAACTTGTATTGTTACTTGTGGTCACACAAAACTTTAATTCACCTCTGTCAACCTTTACTTTACTTATCGGTCACTACCCTTGCATTCATATCATCCCTCAATCAACAATGGTGAGGTAGGTAGACTTCTCTATGCATCCACATCGTCATTGCGTAGCGATCGAAATGAATGTTATATATTTAAAATCTCACTGAAAAATCTTTCCGTACCAAACAATGAATGAGATAGTATCTGCGTGATATTGTCGCCGGCCACTATTAGCTGGATGACGAGTAGTTGTGAGCACTAAGCGATCCCATGAGACGTTATCACGTACGCAAGGCTGCGGGATTAGCAGCTAAGTGCAGCATCATAGCTAAATGTCACTATTATAGTTACAAAATTACATGAAGGTAACAATACGTTAGGAATTAAGTAATTTCATGGAATAAATTCAAGTATTAGGTGTGTTGTAGTGGAAATTCAGATTAATTAATGTAGTGAATAAAAAAAACATTATGACGCTTTATTTATGTTAGGCAGTACAGGCCTCAAAAAACATAAACTTACCAACGTGCTTTACTTTTCTTTTTCAATACCGAAGTGAAATTGATGAACACCTTCAGTCTGGAAATCCCACTTTTAATTCTTGCCGTTTGATGTTCATTTAAAAAATTAAGTGCATTAAGAATGTAAACATTCGTAATTCGTTCCATTCTCATACTTATTATCTAAACAGACAGCTCTTTGTCTAGATTGTCCTTTCATCTGCGTATTTTCTTGAACTATCGATGCCAACTGCTTTTTCACTGTACAATAGTTATGTAGGAATTTATGTGGTCTCAGTACGCTATTCATTATTCGCCAGATTATTTTAGTAGTCATGACTCTTAACTTGTTATCCATAGGACTTAGTCTCTCTTGTAGCATGGTCCCTAGTGATGGCCTTCGCCTGTATCACATCAGCTATGATTATGACGTATCCAACGTTTTACTAGAACTTAATTCACCTAATTACGTTGTTTTTTCCTCCGGCTGACAACCGCAATTTTCATGCACTTGCACATGACATGATGTTATGAATTACGAGTGTGCTGAAGGTCGGCAGGTGGGTCGGGTCTCCGTAATGTGTACCCCGGCAAGGTCTGGGGGCGGGCAGCCCATCTGTCACACCATTGTCCAGCCAGCCATTGTGTCGCGCTGTATGTCAATGTTACACTATAGCACCACATGTGGTGTGGACGGTGTGGTGCTACCTATGAGCGGTAGTAGTGGGTTACACATTACATATCATAGGTCTGTGCTGTAAGTAGCTCTTGTTTACCATAGTAGTCGATTGGCTTATATAAAGTACTAGAAATATTGTGCAGACGTGTACTTATGTTGTTGTCGAATTGAAAAGTTTTCTTCCTTGGCTTCAAAGGGATCCCTTCTCACAGACACAGTGAGAGTTTCTAGACATCACATTTTACAAGCGTATAATCATTCATTATACGCTTGTAAAATGTGATGTGTTCACACCATACGCTATTGCGTATGGTGTGAATTCTTACTTTGGAGAACTTCTTTAAAGCTATCGATAGCTACTTTCACCTAAATAAGTTTAGTGACATATCTCATAACACTGAAATCAGTCTCTCAAATAACAGAAGGATCATCTAAATATCTTGGCTAGTAAATCAAACGCGGAGCTGCTAACTACTTAAGTACGAGCAACAAGTAATGCTATGAGTATGAGTCAGAAGATTTAGAACGATCCCCACCAAGTTACCGGGCAGACTCATAGCACCGCCCAAACGATCTCTTGATCACTTAATGTCACATTGTTAATAGGTACACATTGTGATATTAATCCCGATTAACAATCAGGAAGGAAGTATTGTATTATAAATAGCCGATGATCTTAGAGCTATGTAATCATGACCCAGTGGCCGGTCACAGCCTACTGGTCACATCGAATACTTAAGGTTTTTTCTAATGGACCTTCGATTTGTGGGCGTCACGTCACTTCACGACCTTTACCTACAGTCAACATCTTATAAAAAATTATAACAAACTGGAAAATTGATAATGGTGTCGATTCTGTTGTGCACAAACTAAACTTAATTTAGGCTATTGCTATCCCTGCCGAGGTTGCGGGAATTTTCGAAAGAGTTACCGTGGCCCCGGAACACAAAGGGCGATGAAGGAACATGGATGGGTTTTAGTCAGTAAAAATCTGACATCACTCCCTCCTGCTCCGCCCAGAGCGGGAAAAGTCATTTGATGAATTCCCATCCGAAAAAAAAGGCTATTAAGAATAGTACGGCTATAGCTATGAACTAAGTTAGAGCTGATGTCAAACTACTGTATGCCTACTGCAACAGTCGGAACCCATACTGAAATCATTACATCCAATATGGGTCCCGACTGTTGCAGTCAATAAGTTGAACTTTTGCTATTAGCAGTTGGTGATCCGATCCACAATCAGCTCCGGGAAGAGTGTGAATATTTCTTATGAAAGTTTTCCACCTCGAACCAATCATAATGTAGTCGATTTGGTTTCGATAGTTGCCGTCAGGTGAAGTCCACGTATACAGCCTTCTTGAATGATGTTGGAAGAAGCTGTTTGATATCACCAGGTTGTTCTCGGCGGCAAATTGTATGAGTCTTTCCCCTCTTTCATTGCGCTGTCCCAGTCCAAATTTCCCTACGCATTGGCTAAGCTGATCAGCATGTTCTCCTATTTTCGCATTTAGATCGCCCATTATAATCAGTATTTCCCTTTTAGGGATTTTGGCTATGGTCGATTCCAGCTCAGCGTAGAAGTTTTCTATAGCTGCATCGCTTGCTGTGCTAGTTGGTGCGTATAGCTGTATGATATTTAAATTGATCGGTTTGGTCTTTAGCTTAATAATCAGCACTCGATCGCTTACAGGTTCATATCCTATCACACAGTTGTTATTTTTTTTCGGCAGAAGAAAGGCAACTTCATTTCTGCTGTTATCCTCGTTTCCAGAAAAGTAGACAATGTGTGATTCGGTGTCAAAATGACCACTGCCCTTCCAATGCGTCTCGCTTAGACCGCAGAGGCGTATTCCACACCGTTCCATTTCCTTCTCCAGAATGTCAAGTTTGCCTGGTTTAAGCATTCCGCGCACATTCTACGTACTAATCTTTTGGACGCTTCGCATCTTCATTTCGAAGGGAATTCCAGTAGTCCAATTTCCAGACGATGCCTGGTTTCCTACATCATTCTGGCCGGTAGTCCATTTAACACCATCTGCCCCGGACGCAGAACGGCGCCGGTTGCTAAGCGGATCACATGGCCACCTTTGTAACTTATTATGTACCTTCATGACGACTTTCTATGGGAACATAGTGTAGTAGTTTCCCCTGGCTTTCTGCACCAGACATTTTTGAGGTTATTTGGACCTCAAGGCCGCTGTAGCCTCTTATGACCGGTTGCCCGGTCATGGGTATGGTTATACCGCCATGGCTCGGTCGCCAGCGCCTCGTCCGTTATCTAGCTGGGAGCACCGCGAAAGTTTGTAACACTCGCCGTCGGCTATTCATACGAACTACCAACACGCGCAGGTGAGGTTGACTTTTGGGCCGGATAAGCTGCTATTACCGTTCTCCCCTTGCTCTCCTTGTGGAAATATTAGTTCAGTTAAATTTGACAGCTTTAAATTACGTCCGTCTCTTTCTCGTTTTATTAGAAGATCGATACCTTAATAGTTTTTGTGTACCTAATACTTTGTTGGATACTGGATACTGCGTGCATACAAAATTATTAAAGAGATGATTAGGAGCAATTTTCACAAAGTTT
This sequence comes from Xestia xanthographa, assembly GCA_905147715.2. Classification (NCBI taxonomy): domain Eukaryota; kingdom Metazoa; phylum Arthropoda; class Insecta; order Lepidoptera; family Noctuidae; genus Xestia; species Xestia xanthographa. The sequence goes on along the minus strand of LR990652.1, from coordinate 583,446 downwards.
AAGTTAGCGACATTTTTATCATGAACAGGAACTATTTCATTACGAAAAGCTGAATTTCTAACCCCAAAACATTCAAATCAACTGCAAATAAAATCTCAATATGTAAAACGAAAACCTTGGCTTTGTATCGTGCCGCAGCCGAGCGCGCCCCCTTGCAATATCGAGCGTATCGCTTGCCAACCGGGAAGCAGGACGCGCGGGCGGCTAGCGGGGAGGCAGGTAACGATGTGCTATAGGTAGCCTGTCCGTCTAGACTTGCGAGCTCGTAAATCAATATGATCGGGCTGACTGCACATGCGTCGCCGAGGCACGCCGGCCGCCCCGGTGCGGCGCTGCTCTTCGCCGCTGCAGCGCCCGCTGCACCACACGCATCTGAGACAAACACGCAGGTATAATTCATTATTACCACATACCTATTTCCTGTAAACTTTCACTTGTTTCGAATCGTTGAGAGATATCATGTCAATCATTTGTATTTTATTTATGCGTGTTTTGATAGATATCATCAGCGAGTGCGACGTCATTGGCGGCTTGTCTGGACGTCATCATGCTATCCAAACCCGTTCAGTGTTCTTACAGCTCTATTAGGTACCAAATATATACCAGCGTGTAATGTGTTACATTACAATGGTTTACCTCGGCGGATTGTAAAATGTCGGCAGCCATTTTCTATAACCTAACATAACGTAGAGCTAGGATGTCGTAAGCGAGACAGTGAGGCTCAGCTCAGACAGGAAGGTCGTGACGAATCGATACATTATAATAAATCCATTAACGCATTTAAGCGCTCCAGAGCACGTCCACATAAGGGTTGAGTCTCACCGAGGTGAATTTGCATCGCATTTCGGTTGAGGTGTTGCGTCGCTGCTTCATTATATACGAGACAGTTGATACATTCCTAACTAAAAATAAAATCTTATGTGATGAACAAAAGGGGTTCAGAAAACATAAAAATATTAATATGGCAATATACGATCTGCTGAATAATGTAATGCCAAGTGTTGACCACAAAACTCCCGTGTGCGCTATCTATACTGATATGACGAAAGCATTCGATTACGTAAACCACGACGCTCTCGTTAACAAACTTTACACGTACGGCATCAGAGGAAATGTCTTGAGTCTGATAAAGTCATACCTTACTAATCGAAAGCAATGTACAGAAATATCGAGGATTTGTGTAAAAACAAAAAAAGAATATAAATATCTATCTCACTATAGAGAAGTCAAATCTGGTGTTCCCCAAGGAAGTGTACTTGGACCTTTGTTATTTATTTTATACATTAACGACTTGCCTCGTCACATTCAACAACCTATGGTGTTATTTGCAGACGATAGTACGGCTATAGTAAAATGCGGCAATAAAGATTACTACGAAACAGACATTAATAATACATTGAAAAGAATAATTAATTGGCTAAATCAAAATAATTTAATCATTAATCTCCAAAAAACACAAATTATGCATTTTCATCAGCGCTTACGTGCTGAACAATATGATGTGGAATTCAATAGACAAAAAGTAGACTCAACAAATGTTACAAAATTCCTCGGTATTTTAATTGATAATAAACTAACTTGGAAACCGCATTCTGAGGAAGTATGTAAGAAGTTAAGTAAGTCAGCATACGTACTATATAACTTATCAAAAAAAATAAACACTCGCACTGTGCTGGCAGCATACCATGGTCTAGTTGTGTCAGTTTTGAGATTTGGAGTTATTTTCTGGGGTAACTGTACTGAGAGGGAGAGGATATTCAAAGCTCAAAAACGTTGCATAAGATCAATGACTGGTCTTAATAATACCGACAGCTGTGAACCTGTGTTCAAGTCTCTAAAATTACTCACCTTTCCATCTTTGTATATACTTGAAGTTGCAATATTTGTTAGAACTAATAGACACCTATTTACCCTAATAGAAGATATACGAACACGGCCAGGATCTGTTAGATCACAATATAAAAATCTAATGTACACAGGTAGGCACAAAACAGCATTATTGAGAAAAAGTATTTTGTCAATGGGGCCCGTCATATATAATAAAATTCCCCATACTATTAAAGATCAATCATTAAGTATATTTAAGAAGAGGCTAACACCATTATTAATAAGTAAATGCTATTATTCAGTACATGATTTTTTGACTGATAAGAGTTTATAATGTTATATTAGGTAATCTATTAATTTTGGTGCAAATTTAATCATTTATTTTGTTTATTACTATTTTAGAATAAGATTATTGTTTTATTTATTGTATTCATGCATGAATGATATTTGTTCCATCCATCCACTGTACTTTGTTTATATACTTTTGTTTTTTGTTCAACTGAGTGGATCTAGAAACTTATATACCTACTTATTACCTTTGCATGCCGTAAGGTAGAATGCGGAAGAGCTATTTGTTAAAATGTGAACACCTTATTTTGTACCCACATTCTTTGCAAAATAAATGATTTCTGATTTCTGATTTCTGATTTCACCGTACCGCGCACGTCACGCGTCGCATCGTCACGCTACGTATAGCAAGCTGAACTCTTAAACGCAAACTTAGTTCTTACTTTAATTTATTTACTTGTATTTCGCTTTATTCCTAACCAGACACAGAAGCATACTGTGGTACCATGAGCGGCAGCCTTAAGACGGCCATCATTGTTCGCCCGTGACGTGACATTTGCATTCATCGTGCGAATAATAACTACTTAGCTTTGCTCAGTATGGTCTTAAATCATTACACGCGCGTACCACGTGACATAACATCACGCCTGTAATACAAAGCGCTAGGCAGATTTGTACCTAATAGTACACCCACATTTCGCCAGTTATGTTAGTCCCATTTATGATCATGTAATAGGGGGCGCGCCTGTTCGCACCAAACGGCGTGGCGTTGGTGGGAATAAAACTTTAACAACTTCCTTACTTAACTTTTGGTCTGATTAAATGCTTGAAAATACACATTTCCCCGAAGAGATTAGAAAGTGGTAAAAGAGAAAAGATACTCTGAATTTCGTCTAGCAACTAGAAGTCACTAGTCAGTCGGTCTGATAGTTGGATTGTTCTTCATCTCCTTCTGCAGTATTCAACCAACAGGAGATTCCATCCTTAGCCTTTGGTAAACTATGGGGCGGGGTGCCCTGGGTAGGTGTAGTGGCATATTCCCGTTGACCCTACCGCCCGTGGTCCCACTGGTGGGGTCAGCGGGAATGGATTAAAATGTGCGGTGCGCTTGTCTCTGCCATTGAAATTCCTAAAACTTGAATGTGTGCTCGACATAATTTTGCCCGCGTCCACAAATATTAATAATGTATCTGTCGGCACTCGGCAGTGCCGGCCACGCGGCCCGGCTGCGGCTCGTGCAGCGAGCGCGAGCTGGAGTACTGCGAGACGCGCGTGCTGGCCGACCACTGCTGCTGCGAGCGGCGCTTCGTGCGCGAGCCCTTCCCCTGGCTGCCGCACACGTGCTACGTGGGCGCGCGCCGCTGCCGCCCGCTGGCGCACGACTGCGCGCAGTACGCGCGCCTGCGCGACTGCTGCTGCCACAGGAAGCTCGCCGAGCGATGTAAGTCACTCACTATACATAATTATCAGGTGCCGCGGTATATTCTTCTTCTCATCTTATGGTTAGAGTGGAGACAGTGTATCGGTAAGCGTCCTCCCTGAGGAGGCAGGCTGGATGCGGCAGGCAGAGTACAGGGAGTTGTGACGCTGCTTATGACCGTTTGGCCAAGTAGTTTGTTGCTGATTTGAGATCATGCGAGCATCACGCCATGACAGCATCATGCCAGCTTCCGTCACGGCATACGAGTCGGTTTTACGGTTTATTCCGAACCTGACCCGAAATTCTAACCCGTCGCGGGTTAGGTTAGGAAAATAGAAAAAAAGGAATTTTATTCCGAACGTAACCCTCTTCCTAACCTGCACTGCAAGTACGTAGCAATCGATAACGATCGAATCGATACGATTCGATAAATCCGACTTTTCGATTGGTTAAAAACTCATTTTATCGAGAATAACTGTCAGATTTATCGAATCGTATCGAATCGACACTGCAAGTACGTAGCAATCGATAACGATCGAATCGATACGATTCGATAAATCCGACTTTTCGATTGGTTAAAAACTCATTTTATCGAGAATAACTGTCAGATTTATCGAATCGTATCGAATCGAGTGCTACGTACTTGCACTGCGAGTGCTACGTACTTGCACTGCTGACCCGAAGTATCGTTCCTAACCTAACCCGAATTGCGGTATGGGTTTTTCGGTTTTTCCCTCTCCTCTTTCTTCGAATAAAAAGTACCAATCCAATGTGTAAATCAGAGTTTAATACTTACTATGCGTAGTCAAAATATTAAAAAATAAACTGTACCTTTAGAATTACTTTTTAAGCAACATAAAAAAAAAATTGCATGATATAAAAATAATTTATTTCACCTGTTCCCGTGAGAATACGTTATTATAATATTGTTTAAGAAAGAGGAAAGGGAAAAACCGAAAACCTATATAAGTATATATCGCAATTCGGATCAAGTTAGGGATGATACTTCGGGTCAGGTTAGAAAGAGGGTTACGTTCTGAATAAAATTCTTTTTTAGGCGGGTTCCATACAAAAAATGAAAAAAACGGAACTCGTGCGTCTGTCTGCATGAAAGGGGTCGTTATGAGGATCTCAAATATATTTTTGTTATTATTGTAAAATAAATAGTTTTGATTTTATTTATGGAAGAAGACGAAAATTGACCATTCCCCCTCTGATCTCCGAAACTACTGAGCCTAAAATTAAAAAAAATAAAATTAAAATATAGTTCATTGCTTGTAGAATACAGGAAAACTTATAAGAAAACTGTAAATTGAAAATAAATAATAATTTGCACGCCGAAATTAAAGGCAGAATAAGAGAACAATTTCATATATTTTACCATCTTTCTGAACCTTATTTACGCAAATAAATGATTTTTGTGGGTCAGAGCCCATTCGTCCCCTAAGATTCGCACCCTGTGCCCACTCGTCCCCTGGAACTTTTGAGGGGCCCATTCGTCCCCTGAAGAATATTTATTTTTATTCATTCTTCTAATATAAGTACATGTATATGTGTATACTGCAGCTTGGTAGTCCTGGTACAGTCGCGCAGAAAAGGGTAAAACAAAAAATATAGTAATTCGGTAGATATCATGTTTATTTCAAATAAGATTAAGTTTAATAAAATGCCTCTAGGCTCTAGGCATTAAGTCAGTCTTCAAAATAATTAATCAACTTTTGGTTTCTTGTACATTTGTAAATATTTAGCAAAATATATGATAACTATAATATCTTTATGCAGTAAAATAAAACTGTGTAACTATTTAAATAAAATCCCAGTAATAACTGAATTTTAGATTAATTTACATCCAGTGTACAAACAAATAACCAAATATCAATACCAATATAACAAAAATAACAATTAATTGTTAGTACTTTGTACAGTCAAAGAGATCTACAAAATAATGCAATATCACAATAACTTTGTATAAAAGTAATATAAAAAGTAAAATCAGTCTTTATCAACTATGTAAAAACAACATTTTTACTAACTACAAATACACATGCAAAATCACAATGTCCTAGAAACTAACAAAATACAACTCTTTTACAAAAATCAGCCTTGATTGACCATCATATAAATCAACATTAAATATAAAATATGCAAAAAAATAGTCACAACACATATATAGTCAGTCAGAACACATATCAACAGTAAATAATCACTTCTTATTTTTTTGTATATTTACCAACTACATACATGCAAAATCATAATAACTTAAATCTAAAAAATTGTAACAGTACAAAAAATACTAAAATCACAGTAATTATTGAAGACTAGATAAATCAACATATTTTTTTTTGTATATTTACCAACTACATGCAAAATCATAATATGTTAAATCTAACAAACTATAACTACAATAACAAAAAATGACTAAAATCAAAATAATTATTGAAGATTAAACAAATCAACATTATTTTATTATACTATATAAAGCTCGATTACCACTCACTGACTCACTGACTCATTGACATAATTGTTCTCCCAGATGGTGGATGGGGAGGTGGGTATATTTTGACAGATTCGTAAACAAGTAACTCCCGTGAGTATGGGAAAAGTCCCAAACCTCCCCTTTTCGCCCCCCTTCCTCCCCCTCCCTATCGTATCTCGGAAACAAAGAGACCCGTATTTTTCGTTTTTTACGGATTCGTATAGAGGAGGCTCGGAGAAGTAAAAACCAGTTTTCAAAATTGACCCCTTTTTCCCCCTTCTCCCCCCTTTAGGCGGATCTCGGAAGTTGAAAGACTTGGAACATTTTTTTTTTCAGATTCATATAAAGGGGCAACGCGATAGTCAAATTCATTTTTCGAAAAACGCCCCACTCTCCCCTACTTCACCCCCCCCTTTTTCACCCCTTTTTTTTCTACTGAAAAATGTTTTAATTCTTACCTAAAACTATTGAGGGGCGTTGAAATTAAAAATTTGTATACCATTTCCTCCCCTAAAACTGAAAGGGCTGTAACTTCGTAACGGTTAGAGTTAGCCATTGGGTGTTTTAACAAATATTATAGTAGGCGTCGAAACCTGTCTGGTGGTAGGTAGGTTCTGAGTGGAGCGAACCTGCGAGACCGAGTGGAGCGAAGGGGGGAGGTGGCGAGCGAAGCGAGCCGGCGACCTCCGCAGCGTAACGAAGGTTGAGTGGGTGAAGCGTAACTCAGCTTTTAACGATTCTAATGAATTCTCATTTTTTTATTGATTTAGTTTTTAGAATGTTTTAGGGGTTCTTAAGGGTTTTCATACTGATTTAGGGGTAGTTGTAACGGATTTTCCAATTATTTTAAGGATTCTTATGAATTCTCAAAATTTATAAGGGTATGGAATACGTCTTAAGAACACGACGACACGCGAGCTGCGCGCAGCTCGCGCACCCAAGCAAATACTAGTTTCAGTATAAAACTAATCTTATTACGAAAACAGAATTAATGTTAGAACGTTCATTATTTTTGTACATTAAAAAGGTGACAACGACTCCACATTGAGTTAAAACGAAACACTTAGAATACAAGAACATAATAACATCCACTAATATGATAAAATTATAATTACGGAAAAAAAATTGCTATACATATTTAGGACTAAATAATTTAGTTTTGACTTTTTAGTCAAAATATGACTGTAGTATTCCACCATAAAGTGAATTACCATCAATAATAATTTATACTAATCATATTCCAGGATTCAAATGAGATAATTCGATTCAATTATGTTAAAAATATTATTATTATAATATTAACAGTATTGTTTATTTCGTTAGGCGATTTCATTTAATAAAAGACCAAAGACACATGAACAGTCTCGTATTCGCAGTCACTTTCAAGAACCAATATGTCACCGAGGCAGCCATAACATACAAACAAAACACCTTATCTATTTTGTAACCCGTTTTTATAGCAAGCCATTCGTGAGACGAGAGACAATATTACATCGTAAGCAATGATATTCTAACAAACAGATATGTTATGAGCGCGCAATCGTGAAGACTCGAAAACGTGTCAATTGGCCTGTTTTTCCTTTATTCTGCGTCACTGCGTGTATGTGAGCTGGCTCTCCCCCGCGGCACACTTTTTTCGGTGGTTTTGTAGGTGTATAACATATCTGTTTAATTAAATATCATTGATCGTAAGCCTATTGTTATAGAGGCGACTATTCAGGCGCAGGGGTTCCGGTAACAGGAAGTAGAAGTAAAACGCAGAGGCTTCAAAGTCACAGCGATATATTCACGATTCACACACAAAGTAGTTGTTCACAGGACGGCGGATTATTCCAGACTGATTTGCTGGTCTCTCGATGGAATTCGCTGCGCCCCCGTCAGGGGGCGCGGCAGGCGGTATCAGGGCTGTGCCCTCTGACCGCGGCGGCCATACCTCGGCCCGCAACTGCGGACCCGTCACTAGGTTGGACTTTGTCCAAAACCTGGTGGGCGCATGTGGGCGCATAATCATGCGCCCATGTGTGTGGTTGCTGTATGTTGACTGTAGGCGCGCCACAGCGCTGTTACTCAGCGCTGCTTTCTTCACAGTGCCCCGGCGGTCCGTCTCCGCCGGGTGAGACCCCCGGTTACCCGAGGGAAGCCCAGCGGGAGACAACCAGCGACAGAGGCACCGACTTACAGCGCACCTACAGTGGATGTGTGATTCCCGCCCGCCCCACTAACCAGAACTAGCCGGCAGTGGTACGGGCTGCGGAAACGACATGTGTGTGTGGGCAGTATTGTATGTGTAACACCGCCCATGTGTGCGTTTACCGCGGGCTCAAGGGCCGCGTCCACGCGTGTGTCTACGTGAGTGTAGAGAATGCATGTGTGGTTTTAGCTGCGCGCCCTGCCTATATTAACTTAGAACAGGTCGCACAGCTGGGCGTGAGTGATGTGTGTGGAGTCAAATTGTGCAGGTAAGCTGCGTGTAACGAGGAACAGCTTACCTGGGTCAAATCCGGTGATGAAGGCGGCGGAGGGGGGGCGACCATGCGATGCCGGTCGCGGACGCTCCTGAGTCATCCTTGACGGTCTATCCACTATACAAGGAGAGTAACGCAGCTAGGCCGTCAAGGACGACCAGTTCCACGTCGCGGCCCTGTCTGATGGCCCCGATCAGGTCCATCAGCAGCTGGATGGCGCGGGCTGTGAACTCCTTTTTCTCGGCTTCTGAGCCGGCGGCTGGGCCGGCACTGGTGGTGCCTCTACTGGCACGGGATTCTTCTCGTGGTTGGGCCGGGGGCCGCGCCATGCCGGCGCCAGCTGTCGGCCCAACGGTCTTCCTCACCTCGGGCTGCGTTGGAGCCGCAGCCGGGGTCACAGCCCGCTCCAGGGTCGGAGGCAGGTCGCCCGGTAGTTCTCCCTCAGGTGCGGTGGGGGGCGCGGGTAACTTACCCTTGCCGCCCCGCTTCCTCTTCTTTCCCCTCCGCCGCTTCGAGGAGGGGGGAGCTTCTCCCCTGTTGGTGGGCCCGTTGGCCGCCGCCATCAGCGACTCACCTTGGGCCTCATTGGTGGCCACGTCTGTAGGCCCCTCGGGGACCGTTGCCGGTCGTCGTGAGGCGGTAATGGCGGCGGCTGTACCCGCTCGCCTGTTGGCCCTTATCTCTGCTTGGAAAGAAGGGCACTTGATGTTGTTGGCGGGATGCTCGCCCCCGCAGTTGACGCACGTAGCTGGTACGTCACGTGGGCGGGGGCAGTCCCGCGCTGTGTGCCCCTCTCCGCAGCGGACACAGGCGAGCGGCCGGTGGCAGTGGTGCGACGAGTGCCTCCATTTCTGGCACCGGTGGCACTGGGTGGGCCCACGCTTGCCCCGCCAGGCTTCGATCTTGACACCTCTCATGTATAGAAACACGGAGGTGTCGAATATCCTGCGTACCTCAGGCGTCCTCTTCAGTACGGCGTGGAATACGCAACCGGGTCGTCCCTGGCTCGCCTTGATATGGCGAACGTACTCCGGCTCGTATCCCAACGCGCGGAGCTCCTCCTCGATCTCCTGTGGAGTGGTGTCGACAGGCAGCCCCCTGATGGCCACCTTGCAGCTTCGCTCCGCCGGCAGCGAGTAGGCAAACCATGATGTGCCGTCCTCCTTCTCCAGGCCAGTCAAATAGCGCTGGACCACCCTATATTCGAGTTCACTCTCTGGAGTGAACCGAATTCCAGTGCCAAATGGTTGGGCACTGGGGAGGTGACCCAGCTCTTCTTTGAGGGCCTTAAAGTGAGCGGCCCATCCTGGCAGCTTTTCCACCGTCAGCGGAGGATACCTCGGCCGTTTCTGCGGCTTTGGCTTGGGCTGCGTGGCGGCCGTGTCTCGGGGGGCCGCAAGCTGTGAGGGAGAAGCAGCGTTGTCTGCACTCACCCCATGCTGCGTCCCTGCTTCCGTCGGCGTCGGTAGTGGTGACGGAGGAGGCGTGCGGCGGATGGCCTCCGCGTAGGTAGGCGACCCGGCAGCGGCCTGCCCCCCCCCGCGGCGGCGCGTGGTCGCGCCGCGGCGGCGGGTCGAGGCAATACCGCTTCGCCTCCTCCTCGGACTCGTCCGTGCTGCGGCGCCGTCTCTGGGGTCGTGACTCCGGCCGGAAGTCAGAGCCATAACCCCTGGACGGCGACGGTGGCAATCCTGGTGTGCGCCTCCCTTGCGCACTCGGCCCCGAATCATCCGACCTCGCAGACGCGAGCGACATGCTCGAGCCGGCTCGCGACGAGCATGCCGACCGTTCTGCTGGTGAGTCGTAGGCCGAGGCACGAGGGGGCGCCGGCGATGAGGGCACCTGGGGCGCCAGTAGAGCCTGGCGCGCTCCCGGTGCCAGCCTGGGGTCCCGGCTGGAGAGCCTCGCCACGGACGCGGCCCCGGAGGGCGCAGTCGACGCGGCGGGGCGTGCAGCCGTGGCGGCACGGTGTTGCACGGCGGGGCGCACAAGTGGCGCTGGTGCCGGCACTGGGGTGGCCACTAAGGTGCGTGGCAGCGGAGTGGGCGACACGGGCAAGGGCGCGCGCCACGGAATCGTGGGCTCTTGCACGGGCGGTGCGGGATTGCGCACAGCCACATGCGTGGGAGCGGCGGCGCGCAGTTGCGGCGCGCGGCCTGTGTTCATAGCGGCAGTGGGGGGGGCGGGTGTCTGGGATGGAACCGGGCGGGGCGCGGACGGGCGCACAGACTCGGCGTGCGGTTGGCTCGGCGGTGGCGCCGGCGCAGCACGCGCAGGCGCCGGTGACGTCGACGGGCCACACGCATCGGCAGCCGCGCCTCGACTCGCCCCGACCCCTTCCCTCTCCGCCCGGGCTTCAGACGACCTCTTCTTCCGCCTGGAGGCCGCGGACCTCTTCTTACCGGTCGTCTTCCTCTCCTCACTACGAGGGGGGGGGGGGGGGCTGGGCGGCGCTGGATCGGGCAGCACGAAGCCGATGTTTGGCATCGACACCGTCCGCTCCAGCGCCCAGAGACGAGCCTCATAGTCGGCGTCGCCGTGACCGGACGAGTCACGGGCGCCGGACATCTTCTATTTTTTGAGCTTCAGTTGGTTGTGGGCTCGCGATCGCAGGCAGTGCCCGAAGGCACCGGGCAGCGTCGGTGACTCCCCCTGTGCTCGCGCCGGTGCTGAGCACTTGCGCGAACACAGGGAAAGCGAGGGTGGTGGCGATCCGCGCGAGCGGAAGTTTTCGGCAAGTACCCCCAAGTTGGTTCACTTTACCGAAAACTTCCTCCGGAGTCCGTCTGTGGCGCTGTACGGTAGCGGCGGACGTCTGCAGTGGACCACTGGCCGATCCACTGATTTGCTGCGAGCAGCGGCGCCGTTTTTATACGCTCGGCCGTGGTGGCAGGTAGCGGGCGGACCGCGCCCTCTTACAATTTCGCTCCCCACCAATCACGGCCGGCGTTTACAAATATACAAACAAAGTTATCTCTACAATCTATATTTACATTTGCTATTTTTCTATCTTACAACTATACACGATTAATTTCAGCTTATAATACAGTTACACATGATGACATGACATAGAAATTGACCACACGGCTTTTATCTAACACATCTTCTAGGTCACACGTGGTATTTATTTATTCACATAATTATACTTTCAAGAGACTTATATCTATAAATTACACATTCAAAGAGACTAACATAAGTAAATTATACATTAAAAAGACTAAACCAAGTAAACTATCTACAATGTTGATTCCGGTTGCTGTGCTCCTTAACATTCCCACCCCCCGTATGAGGGTTCAACCGACCATACTACCATCTGTCGGGAGCACAACAACCTTTACAACGGGCCTTCGCAGGACCCCATTGGCTGTCCTTATCTCTACCACCCTTACTATATTGTCCGCACCAGGGAAAACACTTTCAATTACACCTTTGGTCCACTGATTACGCGGTTTGTTTTCGTCCACGAGCACCACCACATCACCCACTTTCACGTCGGGCACGTTTGCCGACCACTTATTTCGGCGCTGGAGCGTCGGCAAGTACTCGCGTACCCAACGCTTCCAGAACAGGTCGGCCAGCGCGTTCACCCGGCGCCACATGCGGCGCGAGTCCTCGTCGCGGGCGTGTCCCCGCGTGCACGGTGCATCTCCTGCGGCTGTGCCCAGCAGGAGATGATTCGGTGTCAGTACCACCGGCTGCTCGACGTCGCTGCTTACGTAGGTTAGGGGCCGGCTGTTTACAACCAGCTCGGCCTCCAAGAGGAGGGTATAAAGCACCTCCTCTCGTGGGGCGCGCTCACGAAGGGTGGCTTTGAGCGCATTCTTTACAGAGCGCACAAGTCTCTCCCAGCATTCACCCATGTGTGGGGACGCGGGAGGGTTAAAGTGCCACGCGATACCGCGGCCTGTTGCTTCGTTGGCGGCGGCACGGAGCTCGGAGTGCGCGCCGACGAAGTTGGTACCCCTGTCGGAGTACATATCGGACGGTTGCCCGCGGCGCGCAATGAGGCGCCGCAGGGCCAGAATTGCTGAGTCGGCGCTCAGCGAGGACGCCAGCTCGATGTGCACGGCGCGCGTGGCTAGGCAGGTGAAAAGTACACCCCACCGCTTCTCTCGTCGCCGTCCAATGGCCACCTCCATAGGGCCGAAGTAGTCCACGCCGCACTGCACGAACGCTCGCCTTGTTATTTCAAGCCTGGCGAGTGGTAAGTCGCCCATCTTAGGCATTCTGGGTTTTGCCTTTTCATTGCGGCATCGCTGGCAACCTGCTACCACGGCCTTAACGGATGACCGTAGGTTGATTATCCAGTAGGTCTCTCTGAGGCGGTTTACGACGGCCTCCTGGTTAGCGTGCAAGGCGGCTCGGTGGTGGTGAAATATGAGCTTGCGTGTGAGCTCATGTTTGCCGTCTAATATGACGGGGTGCTTCTCGCCGAAACTGAGTTCACCGCAGGATCTCAGCCTGCCGCGTACCCGTAATAACCCGTCTTCGTACAACATCGGGTCCAGCGCGCGCAGCTTGCTGTTGGCTGGCAGAGGGCGGCCGGCTTTCAATGCCGCGATGTCTGTTGCGTAGCTCTCCGCCTGCGCTAGGCGGAGCAGGCGAATCCTTGCCTCGTCTATATCTGGGGCGGTCACGTCAGGTGACTGCCGTTGCTTCCTGCAGCGCTGTACAAAAATTAATATGCGCGCTGTCACATACAGCGCGCGCGTCCATGAAGGTAGCCGTGCGTAGGTCAGCACCGGCTCGGGAGGCGTGCTCGCAGTGTGCACGCGCTGCACTCTCTCCAGGTCAGCTTCCGCCACTCCGCTCGTATCGTTGCTCACCGGCCATTGCTCCTGTGGGGAACGAAGAAACGAAGGGCCGTCCAGCCATTCGCTGCTGTTATTGGGCCAGTCCAAGCGAGTAGCCTTGTCAGCTGGGTTCAACGCTGATGGAACCCAGCGCCAGTCTGACCTCTTTGACCTCGCATCTATCTCGGCTAACCTATGCGACACAAATCTTTGGAACTCAGTCGCTTCTGAGTTTATCCATTTAAGAACGGTCTTACTATCTGTCCACATGTATCTTTCCGCGATAGAAGCTCCTAATTCTTTCTCTACAGTGTTCGCTAATCTACACGCTAACACGGCCGCCTGTAATTCTAACCTAGGCACGGATACCACCTTCTGTGGGGCTACCCTAGCCTTGCCGATGACGATAGCTACGTCTCTACTTCCGGCGGTATTTGTGCTTACTAAATATACTACTGCCGCATACGCGGATTCACTGGCGTCTCCGAAGGCATGGAGTTCTAGGTGGCCTGTATTCAACCCGTACCACCTAGGTACCGATATATCAGTGAGGTGTTGCAGGTTAGACAACCAGTCGAACCAGCAACGGGCCTCCGCTTCTTTCAATTGTTCGTCCCACCCTATTCCCGTGTGCCATATCCGTTTCATCAATATTCTCGACTGAATGACACACGGATACAGAAATCCTAGCGGGTCGAAAATAGACATAATGAATCTTAAAAACTCTCTTTTTGTGGGCACTACTTGTCCTTCTGTAATTTCCCTAGGCAGTCGTTTAAAAGAGAGATCAAAAGCTAATCTGTCGGTGCCGGGCGTCCACGTCAATCCTAACGTACGTTCTACCCCGCTCTCTCCTTTGTCTAGCGAGATCCTATCTGGCATTTCAATGCGCAGTCTGTTGCGCAGCTCCTCAGAGTTCGTGACCCACCCCCGTATCACAAACCCGCCTTCGGCGTGGATGTGAGTCACTTCCTCGATTAGCTGGTTGGCCTGCTCAACAGACCATGCACTGTGGAGGTAGTCGTCCATATAGTGGTTCTCGCGAATCGCGGACACTGCACTCGGATAAATGTCTGTGTATCTAGCTGCATTTTTATTCAAAATATATATCGCGGATGTAGGTGATGACACGGCTCCGAATATCATGGAGTTCATTTGGTAAACATCGGGTTCTTCTCTATCGTTAGTCGGCCATAAAAACAGTTGCGCGCCGCGGTCTTGTTCCCGGATTCGAACCCGCATGAACATATCGGCTATATCTCCTGTGAACCCGACGGGACCTAGTCTAAACTTGAATAATACACCTAACAACGAATTTAAAAGATCGGGCCCAGTGAGTAGGTGGCCACGGAGAACTCGCTGCATCCCAGCAGTGGGCTGCGGCTGGCGGGGTATGGGCATTGCCCTTTGTCCCGCAGAATCCAATTGTGCCCGTAAACATACGGGCACCAGCAGTGGGGTGGCCATGTAGGCCTCGGCCAATGGCGAGTGCGCTGGCGCCGCTCGCCTGTGAGTTAGTGTCATTTTGTGTCGGTAGAGGCGCCACGGTGTTAACCGTATCTTCACGCCGCCTCGGCGGTCTGTCACCGCTAGGTGGAACTCCCGGTGCCCCGGGAGAAGCCCAGCGGGTGATGACCAGCCAGAGGCGGCTGGGGCTGCCCCTACCGGGCGATGGGCCCCCGCCCACAACGTTATCGAAGCTAGCCGATGCGCTCCGGGCTAAGGGGCCATGTATGTATGTGTGAGCGGTATTGTGTTGTGTAACACCGCTCATGTTAATGAGTAGATAGCGAGCCCGCGCCGCTATCTGTCGCGTGAGTCAAATGTATGTGGAGTCATGTGTGTATGAGGTGGGGGGTGAGTGCCGCGCCTATATTAACTTAGAACGCGGCATTTCACCTATGTGTGAGTACTGTAGTGTTGTGGAGTCTGTTTGTACGAGTATGTCGCGTGTAGGTGAAGCGACACACTCGGGAGTCAAGTCCGGTGGGTGACGTCACACGTCCGCCACGAGATCACGTGGGAGGCGCCTGGGGTAGCGCGGGGGGCGCCCCGCGTCAGGCGGGCGCGTGTGCCATGGCGCTATCTGCGCGATGTGGGGCCAGGCAGAGGCGTCGGCGCGCGCGAACATGTTGGACGCGAGGCGCCGGCAGAAGTCCTCCAGGCTCTCGATGTTGAGATCCCGCTGCACGACTGCGTTCCTCACGTAGCGAGGTGCGGCGACGATCTTCCGAAGAGCTAAGTTCTGTTGTGCTTGGAGTTTTTTCTTGTTCTTCTCGCTCGTGAGGGCGAGCCAGGCTGGGGCGGCGTAAGTTAGAAGTGGTCGGATGTACGCTTTGTACACCCCCAACTTGGTGCGCAGCGGGAGCCGGGACGAGAGCACTGGGTGCAGCAGGTAGCGGGCGGCCCTGCTTTTTGCGACGACAGTGCAGACGTGTGACGTCATGGAGAGCCGACTGTCGATTGTGACCCCCAGGTACTTGGCCTGTCCGAGCCACTCGACGTCGGCCCCCTGCAGTTTTAAGGGTGGTGGTTTCTTGTAGCCGCCGACAGCCAGCGCCTGTGTTTTTCCCACGTTCACCGATAACCTCCACTTGGAGAGCCATTCTGGCAGGAGATCGAGCACGCGCTGCAGCTTGACTGCCGCGTGCTGCACGTTGAGTGAAGTAGCGATGTAGGCGGCGTCATCCGCGTACAGCGCGAGCGTGGTGCCCGGTGTGGTGGGGATGTCATCGGTGTAGCAGGAATAACACCACGGAGAGACGCAGCTGCCTTGCGGCACTCCGGCTGCAATGGGACGGGCGCACGACAGCGCTCCGTCAACCACCACCCTGAATGTCCTGTCCTGTAGTAAGGAGGAGACCACCCGTATCAAGCGACGAGGCGTGGATGTTGCTGTCAACTTGTACAGCAGACCGGCATGCCAGACTCTGTCGAAGGCTTTTTCCATATCTAGGAATGCTGCAACTGCTCTCTCTTTCTTGTTCACCGCCGCCGTGAGCAGGTGCAGCACCCTTGACAGCTGGAGCGTCGTAGAATGTTCCGAGCGGAACCCGAACTGTTCTGGACGCGGTGTGACGTGTTGCTGGAGGTGTCGCAGCAGGAGCTGTTCAAACACCTTGGAGATGCAGGACAGTAATGTGATGGGCCGGTAGCTTTCCGGCTTCAGGACGTCTTTGTGAGGCTTGGGCAGCATGATGACGCGCCCCTCCTTCCACACAGCCGGGAAAACCCCGGTGCGTAGTATCCCTGTGAACAAGCGCGCTAGCGCCGCTACCGTTTTGTATGGTAGGTGGCGCAGCGCGGTGTTGGTGATTTTGTCCGCCCCCGGAGCCTTCTTTGGCTTTGTTCTGAGGATGGCGCGTCTGACTGCACTTGGTGAAAAGAAAATTGGGTCTTCATCGTTGGCTACCGGCGAGGCGAAGTACTCTCCAAGGTGCCTCTCGACTGCTGCGATGTGCTCGGGGTCGTCGGTCGGGTTCGGCTGGAACTGACGCTCCAGGTGTTCCGCGAAGATCTCCGCTCGGTCTGCTGCTTGGTATCTGGGCGCCCCGTCGCTGTGGCGTAGGGGGCGCACCGGGGCTGGGGTATTTGAGAGCGTCCTGCAGAGCTTGTGCAGCGACGCCCAGTCTCCCTCTGCGGCGTCGATGCGTTCCTCCCAGCCCTCGGCGTTTATCTCCTGGAGCTTGGCCCTGACCTTCTCCGCCAGACGGTTAAGGTCCCGCTTGGTGGTGGGACATCCAGTGTCCTGCCACCGCCTGCGTAGGCGCCTCCTTTGGGCGATCATGTGCTTGATGTGGGCGGGGAGGGGCTTGTAAACAGTCCCCCCCGGCGTCGTCGGCATTGTAGTTGTCGCCTCTTCTAAGGCGTGCTGAATGCAGGCGGTGACCTCTTCTGCCAGTTTGTCCACGTCTGCGGCGGTCTCGACGGGCCAAGTGGGAGTGGTGGTCTCCAGCTTCTCTTTGAAAGTGTCCCAGTTTGTGGTGCGACGTGGCGCAGGAGGCGAGAGTCTCGTCGGCAACTCCGACAGGACGACGAGAGTAGGTGGTCATTCAACGCCGTCCCTTTATACTTCGCGGCGGCGTCGAACACTAAACGCAGCTTGCCTGGTTTGTTGGGGTTAGTGACCCCAAAGTGAGGCAAATACCAAATCGGTTCAGTCGCGACTCCCCCTACTACTCTACTGGCGTATTCTTCTGTCAATAATCTGTCTATCTGCGCTCTGTACGCTTGCGCATAGTCAGTGTCCTTTTTAAAGCGACGAATTATTCCCGCCAAGCGCTGTCGCGCGTTTACATAATTGTCGGGCAACTGAGGGTTGTCCCGACGCCACAGCAGTCCTATTTCCCAAGCTCCCCCCTCTAACTGACGGCTAGTGGTATCTAAAATGTGTTTAGCGCGCTCTATGTCGACATGTTTACGCGGCACTTCGCTTATCCCTATCGATTCTAATTCAAACTGTTTTTTAACTAAATTATTTAACTCTACGTTAGACTCGACTGCACAATTAACTGATTGACTATTACTATCAAGTTTAAAACCTAAGGGACCATGCACGACCCATCCTAACGAGGTCAAAGAAGCAACTGGCTTACCGGACTTTCCACGGCGTGTCTCCCTGCCGACCAGCAGCTCCCAGTTGTCCTGTCCCAGCAACAGCAGCGGCTTAGCACCACACATTTCTTCGCAGCCCAAGTCGCGCAGGTGGGCGTGCTCCGACATTACGGCGGCGGGCACTGACTGCGATGGTAAGTCCATATTCACCAACGTGCGGCACTTAATATTGTGTGTTAGTCCGTTGGGTCCGCGCACACCCACACTTATCACTCGCGATGTATCGTCCGTTATTTCGTGTCCACGCGCACTACGTAGTGTTAGCGGCACTCGTTTGCCTTTGACGTCGTTCACCAGCGCGTTGTCGATCAGTGACACGGTCGCGCCGTCGTCAAGCAAGGCATAGCAGCTTTTCTCTCCGCTGTCGATCACAACGTGCACCGGCATTATCTTCAACAACGCCTTGCCGGTGTAATCATTCACGTTTGTGACACTCTCCGGCTTCTTCTCTACATGTAATAAACTATGGTGCGCATAGTTACACGACGAACACTTTTTCTTGCGACAGAATCTCTTCGAGTGTTTCGTACCCAGACAGTTGAAACATAATTTATGCTCCTTGACTATCGCCCATCGGTCGTTGACGTCTAAGTCGATGAATTTTCTACATGTTGACACAATATGTTTATCACCACACAGCTGACACAAATCCTCAACGTGCTGCGTTCGTGTGTTGTGCTCGCTCGACTCCTCACTTGAGTGTACGTGCAGCCGCTGTATGGTCTTTGCAGCTTTAGTGGGCGGTGCGCTAGCTCGGGGTTTGTTGGTTGAGGTGCTGGGCTGGCTCATGTCCATCTGCACGTAGAATGATGAGGCGCGTGCAAGATGGCTCAGGAACTCAGAGAACATCTCTAGACTTGGTGAGACTCTCATATCTATGCCTTGACTCGCCGCTATGCCCATAGCATAATCCCCATATTGAGCGCGCTGTACGGCTGTGAGCTTATTGAGTAATTCACTCACCAGTTGTGGGTTGTTGAGGTATCCATGCGCGTGCACACTCTTCAATAACGACACACAATTTCTCACTGTAGTGGAGAACTTTCTGAGCTCACGCCCACTCTCCGTAACTTTCGGTAACTCACGCACTTTTTTCAACGCACACTGAAGTACTAAGTTCGGATGTCCGTATTCTTCCTCTAGTGTCTTGACTATTTCAGCCGGGCTAGTCGACGAACGTAGTAAGTCTTCCACAGCTAGCCGGGCTTCGCCTTGTAACGCAGTCTTCAATCTCGCCAGGTTTTCATGTGGCTTGAACTCGTACATCGTCGTTGTGTCGTAGTACATGTTCTTGAACGACAGCCACTCTGCCGGGTCGCCTTTGAACGGAGGTAGTTCGTACGCCTGCCTGGGTATCGGTCGCGGTCTAGCGATGCTGGCGATTGCGTCCGCGAGTTGGTCTATTTTCCGGTCTCTTGACGCTCTGGTTCTGTCCACTTCTTCAAGTCCCGTGTCCCAATCCGTATGATCACGATTCGTCGCGCGCGCGGTAGCGATTGGCGTCGTCATATTTACTGTCACGTGGCGCGGTACGGTCGCGGGCGCACAAGTCTGAGGCGCAGGTACCGGCTCGGGCAGCGGCGGCGGCGGCGCGGACACACTCGCGGGCGGACGTGACTCATCACTTAACATTTCGGACACTTGTACTTGTGGTTCAATTGGCGGCGGCGGCATGTCTCGACTTGTTGAGACCTGTCGTTGACTCGTCGCGGCGGGCGTCGTGCGTATCCATTCTTCAACACGACACGCTGTATCTTCGCCGTCGGAGTTTGAGTCTTCCTCGGCTGCGTCGATCTCTGCCAAGTCGGCTTCCAGTTTCTTTTGCACCAACTTTTCTTTCATGCGCACTAATTCCTTCTCTGCCTCATATTCCGCCCTTCGTCGTAAATAGTCGGCGCTCTTCTGGCCGCTTTTAGACGAGGTGAGGCTGTTTCCGGATCTGAATCTTCTCGTTGTCACCGACCGCACTGGCGTCGTTATATCTCGATGGTCCATTATTCTTCCTGGACCCGTCAGTGGGATGACTGGAGCATGATCAGTGTGCACTGATGGCGCAACAGATGGTGAGCCTGGCGCCCTTTCTGAAGGCACGCCTGAGTCCGCTTCGAGGGCGCGTCTTCTTAGCGTTTCCTCTTCCAACCGTCGTAACTTGCTTCGGGTGGTAACTGCGCTTTTTTCACTCATTTTCAAGCTTCTTGTTTCTGACTTCTTATTTTCACAATCTTCCTGATCCGGCTCGAAGGACCAAATGTTGTAGAGGCGACTATTCAGGCGCAGGGGTTCCGGTAACAGGAAGTAGAAGTAAAACGCAGAGGCTTCAAAGTCACAGCGATATATTCACGATTCACACACAAAGTAGTTGTTCACAGGACGGCGGATTATTCCAGACTGATTTGCTGCGGTAGAGTATTCACAGCGCCCCCGCAAGGGGGCGCGGTAGGCGGTATCGGGGCTGTGCCCCCTGACCGCGGAGGCCATACCTCGGTCCGTGAAAACGGACCCGTCCTTAGGTTGGACTATTGTCCAATGGTCTATTGGACGCATTAACATGCGCCCATGTGTGTGGTTGCTGTATTGTGACTGAAGGCGCGCCACAGCGCTGTTGCACAGCGCTGCTTTCTTCACAGTGCCCCGGCGGTCCGTCTCCGCCGGGTGAGACCCCCGGTTACCCGAGGGAAGCCCAGCGGGAGACAACCAGCGACAGAGGCACCGACTTACAGCGCGCCTACAGTGGATGTGTGATTCCCGCCCGCCCCACTAACCAGAGCTAGCCGGCAGTGGTACGGGCTGTGGAAACGACGTGTGTGTGTGGGCGGTATTGTATGTGTAACACCGCCCATGTGTGCGTTTTCCGCGGGCCCGAGGGCCGCGTCCACGCGTGTGTCTACGTGCTTGTAGAGGAGTGCATGTGTGGTTTTAGCTGCGCGCCCTGCCTATATTAACTTAGAACAGGTCGCACAGCTGGGCGTGAGTGATGTGTGAGGAGTCATATTGTGCAGGTAAGCTGCGTGTAACGAGGAACAGCTTACCTGGGTCAAATCCGGTGATGAAGGCGGCGGAGGGGGGGCGACCATGCGATGCCGGTCGCGGACGCTCCTGAGTCATCCTTGACGGTCTATCCACTATACAAGGAGAGTAACGCAGCTAGGCCGTCAAGGACGACCAGTTCCACGTCGCGGCCCTGTCTGATGGCCCCGATCAGGTCCATCAGCAGCTGGATGGCGCGGGCTGTGAACTCCTTTTTCTCGGCTTCTGAGCCGGCGGCTGGGCCGGCACTGGTGGTGCCTCTACTGGCACGGGAATCTGCTCGTGGTTGGGCCGGGGGCCGCGCCATGCCGGCGCCAGCTGTCGGCCCAACGGTCTTCCTCATCTCGGGCTGCGTTGGAGCCGCAGCCGGGGTCACAGCCCGCTCCAGGGTCGGAGGCAGGTCGCCCGGTGGTTCTCCCTCAGGTGCGGTGGGGGGCGCGGGTACCTTACCCTTGCCGCCCCGCTTCCTCTTCTTTCCCCTCCGCCGCTTCGAGGAGGGGGGAGCTTCTCCCCTGTTGGTGGGCCCGTTGGCCGCCGCCATCAGCGACTCACCTTGGGCCTCATTGGTGGCCACGTCTGTAGGCCCCTCGAGGACCGTTGCCGGTCGTCGTGAGGCGGTAATGGCGGCGGCTGTACCCGCTCGCCTGTTGGCCCTTATCTCTGCTTGGAAAGAAGGGCACTTGATGTTGTTGGCGGGATGCTCGCCCCCGCAGTTGGCGCACGTAGCTGGTGCGTCACGTGGGCGGGGGCAGTCCCGCGCTGCGTGCCCCTCTCCGCAGCGGACACAGGCGAGCGGCCGGTGGCAGTGGTGCGACGAGTGCCTCCATTTCTGGCACCGGTGGCACTGGGCGGGCCCACGCTTGCCCCGCCAGGCTTCGATCTTGACACCTCTCATGTATAGGAACACGGAGGTGTCAAAAATCCTGCGTACGTCAGGCGTCCTCTTTAGTACGGCGTGGAATACGCAGCCGGGTCGTCCCTGGCTCGCCTTGATGTGGCGAACGTACTCCGGCTCGTACCCCAACGCGCGGAGCTCCTCCTCGATTTCAGAAGGGGTGGTGTCCACAGGCAGCCCCCTGATGGCCACCTTAAAGCTTCGCTCCGCCTGTAGCGAATAGGCGTACCAGGATGTACCGTCCTCCTTCTCCAGGCCAGTCAAATAGCGCTGGACCACCCTATATTCGACTTCACTCTCCGGAGTGAAGCGAATTCCAGTGCCAAATGGTTGGGCACTGGGGGGGTGGCCCAGCTTCTCTTTGAGGGCCCTGAAATGAGCGGCCCATCCTGGCAGCTTCTCCACCGTAAGCGGAGGATACCTAGGCCGCTTCTGCGGCTTCGGCTTGGGCTGGCTGGCGGCTGTATTGTCCGAGTCCCGGGGGGCCGCCGACTGTGAGGGAGAGACAGTGTTAGTGACACTCACCCCATGCTGCGTCCCTGGACTCTTCGGCGTCGGTGTTGTTGAGGAAGGAGGCGTGCGGCGGGTGGCCTCCGCAAAGGTAGGAGACCCTGCGGTGACCTGCCCCCCCCGCGGCGGCGCGCAGTCACGCTGCTGCGGCGGGTTGAGGCAGTATCGCTTCGCCTCCTCCTCGGACTCGTCCGTGCTGCGGCGACGTCGCTGGGGCCGTGAATCCGACCGACAGTCGGAGCCATAACCCCGCGACGGCGACGGTGCTGGTCCTGGTGTGCACCTCCCCCGTTCACTCGGCCCCGAGTCTTCCGACCCCACAGACACGAGCGACATGCTCGAGCCGGCTCGCGACGAGCATGCCGACCGTTCTGCTGGTGAGTCATAGGCCGAGGCACGAGGGGGCGCCGGCGATGCAGGCACCTGGGGCGCCAGTAAAGCCTGGCGCGCTCCCGGTGCCAGCCTAGGGTCCCGGCTGGAGAGCCTCGCCACGGACGCAGCCCCGGAGGGCGCAGTCGACGCGGCGGGGCGTGCAGCCGTGGCAGCGCGGTGTTGCACAGCGGGGCGCACAGGTGGCGCTGGTGCCGGCACTGTGGTGGCCACTAAGGTGCGTGGCAGCGGTGTGGGCGACACGGGCGCGGGCGCGCGCCACGGTATCGCGGGCTCTTGCACGGGCGGCGCGGGGTCGCGCACAGCCACATGCGTGGGTGCAGCGGCGCGCAGTTGTGGTGCGCGGCCTGTGTTCACGGCGGCAGTGGGGGGGGCGGGTGTCTGAGATGGAACCGGGCGGGGCGCAGACGGGCGCACAAACTCGGCGTGCGGTTGGCTCGGCGGTGGTGCCGGCGCAGCACGCGCGGGCGCCGGTGACGCCGACGGGCCACACGCATCGGCAGCCGCGCCTCGACTCGCCCCGACCCCTTCCCTCTCCGCCCGGGCTTCAGCCGATTTCTTCTTCCGTCTGGTGGCGGCGGACCTCTTCTTGCCGGTCGTCTTCCTCTCCTCACTACGAGGGGGGGGGGGACCGGGCGGCGCTGGCTCGGGCAGCACGAAGCCGATGTTCGGCATCGATACCGTCCGCTCCAGCGCCCAGAGACGGGCCTCGTAGACGGCGTCGCCGTGACCGGACGAATCACGGGCGCCGGACATCTTCTTCTCGGTAGCTTCAAGTGGTGAGTGGGCTCGCGATCGCAGGCAGCGCCCAAGGGCGCCGGGCAGCGTCGGTGACTCCCCCTGTGCTCGCACCGGTGCTGGGTACTTGCGCGAACACAGGGAAAGCGAAGGTGATGGCGATCCGCGCGAGCGGAAGTTTTCGGCAAGTACCCCCAAGTTGGTTCACTTTACCGAAAACTTCCTCCGGAGTCCGTCTGCAGCGCTGTAGGGAGACGTCAGCTCTGGACCACTGGCGAATCCGTCTGATTTGCTGCTCGACTAGTATTCACAGCGCCCCCGCAAGGGGGCGCGGTAGGCGGTATCGGGGCTGTGCCCCCTGACCGCGGAGGCCATACCTCGGCCCGTAAAAACGGACCCGTCTTTGGATTGGACATTGTCCAAAACTTGGTGAGCGCATGACATGCGCCCATGTGTGTGGTTGCTGTATTGTGACTGTAGGCGCGCCACAGCGCTGTTGCACAGCGCTGCTTTCTTCACAGTGCCCCGGCGGTCCGTCTCCGCCAGGTGAGACCCCCGGTTACCCGAGGGAAGCCCAGCGGGAGACAACCAGCGACAGAGGCACCGACTTACAGCGCACCTACAGTGGATGTGTGATTCCCGCCCGCCCCACTAACCAGAGCTAGCCGGCAGTGGTACGGGCTGCGGAAACGACGTGTGTGTGTGGGCGGTATTGTATGTGTAACACCGCCCATGTGTGCGTTTTTCGCGGGCCCGAGGGCCGCGTCCACGCGTGTGTCTACGTGCTTGTAGAGGAGTGCATGTGTGGTTATAGCTGCGCGCCCTGCCTATATTAACTTAGAACAGGTCGCACAGCTGGGCGTGAGTGATGTGTGTGGAGTCATATTGTGCAGGTAAGCTGCGTGTAACGAGGAACAGCTTACCTGGGTCAAATCCGGTGATAAAGGCGGCGGAGGGGGGGCGACCATGCGATGCCGGTCGCGGACGCTCCTGAGTCATCCTTGACGGTCTATCCACTATACAAGGAGAGTAACGCAGCTAGGCCGTCAATGACGACCAGTTCCACGTCGCGGCCCTGTCTGATGGCCCCGATCAGGTCCATCAACAGCTGGATGGCGCGGGCTGTAAACTCCTTCTTTTCGGCTTCTGAACCGGCAGCTGGGCCGGCGCTGGTGGTGCCTCTGTTGGCACGGAGTCGTTCTTTTGGTTGGGCCGCGGGCAGCGCAATGCCGGCGCCAGCTGTCGGCCCAACGGACTTCCTGTCTTCGGGCTGCGTTGGGGCTGCAGCCGGAGTTACAGCCCGCACCAGGGTCGGGGGCTGGTCGCCCGGTTGTTCTCCCTCAGGTGCGGAGGGGGGCACGGGTGCCTTACCCTTGCCCCCCCGCTTCCTCTTCTTTCCCCTCCGCCGCTTCGAGGAGGGGGGAGCTTCTCCCCTGTTGGTGGGCCCGTTGGCCGCCGCCATCAGCGACTCACCTTGGGCCTCGGTGGAGGCCACCTCTGTTGGCCTCTCAGCGACCGTGCTCGGTCGTTGTGAGGCGGTAATGGCGGCAGCTGTGCCCGCCCGCCTGTTAGCCCTTATCTCCGCCTGAAAGGAGGGGCACTTAATGTTGTTGGCGGGATGGTCGCCCCCGCAGTTGACACACGTGGCTGGCTCGTCACGTGGCCGGGGGCAATCCCGCGCAGAGTGCCCCTCTCCGCAGCGGACACAGGCGAGCGGTCGGTGGCAGTGGTGCGACGAGTGCCTCCATTTCTGGCACCGGTGGCACTGGGCGGGCCCACGCTTGCCCCGCCAGGCTTCAATCCTGACACCCCGCATGTTTAGGAACACGGAGGTGCCGAAGATGCTGCGTACTTCAGGCGTCCTACTGAGTACGGCGTGGAACACACAGCCGGGGCGTCCCTGACTCGCCTTGATATGGCGAACGTATTCCGGCTTGTGTCCCATCGCGCGGAGCTCCTCCTCGATCTCCTGTGGAGTGGTGTCAACAGGCAGCCCCCTGATGGCCACCTTGCAGCTTCGCTCCGCTGGCAACGAATAGGCGTACCAAGATGTGCCATCCTCCTTCTCCAGGCCAGTCAAATAGCGCTGGACCACCCTATATTCGAGTTCACTCTCTGGAGTGAACCGAATTCCAGTGCCAAATGGTTGGGCACTGGGGGGGTGGCCCAGTTTTTCTTTGAGGGCCCTGAAGTGAGAAGCCCATCCCGGCAGCTTTTCCACCGTCAGCGGAGGATACCTCGGCCGCTTCGGCGGCTTTGGCTTGGGCTGCGCAGCGGTCGTGTCCCGGGGGGCCGCAAGCTGTGAGGGAGAGACAGCGATGTCAACACTCACCCCACGCTGCGTCCCTGATGTCGTCGGCGTCGGTATTGGTGAGGGGGGGGGCGTGCGGCGGGTAGCCTCCGCAAAGGTAGGCGACCCGGCGGTGACGTGCCCGCCCCGCGGCGGCGCGCGGTCGCGCTGCAGCGGCGGGTCGAGGCAGTACCGCTTTGCCTCCTCCTCGGCCTCATCTGTACTGCGGCGACGTCGCTGGGGCCGCGGCTCCGCCCGAAAGTCGGAGCCATAACCCCGCGACTGCGATGGTGCTTCTACTGGGGTGCGCCTCCCCAGCGCACTCGGCCCCGAGTCAACCGACCCTGCAGATGCGAGCGACATGCTCGAGCCGGCTCGCGACGAGCATGCCGACCGCTCTGCCGGTGCGTCGCAGGCCGAGGCACGAGGGGGCGCCGGCGATGCAGGCACCTGGGGCGCCAGGAGAGCCTGGCGCGCTCCTGGAGCCAGCCTGGGGTCCCGGCTGGAGAGCCTCGCTACGGACGCAGCCCCTAGGGGCGCGGTCGACGCAGCGGGGCGCGTAGCCATGGTGGCGTGGTGTTGTGCAGCGGGGCGCACAGATGGCGCTGGTGCCGTCAGCGTGGAGGCCACTAAGGTGCGTGGCAGCGGCGTGGGCGACAAGGGCGCGGGCGCGCGCCACTGAGTCGCCGGTTCTTGCACGGGCGGCAGCGCGGGATCGCGCGCGGCCTCATGCGCGGATGCAGTGGCGCGCTGTTTTGGCGCGCGGTCCGTGTTTGCGGCGGCGGTGGCGGGGGCCGGGGGCTGAGATGGACCCGGGCGGTGCGAGGACGGGCGCGCAGATACGGCATGCGGTTGGCTCGGCGGAGGCACCGGCGCAGCACGCGCAGGCGCCAGTGACGTCGACGGGCCACACGCATCAGCAGCCGCGCCTCGACTCGCTCCGTCTTCTTCCCTCTCTGCCCGGGCTTCGGGCGGCGTCTTCTTCTTCCGTCTGGAGTTGGAGGACCTCTTTTTGCCGGTCGTCTTCCTCTCCTCACTATGAGGGGGGGGGGGGACCAGGCGGCGCTGGATCAGGCAGCACGAAGCCGATGTTCGGCATCGACACCGTCCGGTCCAGCGCCCAGAGACGAGCCTCGTAGTCGGCGTCGCCGTGACCGAGCGAGTCACGGGCGCCGGACATCTTCTTCTTACTGGCTTCTTGCTTCGTATGTGGGCTCGCGACCGCAACGGTGCTCAGGGCACCGGGCAGCTGGGAGGCTCCCCCTGTGCTCGTACCAGTGCTAAGCACTTGCACGAACACAGGGAAAGTGGGTAGGTTGCGGTCCGCGCGAGCGGGAGTTTTCCAAATGTACCCCCAACTTGGAGCACAATTTGGTCAGCTTCCTCCGGAGTCCGTCTGCAGCGCTGTAGTGGAGACGTCAGCTCTGGACCACTGGCGAATCCGTCTGATTTGCTGCGAGCAGCGGCGCCGTTTTTATACGCTCGGCCGTGGTGGCAGGTAGCGGGCGGACCGCGCCCTCTTACAATTTCGCTCCCCACCAATCACGGCCGGCGTTTACAAATATACAAACAAAGTTATCTCTACAATCTATATTTACATTTGCTATTTTTCTATCTTACAACTATACACGATTAATTTCAGCTTATAATACAGTTACACATGATGACATGACATAGAAATTGACCACACGGCTTTTATCTAACACATCTTCTAGGTCACACGTGGTATTTATTTATTCACATAATTATACTTTCAAGAGACTTATATCTATAAATTACACATTCAAAGAGACTAACATAAGTAAATTATACATTAAAAAGACTAAACCAAGTAAACTATCTACAATGTTGATTCCGGTTGCTGTGCTCCTTAACACCTATCGTCAGGTTATATTATTGTCATGACGGATTATCATTGATCATAGCTCTTTTTTCAATGATCTGTTATGATTTATTAAATTAATTCCGTTAATAAACTGTTCACAAGTGTACTATGTTAACCGTTTCTTATGTAAAATATAGCTAATTTTATCTCAGGGGACCAATAGGCACCTGAATAGGTGCCGAATCTTTAACTTATATTGTATATATATTAGAGGGGACGAATGGGTACCTTAAAAATAATATTTTTTATTAAAGTATTAATTGGTCCCCTACCAGGAGACGAATGGGCACCTATATAGGGGCCGAATCCACAACTTTTATGCTGGGGGACGAATTTTAGGGGACGAATGGGCTCTGACCCATTTTTGTTTTGTTTTTGTTTTGTTTGTTTAAAGTGGTAAACTCAATATAAGATTTTGGCATTGTACGGAACCTTCTCCACGCGAGTTCAACTCTCACTTGGCCGGTTTTTTTTTCCAAGTTCCTAACCTAACCCGCGGCCGGGTAAGGATTTCGAGTCAGGTTCTGAATAATTCGGTTTTACCGCCTAAGCGCGCATACAGCTGTTTCACATCAAAATAGTATATTTGCGGTGTTTGGTTTGCGCCCACAGGGAAGGGCATCCTGTCCAAGTCCACGCGGCTGGGCGTGAGCGGCGTGTCGCTGCTGCTGCTGTCCATGCTGCTGTTCGTGGCGTACCTGTGACGGCAGCTGGCGCCGCGCGCCGCGCTCGCGCCCGCCATCGTCTGAACTGATGTCAGCGACATGACTGTTTACTCATCTAACTTAGCAGTGCTTTGATAAACTTGTGTTTTGGTCCAGAACTCGGCTAAATTCCTATAAAATTCAGCAATCTGTTCAAAATTCTTGCACATTTCATTCGATTTCATTACTATAATGAGTATATATGTATGTGTATATATACAGGGTGTAAACAGACTCTTCACGAAGCTGTCAACCAAGCATTCCGTACATCAAACTGTAACTCGCAATTTTTTTTGCTGGAAATGTTTTTTTTTTTTGTTGAAAAATCAAGTTTTTCGCCCAAATCGCGACACAATGTAACGCACCTAAAACATTATGCTGATGGATAGAATGAATAGTACGGTTTTTTTTTTAATGAAAAATATTTTTATTGAAACAAAATGCTTCTTAAACAATGAATTGTGTTTGGAGACTCCGCTCCTCCATATCTTATAATCTTAGATATATATATGTTACATAAATATTACAGCATATTGTTATTTTTTAATTTAACATGTATCATGTGAAGCGTGGTGTGCTTTAGTCAGGTGTGGCGCGTGTGTAAGATACATAGTGTAATTTGATGTGATCTGATGTGATATGCGGTACGGTGTGGTGTGTGGTGTGGTGTAGTGTGGTGTGGTAAGGTGTAGAGTAGTGTAGTGTGTATTGTTACCAGAAGTGCTTCCGTAACCTTGAATGACTTAATGGTAAGAGTACGGTAAAACAGGTATTTAAAAAAAAACTTTTGAAAAAGTTGGAACTTTGACCCCAATATCTCCGTAACTAGAAGGTTCCCGGGTATGGTCTAGAATAAATAAAAAATGCAATGACGTGGAGAACAAGTGCCTTTCGGCTTCTTTAAGGGTCTTTTTGCACCCTTTATATGTAGTTCTATATTATTGTAGTACATATGTAGACTAGACGCACAGAGATATTACATTGCTGGTTAAGTAATTACTGTTACATCATCAGGGAACTATGGTACTTAGCTTTTCAAAACTTTCTACTAAATTGATTAACGATAAATCGTTATTGGAATTTGACTACTTAATTATTTCACCTAAAGCTTAGTTTATTTAAAAATAGAATTATTGTCAAAAGTAGAATTAACAAAAGGTCAAAGGAAAGTTACGCAAAGCAATGCAAAGCAAATCTGTAGTGTGTACAGTACTAAGAGTTGCAGAAGTTGCAGAGATAGAGGTATATATATCTTATAGTAGGAGAATTAAATACATAACAAATGTAAAGTAGACCTAAAAATGGTACAGTGTAAGATTTCTATGTAAAAATATATTAATTTTATACTAGTACTTACTTCATAAAATTTGTCTAAGAACAGCTATAAAGATGGCGACACTTAGAACAGACGTCCTCAACAATTCAAAAAGAAAGCACCGGAATGGATAGCCCACAAGTACAAGCATTCATATAATTCTACATGGTTATCTATTATTACCGCGAAATAAATACACGTTGCTTCAAAGTGGCTCATACCTAAATCTTCACTTCATGTACATTATCAAAGGAAACCTTACTCGTTACCTACTCTAGCAGGAAATTATTATTTAAATATCAAGTTTCGAGAAAATATTAAATCAAAAATGAATATGAACTGCTTAAGTAAAAACTTCAAACGCAAGGCCCTTCTAACCCTAAAATTAGCAACTCTATTTGTGGTGGTTCAAACTTCGTTTGAAATACTGTTAGAATATAGTTCTAATCAGCTTGCACTACAAAGCGGCTGTTACGTCAGTCACTGCGGCCGAATAGTGCGAAATGAGTGTTTTTTTGCGATTTACAAAAAATCTTTTGATTAGACAAAAAAATAAAACACATAAGACCTGCTGTATAGTTAGTTCAGTTAGTATACAAAGTTTCATGATCTAATTTGAAGTACTTTTTTAATACCAGCGGTTTATTGTTCGATTTGGAGGTAACTTTGGATTTTTTTTCTATCGAGAAAATTTTATGGAATCGTGTTTTCGCCAAACATAAGACCTAACATTAATCCTCAACTTTACATTTATTTATTTCAAAATTAATGCTGCAGTATTTTAGGCGTAACGGAAGATCATGCGAAGCCATTTGAGGTAGTATAGGCCTTTAAGTAAAAACTTCAAACGCAAGGCTTAAGAGTAAACTGAATCAACAAACACAATAAAAGTTTAAAAGTAAAAGGTATCTTTGTCTTGATACAATGAATCTTAAATATTCACTAGAATTAAAACCACAATGTATGTAAACAAGTAGCCTGTACATAATAATTAGTAAATTCTAGAATTATTTGGTGTCTAAGTTAAAATACGATTAAATTGTGTGTCATTACGTCTTATTATCATGAAGTGAACCCGATTCCTGCATTATAGGTTAGGTACTAGGTACCAAATGTGTTTCATTATCTCATAAAACGATAAGGTCAAATTGAATTAGCTAACGAAACACGGACAGGTAACAAAGTAGAAACACGAAAAAAAAAAAAGAAATACTTAGCAACGAATAATAGAAAATACCTAATTTACAAACCCTAGGAATAAAACTAAAAGCAAAGCTACTTTGTAAATATAGAGCGAAAAACGAAACTACTTGCAACCAATGACTATATGTAATAAATATGAATAATACTCTAGTTTAATATGAGAAGGACTACGGGAATCCTTGCTAACATCACGATTTATTAAACTCAGCTCTCAGCCCCAAGCATCACTCTCACAGATAACACTCCGCATGTTAACAAGTATTTTAGTGTCTAAGTTACAAAGTCGACCTATGTATAAATATGAAGTAGCTACGTGTTATGTCAGTAACGGCCTAATTAGACGGCTCAGTGTCGATCGTAGGCATGGACTGTATAATTATATATATTCGCAATAATATGTATGTAACATAATCATCACCATTCTCTTGACCTTATCCCAATTTATTTGGGGGTCAGCAGCATGGCGCAGCATGTTTTCTTCTTCCTTGTTACATAAGGCAGTAGGAATAACTAAAGTACGGTCTTGTCAAGTACATACATGAAAATTAAATTCTCGTCATGGTAAATAATTTTTTTAATGGAATCGGAATTGAAAAAAAAAACTCATTAGAATTAAATACAACAGATTTGGAAAAAAATGTACCTTAGGGATATTTTTAAACCAACAATGTTCACCAGTTTTCAGTCATAAAAGCTAAATAGCTATGAAGGCTAAGCTGTTAAAATAATTATAAGATTTATATTGCTAAATTGCTAATTGTACACATTAAACATAGATTTGTTAACGACATGGATCAGTGATTAGTATTGATTAGATACTGTATAACACCTAAAAACATTACAATTTCTTCGGAAATGGAAGACGTTTTGATTGGGGTTGGTACATTTTAGCAGAACTACGCTTATTTATAGATGGGTAAAGCCACTATTCATTCATAGCATAACATTGCGCATGTGTGGTTCGCTTAACATTGATAATTGCTTTGTATGAAGCTTCACCAATATCTAGTGACAACTGGTTACCTAATCTATGTAAAATATTTAGATTATGAAAAGTAAATAAGATTGTACATTCAGGAGAAATCCTGTAAATAAAGGCAGAGTTGATCTTATGCTTGGTGACCCATGTGTGCATAAACGATTACTAATATCCAGTTTTACTAAGGGTCACCTAAATTACTACATAAATATTTAGGTTTGTACATATTAAAGAGAACAAAGGCAAGCTTGACACATTGCGTAGAATTAAAAGTAAATAAATATGTTTTAGACACAGATCATTATTACTGGTTAGTAGCAGTAAAGCCAAAGGCTATAGTGTAAGTCTAAGTTGATTGTTTCTAATGTTTATTATTTATTTAATTTGTTTGTGCTTAAAGTGTAGTGGGACGGGTGACAGCGGGCATCGTTACCAGTGCAGCCCCCGTGTTGGGGACAGGGGATGGCTAACAAGTACCTACGGTAATAAAGTTTTGAAAAAAATCTTACGTTCAGTATTTTTGTTTGCTTTGAATATTTATTCTATAGCCGTAACGAACAATGATTAGAGACAATAAAAAAGTAACAATTGTAATTTCCTTCAATAAATATACTTACTAAAATTACTCGAGACAGTGTTAGGCAATGAACTAATTCTAAAAAGCCCAGCTGATTTTTTTAGGAGCGAGAGGAGTCATTTGATGATTTCCCACCTGAAAAAAAAGGGTTGGTCTCATACTAAAAGTTGTTTATACGTAATGATGAGTACAATGACCCTATTTGATTTTAATGAGGTTTAGCCTACACATGAAATCTACATATTTGTACATGACGACATAATTATTGTCTAGTGGTTGTCTCCGACGCAGGGGCGCAAGTTCTGTGTGAACTTGTAAACAAAACGTACGTAATATAATATGTAATATGCAGTAAAGAATTGAATTGAACTAAATGCTACATTATAATTAGTTATTATAAGTGCATGGACTTCCAAAGAGCTCCTTGAACGACTAATAAATGTAAATATTTTATAAGTTAAGGAATTGTCTATGATATTTCTCATTAAAAATTGAAACATCACATTCTAAATGCTTTACATTACACAATAGTTTGTAACACGGTTTACCATAAAATATTGATGTTGTATACTTGTATCACATAATAATTATGAGCTTATCAAATATCACGAAAATAAAATTAACCAGTACCTAATGTCATCAATTTAATTAATGTCAATGGATGTGAAATAAAAGTTACCAAAGTAATGCTTTATTTATTTATATTGATAAACACTGGCCTAGCAATCATATCAATTTAGCAAGTGCAGTAGCTTGCCTACGAAGTACGAACGCAGCAACATTGAGAAGGTTCTAGCGAGTTGCTACACGTCGTAGCTGCGTAGCGCGTAGCGCGTAGCGCGTAGCGCGTAGCGCGTAGCTCACACTGAGCTACGAGAATGTTATGATTGCAAAATAATGTACGTAACGTAACTTAGGAAGGGAAGGAGTGTGAATGTTTCACTACTCCCTCCCCCTCCTTAGTTACGTTTACGTTACGTATTACAACTTCATAAATACATAGTATGCTCCAGACACATCCTTCAATCCGACAAACAATATGTAGGCTTGTAGGATCTACAGAATTTTATAGCTGGAAAATATTTATAAAATATCATGACCAAAATCTGATAACAGCTGTGTGTTGTGTGTATTAAAATATTAATTATTCAAAGCAAGTCGATCACTGTTTCAGTTTAAATAAAATAGAATCTAGTCACGGAAGCACTGTGTGTAACAAAAGTAGTAATTAGATAGCTTATCGGTACCTACACAATACGTCAATTCCAATTAACTGAAGGGCCAAATTGTCCAAGTTATATTGTTCAGTTCAGGATTAACTTCGCGGTCACACTAATAACGAAAAGCTGCAACTGATTCGGCTTTAAATATCTATAACAACGATTTTTATAGATATTTAGAGCAAGATGCGTACAGTGGACCCAGAGCTGTGGTCCCGCAAGGTCAAACTCTCCGAGGTCCAGATGTCGCGGCACGTGAGGTTCGGGCAGCAGCAGGCGGCCTGTGGGCTGGAGACCAGGCTCCGGCACAGTCTGTGGGACGCCGCCGAGGAGTTCTGGCGGAACTGCTCGCTGGCAACCGCCAAGTCGTACCAGCTCGATCAGATGATTAAATATGAGAGGTGAGTAAGAAGCTGGGGAAACAAATACGCTCCTAAAGCACCTTCACCATTCACAAACATATCACAGAAAAATTGTGAAATGCGATACCTGAGATCCAGGAGGATCTAAGGGAAGACTGTTATTTAATTCGCAATAAAGCTCATTTCCATCTAGGACCTTGGCTCTTACACCCTGAAAGCCTTCCAACCATGCCATTGCCAACTCCTGCCACCGTGTCCGTGCTGCCCGTGCTGGCTGGGCGCTGCTGGCGCATTACTAACTAGTCCACACAGATGGCGCCACGTGTTGGTACTGGTGGCGTCGCTGGTGGCGGGCTGGGCGCTGCTGCTGCAAGGCAGCGCGGCGCTGCTGGCGCGGCCGCCGCTCATCGTGAGCCTGCAGAACGACGACACCTCCATCACTAACTACAAGTTCCCGGCCGTGGCGCTCTGCAGCAACAAGATCATCAGCAAGGCCGCCTTACAGAACTTCACCAAATACTTGTTTAAGTAAGATCGTTCAAATCCTTAGTAGCCAAAACCCTTGTTTGCTAACCACAGTTTGAAAGTACAGTACTGTTCTCTGAAATACTTAAGCGTAAGTCATAATTCGTTCTACTTTGCTGAGGTCGACGACTTAGCTGTTAGCATACGACGTCGCATCGTGCTACGACGCGGCGTCGTCTCACGGTACGACGTCTTATCGTAGGAATATACGACATCACAACGTGCCACGACATCGCAATGGGTCACGATTTCGTCCTGAGGTCGGTCGCAGTAAATTTTGAAAAATGGACCGCACTAGAGATAGTTTTAACGACGTCGTAGGTACCGTGCAACGTGGCACGTTGCGATGTCGTAGTTTCCCACGAAACGACGTCGACGTCGTATTGTGGGAATCTACGTTTGAATTGACCTACTGCTTATGTTTTTACTGTGCTTCAGAACAGGGAAATACGAGCTATTTTCTGCGAACACTGCAGATTTATTGCTACTTCTGTTTTGGTATAGATTCCCACGATACGAAGTCGCATCGTGAAACGATGCCGCGTCGTAGCACGATGCGACGTCGTATCGTGTTAATGTACACGAGCCTAACAAAGCTAGTTCAGACTTTCAGACACACTTTCTGACTGATACCTACGACACTGTTCACATTGAAATCTGGATATAAATTTCTTATCTTTTAATTTACGCCGACCCCATTACAGTAATATACTCGTAGTACAACCCTGTACGCTACTATGATGTCTAGTTCTGACGAGGTCATGAAGTGTAGTTTCTATGACCTTACAATGGTTTCTCTTCAGCCACCCCATGAACAAACGGTACGGGTACAAAGAGAGTCAGATACAACAAAATCTGCTAGATATGGGTGCGCTGCTGACCCTCGCACTGCCGCCCGTGAAGGTGAACTTCGAGCAATTCTTCCACGAGGTGGAGCCAAACTTCAATGTCACGGATATCATGTTCAGGGTACGATATTGACCTTAATATTAGTAGCAGGTGGTACTGGTGAAAGCGTTATTGAGAAGGATTCATGCATGATGTGACCCATCCAGTAAAACTGTTTCAATGTTTGTTGCACTTATCTGTAATATCAATATTTATAAAAAATAATTATTAAACATTTTTTTATCTAGGAGTTATTATTTTTACATTTATGATTATTTTTAATTTTAATTTGGTGACTGCCAATCTAATTTTTAAGTAATAAATAAGTAGTCAAGGTGTGTGTTGTGTTTTGTCTTATTTTATTTATTTTTCTAATAATTTTTGTTTAGTGTACTTATGTACCGTACATTAAATAAAAATGCTATTATATGATTCAACTGTTGATTGAAATAAAGGAACTGAATTGAAAACATAACATCCCTCTAATCCCCGGATAGTTCTAGTACCCGGTAGGTACAATATTTTATCAGTTGTATTTATGAGGGCGTGCTTATACCGTCGACCGGGCTCGGTTACGAAGAAAAACCCAGTATCACTATGCCCGATCTGTGAATCGACCAAGAGCTCATGCTTAGTAATAGCGCTTGCGGCCACTACACTATCGAGGCATTCTATAGTACTTGCTGTTAGATGTTATCCTCAGGATCGAAACTAATTGGAATGTTCTCCAGTTGTCTGCGAACTGCTCGACGATCCTGCAGCGCTGCAGCTGGCGCGGAGAGCTGGTGCCGTGCGGGCGCCTGTTCGCGTCCCGTCTGACCGCGCTGGGATTCTGCTGTGTCTTCAACTCCAGATACCAGTGAGTCGATGAGTGTCATGGTCATAATATCCTCTCGCCGATTCATTTGTGGCCGCCTCCTTTTTTTTTTTTTTTTTCGGATGGGAAATCATTAAATGACTCCTCCCGCTCTGGGCGGAGCAGGAGGGAGTGTCAGACTTTTACTGACTAAAACCCATCCATGTTCCTTCATCGCCCTTTGTGTTCCGGGGCCACGGTATCTCTTTCGAACAGTCCCGCAACCCCGGCAGGCATCGGTCCTTACGAACCCCTTCCTTTTTGCTGACTCTCTTTGAGGCGCGCGTGGAACACTCCTGCGCCGTCGACACGGCCTGTCGTCATGAGACGGACGGACGGCGAGCTAGCCCATAGCCCACCGTCCACAGGCCCGCGCCTACGGTGGCCGGGGGCCATGTGGTGGCCCCCGACGCCCGGGGCGTCTCCCGCGGCGGCCGGGACGTTGAGAGGTTCTCTCCCTCTCACGTTCCGCCACCTCCTTCTCTAGCATTACTTCTACGCAGAAGGAGGTGACGGCGTCCCATTCCGTCTCGCTCCGGACCATGGCTTGCACCAGGGCCTCCTTCGTCCGTACCTGTCCCCTTTTCAACCCAGTAGGTAAATACGTCTGTATAGCCATATCTTAAACATATTTCATCCATCATTTATTTGGTGTTCTAAACATCCACACCTGTTCCTCACAAAGATAGCTGGTGGAAAAATTATTAATCGTTCGTTAGTGCCATTGATTATAGTTGAATCAAAATTACTGTTTGACTTACGTCAAACAGTAGTTGAGTCGATCATATGCGTTATGAACATAATATGTGAATCAACCGTAGTTATAGGTAGGTACTGAAAATAGTTGAGATAAACTTAGGTATTATGATACGTACACCATTATAATTAAGCCATTGGTTGACTGGTAAAGAATGGCTTGTGGCATTAAGTCCGCCTATGTAGGTACCACTATTTTAGCCATTGCTGGGTATTGGCGTATCGGTATGGGATTTTGTGTCGGCCTCATCCAGATATTATCCTCGATTCCAAGAATGCAAGGAATATTATAAATATTGAGAGAGTTGTAACAACTGAGATGTAAGTTTCACATGATACCAGGCCTGCAGACGAGTACCGCGAGCCTGCCGTGCTGGACCTGATCGGGCAGGACTACGGGCTGGGCGTGGTGGTGCGCGAGATACGCGATGACTTCGCCTACGTGAGGCGACCAGCTTACGGCATGGAGGTAGATATGTCACAATATTTCAATGTAGAGTTCAAGTCTTAAATGGTGGTGATTAAATAACTACTATAAGGACGGGATTTAAAGACAATGAAACATCTCGAATGCTGGTTAGACACTGACCATATTTGATCCATTCAATGACAATATAAACTATTTACATACTACACCACACCTCTTACGGTAATCAGGAAAAAAAATGTTTAATAGTAAGTTTACATTTTTTTTGTATATAGTTGATGTTTGTTTTTAATATTATACTAATTACGATTACACACTCATTATTGATTAATACAGTTTGTTTAATTATGTTATTCTAAACTTACAAAAACAATATCTTTGCTCGCGTGACGCGTAACATTGTTTCTTTCGAACGTGAGCTTAAGCTAAACAACTTATTGATACCTATATATCTAGTGATTATAATTATAACCTTGATTTAAAGGTAGTGTTAAACGGTACTCCCTTATATCTCCTAAAATTTTTTGTCCGAAAATCAGTATCCATAAAACGTTTGCTATAAACTTCAGTTACCATAATGTTCAAAATCCCGAAATTTTGTTTTACATAATTATCTTTATATCTAAAACTGTTCTGTCATAATATCGAATACTATAATAATTGAAACTTCTAATTTTATATGCCATAGAGTCAATTATCCTAAGTATTATATTATATAATGTGTATTATTCCTAATGTCCATATAAGTGTAATAAATGTTTTGGTCCTAAAACATTTGCTAAAAATTAGGTTTTAGTGACAGAAACGAATCGCTGTAAATCCGACCCCACGCAGTCTTGTCTGCCCTACCCCTAGAGTGTAATTTAAAATCGCGTAGGCGCGGAGGGGCAAGGCGGCCCGCGAGTTGAGGAGCAGGTGGTTGTAACACTCGCCGCCGCTGCTGAGGCTGGCCGGCGAAGCCGGCCAGCAAGCCGAAGCTGCGGTGGTGAGCGTTAAACACATCTGCGACGATAAGCTCGCGTGGGACCGCCGGAGCTCCGCAGCGCCGGAGCCGTGACAGAAACCATGCCTGCTGCATGTTGCTTGCTCGCTTGCATGCTGCATGGTTGCTTGCATACTGTATGCGTGCTTGCATGGTTGCTGCAAGCTTGTTGCATGTTTGCTGCATGCTGCTTGCTCGCTTGCATGGTTGCTTGCATACTGTATGCGTGCTTGCATGGTTGCTGCAAGCTTGTTGCATGCTTGCTGCATGCTTGCTAAATGCTTGCTGCATGCTTGCTTTCTGCTTGCTGCATGCTTGCTGCATGTTTGTTTGCATGTTTGCATGCTTATTACAGGGAAAAATAAAATCCACATAATTATGTTCACACTCAACTGTTTTATAATGATTGACGGTTTGATTGATTGATTTTCTGCCTTTTAGTGACTACTTATATGAAATGTATGCCAAAACAAAAGAAGATTCTAACTATGAACTTTCTGCGATATGATGGTTCTACTTTTTAATTCTTACAAATTTCATAAGAGCAATATTGTATAAAAATGTGTTGTGTTGAGAGAAGTTCATAGCATAGCAAAAGCTAAGTAATACTTACTTTACTGTAGGTACCCGATACACAATCGAGGTACACAAATAAAATAACAATGTTCTGTTCCCTTTTGGGAACGTCTGGGAACATACCGGTTTGTTTTAATATTATTAAGATCTAAACATTTTTTTTTTATTTAGGATTTATAACTATTATTGAAAACGATTTTAAGTGTTTTGTATATTATTGATTGTAATATTTATGACAAACGGGTTTAGAGCATATTGTACTTAGGGATTTCAATTTTATGGCATGTGATATTATGTGATATTAAGTTCGGGTAAGTTATCATTCGGACAAATGATGATTAGGACAAAAAAAGTTATGGCACTTTAAATTATGAATAAAAAAGTTAGGTAATACAATAGAGAACCGTGTTAAACAGTTTCGTTCTGTTCTTATGTATTATATCTGGTTTCCCATTAATGTTCACCTCCACATTAGGTGATAGGTCTCGGATGACCTTGTATGGTTCCTCGTATAAGTTTGTAAGCTTATTACCAGTTTCAATTTTAATTAAGATGTCATCATCTTTTTTATACCGTATAGGAGTAATATGTTGGTCGTATTTATTTTTTCTTTCTAATTTGCTGTTGATTAAATTGTTTCGCGCTTCTGTTTGTGACACTTGTAGCCGATATTTGAGTTCGAGAGGATAACTGTCGTGATTGTACAATGGCTCAATTGTTTTAGTGAGGTTGCTTGGTAAATTGCATGTCTTTCCATAAACAAGTTCAAAGGGTGTGTACCTAGTCGATGTATGTACTTAGTGTTGTATGCAAAGCACCAGAACGGCAGCCAAGTACTCCACGACTCTGGTTTATTTTCTGCTTGTATTCTTAGATAAGCTCCTAAGCTCTTGTGAGAGTTTTCCAGTGCTCCTATGCTTTGGTGGTGGTATGCTGTCGAATTCAACTTAGAAATATTGAGTAATTTACATACCTCTTTAAATGTCTGGGACATGAACTCGGCTCCTCTGTCAGTCGCTATTTCTCGCGGAACGCCGTGCTGAAGGATATGGTTGTTTACAAATACTCGTGCGGTTTCTGTTGCTGTTTTAGATACAAGTGGGTAAGCAGATACATATTTCGACAGCTCACATTGTAGCGTTAGAATATATGAATAATTGTAAGAGTCTCTATCTAGCGGTCCTACTAGATCTAAATATATTTTGTCAAATGTAGTGTGGGCCGTTGAGGTGATGACCATTGGTTCCTTTACAGTTACCGTGTATTTTTGCTTTTGACATTTCGGACATTTTTTTACATAATTGATAATGTCATTTTCTAGCCCTGACCAAAAGTAATATTTTTTTATATTGTTTAACATGCGTCTAATGCCCGCATGCCCACTAGTGGGCAACAGATGGAAATCATTCAGGATGACTTTCCTGTCGTCTTTATTTTCAACTGTCTCTACATCCTTTATAATACAAACTCGTGGCCCTTTCCAATTTGTGTTTTGTTTTATCTCGTTCGTAAATTTTTCTACAAAGATTTTATTGTTTTTAGTTTTTACAAAATTAATTTCTTCTATATTTGTATTGTTGCAAAACTCGCACATCTCTCTCACAAATGCGGCTGGCGTCAGTTGTGATTGAGCAGATGGGTTTATAAATAGTATTAAATCTTTACTGTCGTAAAGGAAAATATTATTTTCATAAGTAATTTTATTTTCTTTACGTTTTTTTTCTAAAGTTTTCTTGTCTGTGAACCTTAGTTCTACAGTATTTTTTGGCTTAATATTAGATTCTACCAGTATTGGCTGAATTGGCTGATTGCCTATAGGTTCCTTATAGTATCCATTGTTTTCGGTTCTAATCTTCTCTTTTGAGCGCGTGTCATTACGTTTACGCATTCGTTGATTTCTTTTAGGTCTTGCGATGTCACCTTAACGCGAGAAAGTGCATCCGCAGCCGCGTTTTCTTTACCCTTGACGTATTCAATTGTATAATCATACTCCTCTAGGCATAGTCTAAACTTAAGTAATCTACTTGAGGGGTCTTTTAAACTGAACAAATAAACCAGAGGTTTGTGGTCGGTAACGATTTTAAATGCCCGTCCATAGAGGTACGGCCTGAAATGTTTGACTGCCCATACTATAGCTAAGAGCTCCTTTTCGATAGTTGGGTAATTCCGTTCGGCTTTGTTTAGGCTTCTACTTGCATAAGCAACTGGGCGGCCGTCTGAGTTAGCTAAAATTGCTCCTATTGCATAGCCTGAGGCATCGGTCTGTACTGAAAAGGTATTTTTACTCGATAGGTCGGGATATTGTAAAACCGGTGGTGTTATCAAACATTCCTTAATAGCTTCAAATGACTTTTGACAATTTTCGTCCCAATAAAATTTTGTATTTTTCCTACATAACACGTTCAAGTTATTTGCTATTTCTGCAAATTTTGGTATAAATTTTCTATAATAATTGGCCAAAGCCACAAAACGTTTCACTTCGTCGATGTTTTCCGGCACTGGGTATTTTTGTACTGCTTTAATTTTTTTCTGGATCCGGGAGTACACCGTCTCCTGATACTATGTGACCTAGATAAAGTAATTCTTTTTTTAGAAAATCACATTTTAATGGATTTAGTTTTAAATTCACTTTGCGTATTCTTTAAAAAATGTCAATTAAATTCTTGTTGTGTTCCGTTAAATTTCGGCCTAAAACAATTAGATCGTCTTGATAACAAAGACATTTTTCATAACATAGGCCCGCCATTGCCATGGTCATCATTCGAGAAAATGAACTGGGGCTGGTTTTAAGCCCCATAGGCATTCTAGTCATTTGGAACTGCCCCGAGCAAAAAGCTGTAACTTTTCTACTCTCCGGTTCAAGTTCTACATTATAAAACCCTTGGTTCAAATCCAAATGTGTAAAATAAATACAGCCGGATAAGGAATCCAATATTTCGTTAATATTTGGTAGTGGAAATTTGTCATCTTGTATACAACTATTTAATTTTCGGTAATCGATGACTAACCGCCATTTTTTCACTCCGCTGAAATCTGTCTTTTTGGGCACTAAGAGTACTGGACTCGACCACTCGCTGTTGCATGGTTCTATAATGCCTTGCTCGAGCATGTCTGTTATTTGTTCTTTTATAACATTTTTCTGTGAATGTGGGAGTCTATAAGGTTTGGAATACAATGGGTTGGTATTTGGTTTTAAAGTTATCATGTGTTGATATATTTTAGTGGTAGTTAATTTGTCCCCTTTTAGGTAAAATATGTCATTATATTTTGCACATATGTTTTTAATGCTACTCTGTTCCTCCGTATTTAGGTGATCTAAACTTAGTAATGGAAAGAGTGTCTTAACTCGTTCCGCATTTTTATTTGGTTTATCAAATGTGCAGATATTATAGTCGCTTGCCATATGTATGTTTGGTTCAATATCCTGTACATATAAATCGTTTTCTGTAGTATTTAAAACTCGCACTGGTATTTTCCCGTTTATAGGTGTTACTAAAGTACTCGCTAAAAATATGCCTTCTTGTAATTCTGATGCACAAACTATGCAATCTTGTGTTATTTTAGTATTTATATAATGAATCGATTCAGACCTAGCTGGTATAGTAATTGTATTATTATTTTCTGATGTTATAGGCAAGTCTATTTGTATATTATTATTCCAAATTTGTAAAGAATTTTCATTAAAGTTTAAGACAGCTTTGTATTTATTTAAAAAGTCTTGGCCTAATATGCCACTAGCTTTACATGGTAATGTTTTTAATACGTAGAACTTATGATTTAGAATTTGATCTCCCGTATATAATCTTAGATAAACAAAGCCGATGGCCTGGACTTTGCCACCTATTCCATTGACAACAAGATTCCCGTTTTGGATTGGAATGTTCAGTTCGTGGATATGTTTATATTTTATAGCCGATATAGAAGCGCCGGTGTCAATTAGCCAAGTATGAGATAGACTAAAACGTTTCAAATTTAATTTAACATGGCATATACTATTACATGACATAATCATGCTTTTAGTCACGAAAAAATTTTTCGGGTATGTTTTGTTCTTCTGACGTGCGATTTTCCTGCGTATCTGGGTCTGTCAAAACATGCATCTGCTGTTCTTGACCGTCGTGATACCTAGTTTGATTATAAAATGTCTTACCTCTGTTTCCTCGCGACCCTCTGGACACCCCACGGCCTCTGTTCTGGTCTTGGGATTGATACTGATCATATTGGTGTTGTGATAGCGGTTTTCCTCGCCCTGATGAGGATGACTCACCTCTATTTTTGTACCGACCTCTAAAATTCCTGCTTTGATAAAACGTATTGTTATTGCGGCGGAAAGCGAATACGTCAGCTGATGTTGAAGGAGATGAGACTTCCTCATCTATGGCCGATTGAACGGCGTCATTCAATGATGAAAAATTTCTTGCAGATATTATGGTGCTAAGCCGACGGCTCCTCAATCCGTCGGCAAAACATTTTATTGCCTGTTTCTCATTTATGGGTTTCAGTATACGAAA
The DNA here is from genome assembly GCA_905147715.2 of Xestia xanthographa. Lineage (NCBI taxonomy): Eukaryota > Metazoa > Arthropoda > Insecta > Lepidoptera > Noctuidae > Xestia > Xestia xanthographa. The sequence goes on along the minus strand of LR990652.1, from coordinate 539,947 downwards.
ACTCGCTTCATTACCTTCTGATTGTGACATCGTCAGGTCAACAAATAATTCTGCCATTTGTTTACCGTAATCATTTATGGAAAGATCATTTTGTTTATGATTTAGTAATTTATGTTGCAATGCTGTTGCCGATTTTTTTGGCAGCAGTTGCGTTTTCATATCCTTTATTAAACTGTCAACGTTGTCATACTTATTATTTAGTTTTAGTTTAGCCGACTGCGATAGTCGACTTTTTAAAACAAAATTAATTAACTTACTCTGGCCATCCTGATCGAGCTCTGATTGATAATATTCTATACCATCTATAAGTTGCTTCGTTTTTTCCTCGTCATCAGTTCAAACTGGTAATAAACTCAATGCTATTTTTAAGTCAAACTTAGCCATATTGTCTTCTTTTACTGATACTTTTTCTGATGTTTCACTACACAAGTCTAAAATATTATCATATAAACTGAAGAAAGATTGACTTAATTTATCAAGCTTTAAACATTCGTCTTCCTTTAACGTTACTTTCAATATTTCTAACTCTTTCAATTTTGTATTGAAATTACTAACTAGATGATCGGCTTCTTTTAATTTCCTCAATACTATTTCGCCTTTACGTCTACTTGGCCCTACTTTTACTAAATATGTTCTAATACAATTAAGCTCTCTATTTAATTCTATTAATTGTTCATACATCACCGTCCTGTATTACGTAGAATAGGATAAATATTTGCGCGCACTCACGAATACACTTGCACTTTGCACTTTTGAATAGCCGTACGTCGTCGTTGTTTTGTTATGGTTGTAGTTAAACACCAATTCGTCACTTTACTTGATTGTCCTTGCTTGAATCACCAGCTCGACAGTTGCAGTCTCCACATGCCACAACAGGATCACGATAATTTCTGGGGCGATTAGACGAACGCCTTAGAACATGCCTCGTTAGCTGCTCTCTCATCCAAGTTTGATGACATCTTTTGTACACCCGGTACAAAATATAAATAATTCCAAGAAACAATATCGTGCATATGATCATTAGCACGATGCTAATTGCAGATAAGTGGTATTTGAATTCCTCCACTGTGGCTGAATTATGGCCTCCACCGGCACTATTCTGGTTTACAAAGACTTCTTCGTTCTGTACCTTTGATTGGCACATGATGATATTTCTTGCAAATAGTGTGCAAATTGACGAATAGCACGCAGAGCACAGTCCAAACTAAACGCGAACATGATTTGATTCCCCCGCTCGAATGGCAGGGTCGCCATATAAGGACGGGATTTAAAGACAATGAAACATCTCGAATGCTGGTTAGACACTGACCATATTTGATCCATTCAATGACAATATAAACTATTTACATACTACACCACACTACGACTAGCCATCCTGACCAAAATCACCGAAACTACTTGTCAGTCCTGGTTGGTGTGTATTCTTCTTCTTCTTTGCGTGTCGATAAACTCAAATAATACCCGACCAGTATGTTGCCACTTGCACAGCTCTGTCATTGGCTTCGTTTAAATCCTGGAAGGTGCAGGTGGCTGCGCAGGATGGGCAACAAAGGAGGTGGGGCATATCCTGTAGAGGGGCTCCACACAGACATTGTATTTGGGACGGGCCGATGATACCCCATTTGGCGAGATTATTTCTACAGCGGCCAACCTGGGCCCGCAAACGGTTAAGAGATTTCCAGATTGGCCACTGCAGTTCCTGTCCAGGGGGAAGATGTTCTGTTGGATTGATGAAGTGAGGAGGGGTGGGATGTCTGTTCCTCCACAATTCGCATCTTTCACTTTTTTCTTTCTTTCTTTCTTTCTTTTCTTTCTTTTCTTTTTCTTTCTTGGTGTGTATTGTCAGTGCCCGACGTTGGCTGATCCGTCCCCCAATAAAAAAGAGGAGACGAGAGGTCAGGTAATGCTGGACTTTACGTACCTACTAGTGAGTTTGTGCAGCTGCTGTTATTCGAGGGTGACGAGTTCCCCCTGCTGGAGAGCGGCGACGTGCGCCTGTACCCGCTGCCGCGCAACTCGTCCGTCTACTGCAACATCCGCGCCTTCTCGCAGCACCCGGCCGACGAGCTGCGCCAATACACGGAGGAACGGGTAAATACGAAGCAACGTGGTTCTTATGTGAGCGACATATTATTTGGTCGTGTACACTACTTGAAGATGTGATGCCTCGCGAGCACTCGCCCCAATTTGTTGATCGGAAAGTTTTTGGATAAGCCAGAGTTACCATACGTTACTTGAAGAGAAGTTGCTATGCTTGGTTTTGTAGGCTGCGTGAGTGCGTGCCATATTAGTATCTACTTTTTCGCTGACATAGACCACAAAAATGTGATATATGCGCGTAAAGAAACAAAGAATCTAGAAACAAGAACCAAGATATCAATCGAAAGGGTCAATCATATGGATCAAATCTCTCAAAATCTCTCTAAATTCAATGGGTTAAAATAAAGCACTTTTACTCAAAGGTCCATCCGATTCTAATGTTGTTACTAAAGCTGTTAGTACCTAACGTGAACAACACAGCGCGGCTGCCGGCTGCACGGCGGCGGCATGTCGCACTGCCTGGCGCAGTGCCGGCGCGACACCGCAGAGGCGCTGTGCGGCTGCGTGCCGTACTCTCTGCAGCCGCAGTTCGTGACGACGCGGGCGCCGACGTGCACGCTCAACGACCTCGGTTGTCTCAACAAGCATAGAGGTAGGTATGATGTGTCTCTAGTGAGGGGTGGCTTACCGCTTAGAGCTACCCTTCCCGTGCCCACATCGATGGTTGCGGAAAAGCGCAAATAAAAAAACCGACCAAGTCCATGTCGGACTCGCGCACGAAGGGTTCCGTAACATTATCTGAAAAAAAAACACGTTTGTTGTATGGGAGCCCCATTCTGTTTTCAGTATTGTAGTTATAGCGGCAACAGAAATACACATTCTGTGAAAATTTAAAATGTCTAGCTAACACGGTGAATGAGATAAGTACAGCCTGATGACAGACAGACAGACGGACAGTGGAGTCTTAGTAATAGGGTCCCGTTTTTACCCTTTGGGTACGGAACTCTAAAAACGCAATTATTTCGTCACTTCTCAAAACCCGCACGCGCTTTCTCTCGTGCGACACATTATGTCTATAGGTACTATATGAATGAGACTGACATTATTAGCTATCGATAATATTCTGTCAATCCTTTAAAACGTTGTTTTAGAAAAAAAAACATAGGTAGGTAGGTAGGTATATCGCAAGCGTTTGTCACTTGTCGAGTTTTGTCTCTCATGGGCTTCGTGTTGACAAACGTAAATGTTGTACAGAGAAGTTCCTGTACGTGTACCCGGGCGCCGACGCGGGCCCCGCGCTGAGTCAGGAGCTGCAGGACGCGCTGGACTGCCCCGACTGCCTCGTGAAGTGCCGCCGCCAGCTGTACTCTGCCGCCGTGTCCTACTCCTTCTACCGCAACAAGTCGCGCATCTTTCGAAACTTTCTTTCGTAAGTATCAGTCAGTATTACGTGCGGTGTATAAACTTATACGTAATTTGACAGGAGCAGTGGGCTGTCTCTAACAGTATATCTAGCTGTGCTGTTGTGAACTCATTTCGTTATTGTTCCCTAATTTGCATAACAGACTACCAATAATGAAATATTATGATCCTCCAAGATATCTTTTTCCTCCGACGATGACATGTAAAGTTATTTATACCGTTTTAGTAACCGCGCCTTGGTTGCCGTACCTATACGTTTTTAAAGAGAAGCTCGTCTGAAATGTTTAAATACACTTTCTCCTTTCCAGGGCAAACCTGTCGCTGGTGAATACGACGACCATCCGACTGTTCTACAGCATTGACCACCAGGAGTGGTTCAAGGTTGAGTCTTTAGCGCGCGGCTCGGAAATCTTCTGTACGTTACTTATACCTATGTCGATCGTCTAATGCACGACAACTAATGCATTATTAACAGAATTAGTTTGTGATTGGTGGCGTTTTTTTTGTTAACAGCGAAATGTCACCCTTTTTTTTCGGATGACAAATCATCAAATAACTCCTCCCGCTCTGGGCGGAGCAGGAGGGAGTGTCAGACTTGTACTGACTAAAACCCATCCATGTTCCAGAAATCAGAAATCATTTATTTGCTAATAATGTAGGTATACAGATATGATGGTAATTTCAATGAGAGTCCCGATACATTTTGCCATACGGCATGCAACATCCTTCCATTCACTAAGCAGTAATAATCATAGCACTAATAATCATAATAAGTCAATAATAAATGAAAAACAAATAAAAATGTCAATAACTTAAACTCCAAATGTATGTCGATCAATTGAATTAAAAATGTCTGAAAATTTCATCCTTCACCGTCCTTTGTGTTCCGGGGCCACGGTATCTCTTTCGAACAGTCCCGTAACCCGAATCACCCTTAGACATGCTCTAATAATACTTTTTGGAAACAACTCAATCTTGAGTCTTAATAAACACATCATTACCCGTACCTACCTTTACAGACCGGTCTAATTTAATCTTTGATGTCCTAAATCTTACGTTACAGTAAAGCTAAGCACGCAATGGATATTAGTGACTGGCGTGTCGATCCTCAACTGCTCGGAGCTCATCTACCACGCCACCTTCAGATGGCTGCATCACTTTGTGCGACGCACCAGGATCGCCAACATGCAACCAGTAGCGTCATCTATGTAGCGTTTTATGAACTAACTGTGTGAGATCAGCGCCATCTAGTAGTACGGTTCTTGGAAAATAACTCCAATAGTTCCAAATGATTAAATAACGTTACAGATGGCGCTGTAAGTTTTTAATTTTGGCTTATCTGTGTGTAAAATCGTTTTGATTAGAGTTTCATAGGTTTCTTTATTACAATAGGGCTCGTGTGTTTATGGTGTTATGATTAAAGATTGTTTATATAAATCTTCATGTTGCTAAGATTTGATTTTTATTGTATTTAAGTTTCCACATTTTAAAAGTAACTAGGTGATGCAAAAAAAAATTCTCCTTCCTTAAAAAAAAAATCCTTTATGTATTGCTCAAAATTGTTAGATATATACTTGTTAAAATACCTGCCTAACTAAAAAAGACGCTCTTCAATTAAATTAAATTATGAAAGTAAGTTGTTCTCGTAAATTATTCAGCAAGCGGTATATTTTTCAAAAGTTTAATAATATTTCACCACAATTCCCAAATATATAATTATGCTCCGGCCATATGTAACGCGTGGCATGTGACTTGGCATGTAGCGGCAGCACGGCAGCACGGCATCGGCAGGCCGGTGCACGGAACACGCCTGTGTCGGCGAGGCTGGCGGGCTGCTGGTACTGGCACACGATAACGTGTCACGCTCGAACTGACATCACAATTATTATATACTTATTGTACTTGTCGTGTTGTACTTCATTGAGCTCTAGTTGAGGGTTGTGCTCTGTTTCACTGATAACGATTTAACTTTCAGGGATAAAAAGTACTTAACCTTGTCTAGACTATTATTATGATCTCATATCTATTTAAGCGAGTACCTATCCACATGCCTGAGCCGAAAACGACGAACTTTGACGTTTAAGCAAAAACGAAAGACCGCAAAGAAAATAAAGAATTTCGCTTTTATAAAGAGAGGAAGCCCCCCCAATCTAAACTTCTCTTTTGTTTTCTCCGTCAGTCCTCCTCGGCACAAGCTTTACTTATGAAAAATCTAACTGCTAGGAAATACGTCAGTTTGCGACATTGTACCTGTATGGGCTGCCATTGCATGTACTTGCCGAACAAAAAGTTTCCCAAACGGGATTGAATGTACAGCCTGTACTCAAACATTGACGAAATGATACTCAATTTAAGAAGATCAAAATATTTACTAAATGGGACTTTTGTGATGCTATTTTGTTTAGTTGTCGAAATGGGAAAGTTACGAGATGGGACTATGGGACGTAAGTACTTCATCGAACGTACCAGCTCTAAACAATCTATGTAGTTATTTTGATGGGAATTTGTTTTGGCACTGACATTAAAACTACCGAATGAAATGTCATACGCTTACATACTTACCTAACATATAAACACATTCAAACCCGCATAGTTTTAGAGCATTATGTTATTCTAAGCTAATCTGCAGCTGCATCGTCTCTTCAACCTTCGCCGGAAATAATCTCCATTTCAATTTGCCATTAACGATATATATCTTAGATTGCAATTAAAATGGGCGCGCAGTTCTAATTAACATCTATACTATATATAATATTTTATAGCTGAAGAGATTGTTTGTTTGAACGCGCTAATCTCAGGAACGTTGGAATTGAAAAATTATTTTTGTGTTGGATAGCCCATTTATTGAGGAAGGTTATAGGCTATATAACATCACGCTACGACCAAAAGGAGCGGAGCATAAATGAAAGATGTTGCAAAAACGGGGAAAATGTATTCCTTTTGTTAGCTTTTTCTCTCTTATGTGACGCAGACGAAGTTGCGTGGGTCAGCTAGTCTCTAATAAACCGGTGCCGGTGGGGAACTCAGTGGCAGTACTAGCAGTACCACTGTGGGGTTTGTGGAACATAGGTACTTATGCTCCTTAGGTACTTTTTATTATCTTTCGTATAAATTAATTTAGTAATTAATTACAATATCGTTGGCTTAAGTTCAGTCAGAAGTGTGTGATCTTATGAGACGTTTTTCATTTTTATCCTATTTTAGATTATGTACTTTTCCAATACCCTCTAAAAGTCTAAATGGCATAGGAGGATTTAGGCAGAGGCACGAGTGACAAGGTTGAATGGTTATACGTAGATACAATTATTTATTTACCTGCGACTCCTGCGAGGAGTGGGAGGTCTCCCATGTGTTAATCCTGAGTGATGAGGGTTCGAGTCCAATTTGAGGAATTATTGGAGAAAATATTTTTATTTAATGACATGACATCACGCCTGTAATCCACGAAGGGTTAGACAGAGCTTAGTTGTACGAGTAGGCAGGTAGGCACCCTTTGGAACACCTAAATGTTGCACCTTAATGTTGTTTTTTTTGGGGGGTATGAAGAACAGGGTGTAAAGCTCTTCATCCCCCGTAGAAAAGGGAGGATCCTCCGACCAGACGGGTGTTATGTCTGCTGGGCTACTGCCCGACAGTTGATGTCGGGTTCTTGTATAAATAGTCGGTCGCGGATAACTCTGCTTGCGCGATGTAGGAATTCTTAGCTTAGTTCATCGTTCGTGTCATAGATGGCGCTGTAGTACTTTTTGTTCTATGTTGTTTTTGTAGTGCCGCTACAGTGTGTGTGTGTGTGTGTGTGTTAAAAGTGCCATACCGTCGGGGTGCGTCAATTGCCATAAATGGGACATTAATCTAGACTCCGGCATGGTAATGAAAAAAATCCTGGTATAAAAACCTAATACTTATCACTTGGCCGGACTCGAGAGTCGAACCCGGTATTAGGACCACGCTCAGCAGTAACGTTTGTGACCATGAGACCAACGAACTTGTCATATGTTTAATCTGCCGCCGAAACATTCAATTTTCAATGGTTCTGCCCACTTCGTGAATCACCCACTCAGAAACCAACAATCATTTACATATTACTTAATTAAAACCTTGAAAGAGACCAGAGTTCACCTTCGGATATTATATAAGAGAGCCGAATTGTGCCGAGCACTTCCGAGTAGTGCCGACTGGTTCCGAGCCGGTGCAGCGGTGGTGGTGGTCATTCGGTCATACCCGAACCGGGTCAAGGAGCCGAACTCAGAGTTGAACAAACTCAACAGCAACTCAGACTGAACTAAACTCAACTTTGACATTCGTTTGAACCGAGTTATGTATTTAACGAGAATTTGTTAAAAGGTTTTGTCAATGTTTGGTGATTTTTATGCATTTTCTGAGGTTGATGTTGAAATACAAAGCAGACTGGCCCCTACATCGTGGGCTTTGTTAGTGACATTCATATTGCGGAACTGAATGACTAATTAGGTACTGTGGTTTATGGCAGCGGTTTAGCAAGTCATAGTCAAAGACAAAATAATTAGCAACCTCTTGCGAGTGAGCCATCAGTGTGAACACTGGCCCAGGATATAATGACGTCACCTATAATATAAACCTACGAATTATGTAGATATGTAGGTACCTATGAAGAGAGAAACCTACTAATTAAAACTAATTAAGTACCAGATGAATGAACGGATTACATGTAAGTAATCAAATTCATCACGATGACGACGTATTGACGTCGCCACAGAATTACAAGTCTCATTATGCAAATTCGTCTACATCTTATCATTATAACATTAGTTTTAAACTGTCATTATTAAATGCTATAAAATGTTCGAAACGACGATGTCTCGACCTTGTTTGATCACATAAGTCTTCGACTGTTAATGTCAATATTATTCAAGACATTTTATTATTCTCGTTTTACAGTTCTTTTTGCGCTACTCAAATCACCTACCCTACATTCAGCGTTAATTATATTAATTTTCTTGACTTTGCGCATTAAAAAAGTCTATTAGAGTGTATCTAAACAGATTATTATTACAGACTCATGCTATTGAACATTTACCATGATAAATAGGCACAAAGGATAGGAACGCTTTTCAAGTACTTATATCTTATTTACGTACATACATCTGTGTGAACTGGACACTTAAAAGCTGTCTGGACGGTACTGGGTATGCGATACTCGTGAAATTCTAAGGACCATATCCGAAATCCTCGACACAGAATCTCTTTGCTTTCAATAACGTAAACACACGGTCCTCCGTCGCCTGCTGGGCTGGTGGATAAGCTTTAGAACCAGCTTCGTCGGCACATAGCTTGTGGGGAATTTAATAAGGCGCAGCGTGAATACCGGCCGTCCGTGCCGCCGGGGACTGCGCTATGTGCAGTTGTGCACCAGTAGATGTTCAGCGCACAGGGGAGATCTTTACTTATTTATTCACACGCTTTCGATAAAGGAATAAATTAAATTAAGATTAATTTTAGTACTTAATAGTTTCCAATGTAGGTACTAATACGATTGGTACCTAACCTACTTATTACATAAAGGGGTAAAACACCTCTTAACGAAGGCACTTGTTCTCCCCGTCATTGCGATCATTTTTAATTCTACACTACCTATACCTGGGAACCTTCTTGTTACGGAGATATTGGGGGTCAAAGTTCCAAGTTCTTGACAAGTTTTTTTTTTTTAATACAAGTTTTTATTGTAAGATTTTTACTGTATACACCTCCACGACCCCCGTACTATGCAATCCATCCATCACACAATGTTTTGAGTGCGTTACATGATTTTTCACCCCAAAACAAAGTTTCCCAGCAATATTTTTTTGCGTAAAGTTACTTAGTTTGATGGACAGACGGCTTGGTCTTTTACACCCTGTATTATAAGTACCTGGTATCTTTTAGTTTTGGATCTGGCACTATTTAAGCACGAACCTATTGATATCAACTGGGAACAAATCCAGACTCCGTGGCTGCTCCTGAAAAATGATGGGAAAAACAAACAATTTGCCCTCATGCTCAGCAGTCGCGACTGCGATCACTAGGCCGATTAATTAATTCTTGTGAAATATTACACAAACTTTAAGCCTTTAATTAAACAGGTTCTAAGCAGGAAACATGTACCGAATATATTATTGAAACATAAAAACATGAATAGTAGTATATTATCGATGACGCGGCCGCCATACATCATGCAGATACCGGACATATTTCATCCTCCACTAACATTACTCATCTCTATCTCCTCCCATACACATACATACAGACGGATACATACGAACCTCTACATTAGCATACATTTAAATAACTCTGATTGTTGCAAATATTTATTAACCTTGACTAAAACTTACATGTAGTACATACGGAAGCTGCTAATATTTACAGTACATATAACAATAGAAACCCGAATATAACACAAATTATTAACCAACACCAGCTTTTTCTAGATTTATGATCTTCCAAGATTATAATCAAAAGACTGAGCAAGTAATTAACTAAAATCGGTCTTGAATATCTATAAGAATCCTTTGTAATCACAAAAGTGTTACCTTGCCTAGTTTTTTGTAATAATGAGCCAGGGAGATCAGAAGGCGTAGAACTGGAAGGTATAAAAGGATCCAACCAAATATCGAAAATGTAATTGAAATGTTCTGGATTGTCAGAGCGATCCTACTTGGAGGTTTTGGTCTTTTGATAATATAGGTACCTATGTATACATTATTTTCTTTCTATATGGTGTGGTTAGTAGGTACCTAACCTGGTGGCAGAGATTTTATGCCGCCCAAGGGCCTCTGACTTGGCTTTTACATGCCGTCAAGAAATATCTCTTTAGGCATGCTGGTTTCCTCACGATGTTTTCCTTCATCGAAGCAAGTGATAATATACAATACGCACATGAATCCGAAAACTCGAGGAGCTCGAGAACTCGAGACGTATGACTTGATCGTCCGACGGTCACTCCACTAGGCTAGTATACTGTATGTCTGTGTTCAGCAGTGCTGGCTACACCAGAGCGAGTTCTTCGTCTTGTTAATAATCTAGGAAGATACTTATTACAATAAAGATAGTGTATAATATAAACTAGGGCTGTCTGTCGTTAATATTGACAGGATCGTTAGGTGTGTCGACATCACCGCCGCCGCTCGCTCCCGAGTCGCAGCCACCGGGAGGGACTGGCTCGCCGATGATCGCTGGTATCACCTGGACAAACAAGCAGAGCATAGCAGCCAATTGAGTCATCATGAGCGCAGTAATAACTACTTACTTACTCCGTTATAGACTAAAATTTCTTGTGTGTATTTGGTAGATCTGAGAATAGGTCGTAGGCTATTGTTAAGTCTCAAACATACACATCATCCACGTGAACGAAGTCGCGGGCAACAGCCAGTAATCTATAATATTCTACGGTTCTACCTAACCTTTGCAGTAATCCGGGGGCCCAATTCTGTAACATTGTGTTAAGCAATACGCCATTGACACTCTATCGACACACTACAGACATTATTACAATAGTCTTCTATGGCGTTTCAAGGGCACTACAGTGGTAAGTCAACTACCATAGATAATTTGTAGAATACCAAATGTCAATGATTAGCCTATCGAGACACGACTTACACACTACCGACACACTATTGACAAGTTGGTCATTTTACAGAATTGGGCCCCTGGAGCCATTCACGACACTCACAGTGGTGGTGGAAAAGAAGATACTTTATTATTTGCTGCAACTTACGAATGTTACAAAATTGTAATGGACAAAAAAAAACAAATTCAGGAGCGACAGAATTATACCTAAGAAGTTTTTTTTTGTGGAAATATGGCCAAAATTCAGCAACATGGAAAAATACAAAAGGAGCATTACAGAACTGTTACAAAAAATTGCCAATATTCGCAAAGGAGGGTTCCACAAGAATTAGGAGTTGTCGCCGATGAATAGCGAAAGGGTCGCATTTGATTTGAACCCTTTTTTACTCCGGAATCCGATACCTTATATTTATTAGCGAGTACACACGCTTACAAGTCACATCTGTTCTGTCTATCGCGCCTGGGATTTACAGCGTGACCCGACACGCCGTAATCCTTTATTTGTCACGTCTGTCACTTTATTTATTTACAAATCACACCGTGTTTTTGGGCATATTCAGGATAAAGTACATTATTACATGCTTTCAGTGAGGAATGCAATAAGACAAACTCAAATGAAATATACAGTAACAGACACTTTTAAAATATCAAAAACAGAAAGATGAAGCTTCAGTCGAAGTAAATATGAAAGTACTGTAGTTGCCTAATATTACAAAGCGTAGATCTATATGGAAAAGCAACGGGCAATGAACTGGTGAGCGAATGATTAGGACGAAAAAGAACAAGAAAGGCAGATTTAAAAAAAATGATTTTATCTACTTTTTTGAGACTTTTAGCTAGCCTCTATCTATCATACTAATTGTAGAGAGTCTTACTCACCGTTTTCGGCCACGGAGGCCAATCTCAATGGAGACTGACCATCAACGCCGGAATAGTACATTTTGATACAAGTGGAGAAAGTTTGTTATTGCATTCGAGGCGGAATTATAACACCCGAGCCGTAGGCGAGGGTGTTTTTGAGCCGAGAATTGCAATAACAAAATAATGTCCACGTGTATCAAACGACGTTTTTCAATACACTTTTGAACAAATAAAATAAAATAACGAAAAATATTTTTGGCACGAACTATGAAACTATGATTTTCATTTTCTTTTTTTTTTTCGCGCTTTGGTTTCGCCAGGTTGAAGGAGAGGCAAAGGTATGAAGCCGTTAAACAGCCTAATATAAAAAATAGATTTATTTTATATTTTTGAATTAAGAACACAAATAAATGTTAATTTGTGTATAAAAGTAACTATTAGTTTTTAATAGTCATGTTTATCCATGATTCTATTTATAAACACAATTTGAATATTCAAAAAATATTTATGCCGTAAAGACGTGTAGTGCTTTGCCAGAATTAAAAAAAAAAACATTCACCTCAGACTATAGACATTGAACCAATTTGGACTTAGTATAGGTATAGTTATCTGTGGCAATTTTCATTCCCGCACACGTGCGGGAAAGTGGAAAAAATCGCACGCGTGTGAAATACGTTGCATGTTGTACCTAATCGTAGTGCGTTATGGACCAGTTTTCGAGGAAGTGTATTGAAAATATATTTATTGCTCATGGACGCGTGTGTACGCGCAGGTGCGCACTCTCTCACAGTCTGATGGTTCGCCAATCTGACATGACCAGTTGGATCGAGGGACCAACTGCTTAACGTGCTATCTTTCATAAAGTGGGTCAACGTACCCTAGCCTAGTACCTGTTGTCCGAGCGTGACGAGGATCTGCGCCACCTTCTTGATGGCCTCCAGGTCCTGGGAGGAGGGCAGGGAGGGCAGACCGAGACGAGCGGCGTCTTGCAGGCGGGAGGGGTGCGCGCCCAGGCGGGAGCTCAGCTCTGACACCAAGGTTAGAGGGTGGGGGGAGTCTGACTGGAGCGGCTGTGGGGAAATGCAATTCAATTGAAAAAATCTCCCATGGTAGGTAACATTCAAACACGGAACCTGACACTAGAGAGTGCATTAGGGAACTTGACACTATGTTACTGCCGGTCATACGTAACAATTAGCGTAACAAATGTGACTAATGGTTCGGTGCAACCGGTACGGACATAAGGCGGATGCGGCTCCGGACACGGACACCGACAGTACGGTGTCCGTACCAATTTGTCTGATCCATAAGTAAGACAGCACAGACAGAACTGTACTAAACCGCTCCTGCAACATTACCTGCATGATTCAGATCTCGCACACAGCATAGAAACAGGCACAATGACTCCACATTGAATCTTCTACAATCTAGCTTCCGCTCAATCAGTGTGCGACCACAAGCTCAGCCACAACTCACCACGGGGTCGCCCCACACCTGCCCCACCACCAGCCCACTGACGAGGCAGCACAGCGCTACCGTGGATGCCATGAAGACGAACTGCAGCCTCCCATTACTCACCCATCTTATACCATAACTCGGTAATAGGTTAATCTCACCGCCATTCCACCCACTTGGCAAATTGATGCAATTTGGACGTTTTCCCTCATTTCAAGTAATCATATTGATTTGATTGTGTTCTCAGGATATTTATGGAAGCTGTTTGCTGAATGAACAGCCATTCATACTTATTTCTATTTTCATATTGAACAATTTATTCAGTTGAGCTGCTCTATTACTCGTGTCGTTATTTGCTCTATTTACCTCATTATATCCCGAGGCCACACTTTATTTAAAGCTAATATATCTGATATAACATCTAATAGAATACAAATGCTGATAGCACTTATAACAACCAAGTTTCATGGCGTTTGAAACGAATGCCTAGGTACTATATTTCAGCGTTGTTGCACTACTTACCCTAAACCCTTAAGTGTTGGATAAGGTAAGTACCCTAAATCTCGTGATAATCACTATCTCATCATAATTGACTAACTACAGAATATAACACAACTACTATTTATTCTGTGCTTTAATATAACACAACTACTATTTATTCTGTGCCGGATTTAGGGCAGGGCAACAGGGCCACTTGCCTCGAGCCTTCACAAAGAAGGAGCGTCCAAAACTTGTTTTTTAAGGGTTCCGTACCTCAAAAGGTAAAAAAACGAACCCTTATTTATAAGATCACTCTTGTCCGTCTGTGTGTCTGTCTGTCCGTGTGTCATCACCAATTTTCTAAGGAACGGGTGGACCTAGCAAGTTGAAATTTATACAAGATACTGAAGTCTATAGTCCCTATTATGTATATAAAAATCAAGGTCATGAGTCTACACGACAAAAAGATATGTGCAAATTTAGATTTTCGCGAAAACTTGTGTGTAAGGTCAAGGTGGGGAAGTTCGTCTACGGGGGAACACCATACAACGTCTTTCTAAGCTGTTTTTGAATAGCTACGACGTTGGTAGCTCGGTCGGTAAATCACCCAAGTAACACATCAAAGCAGTATATCGGCCGACTTACAGCATTTCTGTATCGTTTTCGCATTTTGAATTAGTACTATGATAGCATTACAAACGTTTATACGGCTACTGTAATGCTTATTTGGGCACAAATTATACGGCTTTAGATCATAAATAAGTTCACAATTAGTTGTTTATTTGCATTACAGGCGCATTACATTAGCATTAGTGTGACCAAATAAGTTGCGAATCGCATTATAGAAACATTATTACGGTCAATGAAGTTGGCAATCGCATTACAGAAACATTATTATGGACAATGAAGTTGCCAATCGCATTACAGAAACATTATATTAGCAATATTATTGATAATGAAGATGTTAATTGCATTACAAAAGCATTAGACTAGCATTAGATTGTTCTAAAAGAATGATTGAGGCTATTTAAGTGTTCACAGTTAGAACTTAAATAAACCCTACATCATTGCAAAAACATCTCTAATACTACGGTACAAATGTTATAATACAATTGACTTTGTCTAGCAATATGATATTATGGACGAAGACGGTCAAAACTGAGTGAATGACACCATATTTGTTTGCATCAAAACAAAAATTAATACTGGAAACGTTTTTGACTCTTTTCTTATTTTATGCCTGTAAATATTATTCGCAATGTAGTTTACTGTAAATGTCTGTATGAGTTTCATTGAAAATTTTCACGCGCCCTCGTTATTTTGTGGTTTTCATATAAAATGTGACATAAAAATATGTGTGAAATGCCCAAAACAATTGTGTATTCTTAGTATAGAACGAATTTTGCATAATTAACATAATAGTATTGGTTGAGCAGTATTAAATAAAGTTATATTATTATGATATAGGTCTATTGCTTTTATAAATAGGTCCAAATGACAATATTTTTTGGTTATAAAATATTTACAAAATGGTGTCGATCTATAGCCGCCAGATGAGCCCTTAAAAAGGGTAATTAATGCCACCGGTAGTATCAATACTCACACGTGAACAATTATTAAGCTAGAGGCCAGAGAAAAGACTTTAGATGTGCCACTGTAATACCATTGTCTATAAAGTAGCTCTTTATGGGTTCACCGGTATACCAGTAGACTTGAATTATCCATAATGGAGAAAAATCAGACACAGATTCGAATGACATAAGCATGATTGGACCCTGGACGACCGTAGTTCAAAATCAAGAAGAATTGAAAATAAAAAAATCCTCCCTAAAAATGGCTGTTGTTTTGTTGATCATATATTAGGTGCTTTTCCCCAGTATGGCCGACAAATTGTTTTACGAATACAGTGAAATGAATGTATATACAGCTTTACGCACTACAATAACTCACGTGTATTTGATTAAATACCTGTTAGCTGTACAACAGAACTCAGTTGATCTCTATTAATGCAAGAATGACATTGATTCACGTTGATGCTGTTCAGCGGTACTAGGCTGTTACTTCCCACTTAAAAGTGCTATTACACAACAAAGGGCACTAAAAACAGCTCAAAGCTGTATGACGGATTTACGGCGCATTATAATGGTACAAGTTTATGCTATTAAGCGGCAATAGGCATTATCGTACTACTTAAAAATGCTATTGTAGATCCAAACGCACTAAAAACAGCTGAAAGCTATACAGCTGCCTTGTGATTTACTGCACTCAAACTAAAGGCTTTACAAAAGCATTTTCATATGCCATTATGCAACCGTTATACATCGTAAAGCATCATAATGGTTTTGAAATACCAATATAAAGCGTCAAGATGCTCGGTGAACTCAAATAAGAGTATATACGGACCTTAAGTTCTAAATAAGTTTACTATTCGTTTGTTAAAATGCTTCCTGTGTTACTTGGGCAGAGTCACTATTTGGTCCTACCTTTAAATTATAGATGACGCTGTGTTGAGTTTAATATCAAAAATCGGTCTCACAAATTTTTAGTAGCTGAAAAGTTGAAACACGAGTTGGTGTGTCGACGTTTTACCTAACGTGAAATGTGAATATCAACAGATTTTTACATATTGTAGTGGTAAGTGTCTAGCTTGTATTACATTTAATTGTTTTATTTTATTCAAATCGAATTTAAATCTATATTTACAGAAATATTAGTTGTGATAAAAACTAAACCTAAAAATTCAATAGTGGGGTAAGACTGTCTAGTAATTTAGGGAAAGGCCGTCATGTGCCGATCTTGCCCCAAGGCAGATGTTGTTAACCTTTTTTGGTTTAAGCGTTTTATTAATCATTTTTTTTGTTTGTTTTTAGGATTTTAGCAAATATGTCTTTCACAAACCGCTCTGAAAGAATATTAGAGATCTTAGAGGAATCGGACTCCTACAATGAAATGTATGAAGCTTCAAACAACGAAGACGAAAATCACGTACCAGAGTGGAGCCAAAGTAGGTATTGGGACGGTATAAAATGCAAGCGACACAAATGTAAACTTGGACTCATCAAGCTTGGATTCGTCAGATGATGTTGATTTCTTGACCCTTCAATTGGAACTACACCAACATTGCTTCAAAGGAAAGGATGGAACATGCACTGAACAAAAGAATCGCAGATTTCGCGGAAGCATCCTCTGATGAACCTCCCCAGCAAGTTCCTGGGGCTTGTAGGAGATGTCAGGCGTGTCCTTAAAAAAGGATAAGAAAACTAGCCACACTTGCAATGCTTGCCAGATATACATAATATGCCCTGATTACATCCCATACGGCGAAAATTGTAGCAGTTCCATTGCTAGGTATGAGGAAACTGAAGTTTAATTACCTATATTTATAATTGAAGCTCCTAAGTGTGTATGATCTCTCTATTAGTGAATTAGATTTTTGTTTAGTTATTTTAGTAAGTTTTCTATAATAAAATTTAAATAATTACTCAAGTTGTGTTTTCAAAGTTGATTTTACATTTTTTTTCTGAGAAAAATGAATAAAAGTCTATTTTATGAATAGTTTGGCATTTTTGTTATTTTACCCAATAAACAGTAACACAAACTATAACATGATCATTAAAATAGCCTGATATCATTACATAAAATTTTGAAAAATGCTGATAAACTTTGGGTCACCATGACCCGGTGTCAAAGTCAGCGTTATTATTTTTACGTAATTGGCTTGTATCATCTAAATACCAAAACGTAAAAGTTCAAATTGCATTTCACCTAATAAACATACTTACATTTGACCTACAGTCAGAATATTCGAATTTAATTAATAAAAAAAATACTGATTAAAATGTTGACAATCCCTGCACTTGCAAATATACCGGACTTACCCCACTTCATGATTTTACCGCTGTAGATTGTGATTGCTACCTTATTTCATAGAACTTAAAGCATGGATTTGATTAACTTTTATTTTCGAATATTTACTGAATATGACTGCTGCAAATATCTATCAAATTACAAACAAATCATGCATATGACGGACTTGCCCCAATTACTCGGGAAAGACCGTCAAATATCTACCTTTAAAAAAACGCGGTTATTTTCATATTGGCATTAGTTACATTGATGTTTGTAAAAGTAACTGATAAATAAGGAATCTATAATCATCATTAATATGCAAAACATACAATTAGGTAAAAAAAACCGGCAGAGGGGTTCATCAAATCCAATTTGCCATAAATTATGCCGGGACTTCGCCACCTTGACCTTACCAAAATTTACCTTTATTTTCAACGTTTTAATTTTTCGGATTTTTCCCTTTACTTGTGCTGTAAGACCTTGCTTTTAACCAAAATTGACAAGTCTAGGTCAACCGGAAGTCCCCAGATACCCTATAGGTTTTGGGTCGAAAACATATAAATGGTAGTTCCCGTTGACTTGCTTGACTTGCCGTTGACTTGCTTATGTCTTGCATGTAAAGAGAAAAATCTGAAAACCGTAAATATGTAGTTTAATAACAAAATACCTACAAGATTATACGGAACCCTCGGTGCGCGAGTCCAACTCGCGCAACATAAAGTCCAACACTTGGTCGGTTTATTACACATAAGAAAAATTACATTGTTTAGGTACATATGCCCAGGTTCATGATCCGAGACACCACAAGAGAGGTTGTACGGTTAAGTCTATGGTGTATGGAGTTTACAAAATGTGACGACTTTGTGGCGAATGTACGGTCAAACAAGCTATTAGGTTTACATTTTACAATGTAATTTGTGGGTGAAACTGTAAACCAAATGGCTTGTTCTACCGTACAATAACCCGTTACACCTTGTAAACATATTTTTTTCGTCTGTTCCAAAAAAAAATTCCGCGCCCACTTTTTGATTGCCCCAACCATAGACTTAGTAGGGTAAAATACCCAATAGTCAGCCTTTTAGTGAGAAATTAAATTTAGTTTATTAATATTTTAAACATGAAACACTATGCATAAAAACAATCACTCTTTTATGAAAAGTTATTTATTATATTTACTGAAAAAAATAACAAAATAATATACTTTTGTTACAATTATAGAAAAAAATAGCAATAATCCTATAATGGCACTTTTTCCCAGTGCTCAGCCTCATTTGTCCACAAGTCAGCCATGGCTTACCCTAAAGTCAGCCCCTCACTAACTTTGCATATTTGGCATAGATTTTTTTTATTATATAGGTATATTTTCATACATATCCCCAGCGAATTCAGTGCATTTTAAATGGAAGTATGTAAAAGTCTTGGGGCATATATAAAAACTAGTTTCATCACCGTTAAATATTCGGTCAGGGTCGGTCAAAATGTCACTTGCATTTATGTCTTCTAAATGCTTCATAAGTTCAGCAAACCACTTCCGAATACCTTCTTCAGTTACAATGGCTCGACCCTTAGATATATTTTCAGGTCTCCTCTCTCTTAACTCGGGATTTCGTCTCAGACATGATTGGTACCATTTCTTCCCTGGTCTATTATTTACAAATGGGTTTGGTCTTTTATCTTCAGATATAATATTATGGACGGTATTGAGGAGATCATCACGTTTTAATGGGAAGCCACATTTCGCTAATGCTATACACCAGTCTTTCAATGCAGTTTCTTCAGTTTTGGTCAGCACTGACTCCGGTCCCATTTTACGGGGCAAATCTGGAACCCTTAAATGTAGTCGATCCTGTAACGTTCCCTCGCGGAACCTTAAAAACTCGACTGGCTTCTCTAATTTTCATCCCTTTTCTAATCGCCGCCATAGCCTCTGCCAATTGTTCTTCTTTATATTGATGGATTGGTCTCTTGGACATGATGGAAATCTAAAACAAGTGATTTTTAATCTAAAATAACTGTGCATAGGTAAATTGAACTCTGATTAAAAAGGTTTTAAGGTGCTTTAAGTGCAAAAGAACTGACGGCTGGTTACTGGATTCGTAGACCCATTGGTCGGCCACTAACATGCAATTACATTTGTACGCGGCTGACTTCTGGTAAAATGCACTTTTCGTGTTAGAAAAGTTAAGCCCAAAGTAATAAGCAAATTGAAATTAATTCGCTCCGTTAATTTTAGCTAAATCTAAGATATTCCCAAGAAAACTAGTAGTCAGCCACTTATGGCTGAGCACTGGGTTTGCAATCAAAATTCACAACCCAGTAGTCGGCCACCTAAATTACAACATATTAAACAAATAAAATGCATGTAATAGTTGTTTTTATAGCAAAATAAACATTTTATCGTAGCACAATATAATCATCCACCGCAAATAACAATATATAAACACGAAAACTTACCGAAAACCTGGACGGGTTTCTTGAAGAAAAAAAATAGTAACAATGGCGCGTCTCGTCATGTCCGTGACGTCGATGCAAGTAAAAAATCATAGCTCGTCTACTTGATAGAATATTGGTTCGTATGTGTGCGTATTAGCCAATCAAGAGACAAGGATTCATTCAAACGATATTTTAGTAGTGTACACAAATTTCAACACTATTTGTAACGAAATAAAGTCTGTAAAGGCCGAGTACTGGTGCACGGCTGACTATCGGGCATTTTACCCTATATACAGTCTATGGCCCCAAGGCCTCCTTTAAATCCGGCCCTGAGACGTTTACTAAAATGTTTCTTTTTATTGGGTTCTTTTGTTGCGATTCGCACAAATCGCGCGTTCCTAATGGTGAGTAAGAATACAAAACGTCATTGACTAACTTTGAATAATTGATTAGATTGCTACCTTCAAATGAATTTCTTATTATTAGGTATAAACAAAAAAAACATTTAATGGGGTGGGCAACTTGTGGAACTAATGGCGCTAGCACCGCATGAACCTAACATAGTCATTGGTTGAAAATCTGTCAATGTCATTTTATATTTCAAAATAGTTTGATCCCATTGGTCAGATTGGGTCTAAGCGATAGACACGCCATCTAGAATCAGCTTTGACCAGCCTTCCCCATTTTATCGCGAAAAACGCTTGAAACTGTCATGGCGTTTTCCAAGACGTTACGCCCGCCGCCGGCCGTGGCAAATAAACAACAAAATAAACACCATACCATACTGCATAGTGTCGCAAATGTCGCATAGAAGAATGTATGGTCAATTATATTCTTCTGTGCGACATTTGTTACTGTTATTGCTGTCGGCTTTGCTATCCTGATTCCCTAGCGAGTCATTGGTGTCGATTCTGTTGTGCACAAAATAAACTTAATTTAGGCTATTGCTATCTTTTTCTCTCTAATAAAACGAGAAAGAGACGGACTTAATTTAGAGCTGTCAAATTTAGTTGGAACTAATATTTCTATACAAATGAAGGGTGCACGTAAAATAAAAACACGTCGACTAAAAACACGGTGAAGCGCAAGGCTTATACTAGTTTGACATCTCTAACTTAGTTCATAGCTATAGTCGTCCTTTTCTCGCACTGCCTTTTAGTAAAAGATAGCAATAGCCTAAATTAAGTTTAGTTTGTGCACAACAGAATCGACACCATTATGCATTATTTAATATTTAAATTTAAAATATAGAGCCCCTAAATAAATCCCAACACACTATACTTTAGTTAAATACCTACATGCTTTCTGATTGGTTTTCACAGTACCGTCCGTGACTGAATTTATTTTTTAGCTGAAGCTAAAAAATAAATTCAGTCACTTCGTTCTTCGTTCGTTCGTTCTTCTTTATTTTTATTTATTTATTATTATCGCCGACTTCTTCAGAAGTCGGCGATAATAACACTAAATCAATCAAACAAAGATCACCAACTTCTGAAGCTTAACCTTTGTTTGATTGATTTGGTGTTTTAGTCACCGGCTTCTGAAGCTAAAGTTATTGTTCACATTTTGTTTTTTTTTTTTTGTGTTCTTTTTGTTTGTGTTTTTTTTTAAATCGGTTTTATTTTTAGAAAAAAAGTTTAATTGTAATACAAAAATGAGATTTTTTGTTGTCTCCATATATGAAACTACACTCAATCCGATTTATTTGTAGTGGACATGGATGGACACAAGCCTACTAGGTACCTACACTGTAAATATCAAAAGTGACTAAAATACTTATTGCTATAAACAACCTATTTAAGAACTTCAGAGAAGATCATCGTTCATTATCGATTCGTAGTTGTAATGAGCCACTTGATCTTGACGCCCTAATGTTAAGGCCCGCGTAAACAACGCCGAGTAAGGTTGTATCATATCAATCCGGCCCATGACCAAGCATGATGTACAGTCGTGCACAGTTCGCTTCGGCCAGCCACGGAAGAGCCGACGACGACTACCGCGAGCGTGCAAATTGACCGCCAATCAAATATGCTGACGTACATGCTGTACAGAGTGATGCGGCATTTTTGTGTTAATTCTACCTTCGTGGTTTTTAATTAAAATACTTAACCATTATATCAATACTCGGCCATCTTCAGACGACCGTGAAGGTAAGAAATAAATATTAAAACCTGCAGATTCCATGATTCATCGATCTCGGCAAAATATTTCACATTACCGACTCGTATGTTATTGAAGACATTGATATGATTGGCAGCAGCCACATTAACGTAGGTGGCTACTTACTTATAATGTATGGAACCTTTTAGAGACAAAAACCTCTTCCGTAGCTCGACTTTCACGAGTACTCAGTTTGACAAGGCACTCTGCGTTACTCGCTCATTCTATCAATCAAGCTTTTCCCGGTAACAGATTAACCAGGATCGGTTATCGATATGATACGTCGCGTCGGAGCGATCCGGACAGACGCCCGCCGGGCTCCTGATGCCGGACGGGCGACATGGCGGCTCGGATTACTATGACACCGCTGTCAGACGAGCCGAGTTGGGCTAATTCTGTCTCCAGCAGAGATCGATTTGACACGACCTCTTTTACTACGCCTATGCAAGTTATTCACGAATCGAGAAGTGGTAAACAACTCTTTACCAAGAACTTATAGTCTCCATCAAATATTCTAGTCTTAGCTACCGTATCTAAAACTAGATGTACACGCATAAATATTCCGGTGAGATAACTCCATCGAATTCCCGAGACTTTGGGCGGAGGCTGCAAGATGCGTCGGCGCCGCAACCTAACAACATAAGAATTCCTTTTTAAGATGTTTAAAATTACAAAGGGAACATAATTTAAATGTTTAGCCGCTGTTTCGTGCAGTCGCTGCCTGGCTCGACCCGGTGGGAATGTGCGGCGGGGGGGAGGGGCAGGGTACGGGGTCACGGGGGGAGGGTACGGGGTGCGTGCCCGGCGTGCCAGCACAGCGTGCCGATTATCAGCAGCATCCGAAGAGCGCCGCGCCGCCGTCACGAGCGACCGCAACCCTCTCTACCTACCTACCTACCTAGGCACATAGCTACGCCTACCTAAGCCGTACTTACGGCCGGCAGACTTACAATAATACTCCTTTGTCCTCCGGCCTGCGACCGCAATGTTAACTAGTGCTCGGGAGAGGTCGAATAGTCGCACGAAACACGATTGTACACGAATGTACTAATTATTTACGATACGGGAATGTTGTATTAGTAGACGGACGATAACAATCGCTTTAACTATAAATTTATTACGTATTTGTTTGTTGTTGTAATGTATATAGTTTAAAATATTAGCTGAAAAACTAGAAGGCACGGACAATCAGTATAGTGCAGATAGTTTAACTTTTGTTCGGTCTAATCATTGCTAAGCCCCGTTCCGTCGCCGCTTCGGTGACGCCGTTCAAGGCGTGCAAAAACGAGATGAATTTAATAAATAGCTTCTCGTCGATCATGCCGATAGCACAGCATACCTACCGATGTGGCTAGTAACCAGAGCCAGAGGTAGCGCACGTACGTGAGAAACGGCTGGTCGGTATATCACATCGGAATCTCATATCGCTACGGAGAAATTATTATGAAGGACGGTCGTGTCGCGCCGACCGACGGCGCTATTCTATAGGAGATTAGGAATTCTATTCGATGATAGGTATCTGGTCTAGGTATGATGTACCTGGGTAGGTGTAGGTAATACCTCTGTTTTGATTGAAATCATGCGGCCATTGTCCGTTCATTAGTAGTAGAGGTTATCCATTGTGTCATTGACCTTCTGCGGATGTGTGTCAGTGTGTTTGCTTACCGATCGGAACAGGTTCACCTTAAAATGTATAATCTACAATAATATAATAAAGTGAGCGTCGGTGAACAGATGCGTCCCTAGTTCCGGCTGCTAATGCTCTTCAAATACTAAGGTCGAGCCTCAATGGCCGATCTTATTAGATTAGAGATTTATTTTTAACGATCTGTCCCCTCGGCGCTGAGCGTGTTTTATATTCTTGATTAAAAGCGGCGATAGCTCATCGCCCATCGCGATCGGGTCGTGGGTTCGGACCCCGTTACAGTTGACAATTTGACGTAGGTGCTATGCGTGTGACGACTTGACCGGTAACTTCGTCATAGTCGTTTTATTCGTCAGAAATCTGAATGTCGTAACTATGAAAAGTTCAGCCATTTCATTCCACAATAGGTTAAATTATTTTTAATGTCCATTCGTGTAAAATAAGCTTTAAACCAGTACCTACTCTGGTAATTAACAAGAGTCCAAACACACAACATACAAATAGTTACATTTAAGGTACTTAAGTACCCATTACTTTTTAAACACGAATGTGAGTTAATATGTATTAATGGACCTATTATAGTAAATAACTACAAAATATCAGTGGATTATCTACTTAAAGGTACGATTATTTGACGAAGCATTAGGTGTTCCTGAGAGTATTAAGTACATAGAATATGATCCAGACTTGTACTGTATAGAATCGAGTAGACAGACCGATGTGTGTGCCTGTGCAGGGGATGAGGGCAGTATATTGCGCGCAGCTTCTCCCCTGCGTGACTGCGCGAGCGCAAACACTATAGAGAGAGGTGGACGGCCGGCGCGCGGCGGTTTGTGGCACACGTCTAGTGTCATTTGTTCAGGTTTGAAAAGTGTTGATTGAGAGACTAATGTTGAGTTGCACGAAACCAACATTAGCTTAACGAAGACTTTAAATTCATGCCATCCCTAATATTTTGTACTAGCTGTTGCCCGCGGCTTCGCCCGCGTGAAGTTCGATAACTGTCCAACTGGATCATACAAAAGGGATGAATAGTATCCTACATGTTAATCCAGGATATAAACTATCTATGTGCCAAATTTCATTTTAGAATAGAATATATTTATTGTAAAAACATGGAGTATACATCAAATAATATGTGCAAGGTCCTAAAATAACAGATAGATCTGCGTAATCATCATTTCTATAATCATCACAATCACCATCACTATCACAATCATTATCACAATCACAATCACCATCACTATCACAATCACCATCATTATCACAATCACCATCACTATCGCAATCACAGTCATTATCACAATCACTATTACAATCACGATCATTATCACAATCACTACCACTATCACTACCACAATCACCTTTATCGTTATCACAATAATTATCATCGTAATCATCATCATCATCACAATCATCATCATCATTTTTAAAATTATCATCATCACTATCACCATCTTTATCACAATAATCACAATAAATCAACAATAACCCTGTATTGAACTCGAATCCGCCATCTTCTGGATATCAAAATAAATGCCATATTCGTAATCAGCACCCCTGATAATCTCGGAATCGACACCCATATTAAATAAATAAATAAATATCGCTGGACATTACACACAGCGCCATCTAGTGCCACACTAAGCAACGAGGCTTGTGTCGTGGACACCAGATAGTTGATATACTACATAGATACTTTTTGTTTGTAAATACATACTTATTATACATATAAACATCCATGACTCGGAAACAAATGTCCATGCTCATCACACAAACATTTGCTCCGACCGGGATTCGAACCCAGGACCCTAAGAACGTAAGGCAGCCTCACTACCGCTGCGCCAATCGGGTCGTCAAAAAAAAAAAAAAAAAAAAAAAAAAAATTGATTTTAGACATCAACCCCATCGCACCCGAAAAGGGGATGATGGTATTTCAGGTCCGCCACATTACACCATACAAACCGATACACCATACAAACAATAATCAAGTCGATTTTCAGTCTTTGTCACCCCATTTCCTCCCCTTTAGGGGTTGAATTCTGAAAAAACATGAAACACAAATGTTTCTTCATTTATCGATAGGAGTACTCCTGTGAAGTATCAAATAGAATAGTCTAACTAATCTTGTTTCCCCATGTAAACTTTGGACCCCGGTTTCAACCCTTTAGGGGGTGAATTTGAAAAAATCCTTTCTCCGTGCACTCTTAAACCTAATAAGGAACCTATGTGCCAAATTTGGAATCTCTAGACTCAGTGGTTTCGGCTGTGCATTGATTTTTAGACTTTGTCATCCCATTTACCCCTCTTAGGTTAGGGATTGAATTCTGAAAAAACCTGTAACCCGTTTCTACTCATATATCAATAGGAGTACTCCTGTGAAGTTTCGAATAAAATAGTCTAACTAATCTTGTTTCTCCATACAAACTTTCGACTCCCGTTTCAACCCCTTAGAGGGTTAATTTTGAAAAATCCTTTCTTAATGCACCCTTAGACCACATAAGGAACCTACTTGCCAAATTAGGAATCTGTAGACCCAGCGAATTGGGCTGTGCGTTGATAGATGAGTCAGTCAGTCATTTTCTTCTTTTATATATTTAGATTTTTACCCGACTGCGCCAGAAGGAGGGTTACTGTCTAAAATAGAAGTAGCCTAAGTTACTCCTTATTTCATCAGCTATATGCCAGTGAAAGTCCCGTCAAATCGCTCCCGCCGTTCCAGAGATTAGCCGGAACAAACAGACAAAAATTTAAAAATAAATGTTATTTTGGTATATTTTATGTACCTTATATACATTTATATGCATGTAGTAAAATGTGTTTGTTTTAATATTACAAACAGACACTTCAGTTTTATTTATTTGTATAGATAAAGCCGTGAAAGATGAAAAAGGATCTTTCACCCCCTTAGGGGTTAAATTTTTTGAAAAACATCGTTGCGTTAGCTTCCAACCATAAGCCTAGATACTAAATTTAGAGAGTTTTACTTCGAAAATTAAGGACTTTCCATTAAAAACTTCATTCTCCTTTTTAACCCTTCGGGGGTAGTTTTATGAAAAACGCTGAGACATGTATCAATTAATTTTTAATCATCTGCTTAAACACAAAATTTGAAGATCCTAACTTTAAAACTGACGATTTTCCATAAACAACTTCATCCCCATTTTTAACCCTTCGGGGGTGGAATTGTGAAAAACGCTGAGACACGTATCAATTATTTTTTAATCATCAGCCTAAACACAAAATTTGAAGATCTTAACTTTAAAACTGACGGACTTTTATGCACAACATCTTCATCCCCTTTTTAACCTTTTAGGGGTAGAATTATGAAAACCGCTGAGACACGTATCAATTATTTTTCAATCATCAGCCTAAACACAAAATTTGAAGATCTTAACTTTAAAACTGACGGACTTTCATACATTTAACAACAGCTTCATCCCCTTTTTAACCCTTTAAGGGTAGAATTTTGAAAAACTCTGAGACACGTATCAATTATTTTTTAATTATCAGCCTAAACACAAAATTTGAAGATCTTAACTTTAAAACTGACGGACTTTCATACACAACAGCTTCATCCCCTTTTTAACCCTTTAGGGGTAGAATTATGAAAAACGCTGAGACACGTATAAATTAATTTTTGATTGTCAGCCTAAACACAACATTTGAAGATCCTAACTTTAAAACTGACGGACTTTCATACAAACTTCCATCCCCTATTTAACTCCCTTAGGGGTTGAATTTCTAAAAATCCTTCCTTATTCCTTGTCTACATTATAAAGGGAACCTCTGTGCAAAATTTCAGCTTTCTAGGTCCAAGGGTTTGGGCTGGGCGTTGATGAGTCAGTCAGTCAGTCAGTCAGTCAGGCCTTTTGTTTTTATTTATATAGATAGATGAAAAAGAAAGTGACAGCATTAATTTAAAGTCTCCGTTAAACTAATGGTGGTTTCGTGCAACTCACCGTAATTTGAATAAATAAATGCCTTTTGACATTGCCTGTATGTTGTGTTAATATCGTCTACACGCAACGCCGGCAGCAGGGTCAGCAGAAACGCAGGCATCGTTATGTGGTCTAGACATTATGTAGCAGCTTCGCTGATACATACAACATAAACATAGCGTGTGATTCACAGCCGTCAGTCATCCGCGTGCTTTCAGAGGCGAGGTCGCGCCTGATGAGTGTGTAGGCTACTGAAATACTTTGTATTATATTATTTGTGCTATGTACTAGCTTTGAATGGAACTCTAGTCAACATGTCTGTAGCTGTAACACTGTTAGAGGAACTTATTTACTGTGGGCGGGGCGCCGCGCGCCGGTTTGGACAGTTCTAATTAATTGTATGTGCTCCGTACAATGTATGTAGGTAGGATTAGCAGAAATTGTCTAAACCGGAAGTTAATTAAGGGTCTCTGACACACTAACTATGTTCCTATTTGATGATTTAATAAATGATAATGATTATTATAAATTATGTTTTGTATAATCATTATCATTTTAATCTGAATATTTGATCTGAATACCCTAAAATGTTATTTCAGACTGAAGAAACAATGGTGTAAATGATTGATAGAAGTGAGTAATGACTATTCGGCGAAAAGATGTTTGAAATGAGTCAGTTCTTCATACTTCCTATAGCCTTTACTATTATACAAAAATACTACAAACTACTTCACTATAATCTAGATCTGTGTGCATGCTATCAGTAGTCTGCATCAGTTCCGAGTGGCTCGCTACCTAGATCACTGCTGACCTTCGCCCCTGCGGAGGCGGTATGCGGTAGTGTATACGTACAGTCGTACAAGTTATTTAGTGTACAGGCACAAAACACACTCACATCTGCCTTGTACTTACATACCTTTTGTTCGTCACCTTCCACTCATCCTCTCACGGTCAGACCAAGCATACTCTTTTCAATTTTTGTCATTATTTCTTCTACTTTTTTTCACATTTCAAAATCATTACTTATTTAACTTAACTTATTTATTTGCTAACATGTAAAACACTGGTTTGGTGGTTTTTTTTTCTTAATGCTAGGATCTGATTTGAGTGTTTGATTATAGAACTAGTCAAACTCGATTTAAGGTGATTCCGGTGATTTTAATGTAGAACCACCCATATTTCGTCAGTTTGATATGTTGAATCTAACATAATTATAGCATATTTTAATAATATTGTTAGTATAATTTTCTACATTGGTTGCAAGTGTATGGTTTAGGTTTAGTTAAGTTCTTAGCTGTTGCATTAGGGTAAACCAATGATATTCTAATAAACAGATATGTTGTGAGCGCGGAATCGTGAAGACTCGAAAACAAGCCAATTGGCATGTTTTGCCTTTATTCTGCGTCACTGCGTGTATGTGAGGGCTCTGCCCCGCGGCACACTTTTTTCGGTGGTATTGTAGATGTATAACATATCTGTTTATTAGAATATCATTGGGGTAAACCCTGTAATGATAGTTTAAGGTGTTATAAATAAATAAAAATAAATAAATAAATAAATGTGATGCCAAATATTGAGTCAGCACACTCACATCATATTTTTAGAAGTAACTGAGCTGATGTGTCGCAGGCATATCGTAAAAACACGCCGCATTATATAAGGGCGCGCCGGATTAAAAAAACGTCGCTGTTTTGTAATGCGGCGTCTTCACGTTCAGCCGGATTACAATTCGGGGAAATAAGGTACGCCTCATTGAATGAGCACTTTGCGTTCGTCAAAGCGGCGCGGCGACGTTATAACGTGCCGCCCAAATACAAACGGGCGCATCGTCGATACGCCGCCGCTTTGAAAGCGAGCGAACCGAGCTCGGTATTTAGGGCATAAGCCGTTAGGTTTGGTTAGGTTCCTTTAAACCCTGACCTTTAAACCTATTTATATCAAAGGTTAAAACGCAATTTAAGCTGTAATTTTGTATTGATTTTCGGAATTTTCAGTATTTATTCGGTCGTTTCTTCTTGCTGACACTAAAGCTCTTCTGAACGTAACAATCTGGCTGAACGTAAAGACGCCGCATTACACAAAGCAGCATCGTTTTTAATCCGGCGCACTTTTATCTAATACGTGTTGTACGATATGGCTACGACATTTATGAATAAGTACACAAATAGCTTGTTCGACTGTATCTTACTTCGAGTTCAAATTGAAACTGTGTATAAAGCTGTATACCGACTGACGACTGTGTCTCTTCTCTGTGTTTGGCATTGTTTCACGTACCGAACCATTATTGGATGTTTTTCAGCATCTTATTATGCTTCAGTGAATGTTTCAGATGCTTTGAGATAGTTATTGTCCCATTCTCTTGTTTGTATTCTAATCTTTATTTACACTGTTTCTTCTTTTGTCACTTTGTTCATTCCTGTTTTCTTAGCTAAAAGCGTTTTGTTAAAAAAATCCGTTAATCGTCAAATCTGTTTTTTTGTGCACATCTTAATAATTGCAAATAATATGACCTAATTATGAATGAAGTGTGCAGTACATAAATAAATAGGTAATGTATCAGCCCATCTATCACCACCTACACACAAAATGACTGTTTTTCCCCATGGAAGTTAGAACAAACAGAACGCAAGAATTCACGAAAAACACTGGTTCACTGTTACTTGCTAGGAAGTACTTATAACACGACTAACTTCTCTCTTAATAGCGAAAGCAGAACAGCTGGTTGTTCATATTTAATGTTCGATGAAGACAAATATGTGATAACGGATTGAGGCAGGACACAACGTGACAAACGTTTTAATCGATGTTTTATTTAATCGTCGTTTCACCAGAGAGTTTAATGATCCTGGGAACTGTACAATGTACACACACACACACACAGAACGGATGGTGACTGGAGAAAGGTCAGCACCTGCTTTCATATGTTTAAACGTAATTTATAATCATCACTGCTTCTTGCACGAAAAGGTACCTATGCTACGTTGGCTGTGCGGTTCATTTGTTTCTACCAGCCACGCACCTGAGCGTATCGCGGAATCAGTGCATGATCATGGGACATGAAGGTGGGAATATGGGTTCCCATGTTCGCGCCCCGCCGTCATTGTCACTCGTGCCTAGCTCGGATGTGGCTTGTGGGCAGCTGCTGCTGTGGAACGACGCCTTAGTCATTGTACGTAACGTAATTGTACAGTATAGACTAAAGCACTAACACATGGTAACTGAAGTAACCTCGCTGCTAATGACACGCAACATTCTGTGAGCGACGTCCGTCAGATACCCACTCGTGATGGTTGGACACTTTCATGTGAACAAATATTTCTGCGATATCACCATCTACTTAATAAACTGATTCACTAAAAGAACAGCGAGGAACCGTTTGTAATTCATAGTTCATACATCGATAATTGTTCGTAAGGCTTGCGAAAAGTCCGTCTTCCAATAAAATAAGTAACTAACATGACGAAGATTGCCTGCCCAAGTGCCCAATTTAGGCAAAACACCATAAAAAGTCACGGAACGATGTTGGCGAATAAATCCAGATTGTTTTGGAGGAGTGCCGAATTAATCGGTGTCAGGTTGGGCCGGAGTAACGGTGCGGGCGATGCGTCCGGCCGTTGCCCACACGTATACCTACATAAACTGGGTATACCCTGCCCGGTGCCCACATATGCTTAACCCGTCGTTTTGTATGCGGAGCCGCAGGCAGCCGCGCGAATGCGAACGGACGCGATTTTTGATGTATCGGCTCTCGACCGCAATTTCGATTTGGCGAGGTTTCAATACTTGATAGGATTTGAGTTTGTATATACGTAATATAATGTACGACGAGCAACATACTGGTACACGGTATGCAGTTCGATACACGACTATCATATTATGGTATTCCGATGTGCTAACGGTATGCAATGCCTGTGTTTTATTTATCCCTCGATAAGTGTACGTTAACTCAACAAAGTTTAATTTATTAGAACCACTACACTACTACAACAGCCAATAACGTCCACTGCTGGACATAAGCCTTTCCCATGATGGGAGGAATTTGCCGTAATCTCCACGTTTGGCAGGCGGATTGGAGATCGCAGTAGTGATGAAAGACTAACAGAAAACGCTGCTGCCCATTCTCAGGTCTACGGAGGCGCAAGGTGTTCTGCCTCAGACATTAGTCGCCTTATACGACACCCGTGAGTGTAATGGGTTAGTTCTATTCTACTCTGCCGGATACCACACGACTAACAAGAACTAAAGAAGTGCAAATATTCATAGAATAAACCTGGTTCAATAACCATTGAAATGGGAAGTGGAAATTACAGATTTTCCTACTCCTCCGCTATACTTTTCTGATTAATTTCGTTGCGGGATCCAAGACAGTTAAATTCATTCTCTGGGACTTCGTCGAGCTTCATTGTCTCGGCGCTTTTCTGGTGGTCACCACTGTTGATTCTGGCTTTCAGGAGTTACAGTGGTTGGGAACAGTGTGGCGGGCTTGTCCCTTTAAAAAAAAAAAAAAAAAAAAAACCATTGAAATGGTCAACCTACACTTTTCGATCAACATGTTCTGCTTCCCTGAATCACAGCAATAATAGTTAGAGACCCGATAATACTAAACCTAGTCTGACAAGACTCCCAGATGATATTATGATATATATCATTAGCTTCGTGACACGAAATGGCGATGCTGCATCTATCTAAATTTTTTTATTAAAAAAAAAAAAAAAAAATAATTCAATCGAGAGGATGGCTTCAAATTGTCAAGTACGTGGAATCCAGTATTGAATATGCTCAAGAGTAGCAGCCAGCAACATAATAAGGACTCCACAAAACCTAGTGATACTGTGAGTGTTTTTTGCCGTGACTTAGTGTCGAGTTCCAGTAGTGCGCGTAGCAAAAGACAAAGAAAGAGGGTAGACAGATTTGTCTGCTCCTAACAATTTTTTCCAGCCCCGCATTATCCAGTTAACCCACGATCATGGCGCTTGCAACAGGGTCGAAATATCGGGAGCTCAAAAATAAAAAATAATCACGGAAGATATCCCGTAAGTGACATTTGTAGTATAAGATGAAGTAGTTGCTTGTTTATAACGTGTAAAGACTTGCATTGAAAAACAAAATCTAAAATATAACGGGCTACTACGGAACCCTGCACTGCGCGTGGCCCGACACGCACTTGGCCGGTTTTTTTCAGGACTCCGATCATAATTACTAGATAGGTAAGTACCTAAAAATGTTTTTTTTTTTTATTTGCACCGCCCGGTTTTTCGCATTGCAGCATCGCCATTTCGTGTCCCATTAATAACGAAGCTAATGATATAAATAGCATCTGGAAGTCTTATCAGACTAGGTCTAGTGTCGTCGGCTCTATATCTATAAGAATGTAATTGTAAAACAGTTGTGTTTCAATTTTGGTGTACAATAAAGTACTTAACTATATTCTATCTACCTATTATCATGTCATGATAAAGTGATATAATAATATCACGTGCAATATTGTCGCCCTTGGCCAGCTATCATAATAATATGAAGCTGTTAATGTGCATCGATGAGCATGAAGTGCACATCGCCATGTCAAGAACACTGTAATGACAGTACCGGGGCAATTTCATATCACACTTGCTCGACGTGGAGGTTATCAGGATGATTGGACGAGCACTGAAGTGTACATCCGGTGGACACCTCCAGGTATGTAGCTCTGTTACTATGTCACCTTGCTCATCGTCAGCCTAGCCTTTTTCCAACTATGCTGGGGTTGGTCTGCAGTCTAACCAGACGCAGCTCATGCAGCTGAGTACCAGTGTTCTACATTATTTCTAAGATTTATGTTGTATTGTACCAATTTTAACTTTGAATAAAATGTATTATTTATTTTATTAAGCGACTGCCTATATTTATGTCCGCCACAAGACAGGTTCTGGGTGACGCGACGTGACGTGACTGGTGTTGTCGGTGACTGTCGGACTTTCAGACTTCCCCGCCCTTCGCCGTGAACATGTACCACCTTGCTGACTGGCAATTAATAAGGACCACGGCATGAACTAGCCGCAACAACAGAAAGGGAAAATATCAGCAGACAAGAGGTCACTACTGACCTTCTTCCTTGGGCCACTTGGACGCCCTCGATGACAACTTGGGAGGATACTGGAGTCTGGAGAAAATGCGCCTCAGTCCTTGTTTCTTCACACGGTTTTCACAAAACAGTTGTATCAAGGTACCTATACGCAAACGCTTCATCTTCACTATATTCATTGATGATATAGTCTACTGCTAGACCTTCTCCAAACTTCACCACATCAACCGAATCAGTGTATCTCACATCCAGCGGGTTCTATCTATCATGGGGTTTTGATTTCCGCACTTAGTCCTTAAAGTGGACCATTGTGCGTCTGCCGTGGTGGCCGTTTACTCCAACCAGCCCACCTCCCTCCAGAAGCAGATCAAACTCCCCGGTCTTCTCAGGGCATCTGCAAGGGTTCTTGGTGTTCCCAGGGTCTCCTCGCGAATCTTGGTAACGCCAGTGCACTGGAGGAGCACATGCACCACCGTTTCCTCCACCTCCATGCATGCTCTGCACAGGGGACTGTCAGTAATTCCATGGGTGTGGAAGTGTTTATTCAGTGAACAGTGTCCAGTGATGGTCCCCGCTACCAGTCGTAGGCTATCTCTGTCTAGGCGCAGAAGGCGCCTGGTCAGCTTTTTGTCCAGGGATGGCATAGCTTCCTTGGATTGCCTACACCCTGGTGCCGAGGTCCACCATTTCTCCGCTTGTATTCGAGTTTGTTCCTTTAACCAGCTTCTTAGTTGCTTGAAAGGAATGGGCACAATGGGCTCGGGACCGTAGGGTTTTGTGCTGGATCCTCTTCTGGCAAGTTCATCAGCCGCATAGTTCCCAAGTGATCCACTGTGACCTTTGATCCATTGTAGTGTTATCGCGTTATGGTTTAGTACCGAGATTCGTTCTAGGGCATTATGACATTCTAGTATCAATCTCGACGTTATCTGATTACTCTGTAAGGATTGAAGGACTGAGGCACTGTCGGAGAGTATTCGAATATTGGTATCCGGAACCTCCCTGGCCCCTTGCTAAACTTGGTAAACAGAGTTGAGTATTCCAAGGGGTTTGGATATTTCAATGTTTAGGTCGTCGGAGAACACCCCGAAACCTGTCCCGTCGTCGGTTTTTGATCCATCAGTGTAGATTCTTAGCTCTTTTAAACTATGGGGGTCTTTTCCGCCTGACCAGTTTAATTTTTTTTCGCTTAAATCATGCGGAGGCGCCAAGCCACGCCCTTAAAGTTTGGGCCTATTAGGAAAGCGTCAACTTTGGCGCGCAAAATAACAATAACTCTCGATTGGCGTGCGTCGTCAGAGCGCTCCGCCGATTCGGTATCTTTTCATTAATTATTTCTGTACAAAGTCGGCGGGGCGGGGCTAGAGAGCGTTTCTATGTTGCGAGTGCAAGCAAAAATTAGCTTAGTGGTGGTCAGGTGGGAGTGTCCTCCATAGTACCTGAGTAGTCATACAACTCCGCTGTGAGCTCTATGTTGTAGTGTTTTTGGAAGCAGTGGGTCTTCAGGATTCTGTCGCTGGGTGATGCCATCATGGGCTGTTGTTTGATAGCATCTTCTCTGATGCGTGTGTGTTTGATTCTGGAATCGTTACTTAGGGTGCCAGATACTTCGAGTCTGAAAGTCGCTATGGCCGCCTCCTCTCTTACGACGAGGTGTAGAGGTGGTAGCCCCAGCATCGCCTGTAAGGCAGCAGTGGGGGAAGTTCTCATGCTGCCGGTGATTGCTACGCAGGCAAATCTAGATCCTTTTGGGTTGTACTTAGGTTGGTCCTGGGCCACCAAACTAAAGAGCCGTATGTAGGTAATAATTGGTCGGATAACTGTGGTGTAGGTATAGCCAGTAGGTGATTTTGGGGCTTATGCCCCAATTTCTCCCGAGCAGTCCATCCAGCGGGTTCCCACGACTCACGAGGTTGGTCTACATGCAAATACTTTTACTTACTCTTTCTGCGGAACTTCTGGGTGAGGTCGAGTAGTGCTGTGACAAGTGTCACTCCACCACTGCGACATCATTACCGTGCCACGGCTTGAGGAGTTGTTGACTGTGGGTGGAGCGAGGTGAAGGCTATGGTCACATTCTTAATGCGCACCGGTTTTAATGCGTATCATAATGATATTAGAGATTTATTGACGGAAATAGTTTCAATGTCAAAAACACGAATTAAATTAATGTAAGGTCAAAGAAACCTACAGGCTATAAGGCGGGAAGCAGAACCACTATTAGAGAGCGTAATTTGTGTTTTGACGCACAGAAAAACCGCGGGGTTATTCCATAAGTCTTCCTATTTGCTAAATTTTCCACGGACCTTTAGAAATAGAAGCACGAGAAACATAAAAAAAATCCTGTAAGTGTACAATAACAACGCAGAGATCGGTTCTTTAATTATGCATAAATCCGTCGGAAACCACACATCTCGGCGCTTTTTACAGCGGTCATTATTGTAAATGCCTAGGTTCTTATAGCATTACAAGCGAAAAACCATTCACAAAAACATGCATGATTTATATAAATACAATACATAAGTAATAAAAATTAGTTGCAAAATTCACATCATTAGAACAAAACGTTGTCACAGAAGGTCCACTAAAACGTTCATCATGCATGGCTGAAAATGAATCAAGAGCAGTTTTCTTTTTATAAGTATGACAAATTGATGACTTTACGTTGTCGTGTAGGTACAGTTGTCGCGTACGTTAAGCACAACAATACATTCCTAGCTATGCGCACGTTCGCTTCAAAGAACTGCTGATCCAGCATCCGCCACAAGGTGCAGGTTGATAACAATAAGAATTTTATTTTCATTGTTAAAGAAATGACCCTTAGGCAAAACTATAATTATTTATTTAATCTGTAACTATGTGACCATCGGTTTATTTGATCGGTGGTCCCAAAACTAGGTCGTACGGGTCGTACCTACCTACGTATATATCGGGGAGCAAAATAGATAAACCTTGATAGATGTCCCATATCTTAGAATTTTTGGTTATACGTATAGGACATGCCGATTTCCGGGTTCCCACGATGACTTCCTTCACCGTTATGTATTCTCTCTCTGAACTATTCGTGAAATCCTTCCCACCGCAGGAGCAGCACATGAGTCTGACGTCTGCGCCTGCGCCGCGCACTCTCGACACACGTATAAGGAGTGGGTCTTCTAAGCTTGCTGTTATCGTCGCTCGTCCGTGGTTCAGTATCAAGGGTGCCGCTAAGCGCTCGGCCGTTGGTCGTTGTTTAAAACTAACAGTTACGTAAGCGCGCGCGCAGTGCCGGAATGAGACGCGCCCGGCACGCTGCGCCCGCGTCGGCGGCGGCGCTGGCGCACGCATTCACACTTGCTCTTGCCGTAGTGGCTTATAGAGCCGCAACAGCAGCTTCAGTACCACAGACTCTTGACAGCCCCTTGGCAGCCCTAGGCGCCATCCTCCCGCCCTTCGTCAGCAACCACTTCGATGAGCTGGTGAAGGCGGCGTCTGCTAGCTGTACGTGTTTGTTGTGATATTTTTTAATGATAGTGTTATCTATCATGAAGTGATGCATTGTGATAATGTGGTGATCAGTGTCCGTCATCTGAAAGTGGACAACGAACTGATGGTATGATGGTCATACCGTCATCATCAATCATCTTGCAGAAAATTTAGCCGGTGGTAAAAGTCGATGGTACCAATTAATAAATTCATCAATTCAGACTCGTCTCCCAACAATTTTCAATTCAACACTGCCTACTCTTTTTCAATAGAATGGGTGAAGATTTTTATGAAAACTTGTAGCATTCAAATACTTCCAACTACCCACATATTGTTTCAATGAATCACAGTCTGTCACGCCGCGCTAGCAGCCCTAAGAGAAGCCAACCAACGAACATAAGTGACTTTATTAAAAATTAGATATGCAGAGATCACAAGAGATAAAGGCTTAATTATACTTCCATACAAGTACGAGACTCCTATCACCATCGTATTGTCACGTACACAAATCTGCTCGATCTCCATTCACTGGCACTGCTGGTCATGACAGTCTTCCAACTAAGCCACAAATAACAACGGGTTCCTGTACTTAGTTACTTAGTACATTTCGATCTCCGAATTCCGTTGCCAAAAGTGAACGTCCTATAAGCCGCTTAGTTGTATGAAGTAGGTATTACTTCAGCTGAATATAAGACGTAAAATTGATCTCTGATTCATCTTAGGCCATTATGATTGTGTTTAAGTCTACAGTGGACTTCATAAAACGAGGTTGCGATATGAAAAACAGGAATATTTTGCTCTGTTTGTCTTTGGTTTTCCCTAGGTCATCAGGGTCCGTTCATGTAACAGTGCCAACATTATTGTAGGACAGGCGTTGTTGGCTTGGATAATGCTTTACTGCAGTACCTAAGAGCAAAAGTCCCCCTGTTATCATAGGTGCTGTTGCTCCTAAGGATTATGGACCCCAATAAAGTGATATTCTATCAGTGATAGATAATGTTAACTGTGATGGTGTAGTCAACAAATGATGGCCCAGACACCTAAAGGTTGTGTCAATGACATTGAATAGTGCTATCTAGAGATAAGTACGGAATTTTTGAAAGCGGTTGCTACTGTCTAAGCCCTATGGTGTATTGAATACCACAGTGAAGTTCAAGATATATTTTTTAAATTAATCAGTCAGAAAGTCAATCTTCGTTCTTACTCAAAGGAGTCAAGCGAGACTTTACTTATTTTGTACATTGATTCACTTCTGTTCAGAGTAAACAGTGGGTAACCTTTGCATAGTATTACAAGTCTAAGTTAAACACAATTTAATGAATGTTATGCATTAAGAGGACCTCCAGACACCTCGCACAAGATCACACTTCAATGTTCCGCGATGCTGCGATACTTGGACTATTTGCCTCAATGACTTTTATTAATAAATGTCATATCATAAACAAAATGTTAAATAACTTTAAATACTGCGCTCTGTAATATTCTAAAAAAAAAAATTAACATAGAATCTCAATGGACCGAAATCTATTATGTACAAAGGTAATAATTTAAAATACATCGACAAAGGTCAATGTTAGTAAGTTGAACAACAACAACAAACGATCCCCGCTGCGAGCGAGTCGAGTGGGCGAGTGCAGTACCCAGTGTAACGTGAACTGCGGCCAAACTGAGAACTACATTCACATGCAATGAAATTGGCGAAGTTTGACACTAGCCCTTACGAGTAGCGCCTCCTCGAACGGCTCGATATGTGGTGGACGCTTTGCATCTTAAACAATGTATTAAAACGTGATTTATGGGCGATAACTACGGATTATATTGAAACTTAGTAAACATTATAATCAAAATAACTTTATGATCATGTTAATCATATTACTTTCTTTAGTATTCTGTATTGTATTTTCTTTAGACGCCGACGTCAATTCTTAACGATAGACCAGATATTGACCAAAATGTCGAACAAAATTGACGTTCTAAGTAAAATTGAAATCTTTCCCTGAAATGATGCAATTTAACCGCTGTAAAAAATAGCAGCAGTGTTTGCCTTCTGTAAGTGAGTGTAGCGTTACTTGCAACATGTTCCAGGTGAAGCTCTGCCGCACCAGCTGCTGTTCGCGCGCACCACGTCGCTGGCGGCGCCGCAGACGCGCATGCTGCGCTTCAAGCGCGGCAGTCGTCGCACGCTAAGCGTGTCGGGCGCGGCCGAGCGCGTGCGGCGCGGCGACGCTCTCGTGCTGTACGTGCCCGGCTGGTGGAACACACCCGACGACGCCTCCTCGCGCGCCGTCGTGCACGCGCTCATGACGCGCCACGCCGCCGTGCACCTGCTCGACACGCGCCTCTCCTTCTGCCGCGGATACGTCACCGCCGTCTCCAACGTGGCGCCTCTCTCCCACATGCTCTTCAACTTCTTTGAGACGCTACACAAATCAGGATACCCTCTGTCTTCAATTCACATCATAGGTTTCAGTTTGGGCGCACACGTTGCCGGATTAACCGGGAAATTGGTGAGAACGAAACTGAACAGCACACTAGGGCGCATCACAGCGCTGGACCCGGCGCGGCCCTGCTTCGCGCGCTCCGAGTACCGGCTGCACAAGCGCGACGCGCAGTTCGTGCAGGTGATACACTCGAGCACGGGCGTGCTGGGCATCGCGGAGCCGGTGGGGCACGCCGACGTGTACGTGAACGGCGTGAGCGGCAAGCACCCCGAGTGCAGCGGCCGCAGCATCAGCCTGGAGTGCGACCACGCGCAGGCCTGGAAGCTGTACTCGGCGTCGGCGATGAACGACCACTCGCTGATGGGGCGGCGCTGCGCCAGCTGGGACGAGCTGCTGCGGGGCGACTGCAGCGGCAACCAGACCGTGCTGGGCTACTCCTGCAACCCCAGCGAGCACGGGATGTTCCTCTACAAGTCAGGAGAGAAACAAGAGCCGCAATTGCGAACATACGAGCTGCAAGTTTTCAACCCGTTTAACTTGCTGAGGCCGTTCAGGAACTGGCTTAGTAATAGTTAATAATCATAAAACAATAAACCAAGTATAAGTATACGTCCACTTAGAACAATACAGTGCATCTGTAATACAGTGTTCGTGAGTTGTGACAATTTTTGCTGATAATCTATGATTCACTGTGAAGTAATTTGCTCTTTTAATATCTAAGTATCTGCACTATGTTGTGATTACGTGACTGTGATATTAGTTAAGTCTGCCCACTGCGTTTGTGAAATGCAGTTTTATAGTAAAAATAAAAATAACCAAACAGCGTGTTTCTTTT
Source organism: Xestia xanthographa (assembly GCA_905147715.2). Classification (NCBI taxonomy): domain Eukaryota; kingdom Metazoa; phylum Arthropoda; class Insecta; order Lepidoptera; family Noctuidae; genus Xestia; species Xestia xanthographa. Next base: position 499,278 of record LR990652.1, on the reverse strand, counting down.
ACAAGCGTCTAGCGCCATCTATTTGTAATACTGTTGACGAAATATTTTGATGTAGCCATGCTTTTGTAACTATCCGCTTGGCGCCGCCACCGGCACGCGGCGTCTGTACTTAGTCAAGATTGATGGCCAGGGTTTGCCAACCATTAAGTTGGACAGAGATTTGTGCGACGGATATTTACATTATTTATTTAACCAGACACATAAATTGTGGTTATCTGCCGGTTGGTAACCTTAAGGAACAGCTCCAGCTGGTACCGTTGCACCCGCTCATAATAAAACCATTCTGTGACTGTCTTCCAAACTAGAGGTAAGTTTCCAAACGGAAATGCAATCAAAGAATGTTTGGGCTATTCTGTAACTGTTAACAACGCTGTTTATTACAACAATGTCTCTTATCGCTCCCACACATTCCATAAGAGAAGAAAAAATCTCAAAACGACATAAAAAGCATCATTTTACTTTTTGGGATGAAATAGGTATCTTAAACGCAGCACGCCTGTTAAGACGTCTCCTAAACTATTCAAATCAGATTGATAGCTTTCCTTTTGGGCGTGAAATTTCATTAACCTCGCCTCGCTGTAGTCGGAGCAGCAATTTGGTAAAATATCACGTTTCTCAGGCCATTTATATTCCATCAGAGCTCATCAATATATCCGGGGGCAGCACATCGTGTCCATGACGGCTGATTAATGGTACTCAGCGGGTCGGGGCGGGCCCGGGGGGCGGCTGCGGTGAGGGGGACGGCGGGGGGGGGGGACTGCACCCCCGGCCCCGCTGATAGTAGACCCGTCGAGTCCAGATTGTATAATAACTACTCCGTCTATCTATTTTTTATCGATTAGGTTCGGGATGCCGCGTGTCGAGTGTCGAGACAGTTGAATGTACGTCAGCATGTCATTGCTCAGAGGTCTTTGTGAGGGACCTGCACACAGATGTAAGTAAGTATTCGCAAGGCGCCACGTATTTTAGCAAAATATCTACTCAATTTATTTACTTTTACCCAATTAGAGCTATTCACAGTACATTCGTAAGTATCTATCATCATGTTTCCCTTGCTCGTATGCCAATTAATTTGGGGTCGGCGCAAGTATTCATCAATCGAACAAAAAGTTCGACCTAGATTTTTATTAGGACTCGGAAACGAAAGTAACGAAACTAAAAACAGTAATAAAGTTATGAAGCGTCAAACCACAACTCTTAAATCTAGTAGTAACAGAAATGTCTGAACAATTCACAACGAATTACACACTGTTTTTCTTTTCCACCCACTTGTATTTACCAAGAACAGAATAACTTAACATAAAAACTAAACCTGTATTTTACTTTCCTTAGATATTGTGGGCTATAGTTACATTAGTTATTACTATAATCTAATAGCACTGACCAATTCTTCTAAAAAATCACTAGCAGGTGAGTACCTACCTACACACACCTATGTACCTACCTACATACTCATTATAACATAACAGTTGTAGAACAAATAAAGCAAGTCGACGGCGCCTCGTACCTTGTAACTGTCAGATAGTATTAAGTTGCTCACTGACAACTTTGCGCATAGATGGCGGCAGGTGTTCAGTGTTCCGACCGAGCGCCGCGCGCCGGGTACTTCTGAACAGACACACTGAACAAGTTCCCGAGGTGACGTCACAGTGCTGAGTGCTCAACGCCTGAACGCCCAACGCTGAACTCAGTGATGCCAATTTAGCCCTTTCGGGGCTAGATTTAGCCCTTTTTAAGCTTTGTCAGCCCTTAAAAAAATTATTTAGCACCTAGCGCTATTTCTAGCCCCCAAATCGTGTAAGAAAACTCTACTAGGATGAAATTTGACACGCTAAATTCCATGTTACAAATACGTTTTGGACTTATAAAATTCAACGGAACTTGCTACACATTATGATATCCCAAAAGATGTTATAAAAATAGGATCAAAAGACAAATATACATTCATAATGAGCAAGGCTGGGCAGCTTAGTGAAGCATATAAAGCTCAACTTGGACTTAGGCTGTTATTTTTTTAGAAAGTTAGAATGTTTTTAATTTATTTTTAATGGGGTGTTAGAATAAATATAATTAATAAGTAAACAATAGTTAAAAATTGTATTTATTTTTACTATAAAAGCAATTTAGCCCTATTCTAGCCCTTTTTTGACTCTATTCAGCCCTGAAACTTGATACCGAGTTGGCAACACTGGCTGAACTGCAGTGCGCGGCCGGAGTTGGCTGGCTATTGTTCGTGCGGATTATTGGAGCAGTCCGAATGCGAACTACTTACTTGTAGGTGTTGACATGTCTTGCTTTTCTTGTTGTTAGCGTTGATTACTATTGTAAGTTGAACTTAGGATTAAACAGTAGTTTCGTAAAAGTAATAAAGAGAGAGTGATGTTTTAAAAATTACCTTTGTGTTTATATTGAGTTCTCAAAATAACTTATTAAAGTTCTCTGAGGTTTTGTTTTTTCATGCCTGTATCAGGTCGCTCTTTGGGGGAGAAGTAGTAAAAACTCATACGTTATCGACATGAGACCAATGTTTATCTTTGTACATAAGAATTACTGTAGGCACTTAGGTATGTCGGTACATGAGTACTGTTACCGGTTTAACAAATAGGGGTCAAATATAGGTCAAACAGTACAAGTAGCGTGATAGCGTGTTAAATAAACTACCGTTATTACATACAGCCGACATGTAAAATATTTTGTTTAAAAAAAAGTAAAAACTACTGTGAATAAATAACTTGTAACAAGATTATGAGAACCAACTAATGACTTTTACTGAGAATAGCAACTATCTTGAGAGTACTTTAATTAAGGCTGCCCATCCTGCCAGCAGTCTGTCCATTACGTCGGGCCCCCGGGCCCCGGCCCCCGGGCCCCGGCAGGTACCCGTGTTTCCGCGGACCCGTTGAGGCTGCCCCCCGGTTGCCCACGTTTGCCCACGTGGTTGGTCACTCGCTGCCCTATAATTCTAGGAACATGACTGTAATGACGTCCAGGCCGGTCCAGCCCCCCTGCAGATACAGTTTGTATGTACCTATGTGTGTGTGTGCAGACATCAAAAGGACGCAAAAGCTACAGTCGAATGTCGAAATAATGTTAACTTTTATTTTAAATACTTATGGATATAGTACGGATGCCTGCGGTAATGGTAAATTTCTTCTACAATTCAGAATTAATGGCAAGGCATCAGTATTTTTATGTACTTCGTCTGCGAATCAGTTTGAATTGGAAAAGCACGTGGCTCACTCAGGTGAACACGTGGTCAGAAAGTCACGTTGCGCTCTCTCTATAGATTCAAGCATATTTTCTTCCCATCTAGCACCTATAAAAAAATAAGTTGAAGTAAATAAACACGAAAAAGAATAATTTTCATAAAAGCTTGTCGCGTTTAGTTTTTGTATACCTTTGCGCAGGTTGGTTAGTTAGTACGTATTGCAACTGAATTTCAAACCAGTACTTCCCAACCGATTGAGCTGAAATTTTGCGCACACCTTTGGTTCTGAGCAGTCTCGACATTAATTAATACCGACGCTGTCGCAAACTTTCGATCGCTAAATAATACCGAATACATTCGGTTGCAATAACGACGCGACGCTTGCAAACGCAAGTCTCTACATCCGAGATAGAGGATACGTTTTTAGATAACGACGAAATTAACAAAAGTGCAGTTACAAAGGAGATCATAAACCATCTATTTTAGGAATTGTATACAATGACAGATTACACACTTTTCAGTTACCTAACTAATATGTCTAACTAGCTGACCCACGCAACTTCGTCTGCGTCACATAGGAGAGAAAAAGCTAACAAAAGGAATACATTTTCCCCGTTTTTGCAACATCTTTCATTTATGCTCCGCTCCTTTTGGTCGTAGCGTGATGTTATATAGCCTATAACCTTCCTCAATAAATGGGCTATCCAACACAAAAATATTTTTTCAATTCCAACCAGTAGTTACTGAGATTAGCGCGTTCAAACAAACAAACAAACTCTTCAGCTTTATAATATTATTATATCTATACTAATATTATAAAGAGGAAAACTTTGTTTGTTTGTTTGTTTGTAATGAATAGGCTCAAAAACTACTGGACCGATTTAAAAAATTCTTTCACCATTCGAAAGCTACATTATCCACGAGTAACATAGGCTATATTTTATCCCCGTACTCTCATGGGAACGGGAACTACGCGGGTGAAACCGCGGGACGTCCGCTAGTATAGCCCGCTAGCGATAGCGCCTATTTAAAATAGAAGATTATTCTTATGTGACTAAGCCGCCAGTGATGGCTACCATTTTATTTATTAAAGAAGTAAAGATGTCTAATATTGATACGGTCCGATCTTTAAGGGGTAGACACATAGATAATACACTATATAATACAAGAGGTAGACAGTTGAAATTTTCTGTTGCCGCCATAACAACAAATAATAAAACTTTTTTACAAAAAAAATAAAACCGACTTCAAAAAACACAAAAAAGTGAAAAATAACTTTAGCTTCAGAAGTCGGTGACCTTTGTTTGATTCATTTAGGTTTTTTTTGTCACCGACTTCTGAAGCTAAAGTTATTTTTCACTTTTTTGTGTTTTTTGAAGTCGGTTTTATTTTTTTTGTAAAAAAGTTTTTTTATTTTTCCATTTTTAGTTGTAATATCCTATACAAATATTTGCTATGCATTTATTTTACATTGTTAAAAATACATGTCATGGTAATAGACTTAAGTATCCCCAATAAATGGAACTTGACATACCTAAACTGTCGAAATTTGGGTGTATTGTACACATCTGCGTACCTCTCAGAGCATACAGGCGTGATGTTACGTCATGATGTTGTGTAAACAATAAACATCCAAGCGATTGCAGCTATCACGACCGATTTACCATCTAGTTTTGAAGAGTTCCATTGTATATTCTCTGAAGATCAGCATCAGATCTTCACCAAATTTAAATACGACCATCTCAGGAGTATATTCTTTCAAACAAAAAAAGAATTTTGAGAATCGCTCCACAAATCGAGGAGAAATCGGTGAACATACATGAAATTATACCACACAACTGAAGTAAAAATGTTCATAAAATGAAAACTGCTGAGCCAAACCATGTTAAATTTTTATGAGATCAAATGGCAACTATTTCGCATCAAACTAAAAAAGAATCACGTAAATCGGATCATAAACGGCAGAGTAATCGGTGTACATACATAAAAAAAAAAAATACCAACTGAATTGAGAACCTCCTCCTTTTGGAAGTCGGTTAAAAAATAAATAAGAGGGGAAACGACTCGCACTTGGCCAGTTTTTGTACATGTGATGTTTTTGATGGGTTATTATTGTGATGACAAACCTATAGCTAAGTCCTAATGTAGTGCTTAGTACCTACCTACCATTGTAAATAACATCGCTAATGAACTGAATGACGAGGACTCAAAAGGTCTGCGTTCAATTACAGCATTGAAAACAAAGTTACAACTAAGCTTTCCCGTCAGTGCACTGTCACAGTGTGCAGCAGTGCCAACACTTTATACATCCGAGAATTTAGTAAATCGACTTGAACAGAGCTAGCGCTTGTTTGTCGACTCTGTTCTATAGAAAATATTTCACAAACAAAGTTGTGGATCTCGACCATTCATTACTACCCATTGTGTTTTATATGAAAAGAAATCTATAGAGTTTCACAATGTTCTTTGTAATGATATGAATGACTGCAGATACGCGTCACATGGGTGAATGGGCCACTACTTGGTACGTGGCATTCACAGATTATTCTAATAATAATAATATGTAGTTACCTTCGCTTCAAGTATTACCTACGCTAACTGTTGCCCACGAGGTATGCCTGCGTGCATTTTGTATTTGTATATGTTACAAACAAATATCCAAAATTAAAATTACCCTCCGATTTGTTCAGGTCCCAGGCCAGCATCTGTCATGTTTTCATAACGTAACGACAGACTGTGTTGTCCGAATACTTGCTTTTTAGAAGTCGGTTAAAAATAAGTCGTAAGTATGGACGTAAAGGCCACTCTTAGAAGTAACAAGTTTTATAAAACATATCTTTCGTAATTAATTGACGAACTATTAACTACGGTGGTGGTACTGGTTCCCCCACAGGGTGGAACCAACGACGACTGTTTTACTGAATCCGAAGGAATTACTCATATCCACGGAATATTTATAAATATTTAACTGTTATATATACTAATTATATAATATAATATTGTCGACGACCTGATTGACGCAGCAATAGTGAGGCTGCCTTACGTTCATAGGGTCCCGGGTTCGAATCCCGGTCGGACCTTTATTTGAAAGATAATCATAGGGATTGATACAATTTGATACACCTAATAAGGTAAAATAATTCTGTGCTTTATTATGTAGGTAATTCTTAGTACCTATAGTTTTCAAGTAAATTTATATTAAATTACTTATGTAAGTACCTACATGTCCCGCATGTGCAAACTCATAAACGAATGCAGCGACCTGGTTGACGTCCACGTAGACTCAATATCGACGTTTGTCAGACGTTATTAGTATTTGTACCTATTTAATATAATTTAATATACCTAGTTATCTAGAATCTAAGTACATCAAGTCTTTAAATTTCTTAGCATATTTAAATGATAAATCTTTAAAACTTGAAAAATAAATGTTTTTTGTAATGATAATGTTTCTTAGAATAAGTTAGATTATAAGATACTTAAATGATAAGTCCTCTCCACATAGTCTTACTTTTGCTGTGCCCGACAGGGTCCACGATTGTTTCCAAAAAAAATGTTTACCACCTAAGCCTACATTGTGGAATGCAATAAAAGAATTGAGTATTGAGTATTGAGTATTAAATTTATAATTACACAGAACATTTTGCATGACATGTGGTGTTTGCCTGTTATTGGCGACTAAGGGATTACCAGTGAATGGGGAGCAGCGTTCTCTGTGCTTTTGTAACAACCGTACTGCGATCGCCAACCCGCCTGCCAAGCGTGGCGATTATGGCAAAACAGCAGTGGACGTCTTTCGGCTGAAATGATGACTTGTATGTTCCTATCTGTATAATATCTGTAACAACTGTTGGTGAACCTTAATTAAATAAATTAATCACTTTGAGATACTTCAAGCTGTTTCAGTAACAATCTGAAGTATAAAAATACAAGGTTTTTTTTCCTTTGTTTATTTTTTTACAAAACAATCACTTACATTTTTAAATATTGGTTAGAAAAAAAAACAATATAAAAACATTTAAAAAATATTAAAATCAGGGACTTTTTTATACAGATGTAGGTACTGTCGAATAAGCTATTTGGTTTACATTTTACAATGTAATTTGTTGGTTAAACTGTAAATCAAATAGCTTGTTCGGCCGACAGTACCATTCCCATCGGACCTTACCATGTAAAACGTAACAACACAAACTTAATTAAGCTATAAGCAGCTCCGGAGCTAGTTGTCGACAACATAAATATGAAACATATTGCTGTCTATTGAAATAGATTAGTCATCTACATTTTATATTATCTAACTAATTGAATGCGAACAATAATTGCGAATAGAGTAATATATACGATACAGAAGAAGCCCTGAGTCCGTGACCTAGTTTTATTTCTGCACAGTGAACCCCTTTTACAAATAAAGAGCTCGCTACCGTATACTACTTACCTAGGTCGTGGTCGTAACGTAGGCAATATATTAAAATTACAAAGTAAGTTAAGTTTAATTTAAATAACTTCACACTTGTACCTATACGTTATCACGCGTTATGGGCAGTCATTTATAGAAGTGCTGTCGGCAGTAACTCGTTCATTACTGAATGGTCGAGCATGGTGGAGTCATCGCTAATAAAATGCTTGGCGTCTCTGGCCGACCATAGTCAGCTCAGTAATTCAGTATGGTCGCCGCCCGGCGCGCGCGCATACCGGCTACAAATTATGTTATTGCTGTAAAGTTAAACGATGCAGCGAGAGGAAATCTTGTGTCGAAAAGCTCAAGTATTATAGATTTATTATTTTGTGCACGGTAATCTAGAGCTCTCGGGTACTTATAGTTATAGCTACCACATAAGACGTGTTCAAACACTTTTTGAGTAGAGATATCCCCTCCTCTATTGACTTATGGACTTGCATGCAAATGTCCATGATTGCATCGAACAATGAGGCTAGTTTGAATACAATCAACGCGTACTGTTACCAATCTAATCAACTATGACTTCTATGAAAAGGTTATAATACTTATAAAAAATAAAACATCAGTAAAAAGCAAAAACAGCAGTTCAATCTGCTTTTGTTACTAAAAAAAGTCGAACTAAATCATAGGCCAAACTCCATTCGATAAATCCAAAAAAAGAAATTAAACATTTCGTTTCGACAATAAAAGATATTTTACTGTTCCAAAAAGTACCGAGGATTAAATATCGTAGTGGGGTATCAGAAATACAACAATAGTATGGAATTATTATTAGTACCACATTGTGCCAGCCGCGAGCATTTCCCGAAATGGCCGGTCACGCTCGGCTGGGCCGGGCAGGCGGGCATTGTCGCCCGCAGCCCCACAGCACAACTCCGCATGAGCAGGACTATTGTGGCAATGTTGCCGACAGGCGACAGGTTCTCTGATGAAAACCAAGCCAAGATTAAAGTTACTTGACAGAATTGAGAAAGTAAGTATTTATTCTCGATTCACCGACTTATGTGAATCTGTTCCACGTCCATCGGGTGACAGGTATTGTTGTCAGACATGTCGCTACACAATTTGAATATTATTAATTACTTCATAGGTATTATACCAAATAACTTTCTATCAGGAATCCAGCTGACGCATAATGCACCGTTAAATGAATCATTGCACTGCGAACATAATGACCATTTATTTAGTTATAACATCATACCAACTAGGCAAGTCCTAATGAGGTCAAGCCATAACTAACAACGTCATTTGCACCAGATAGGCTGTTCTTAGAATTAGTGCTATGCTAACTTGGGATAAGACCGAGATTTTAGACCATGCGTAGGATTAGTGGTAATTTCAAATGAACTTAAATGACAAGCGAACTGTCTCTATTTATGGGCGGCCTATTAGCTAGCACAGTTTTGCTAGACCATGTGGACTAGGCTTTAGAGAGGTAACGTATCAATCAATTCAATTGTTTTCTGCTGAGAACTTAAGAAAAACTAAGTATGTCAGCCGCCAGCCATCAGTGCTATCCCATACAACTCACACACGTGGATTAACAGAAGGAAGTAGGTGAACGTGCGTCTCTTACTATTTGCTACATAATTACAGAGTGTATGACTGTATGAGGTACCGGTGTATGGTACCTTTATATGTAACGTGTCACACGTGTCCTCGAATGTATTCAGCAACGGAGCATTGTCCAACGAGCAAACCCGAGGGTGAATACAAAGTGTACGGGACCTACTAGCTACATAGATTATAGACAGGTATCTTTACAACGCTGTTTAAGAAACTCTCAACGGCTCTTATACCAGAGCTTGTTACTCCGGACGTGACGTGCGTCGCAATGCTTTGAGCTCAACTTTGTGAACTCAGATCGATATACAAGTACGAGAAACTAATGACATTCGTACGACGGCGGGCGAGGCAACGTGCCTCTAGTACAGGCGGAGGGCACCATGATGGCACACAGGACACCGGACTGTGCGCTTGATCTCTAATGGAGTTTTGATACGCGCCCTGCGGACCGGACGCGGCCGACATTAGGCGCGGCTCAATTGGACGCGCCCAACTAGGAAATTATCGTTTTAGCCGCGGCTAATGCTCCTACGATTATTCTCTAAGTTTCCTGGAAACTAATAATCATAGTTTAGTTAAATAGAGTTCGCTAAGAAACGTTTACCACGAACTGTGCGTGAAATCTGTACGTCGATGACAACAGACACAAAACACACAGTTCTGGAAACCGTGCCGTGTTTAACATAGATCTCCAGCCGGCAGTCTCGACAGAGATAACGACAAAATCGCTAACTTTTGATGTAGGGAGGTAGGGACTTGCGTTACTCGCAAGCATCACTAATGCAACTGAATTTATTCGTTATTAGCAATCAAAAGTTAGCGATTTTGTCGTTATTCTTGTCGAGACTGCCGGGCGATTTATTGTTCTGTTAGCCGGTGCCATGCCATGTTACTGGTTGTTATGTAAAAAGTGTCATGTGTGCAATTAGCGAGATAAGGGCGATGGCAGATAGTCGCACCCCCTCGCCCCCCGGTACACCGCGCCGACGTGTGCACTGCACAAAATGCGACAGAAGCGCGCGATTTAATTGTTACCCTCCAACTAGCTGCATATTATGTCGCTGCGACGGACATGCTATTAACACAATGGGTATTGCACAAACAAAACTTTTTTGAAAAATTGCTGCTGGCGATGCGATTAGAGCGCAAAAGAGATAAGATCGATTGCTAGTCGCTCATGTGCCCCTCTCATTCACTCATTCCCATACCTCGAAAAACAGACAACAATAAGTTAATCTGTTTTTATCTATTGTCTGCAAGTGCTTAAGTTTCTCCTTTTTGTAAACAGGATGCAGCGCAGTGAGCGACTTATCACTGAATCTAGCATGACTGGCATCGCGATCGCACGATGTGGTTTAGATTGCGTACGCTTGTTTCTGCCAATCTGTGAAATACCTGTGCCAAACATCGATTCATCATCGATTCAATCGCAAATTTGGGGATACCAAACAAACGCTGATTAACTGAAATGCGATATGTAGGTACAAACAACGCCTAGTTACAATAGGTACTGGAATGTAGCGTCGAAATCGTTACTAATTGGCAACGCTAAAGTATCGCATGTGCGCCGGTCGCCGCCGGCCCGCGCCGCCCGCCCGGACTGCCGGACGGCAGGTAGTGTGCCCTGTCATTTGCGTTCCCTAGTAATTGGCCCGAAATGATTGGTTGCTTGCTATTCCCTTTCGTGTCGCTACGACTTTTTTGGACCAGCAAATGAACTGTCTATGTCTGAGTTGACCGGTTGAAAAGCAGTTGAGCTACATTAACGTTGCGATTTATACGCGTTTTGTATGCAGCCGTGTTGTGTAGGCCGCCGCGCTGCACCGGGCCGCTCTGGGCCGCTCGCAGCCTATTGGCAGCCGATTCGCGGCCGTGCGGCCCTTAGCCAGTGTTTGCTAAAAAGCGCTCGAACCACAATGGAGTTGTATCGATAGCTCGTTTCTCAGAAACAGCAAGACTTGCCTTTGATGTGCCGACGATGTACCGCTTGTATGCCTAATGGGATCTCGGTGTGAGAAGTTCCCGCGTCGATGTGTCGTAGGGCGCGAGAACGCAGCGGGCGCGAGGCGGGCCCTGCGAGGATTTACAAGTTATAAATTCTTGTATCGTAAATAATAAAAGCCGGTAATTTGTCATCGAGTCCTAACACAACAGCTGGCTCGGCCGCCACAGTTCTCAGGGCGGAGTTACGAATAAGGATTTATAATTAACGTGCTGGTTTCCTCGCTATACTTCATGCCCTGAATCCGCTACTTAATTTTTAAACATGCGTCTGTCGGTAATTACTAGAGCCGGGCCCGATATCGATACCCTCGACCGCAGGGTTATCATGAAACTGTACACCTCACGGCGAGGCACAGGATGTGGCCATGTGCGCCGGTGACCGGTGCGACTACAACATGACGTACGGTCGAGCAAGCTATTTGGTTTACAGTTTAACCCACACATTACATTGTAAAATGTAAACCAATTAGCTTGTTCGACCGTACACATACTCGTACATACATACATCATTTATTACATGAAGTGAGTCGACTGTTCTTAATTATAAACATAAAATTCACGCTTCAATCCAGTTTAACGATGCTCTTCAACATGTTTGAGTGCTAATGCAATTAGAAGCAGATATAAGAGCTGCTCGATACATTAATTAGAGAAGCATCGCGCCGAGCCACCCGGGTGCCGCTCAGCCGGGGGAATACTGAAATATACCGCCATGTTTAATATTTATGCGAATATTATATTTAACTTTCAAACTACTTAGTTTTATGCATAACGCATTACACGTTCGTAATTCCCAAAGGGGCGAACCAAATCCGTCCTCGGGCCGTTTCCGATGAGTGTTGCGATAGCGTCAATAATCGGCCATCACGACCACAAAGCATTATAATGTAGGTAGGTACCTAGTTAGCTATGGGCTGCATTTAGTATGGTTCACAGGTAATACCGAACACATTTTATTCCTAAAAGAGAGCCCATAATGCATTAATTGCGTCATTCTGTGGCTGACTTTCACCTACATCGACATTGCTTATTCATCGTCCAATTTAATTATCTTTAGGCTACAGTTTTGGAGCTGTAACAGTCCGACTGTCCATAGAGTCAGAGGCCCACTTCTAAAGATGGGCTTCCTCATCGACCGCTGGTCTCATTCAAAATTGGGAATCAAACGAGCTTACCTGTTAAGCGAAGTCTTGATTCAAATTTTATGAGTGGCAATCTGAAAAATAATTATTATAACTTGGTAGTATTTCTTATATCTACGTTACTTCACCGCGGTTTTTAGAGAATTAAAAAATAATATTTTTTAAGAATTGCAACCTTCGTATGCCTCTCTCATCTGACACATGACGCGGTACGTCACTTATTTTAGAGATCTTATCATTGGAACAATCTCTGTTTTATGTACAGAGTAGTTCCAAATACCTATATTCACTATATTTTCCTGAAAGGTTAAAATTGAATTAGGTAGACTAATTATTGCAGCTTTGGGGCTGTTAGTGTTAACTATATTATAGCGGCGGGTGGGTAATTATTTTTCAGATTGCCACTCATAAAATTTGAATCAAGACTTCGCTTAACAGGTAAGCTCGTTTGATTCCCAATTTTACTTCGTGGCAATCTTTCAAATAATTATTATAACTTGGTAGATGTTCAGAGTTGGCTGCAATAATTAATTTATTAACTGATTAAAATGCAAGTAATTCTGAGTGTTGATCTGTGATAATTACATTGGACCTTCTTCTGTAAGAATATTAAAGCTTCCATATTAAAGCTTCAAGGATACTTTACAATAAATATATTACATTTTGTAAAATAACTTTGATAACCATGTAATCCACATTATGTCTGACTTCGTTGATGCCAGCTCTAATTTGAGCTGTTGTTTTGGTTGTATAGTGAGAGTTTAATTCTGGAGTTTAGATGCCCCTTTCACTTGAAATCTGACAAACTTACGAATATTAGGGTTTGATATATTTTAATAACTGTTTTATTGCTCCAATGGGTTAAAGTTAGAGCTAGGAGAACAATCAATGTCTTTGTTTTCTAAATTTTGCTCATATTATCAAACTATGACGAAATTAATTATACTTTTGATAGATTCTATGATTGAGGCAATGATAGCCTCAGATCTCTCAGTAAGTAATTTTATAATTTGAAATCCAGTTGTAGTGTTAGTATTTTATAGATGTGTCTGCAAATAAAAAAGGCTCATCAACTCCATTATTTAGTGTTGAATTGTCTGGAAGTACTATCAAGGAATGCCACTGGCATTATTTTTATTCACTTAGGGCCTTTTGTTAAAATACTTGCAACAGAATAGTGCAACCAAGGCAATGTTTATTCACTTAGGGCCTTTTGTTACAATACTTGCAACAGAAGAGTGCAAACAAGGCAAGTATAGAGTTCCATAGATATATTGTCTCAAAAGGTGATTGTATAACTATAAAAAATTTAATGTAATGATTTTATGATCACATACAATGTCTAACTATTGTTCAATAGTAGAAGAGCCCGAGTCCATTCAAAACACTGTTTCCAATTAATATTACAGCCAATTAATCAGAATACAGAAATCTCTTCACTTTATTGTCGTGAGAATTAAACTGATTTTATTAATCAGTACCTAGTAGTAAGTACTTCTTATCAATAAAGCTCAGTCATTTTTTAAGGGTCTAGGTAGATCCTTGATCAAATATTATGGATATTAAAGTGTTCACTCTATCATCACCAATTAATATAGTTACATACAATTAATAAGAAAAGAAAGAGAAACCTCTTTATTACAGTGTGGATTAAACTGTTTTTATTATTAATTAGTACCTAGTAGTACATAGTATAAATAAAGCTAAAAATTTTGCTAAGGGTCTGGTAGTCTTATGACTAAATATTATGAATGTTAAGGGATTCACTCCTTACTGGTAAAACAGAATTTGAGATTTAGTCAATTGGCTCGAAAAGGACAGTTGAGCTATTTTCTCAAAACTGTTTGTATTTAAGTCTTAGAAACTGATTTCTGCTTAATACTTTTAGTCTGGTAAATTTTGTACATTATGATTTCGTTTATAATTCATTTTTTAACCTATTATTCCTATAATGATAGAAACAATATAAATAAAAACATTGTTATTATTATGTTTTCCCAGGCACCTTGTAAAGGAGCAATAAGTTTTTGCGGTTTCATAGTAGAAAAAATATAATACTTAGAGGTCTGGTCTCCACGATGAATATTTGCTATATTAGTATAATTTCCCAAACTATTTCAAATATTAGGAACTTCTACAAGAATCAGCAGTGTTTTCATGACAATGTCTTTCAAGGGTCTCGAACACTCCTGTTTAATCATCTAGTAATTCTAAAGAATTGACTAAATGTTGTGCAATTAGTGGATATGTGTTGACCATATTCAGTCAACATTGTGTAGGTAATTGGCTACATTGCCGTAATGTACTGTCAATTGTTATGAATTTTAGTTGGATTTTATTAGCTCTACACGAAATGTATGGCATTTTATCTTCTAGTCACAATCCATTGATCTCTGCACTCGCATGCACCCCCCCCCCCTTTTGTTTCACTTTATGGTTATTTTCAATAGAAAGCTATGAAGCTATTAAAGCCAATACTCCAATTGGTAATGAAAAAAGAGAATAAATGAGATTTCTTAGTTAAAATTTATTTTTATGAGTTTGTATAAATCTCACAATAATGTCTGCCCATCTATCTTTTCGGGTATTTTAATTGTGATTTTAATTTTATGTTATGATTCAATGTAGGTAGATGACATGTTGTTATTTGATAGGGATTAATTTGTTTTCAGCATGGTTCATTTTCTAGTAGGCTACAGCTGATTATAGGGGTCAACGCCCGGAACCAGGGAGCAATGAAGTTATGTTTTACTACTGTCTTCATAAGGTAGTCAAAGTAATAATTATATTTCATTTTAGTTTTAAGGTATGAGTCAGCAACAATATGATTAAGAAAGGTGCTTAATTATTATGGGTAAGGTTTAAGTGATTTTAAAATGCAATGCAATGCAGGAAAAACTATCTGGTCATGAGAACCCTTCCAAAAATACTCTTGGACTTAGGGGTACTTAAAAAAATTGCATGATTAATATACCCATAATTTAATATTGTATCTATGGATTGCTAGATAAAGCAATAGGTTACTATTGGAGATGTTATTTTAGATTGGGCTTATACATAATGATGATAAGAATATTATCTTTGTTCGAAGCTGGGGTGGGATTTAGTTCCACTTTGCAATTTGATTTAACACTTCAATACCCGCAATTACAGACACAATTAAAATAACAATGCACTGTGCCTCACGAGGCACGGCCGGGACCATACGGGTTAGAACTAAAACAGGTTTAGTTGTTAATGTCATTTGTACATTGACAGGCTGTTATGACCTCCAAACTTTGTAAGTCTATAACCCTTTCCCTCTCAATACTAATAGTTTTGAGTATTATGACATTATGGTGTATAGATTTGATAACAAATGGTTTCTTGAACCATTGTACTTAAACCAAGTACCCAGATCATTACTTTATAACGGGTATATAATATGGTTAAATCATTCCGGTACCATCCTTGATGTGTTCTCTTTTGGGGGTACTGACTTAGCACTCCAGTATCTATTATTGTGTTCAGTCTTGAAAGATTTTTGTTAACGGGATACTTTTTTGGGTGTTGAATTTTATTGTGCTAGGCACAAACAGATTAATTGATCTTCTTGTTGTTGGTGGTAAAATCTCTTTGGCTACATGTATTAGTTATTTGGAAATATACATAATAAGCTAAGAATATAACTATTGTCCTTATAGGTTTGGTGTTTCATTTCATTAAAGGAAATATAAATAATATTAATTTAATCTCGAGGTTGACATTGAACATTGGTAGGTTGTGTTATGCAGTGTCATTCAAGCCATTCATCGGTTGCTTTGCTTATGATAACAGTAACATTCTAATTTGGTTTAGAACATCTCAATACCTTGGTTCACTGGTTCACCATATGTATAGTAGTGAAACAGAAGTCTGTCATAAGTGTCTGGAACATTTTCCATCAGCTGTTCTCTCATAGTATTAAGTGAACAAAGAATCTTGTTCTATTATTTGAATGAAAAGTTGTTATATTTAAATGTAAATATTACTTCATCGCTGAAAGATCAAAATTACAAGTTTATGGCATAGCCACAGGGTTCTTTGATAATATCATACTTGACGTCAAAGCTTACACACATAGTGTAGATTATAACATGCTGTAAATATCTCGTATCTAGGCATGTAGATATTATAAATATCCTGTATAGTCTGACATAACTTCCACCAAAATAGAATAAATACACTTTTTGGGCTGGTGTTTTCATTAGTTAAACGTATGTGTAACATTAATTTATACTTGATGTTCAAGCTAAATCTGCGCCAGTCACTTTGCAGCAATGATGTCACAATCTGTTTTCTGTTTTATTTTGTTTGTAAATGTATTACTAACATAGTTTGTAAGTATATTGTTACTAACGCTGAGTCTTGTTGTCTTGTTGCTCGAAATAAATAAGTTATTATTATTAAAAACACATTATATGGGCTTAACATGCTGTTAGTATCTCGTACTTAGGAATGTGTGGTCCTGACAAATGTATGTCAGCCAGCCAGCAACTTTACTCCCTGATGGGAATCCAGGCAAGGAATGGTTCCACATTCACTGCGAGAGTATAATGCATTTGCAAGGTTATAACACACACGGGATGTGCTAAGTTAAGCAGGGTCGTCTTACGACCTGCATGGTCATGGATATATAGCTCAATTTTGTAATTACCTGATCAAGGTAATGAAAGTACCTGCCCTTTGCTAGCATTGTTCGATAAATTTAGCTGGACACCGCGTGTCAAACTGATAATTTACCATGCAGCTAGTAACATGAGGTGTTACTGGTCTTGAAAATGGCACTTACCTGCCGTTGAATGCTATGCCATTAGATTTTCAGTGTTAGCATCGTTCAAAGACTCAGCTAAAGGATATCTCGTATCTCCACTGATAGATCACCATCCAGCTAGTAACCAGTAGTAGTGTTACTGAGGTATCGCGTACCCACTGGAGGAAAAAAGCTTTAACGAGCTTACAACCCCCTTAGTGCTTCGATGAGCACTGTGGATATCGCGTATCCGGGGGTCATTTAAAGTCGGGCATCCAAGTTGTTGTCAGGAATACACTTTTCCTGCTTCGTCTCTGATGTCTTCTGATAAATAATGTCCTTCCAATTTACGTCCTGGTCGGTAGCGAGCGTTATTTGTAAATGCTTGGATTTCTGTTTCGGGTTTACGAATTTCACTAAAGATGCACTTAGTACACTTCCTGTCACTCGACATTTTGTTATTTTGGTAAAATGTAATGTAAACTTAGTTATAAATGAATAATTTGACGAGAAAGATTTTTTCTTGCGGTGTCGATAACGCGCCAATAAAAAAAGTGTGACGTACCGCGTCATGTGTCAGATGAGAGAGGCATACGAAGGTTGCAATTCTTAAAAAATATTATTTTTTAATTCTCTAAAAACCGCGGTGAAGTAACGTAGATATAAGAAATACTACCAAGTTATAATAATTATTTGAAAGATTGCCACGAAGTAAAATAGCGCAGTGCAGCCTCAATAGGTATTATGGCGGACTAGACTTGTGTACATGGCACATGGCACGCTATGTTGACTTCACCCCACATATCATTACGACAAGCCGCACTAAACGTCACCTACATAAGTACGAGTAGGAGGGCTCTAATAAGAGCTTGTTCTGATTGATAGGTTGAGGTAATGAGTGGTTGCGTTGATTGACAGATGGAGGTAATAAGCAGGCACGTTGCACTTACTGACGACAGATGGCGTCGGCGGTTACGTTCTCAGGGTATTGCACGACATTCACGATTTTACATAAAATGCGGGTTTTTCAATTTGTACGTAGGTATCGATTTTATGTTGTTGTGTATGTTTTGTGCACCAGTGAGAAATATTTTGTTAGAATAGTGATGTACTTATTTAAAATCTCGCGCATTTATTTTATCCTTAGTACTAGATATTTCAACGCTGGGCTAAATACTGCCTCAAAATTCCCGTACTTGAAGTATGAATTACTCATACTTACTTAAAAGTCTTTAATTATTTTTATTACTTACATTCCTTTGTTACCTTCTACAAAATTCTCCTCAGTTACTCTTTTTTCGAATTATTTTGTTTTAATACCTATTTAAAAGTAAGTAGGTACCTATATTTCAGCTGTAAATATATGAATGAACTGAATATAAAACAATATAATTTGTATACTTAATTAAGAACAGACTGAATCATCAGACCAAATAATATTTACTTATTTATTTATGTAAAGTACCTACTCGCAATTTGCCCGGAGCACGGGAGCACTCTCAAGAGAATATAAGTTTGGAGATTTCAAAAGAATAAATAAATAAATATTGCTGGACATTACACACAGCGCCATCTAGTGCCACACTAAGCAACGCTTGTGTCGTGGACACCAGATAGTTGATATACTAAATATACAGGGTGGAATTTTGTAATGCCACCTGGAGGGAAAGTACTCTTAATACCGGAAATAACAAATTTTACTCAAAGGAAACATTTCTTCATTTTTAAAAAGAAATTTATCTGCATTCAAAGATTTTGAAAATTCGCGTGCCACACTCGGGAATCGAACCGTCTAAATTCCAAAAAAATAACACCCTGTACTTTTATGGCACCAATCGATAGGGTCAATCATAAGGATCAAATCCCTCTAACAAACATGATAAATTAAATGAAAGGAAAACCATGAAATCTTACGTTATAAATTCAATGGGATAAATTCAATAGGTACGATAAAGCACTTTAATAAAATGATGGACCTTTACAATTGAAGAGAATAAGATTCCAGAAGAAGATTGCAATTTGCATGTGTTTGTTTGTGCAAATTGCAATATTCCTATGTAAATAGTTCTTCGTCATTTTAATTAATAAATGTCGTCATTTTCAATAATTGTTTACTATGTTCGTAATTGGATGGACCTTTGACTAAAAGTGCTTTATCTTATCCCATTGAATTTATAAGTTAAGATTTCATAGTTTCCCTTTCATTTAATTTATCGTATTTGTTAGAGGGATTTGATCCTTATGATTTACCCTATCGATTGGTGCCATAAAAGTACAGGGTGTTATTTTTTTGGAATTTAGACGGTTCGATTCCCGAGTGTGGCACGCGAATTTTCAAAATCTTTGAATGCAGATTAATTTCTTTTTAAAAATGAAGGAATGTTTCCTTTGAGTAAAATTTGCTATCTCCGGTATTAAGAGTACTTTCCCTCCAGGTGGCATTACAAAATTCCACCCTGTATACTTTTTGTTTTGTAAATACATACTTAATATACATACAAACATCCATGACTCGGAAACAAATGTCCGTGCTCATCACACAAACATTTGCTCCGACCGGGATTCGAACCCGGGACCCTAAGAACGTAAGGCAGCCTCACTACCGCTGCGCCAATCAGGTCGTCCAATAGGTAGGAACGATCCAATAGGGAGGTCGTAGGTAGAATGATATATCGTCGTATCCTACGAATAGGGGCGTAACTGCATAATAGCTACTTTTCAGGAGACACTTTTTTGTGTTTAATTAAATTAAATGTGACAAAATATGTATTGGTGGTTTAATATAATGTGTATTGGTATTTTATGGTTTGGTTAGCATTATTTTCAATAAATTATCTTTATAGTTTATACGCATTTTGTCCCTTAAATCCTAGAAGACGTAGAAGAAAGACACAAACGTAATTAGGGCTTCGTTTCTACTATACATACGTAATTTAGTCATTCCATAGAAAACGGCCACAATCACCATGAGGGTTTTTTTCTATGTACCCTATATTGGAAATGAATAAGTAATTAAAATGACTTAAAAGTTTTTTATTTAAAAATTAGTTTACGCTCGCCGCAACTAACAATCTCCGCGTTCCGCCGAATAGGGTCATTGCGCCGGTTAGCGACCAGTTAGCTGAGTTCCCCACTTCAGATGAGGAAAAAAAAATGTTGTCTACACGCAAAATAGTATTTGTTAATGTGAATTTGTCCCAAATATAATCTAGTTTCGATACAATACATAAAATAAAATACATTCATACAAAATTATTTATAAAATGCTGAAAAAGTGAAAATATAGCGAAAACGTCGGTTTACGACCATTTTTATCAGTTTATGACCACCAGTGTGCTGGTTTGCGACCGCTATTTTAATATGAAAAATATGTCATTAAAACAATTATAATCGCTTTAAAAATATTTTAATTTTTACCTCGTTAATAAAAACAAATATGGGAATCATTATTTTGGTGTAATATTTAAAAAAAAAAATTAAAATAACAATCTTACATTTCGTAGGAACTTAATCATACTTAGTTGTAATAGAATTAACATTCATTAGTCAAACAATATCCTAAATTATTTGTACATTTAAAAATAATCAACATCAATATTTTCTAGTCATCTGGTATAATATTATTTTATATCATCGAAAGCTTTTTTCAGGGCTTCTTCAGTGTAGGTACTGGACAGTCTCTTTATTTTATTTTATTTACTTTTAATTATTTGGGAGGTCCATCTAAAAAAAATATTATAATATTTATTGTTGTTTTTATGACTCATTTTGTTTTAAACTGAAAAATTATAATATTTCGTTTTCGACAGATTAGGTACAACCGCTTGCTAAAATAATTATTAACCGGACATTTCATTAACCAAACAAATTAAAAAAATCAGACGTGGTCGCATACTCAATGAACTTTCATACTTATTTCTCTTAGCGGCCGTTATTTTCTCATACAAAATTATGGTGGCCGGAAACCAATGTCTTTATTTCGATTATTTTGGTTTACGACCACCCAATTTTGTACTTAAATTAAACAAAGTTCTTTCAAAGAAACTGGTGGTCGCTTACCAAAGTACTACAAAGAAAACCTTTTACAATGCTACCTTAAAAATTGTAACAGTCCTGTATGAAGCATTACGATCATATTAATCAAAACAAAATAATGCGGTTCTCGTCGGTTTGCGACCATGTGGTCGCTATCTAACGTTTTTGATAAATAAGCATTTCGGTTACCGACCACGGGATTTTATCTTAATAATAAGTTTAAAAGTAGCAAAATACAACTAAATAATAAGCAAAACTTATCGATTGTATAATTTAACATCTAACTTGTGTGTAAAATATGAAATAAGTAATAAAACTTAGCTTTGAGCGCCGCGCGCCGTGTTATTTTTTTTCCAACTCGCGGTATCATATCATCTCGCGGAATCAAGACGCGCACTGAGCAATTTTTTTTCGGCTCTGGGTTAACCCATTTGTTTTAAACTGTGTTAATTCTTATTTCATAATTATTTATAAAGCACGTTAGATTTATTTTTTATCTAGGTTACCTCTACAAATACTATTATCTTGATTTAAAGAAACTTAGTCCGTCAAATGGTCGCCTACTGAAGGTGGTCGCGATACCGGCGAAACGACCCTACTAGCCGAGCGGCCGGCGCACAGTGGATCGTCCCCATACAAGAGGTCGGACATAGAATGAAAAATTAAAAAAGTATTTAATTAAAAAAAAAAAAATATACAGTTGCATTCCTCTATTGAAGAACAACAAAAAATGTTATTACGTTTTTTTTATTTGACCAGCACTTTAGGAGCTATTCGATGAAAACTGTTATTTTTGTATGGAAACGAACACAAAAATGTCTGTATCTCATGATTCCCTCCTTGTTTCGATTTGCGGTTTTCACTACTGTCTTTTACCTATTTTATGCCACGTTTTCTTCAAGGACACATGGTGCCCGCAGAGCGCCCCTTTCGAGATATTTTGCCTATAGTAACTATCTTTGTTATTGTATTACTGATGGAATGGAGGTATATTAAGTATACTTATTACTGAGAATTAGTCATCACTAAGTAGTTCCTTAAATAACAGGTGCATTTGTGAGTACTTTAATGACTTATTAACGCTTTTGTTGCAATATAACAAAAGCGTTAATGAGTCATTAAGTAACGACTACCAGTACTTGCTTAATCTAATTAGTTATTGTAATTACCATGTTAACAGCCCTTAAGCTCTGCATTGTGATTGGCTCATATGTCATCATTAGCTTATCAAATTCATTACTAGTTGCAACTTGCTGCCCTATATATTTTAGTGTGTTTTGCAAATATTATTCAGTTGTAATTTCAACCTCTACCAAGTGTTGTCATTATGGCTTTCCGTGGGTTTTCTACTTATCTTGATCTTTATGTTGCTCTTCGTAATCATAAAGATCTTCGTGACTATGAAAATTTATGTAATACATTGAAGTCGAATAGTAACGTCCAGTTAAGTGAAAATGATGTGTCGGATCTAAAGAACTGGTGTCGACGATTTTGCTATCGGGTTTACTCCAAATGGGTGCAATCAAGAAGGACAGTCGACAAGTTCATGGACAAGAACAGAGAGTGGTTAAGTTCCGATATCATTTGGCCAAATTGCTTTAAGGAAAATATTGTTCACACTGAAGAAGCTAAAGATGAGACAGAAGAGGTAATCAGTCCATCAAAATCAGATGCATCAACTTCAACATTTAAATCTCCTCGAAAACGCTTTGAAGATTTATCCAGTAGACAGAAAAGAAGACGTGTTGATGAAAATATGGCTAGTTGCAGTCGTCCAGATGAGCTTTTACATACTGTTGAAAGTGCACTTAAGTCTGCCGGAAAAAATGATGTGGCCAGAATCATGAAGCATTTGCTGGGAAATCCTGAACATGTCTCAACCGTTCTGAATGTCCTGGAAACTAAACAGAATACTTTGCTTAGTGAAGTTCCTACTCACAAAGCACTTGCTCTTTACGTTCACATGCAGTTATCCAAGTGGCGTTACATCACACTTAGGGACTTTAGTTTAAAAGAAGGTCATGCGAAATATTCAAGCTATTACATGTTAGTGAAAGAAAAACTTAAGTGTTACCCGGCAAAAGAAGACGTAACTGTGACTGATACTTCAGCAAAGATACGACTCCAAGCCCTCCTTGATCTCACAGTTAGGAGGCTGATCGATTCACTTGAACCGAATTTTGATGCTGGTGAACAACTTGTGCTTCACAGTAAATGGGGTTTTGATGGAGCTTCAAGTCAAAGCATTTATCATCAAAGAACAACAACAAGTGAACAAGATTTATCCAGTGTATTTATGGCAAGTCTTGTACCTCTTAAGTTAGTGACTTCTAGTGGAAACACAATGTGGCAGAATGATCGGCCATCGTCAACCACATATTGTCGTCCGATTTCATTTACGTTTATGAAAGAAACGGAAGCAAATGTAAAGGCTGAAATGGATATATTTGAGACCGAGATTCGTGAACTGAACCCAACTGCTTGCGGCAATGCTACTGTTACGCACAATCTGTGGTTAACCATGATTGATGGTAAGGTACATTCAATCATATCGGGAACATCGGCAGCAGTATGTGATTTGTGCAAAGCTCGCCCAAGTGAGATGAATAATTTGGAAGAAGTGAGAACTAAACCTGTGAACGAAGATTTATACAAGCATGGATTTAGTTCGTTGCATGCTTGGATTCGGTCTATGGAGTGTTTATTACACATTGCCTACAGAATGGACATAAAATCATGGCAAGCAAAAGGTGACGATAATAAAAGAATTGTTAAAGATAAGAAAGAAGCTATTCAAGCTGCTTTCCGAAGAAACACAGGCTTACTTCTGGATGTTGTAAAGCAGGGTAGTGGCAATACAAACACTGGAAATACTGCTAGAAGGTTTTTTGCAAACCCTGAAACGACTGCGGAAATTACAAAATTAGACGTCAATTTAATTAGAAGACTCGCTGTAATTTTGCAATGCATTTCCTCAGGCGAAAAAATTGAAATCCAAAAATTCAAGTTATATTGTGGTAAAACAGCAAATTTCTTCGTACAGTTATATCCATGGTATAACATGCCATCAAGTTTGCATAAATTGCTGATTCATGGATCGCAGATAGTGGAACACCTATCAGTAGTGCCTATAGGTTTTTTGTCTGAGGAAGCATCTGAAGCAAAAAACAAGGATTTTCGTAAATTTAGAGAAACTCATACGCGAAAGCACAGTAGCATCGCCACTAATGAAGACATTCTTCATAATCTTCTTTTATCTTCCGATCCTCTTCTAACGAGCCTACGACCGAGGATGCCCAATAGAGTTAAAAAATCTTCATTTAGAGAACTGGACGATTTGCTCATACATGACCAGAGTGAATTGGAGCTTATTGACATTTCAACAGATACAATAGTTGGAGCAGTTTCGGAATGTAGTGACATTGAAGAAGATGACGACAATAATGATCATGATGTCGTTATTGATGAAGACGAAGAAAATATAGTTTAAGTCTTATAGTAATATAATTGTTAGTAACTTTAAGGTAGTATTAGTTTATTTATTTTTTATTATAATCAATATTTACAATTTAGTTATTAGTAATTGTTTTATTTTTTATTTATAAATTATTATAGGTTTAAGTGTAATTTATTTAAAGATTTAAATATATTTTACAGTGTTATATTATATAAATAAAAAAATTATAAATACGTATTTTCTTATTCATCAACATCATAAAACATTTCTTTTCTTTTTGATTTGTTATTGTTAATGCGATGTCACAACTCATTACCGATTTTTTTTTTTCAATATACATATAGAACTCACTAATGCACCTTTTCTTCATTTAACTTCTTATGTGTAATTCTTAGTAATTATAATAAATAATTAGATTAAGCAAGTACTGGTAGTCGTTACTTAATGACTCATTAACGCTTTTGTTATATTGCAACAAAAGCGTTAATAAGTCATTAAAGTACTCACAAATGCACCTGTTATTTAAGGAACTACTTAGTGATGACTAATTCTCAGTAATAAGTATACTTAATGTACCTCCATTCCATCAGTAATACAATAACAAAGATAGTTACTATAGGCAAAATATCTCGAAAGGGGCGCTCTGCGGGCACCATGTGTCCTTGAAGAAAACGTGGCATAAAATAGGTAAAAGACAGTAGTGAAAACCGCAAATCGAAACAAGGAGGGAATCATGAGATACAGACATTTTTGTGTTCGTTTCCATACAAAAATAACAGTTTTCATCGAATAGCTCCTAAAGTGCTGGTCAAATAAAAAAAGCGTAGTAACATTTTTTGTTGTTCTTCAATAGAGGAATGCAACTGTATATATTTTTTTTTTAAATTAAATACTTTTTTAATTTTTCATTCTATGTCCGACCTCTTGTATGGGGACGATCCACTGTGCGGCGCTAAGACGAACGCGCCGCGTCCCCGCACCCCCACTACTCGCGTAGAACGAAGGCGCGACGGCGGTTGTGGCTTTTTTCTTCGTTGAAAACGTAGTGCTTAAAATTGTGGCTTTTTAGAAAACCTAATTATTTGATAACCTGTGCGGTTTTTAATTGTTTTGTTAAACTGGTTATCTGTGGTATGACGAGCAGAATTGAATTATGCAATAAAAAAAGAAAGCCCTTATGTTCGTTAGGGCACTATTCGTAGGATACGACGATATATAGTTCAACAACATTATTTTATTTGTGTAAGTAGGTACCTATCTATTCATTTCAGTTGCTTCAAAACCTTTTATTTGACTACTTCAACGTTCGACGAAAATAAACTAAGTAGGTATATTACCTACCTACCATGTATTGTAAGTTAGTCACGTACACTTTCATCATTGGCCACATTGGCCATAGTCATACTCATACCGTCTGATATATTGACAGTTTATTGTTATATTATTAAATACAAACAGGCTGTGCCTTTACCCGTCTGGTTGATAAAAGACATCGCAAATGTTGAAACCATTCTTCAATCTAACTCCTCGGGGCTGCAGGGGTGCAGGGGTGCAGGGCTGTAGGGTTGCAGGGGTGCGTCCACTTGTCCCCAGCAGATGCATTGACATCATTTCGAAAGTAACAAGCATTGTAATTGTAATGGTGGATCCATTACACTAGCGGCGTACAATTACACCCGACCGACATGCAGACTCTAATATTGTGAGGGTAGGGTAGGTACTAGGTAGGTACCTACTTAATGAAAAGCATAATTTATCCATCTGCCAGCAGTACAATTCACCATAATTTTCAGTCTCTTGCTCTCTAGGCGACCTACACCTACTAATGAGCTGTCTGTGTCTGATACAATCCGTTTGAGCACTAACTTGAACTAACTTCGGAGATCGGACTCGGACTGCGCAACTCGAATGACATTAATTAAAGTAAGATATGCCTGCCTACCTATAAAGGTTATGAGAATATGTCTGATGTTCAGTGAGAGAAAGTAACCTATGCAAGAGTGTCCACTGTTCCGTGTTAGTATTAGTTAGTAAGTTAATTCAAACCATTGAATGGTGTCAACTGGATGTTTCTACTTTTGTGTTGTTAATTATTGTAATTGGTGTTTAGCGTTTTAATTAACTATAAATAAATAAACAGACATCAACTTTATTCGCACTGAAACAGACGGTTTAACGTACTTATACCTACATAGATACTCGTAGTTACAACGGGTATAGGAAACGTTTCACCTTTAAAATGTCAATCTACCTAAGTTTAGTGTGAAAGCAGGAATTTATAAACTATGAATTTCCATATTCTGCGGCCTGCAAGATATCCCTAATTACCTACTATATACTTCAAAATGAACGTATAAGTAGGCATTAGGTTAGGATAGGCGCTCGCTTCTATCTAACTAATTAAAGTTGAATGACACTATAACCGAGCCTGTATAATATATGTACTACTCTGTATTATATCTTTGAAACTTTAACTCTATGTAATAAATAATAAGCTCTGTATTTGTGTTTTATTGTAATGATGTTACTCTATGATAATTAGGTAGGATCGTTTCGCACATATGCAGTGTGACCAGATTCAGTATTTTAATACTTTTTCAGTATATTTCATCGATTTTTCCGAACATCAGTATTTTTTCAGGTATATTGCTAGCAGTCAGTATTTTTGGGTATATTTTGGTTGAAGTTATGGCAACACCGTAGTGACTGATCGTCTTTGCGACAATGTTTGCGGAATTCCCCGGAACGCGAACATTGGGGACTTTCCCGGATTTAGTTTATACCTATACATGTTATCTATGAGCAGAGATGAGTAAGTTACAGATATGACAAGAAAGACGGCCGTTGCTGGCGTTGTAGTATTGTAATACTACATATACAACTATCAATCAATACATAGTATTAATCAGACTTGCAGAATGTATGTTCGCCTAAAACCTTACAACTGCTGGACCGATTTTAATGCGGTTTGCACTATTAAATAGAGCGTAATTTCCAGATTGCATACATTCAAATTCGTTGTGTTTCATGAATATCAGTCTACCCAGACGAATTCGAGACGGACCGCTAGTTTATCTATAATTTTCAAAACAACGTCTAGTTTTTAAGTTTTCAGTTGCATGA
This sequence comes from Xestia xanthographa, assembly GCA_905147715.2. Classification (NCBI taxonomy): domain Eukaryota; kingdom Metazoa; phylum Arthropoda; class Insecta; order Lepidoptera; family Noctuidae; genus Xestia; species Xestia xanthographa. Next base: position 471,513 of record LR990652.1, on the reverse strand, counting down.
CTTCTATGTATACCGGTGTCGAATTCTGCATGCAAGCGCATATTTTCACAGATAAATTTAATAAAAACGGACCAAAGAAACAGATTTATAAACAAAAATATGTCAGCTATTTTAAAAACAAAGCAAGGTGTTATGGATGAAGGCGAAGGAGGTTGTGTAAAGTTTAATCCTTCGAAAAAGATGTTAAAATATAACTCTAACATTTATTGTGAGTATGAATAAATAAAACGTGTTAGGAAAATCAGTATTTTTATTGGTATATCTGTCCGAAGTAAGTCGGTATATTTCAGTATTTTTTTGAGGTGCCTCGGTATTTTCGTAAAATTTAATCTGGTCACACTGCACATATGTTAGAGAACAGTTCCAGTGTGCCAGTGTGTCTGTGCTCTGTGTGTCTGTGTGACTGTTTCACTGTAACAGTACTTGTCATGATCTTGTGTTGGTTAAACTAACACGTGATCAAGCACTTGCTAATTCAAGAATACAATTAGGTATCTACTTGTATTACTAAAGGGTCGGTCGATGGCAAAAGGCTTGTTATAACATGAGATTTAACTGCGAAATTAGGGTGTACTATAGATAGATAGGGTACACCTGTGAGTGTGCCTTAACCTTCAGAGATTGCAGGCATTTGCAAGCGTGATGTTACGGTTTCAATTATGTTTAAAGATTTTAATTAAAACCCAAATATAACTGCAAAACAGACTAGATACTAATCTAACAACACAGTAAACGAACATCATTCCGTGCCATGGGAGAGCCGCCTGGCCGCATGGGAGTGCCTCGGGGGCCTACGTCCGGTTGGTCCGGTGTTGAACGGCACTAGCGACTTGATTGAGCGCCCCACATCACTAGTGCCACAAAAACTAGGTATCGTTACTTTAAAGCTGTCCATTTCCAAGAAGGCTGGTACAGTGATCGTTACTCACAGACACACTGTACTCCTGGAGCCAGACCACGGCACATAAATAACGCACGGCTTTGTCCGGGAAACTTACATTTTTAACGCGGATACCCGGACACCGGACAAGGCAACACGGCGGACACGCGACATGATGTATGTGTTGAGGAATAGAGATGTCGCTGCTGATACCGTTACAGTGGAAGCGTCTTTAACTCTTTATCTCTTTAGAAAATGTGAGAAAGAAACGTCCGCGTCACCGCATCCGTAATAATGTACTCATAAATTGTAAAAGTAAAGAAAATATCCTGATAGAAGAAGCCTGCTAATGTAGTGCAGATTCTAAATGACAAATATTTATTTCACAAACTTGTAAAACTTATTCAAAAACATATTTCCTGGAACATGTTTTATAAATTTTCGAACACAATTTTTCGTTCATTGTCCTCGCGCTAGGCGGTGCGTTGAGGATGCGCGGGTGACGAGTAGTGCGGTGTGAGGTGTCGGGGCTAGGTAAGACAGGGGACTGGGGAGTTGAAAGAATACCACCGCTGTGGCTCTGGATGAAACAACAAGCTTTTCGACCATGCTCGCGTTGACGATAGACGGGCCGGGAAGGGTCCTCGTAAGTGAGACTCCTACTTGTTATAACGTAACGAACCTAGTGACGCATCCAGCAAATGTGAGCTGATGTGCAATACATATCGGTAATATTCTCTAAAAGTTTGATTCAAAATCAGCATGAAAGTTACATGTAGGGTAGAGTCGGGGCGCAGCGCCAACATTCTAAACTTTTGCGCGATCAGTTCGTGGATTTGATTTTCAAGAGGAATAGTTTTGTATTTAACTAAGTAATATAAATAAGAAACAGATGCAAGTCTAGCCGTGCGACTGTCATTACTTTGGTGCGAATTTGGATTCACTCAGGCCCTAACATGTGCCCTAACTAGCAGATAGCTGTTAGGATACTTCTTGTAGGGATGTTACGGAGCTTCGACTCCGACTCCGACTTGTCGGAACTTCCGATTGATCTTACACTACACCTCCGGTTCCGACTTCGGTTCCGATAATAAAAATAAATAAATAAAATAAGCCTTTATTGCTGTTTTAAAACCGATCGTCAGTAACAAATGTTAATGTAATTATTGTAAAACAGCAATAAAGGCTTATTTTATTTATTTATTTTTATTATCGGAACCGAAGTCGGAACCGGAGGTGTAGTGTAAGATCAATCGGAAGTTCCGACAAGTCGGAGTCGGAGTCGAAGCTCCGTAACATCCCTACAAGAAGTATCCTAACAGCTATCTGCTAGTTAGGGCACATGTTAGGGCCTGAGTGAATCCAAATTCGCACCAAAGTAATGACAGTCGCACGGCTAGACTTGCATCTGTTTCTTATTTATATTACTTAGTTAAATACAAAACTATTCCTCTTGAAAATCAAATCCACGAACTGATCGCGCAAAAGTTTAGAATGTTGGCGCTGCGCCCCGACTCTACCCTACATGTAACTTTCATGCTGATTTTGAATCAAACTTTTAGAGAATATTACCGATATGTATTGCACATCAGCTCACATTTGCTGGATGCGTCACTAGGTTCGTTACGTTATAACAAGTAGGAGTCTCACTTACGAGGACCCTTCCCGGCCCGTCTATCGTCAACGCGAGCATGGTCGAAAAGCTTGTTGTTTCATCCAGAGCCACAGCGGTGGTATTCTTTCAACTCCCCAGTCCCCTGTCTTACCTAGCCCCGACACCTCACACCGCACTACTCGTCACCCGCGCATCCTCAACGCACCGCCTAGCGCGAGGACAATGAACGAAAAATTGTGTTCGAAAATTTATAAAACATGTTCCAGGAAATATGTTTTTGAATAAGTTTTACAAGTTTGTGAAATAAATATTTGTCATTTAGAATCTGCACTACATTAGCAGGCTTCTTCTATCAGGATATTTTCTTTACTTTTACAATTTATGAGTACATTATTACGGATGCGGTGACGCGGACGTTTCTTTCTCACATTTTCTAAAGAGATAAAGAGTTAAAGACGCTTCCACTGTAACGGTATCAGCAGCGACATCTCTATTCCTCAACACATACATCATGTCGCGTGTCCGCCGTGTTGCCTTGTCCGGTGTCCGGGTATCCGCGTTAAAAATGTAAGTTTCCCGGACAAAGCCGTGCGTTATTTATGTGCCGTGGTCTGGCTCCAGGAGTACAGTGTGTCTGTGAGTAACGATCACTGTACCAGCCTTCTTGGAAATGGACAGCTTTAAAGTAACGATACCTAGTTTTTGTGGCACTAGTGATGTGGGGCGCTCAATCAAGTCGCTAGTGCCGTTCAACACCGGACCAACCGGACGTAGGCCCCCGAGGCACTCCCATGCGGCCAGGCGGCTCTCCCATGGCACGGAATGATGTTCGTTTACTGTGTTGTTAGATTAGTATCTAGTCTGTTTTGCAGTTATATTTGGGTTTTAATTAAAATCTTTAAACATAATTGAAACCGTAACATCACGCTTGCAAATGCCTGCAATCTCTGAAGGTTAAGGCACACTCACAGGTGTACCCTATCTATCTATAGTACACCCTAATTTCGCAGTTAAATCTCATGTTATAACAAGCCTTTTGCCATCGACCGACCCTTTAGTAATACAAGTAGATACCTAATTGTATTCTTGAATTAGCAAGTGCTTGATCACGTGTTAGTTTAACCAACACAAGATCATGACAAGTACTGTTACAGTGAAACAGTCACACAGACACACAGAGCACAGACACACTGGCACACTGGAACTGTTCTCTAACATATGTGCAGTGTGACCAGATTAAATTTTACGAAAATACCGAGGCACCTCAAAAAAATACTGAAATATACCGACTTACTTCGGACAGATATACCAATAAAAATACTGATTTTCCTAACACGTTTTATTTATTCATACTCACAATAAATGTTAGAGTTATATTTTAACATCTTTTTCGAAGGATTAAACTTTACACAACCTCCTTCGCCTTCATCCATAACACCTTGCTTTGTTTTTAAAATAGCTGACATATTTTTGTTTATAAATCTGTTTCTTTGGTCCGTTTTTATTAAATTTATCTGTGAAAATATGCGCTTGCATGCAGAATTCGACACCGGTATACATAGAAGTCATGCAACTGAAAACTTAAAAACTAGACGTTGTTTTGAAAATTATAGATAAACTAGCGGTCCGTCTCGAATTCGTCTGGGTAGACTGATATTCATGAAACACAACGAATTTGAATGTATGCAATCTGGAAATTACGCTCTATTTAATAGTGCAAACCGCATTAAAATCGGTCCAGCAGTTGTAAGGTTTTAGGCGAACATACATTCTGCAAGTCTGATTAATACTATGTATTGATTGATAGTTGTATATGTAGTATTACAATACTACAACGCCAGCAACGGCCGTCTTTCTTGTCATATCTGTAACTTACTCATCTCTGCTCATAGATAACATGTATAGGTATAAACTAAATCCGGGAAAGTCCCCAATGTTCGCGTTCCGGGGAATTCCGCAAACATTGTCGCAAAGACGATCAGTCACTACGGTGTTGCCATAACTTCAACCAAAATATACCCAAAAATACTGACTGCTAGCAATATACCTGAAAAAATACTGATGTTCGGAAAAATCGATGAAATATACTGAAAAAGTATTAAAATACTGAATCTGGTCACACTGCATATGTGCGAAACGATCCTACCTAATTATCATAGAGTAACATCATTACAATAAAACACAAATACAGAGCTTATTATTTATTACATAGAGTTAAAGTTTCAAAGATATAATACAGAGTAGTACATATATTATACAGGCTCGGTTATAGTGTCATTCAACTTTAATTAGTTAGATAGAAGCGAGCGCCTATCCTAACCTAATGCCTACTTATACGTTCATTTTGAAGTATATAGTAGGTAATTAGGGATATCTTGCAGGCCGCAGAATATGGAAATTCATAGTTTATAAATTCCTGCTTTCACACTAAACTTAGGTAGATTGACATTTTAAAGGTGAAACGTTTCCTATACCCGTTGTAACTACGAGTATCTATGTAGGTATAAGTACGTTAAACATGCCCTAACATGTGCCCTAACTAGCAGATAGCTGTTAGGATACTTCTTGTAGGGATGTTACGGAGCTTCGACTCCGACTCCGACTTGTCGGAACTTCCGATTGATCTTACACTACACCTCCGGTTCCGACTTCGGTTCCGATAATAAAAATAAATAAATAAAATAAGCCTTTATTGCTGTTTTACAATAATTACATTAACATTTGTTACTGACGATCGGTTTTAAAACAACAGCTTGTCCTTCGACAAAGGCCTCCTCCAAAGACTTCCACCTATCTCTGTCTCTTGCAATTCTGGTCCATTCTGGACCGGCGGCTCTTTTGAGATCATCTTCCCAGCGTTTCATTTGTCTACCTTTACTTCTTTTACCATCCCTGGGGTACCATTCTGATATTAGTCTAGTCCATTTCTCATTCCTCTCTCTCAGCATATGTCCTGCCCATTTCCATTTAAGTGTTTTGCATACTTTATTCACATCTCTAAATTTAGTTACATTTTTAATTTTGCTTAATCTTATTTTATCTCTTCTTTTTACTCCGATTACACTTCTCTCTATTCCATTTTGACATACTATTATTTTATTGTTTAGTTTCTCTGTTAATGACCATGTTTGACAACCATATGTTAAACATGGCAAAATACAGGTGTTATATACTTTTCTTTTGTCTTTAATTGGCATGTCTTTATTTTTCATAACTTCGCTGAGGGACCAAAATCTTTTCCATGTGTTAGCGATTCTTCTGTCAATTTCTTTGTGCATAGGTTCCGATACTTAGGTATAAATCGGAGGTCGTCATTTAATTTGCTAACTGTTATACAAATGTGATTATTTTTATTTGTGATACCTATACAGGGTGTAAAAGACCTCATCACGAAGCCGTCAGCCAAGCATTCTGTACATCAAACTAAGTAACTTTACGCAAAAATTATTGCTGGGAAACTATTTTTTTGGGGTGAAAAATCATGTTTTGTGGTAGAACTCAATATAACGCACTCAAAATTTAAACTTTTACTTTAAACACCTTCCGGTTCCGACTCCGAAAAACCTAAAAAATCCGACTCCGATTTCGGTTCCGATAAAACCACCTCCGTAACATCCCTACTTTCTTATGCCAACATCCTAACGAAGTACGACTACGTTAGTAACTAACATAACGTTACTACAGCACATGCTTACGTATTACATAGTATTCGTACTCGCAGGTAACTCTAATAAAGTACCTACATTCCTTCAGCAGTTTTATGGGCAAATAGCAAGTCATAAATGCGATACGATCCGAGATAGTTCTCATTGCTCAACTCTTGTTGGACTATATCCGGCACAATGCGGCCGGCGCGGCGCGGTTTGCAAAGTATTCACATCTCAATTCTCACGTAATGGCTGTGGGCTGGCGATATTACCCTCATCACGTCAAACAGGTGACGTATATAAGTGGAATTACTCCAATTTCACTACACAGCACTAATCAGCTACTTCACTCTGTATGACTGCCCCGCTGTGGGAATAGTAATTACCCGCTTTGTTCAGAGCGCTGAGCTACAAAGGTAGCAGACGCGAGTAAATAAAAGCTAAAATACGAACATTACAGCAGTTATCCGCGCATAATAACGAGGATATTAGTGAAATTTGAATAATTTGTTATGACTCGTTATGACTGTTGCTAGTTTGAACGAGCTCGCTTGTAAGAGTTGGTTGCGCACGCCAGCCGCCATCGCACCGCCTGCACCGCGGGAGACCGGGGGTGTGGGGCGGAGGGGGGGGGGGGGGGAGCAGACGTGCGCTCACAAATTAATGCTTAAAATATTTAATTAATCATCTCCGGCTTAATGATGCGTCTGCTGGGCGTTACCATGACGATCCACAGTATTACCACTTAGGGTCAGCTCACACCGAGACGCAACGCTGCGCGCAGAGCGACTCAAAATATAACTTTATTTACTACACGATCAGATACACATTTCTTTGTCGAGGCGCAGTGCTGCATGGTGCAACGTATTCTGAATTCTCACAATGAAATAATTATGTTTCTTTCCGTGTAGTCCGACCCTTAGAGGTCGTAGAGAGCCGTGAGGCGGCACGGTAGGGAACGTGATCGGCTCTTAGTCACGACTTTAGAATTCAATCTCCTTTGATCGTCTGCGCTGCGCTTTGCGCGCGACGCCGCGCGTCGCGCTGAATACGTTCACATTTTTTCCTTAGAAACGCTTTCGATTCTACAAACCTATGCAGGAAAAATACTCGGAACACAAACAAAATGTTTTACGACTACACCCATTCGCGTTTGGCACATAAAACAATATTACTGCAGTTGCCAGTTGCGACCATTTTAATTACTTTCTGTAAACAAAGTCGTTCCATCCTTACGACGACGACGCGACGATCAGGCGCTGCAAGGAGTCGTATTGGGAGAGGTTGCAAATTGCTTACCGTATGGGGTAAGAGGGAGCACTTTACTACCTACAGCTACATAGTTATCCCTGGGTAGCACAAAATACGTAACAAAATGCACGCTAGGTGTGTAAATAGTTTTGGATTTCGGGTAACTTTAAACGAGTCCCAACGTAGAGGAAATTTCCTAGCTATGTCGCTGATTACATAAAGTAGTATCGCGAGTGCTCGGCTGCTGGCGACGCGCGACGCGCGACGATTGACTCCTAACGACTCGATATAAAACGGCTCAGCCGTAACTAGAGCCTCAGACGAACAATTCTATAGCTTTTAACGGTCATAATAAAAGGAGAAAGCCCATAAAGTGCGAAATATAAAACGCTCGCCGTAAAAAGGTAAGTTAAATAAGTTTATTGCGCGCCGTTACTTTAATTTGGACCTCCCGAGGTACCTAATGTGCCTGTAGCCGTAGGTAATACGGTGCTCCGCCTAACAATGGTGTGAGAGCATGAACAATGGTAGTGGTATGGGTATGGTGTACTTTGTCGGCCCTGTTACGTGTTAAATATCAGGCATTGTCCTTTAAATAACACGTCGCCTTTTTACCTTCATGTTTTTTTCACAATAGCGTTCGCGTGAATAGTCGTGTCGCAGTCGTACTCGTACAAGTCGTGCAGCTACTCGTATTCGTGTACCATTAGAAATATAAGTTGCGAAATTGCTTTTGTGCAGACGTGGAGCCGCCTTGGATGCAATAAAGCCCTTACAGAATAGTTGGCAAAAGTCGATAAAAGTAGCTCGGAGTCGAAACGACCTAGAAACTAAAAGAATCCCTACAGGCTCTCGCAAGACTTGCATGCGATGGCTGCGTTGTGTTACTATGTACTGTGTGCTGATGTGTAAGTAATGGCTTGGAATGGAGCCGCGGCCGGCTTCCTCCCGGTGTGCTGGATGTAAATGGGTGCCAAGCCAATGACGACGTTATAGAAATAGTCGCCTTGATCGAATTGGACCTTTTCCGGGGGGAGGGGGCGGGGTTCACGGGTTCGCTTATTTTAAGGTTATTTACGGTAATGTTTACCCTAATTGCATTTATCACATCCGACGGAATTTAGGGTGTTCTTAGATGTTATTGAGCGATACTTTCTGCCATAAACTACCCAACTAGCAAAATCAGTACTTATAACTCTCCCAAGACTACTTTTATTTTTACTTATAAATTGTTTATAATACGCTACAAGGCTGGATTTGGGCGCAATTATAGGAGCGTTTATTTCCATAACTATCTTATAATCAACTTATTAAATGTTACTGAGCCATTTAATTATACTTGAGGAAGCGCAATAGCTTCTATAATGATCTGAGACTATAATTACAAGTACAAACGCTCTTGTTAATATCCGACATAGGTATCTTACTAAAGCAACCTTGTTTATAATGCACTGCTAATGTTAGTTATTAGTTGTAAGTATTTTCTTTGTTCAGGTTGTTTTGTAGTAACGCTGGGCTTGGGGCTTGCAATATCCGTTCATTTTTACTATCCGGATAATACGGATATCAATTTTTTACTATCCGGATTATCCGGATAATGCGGGTACTACGGATATTTTTTATTCTAAATAAAACTAATAAACTTTTGTAACACGTTGTAGTCAGTCTCTCAAGCAAAATGACAAAGAAATAATAAACTATACCAATATTTCAAGTAACAATCACATAAGAAAACTAGTTCACTCTCTAAAATTATACAATAAAAACCCGATACCGCAAAAATAATTTGTATCTATTCTTCTCATACTTAAAACAATTCCAATTAAAAATGAGATCTTACATTTATCACAAAATCCTAATCAAATCAACCTATTTAAAACATAATAATTAATTAATATCACTTTAAAACAAGAACTGGTTTTAAGTGAGAACCGACCGTGCGTGCGATACAATACAATACAATCTTGAAAATACGTGCAGTATGGATGTAAGTTTAACTTTAACAAGTGGTCAATGTTGTTATGATCTCTTTATATTTATTTATTTAGCTATGTACTTTGCAGATTGCAGATGACAGCTTTTTTTAAATATTTAAAATAGAAATACAACTATCCGTATTATCCGAAAAATTTGGATAATGATGCATGTAAAATCCGGATTTGAAAATCAGCGGATGTCCGGATAATACGGATATCCGGATATCCGGATTGCAAGCCCTAAGTAACAAAATGTTTAGTGGTAAATACTTAATAAAAACGTAAGTTTCTATTACTATAATTTTGTATTATTGTAGAATAATAATTACAAAATATATTTTATCGTAAATAGTGTATGAACTCGTGGGGAAGTCATTTTTACTGTAAATATGTACCTACCACCGCAATTTAGTTAGTTTTTACAATCCCCTTCGAAAAATAGCACATTAGTATATTAATTGTTGTAAATAAAATATTTCATCAATTCTTGTGAGCATTCGCCATATTTTAAAATTGCTCTTCATTAAGTACTTTGTAGAACTTTTTAAGTAAATTTGTACTTGTAGCAAGTAAGTTAGTACTTTATAGATAAATTAGTACTTATAGCAGTTTCAGTCCAGAAAACTCGCCTCCATTTTAAAACAAATTAGGGTTTCCTTGGAATATACCTGCTAATGTTTGAATTTACTTTTTTTAGGATTTAATTAACAAGATGGTTGTATTTCTTTTAAGTGGGGTAATATTACTTAATATTTTGTTCAAAATAGTAGATAGTTCGTTCATGGCTAGGTGAGGTATATTAAATTTTATAGCCCCAGCTTTGCATATCTTTAAGCAATTCAAGATTGTTTTGTTTTGTTACTTCCTGATCTTGTAGGTTTACTGATAAAGTTATTGATCTGTAGCTTATAAGCTGTTTTGATCATGAAGCGCTCTTATCAAGTACTATTAGATTTAAAAGAGTCTTGAGCAAAACTATAACGGCGCAAACTGATAGTGATCTCAGCTAAGTAAGTTATAATATCTTGTTCACTCACAAAATTCTACTATAGGATCAAAATGTTATTCTAGATTATTTAGTTTTACTGTAGACAATTATAAGAGACTTATTTCTAAAAGTGTCCTATAAGATAATCTTGTAGCTCACCACAAGACTGAGATATAACACCAAATGCACTTGAGAATATCTACGCTTGTGAAATGCTATTATTAGTAAAAATGTCCTATACATATCTTATAAGTAAGTCATGTAGCTAACTACAAGACTACAAACTACAAAACTATAAGACCGAGATATAAAAACTAATGCGCTTGAGTATGTTAAGGCTTGGCAAATTCTATTATAAGTTAAATAGTCTATCGCAATACCTTTATAAGAACGTTATTAGTAATTATAGACTAATAGTCTTTTTTATAGGATTACTTTGCTAGTTGGGTAACTCATACAATATCTACACACGTTATTGAAACACCTCACCGCATTACCGGTGGGTCTTCTTCTTTGGAACTTTACACCGAGTTCCCGGGTTTAGGGTTATTCTAAATTCTAAGCAAACCACAACAAAGTAAGTATATTGCAAATGAGATGTGTCGTCAGCTCGTCTAGTAGTCTATGCTTTACAGCCAGGAATAAAACGAAATAGTCGCGCGGTGGGACTGTGGAAGTAGTTCCGAATAGTTGCGGCTGCGGCTGGCGGACGCAGAGTGCAGCGCCGGGCGTAGGGATGCGCAAAATTTGTGTCAGTGAAAAGAAATGATTGAAGTATATCTTTTCGCTCAATGAAGTAGTCCGTTCATTTAGTTCAGTAGTTCATTTAGTTCAGTGAATCAGAACGAGTCGTGAGTTCGAGACGGGCAACAGTGTGATTGACAAGTTACGAAGAATGATGCACTCCATCACGTAAATAGAGGAACTGTGACGACATAACGTGTGTTTTTTTTTTTTTTTTTATGTGACATTGACTTTGATTTGATTTCTTTGACATTGTAATTCTGATTTGTTGACATTGTATTTATTATTATTTTGTTTTTATTATTATTGTTAAATTCTTATGTTAAATTGTGATTTGTGATTGTGTTTTTGTGATCTCGTGTTTCGTATAATTGTCATATGGGAGAACCTGAAATAAATGGATTTTATTTATTTTATTTTATAACACATAACCACACAAATGGCTATTTTATAGATTAAAGAGGTATTTTATGACGTCAGGTATCGTTGTGTAGTTTGGCAGTCGTGCTAATGGGCCCCTTCTGCAGTAATACACTTTTACCGTCAGACGCTACCACGACAGACAAAAAAAAAATTCAAAAATTAAAAAACCCGACTGCGTAAAAACTAACTAATAACTTTAAATAAAAACTGAAAAGAATAAAACAAGTTCAGGAAACAGGACAAATTGACTGCAACAGTCGGGCGGGACCCATAATGGATGTAGATAATGATTTTAGTCTAGATTATTACATGGGTCCCGACTGTTGCAGTCAATTTGTCCTGTTTCCTGAACTTGTTTTATTCTTTTCAGTTTTTATTTAAAGTTATTAGTTATTTTTTACGCAGTCGGGTTTTGTTAATTTTTTTTTTTTAATTTTACAGTTTTTGTAAGTAAGTACTTAGATATACCTACCATTTTAAAATCCGCATGATGAGCCCTTTATCGAGCCGTGGAGAGCGCGCCAAACAATTATACGTACATACAATCATACATACATATACATAGGTACCTCCTTCCTCCTTCTGGTGCAGTCGGGTAGTGGGGAATTTTCCAGTGACGTTTGTCACAACGCTTCAGTATATATCAATAGATGTCGCTGATCAGTCTTAGGAATATTTGTTAAGCGGCGTTCTAGTAAAATCCAATGAAAAAAGTATTTATTACGTACCTATTATATTATAGGTCAATGGTAAAATCTTTTAGCAGGGCAAGAAAAAACTCTTCTAGACACAACACATGTCAAACTCATTGTATAAGTAGTAAAATTTATTTATTATTCATTGTTGTATATAAAGTGAGAACTGTAAAGAACCTTTTTTCTGTGAAACATTTTTAACCTAAAAAGTCTACTGTTCTTTTGCATCACTGAACTGAACTACAATTGTTCTTCTGAGTGTTTTTGCGTTACGTTTAAACTCGTGGTGCGTCGAGTCGAGCTTAGGTTCCTCCGTACTTCAGTCAAGGCTTTTTTGACATAAAAACAAGCCATTTTATTATTTCCAATATTGATCAGCGCCACCTAGTTCGTTCATAAAAAGCACTGGAAAATTCCCCATTACATTCCCAAAGTATAGATTAGAACACAATTAACGAAACCAATACAAAGAACATTGAACCTGAATGTCATGTTTTTCTCGTTGCCAAAGACTCTTTTGGTCAACAACAATTTACGAAGCCCCAAACACATCTTTTCATAGATTCGTTAAAAATATTTGTTTTCGGGGGAAAATTACCAGGAAATAAAATGTAGAAATATCACCTTTCGTTTGCTAAAACTTTCCACGGAAAACACGTGGTGGCGTGCGCCTTGGGGTTGACAGCGGGGGAACCACACTGTATTATATGAATACAAATTTATATTGATTTATTTATTAAATTTATATTTTTTTACAAATTTATTTATTTTTCAAAGATGTATTTTGTACGACTGTGTATTTTGTACGCGCGGTTCCGATCCCAAAATGTAAGTACGTAAGATTCCCATTTCGGAAGAAAAGTTCATACAACATTAGCAGAAAAATCCGAACATTTAACTTTAAATCTTTGTTTTCAATATTCTTTCATCATCATCTGTCTAGCCCTTTTCCAGTCAGCTTCCAGTCTAACCGAATGCAGCTGAATACCAGTACGTTTCATGGAGCGACTGCCTATCTGACCTCCACAACTCAGTTAGTGCTGGGTTGGCTTTCTAAAAAAACCTGGACATGTAACACGACCAGCTCAAGTCCAGACGAGAGGACAAAAGCCCGGACATGCCGGATAAATACAGACGGTTAGAAACCCTAAGTGAGTATCGGTATTCACTTATCTGTGAATAGCTTAAGATCGGGCTCGAGTTATTTCTATGTACCTAAGTCTTACTCGATCATAAGCAGTTTTCAGATCTCAGAACCATGAAAGCAGGAACCTTCAGTAATTCTCGCCATGGCGGTGAAGCTCGCAACACTGATACCCGTGAGAGCGCTTGTTTAAACAGCTTCCTTGCGCCTGCAAACATGTGTATACACAGTACCTATAGTACATAGTATATAGGCAGATTAGATTAGATTGATTCGATTAGTCTCCGTGTGTTTGTTTGTGCACATGTGTACTGTCACGAGTCGCAAGTCGCGAGCAGTCGAGCACATCGCATGCGATGGGAAGCGTTTTGTGGATGTTTAGACGCCATCGCCACTCGATTACGCTGTTACGAAGTTAAGCAAGTAAATGCCAGATTAGCACACGATTTTTTTGATGCAGTTCAATTGTTCAAACGAGAGAACTACTGAACGTTTAAAACATTTACACAGTATCACATCCCAAAATGAGATCTTAGTAGATCATGGTTTACAGAAGTAAAATTTGACGATTATGGATATTGTCGAGCTAGGACGAAAACAAGTAGAAAACAGGAACTGTGGTCACAGAGAGTAGACCTGATTTTGACGCTTCTTTTTAACATTTGATATTCTAAAGAATCTCTTCACTTTATAAATAAAACACCTACCATGAAGCAAAGGCGTGTAACAGAAGAAAGAAATCCCGTCTCCACTTGCACGAGACTCTGTACACTGTCCGTACGGTGCGATATTCCGGGAAGGGACACGTTCAAGCTGTGTGCAAACACCTTTACTTCGCTTTGTGTGTTATGCCCCGGTGAGCGGTCAGGTTACATTGTTAGTGGGTCCCACCGACCCTACCTCACCTTGAATACATAGAAAAATATTATTCAATTATCTCGAGATAAGGTTTACGTGAGATAAGTCCATGGTTTTCTAAAGAAACTTGTTTTCTTTCTTATGCCTTTCTTAGAGCTCAATGATTTATTCTTGGTTCAGACGGTTGGTTTGCTTTTCTCCACACCTTGTGTCATAGCGAATGATGATAGTAGGGTTGATAGTAAGTTACATCGTGTCTGCTAATTACATCTGCAATCATTAATCTGTCTAAATCCAAGCGTAACGGTAACTCGCCATCGCCCTGAGGCCCGCTCTAGGTAAGTACATGTTCACGGCTGTTAAGCTCTACAATCTTCGCTGGGCTATAGTGGCTCGTGATAAGTTTAGTTTCATTATCCTGTGTATAGGAAGTTTGAACCCCAAACGTTAACTCCACAGTATAATTTATACATTCCTATAAAAAAGCCAATCTCCACCCACCATCGCCACCTTCACTCATTATGTACGCTTTTTTAACTGAAGGAAAATGTTCGAGTCATCTTCGGCGCGTCTATTAGGTTCATTCATAACGGTTTCGATCCAAAATCGATTATTGTGATGTGTAACGGACTTCTTTTGTTAGGCACAAAATGGAAAATACCTTCAAGTTTCAGAAATGTACAGTTTCAATCAATAAAACTTAGCCGTGGCCATACCAGACTCAATGCTCGACTAGGCCTCCAAAAGTTAACATAGCAACCTTAGCACCTATTACTGTATTATATCAGTTAAGTGCCGCTGTCCTCACCAAGTATTCGGTTTTCTAGGAAATTAACAGTACCTGGTCGATATAATTTAAACAATCAACAACAAAAAAAAGCCAAAGATCAAATAGCGTGAAACCACGTCACAAGTCAGAAGGTTGTGGATTCGAATCCGCCACAGCGCAACCATAGCGGTCAGAAGTTTGTCAGGCCGGCCCGTCATACTTGAACAACTAAATGTTATGTTTTTGTGGCTTCGCGACCTTAACAACAAGTTAACAGCTTTCTTTAAAGTGAAAATATATTGTGCAAATTGCAATTATTTTAACGACAAGGTGTTAAATTCATGGCTGCAATATAGCTAACGGTATAGCAGAATATAAGTGCTATAAACAACACGATCCGTCTCATAAAACTCTCCCACCATTACGAGAGCTTTCAATGCAAAATGCTGACAATGCATAAGATGGATCGAAGAGCAGTGAGTGTGTGGACTGCTGTGGACGGACCCGGACAATGGGACACTGCTGGGATACGGACACCGGACAGCGGACAGCACTTCGGAGACATCATTATTTACAAACTAGTGCTGCAGAACACTGTACATACTATACTGATATATATATATATATACTGTACTGATTTCTTTCTACACCTGCACCGGTCCACAATACTACAATGACGACTACGAGTTGAAAGTTGGAACAAAGTCTGCAGGTTCTATACGGAAAGAGGAATATTATTAATAATAGAAGCCATCTGTGGCCATGGCCAACTATCATATAAAGTCAGACAAACATCTTATGTGGAATGGTAGGTACCTGCGCCATTTTGTCCTGTACGCAATGTAATATCTATCTTCTATGTGTACCCACGTCTTGCGTGCCGGGACTATCAAATTATCAATAACATCGCTTGCCTAAGGGCAGTACACTGGCTGACAAACATTTCGTTAGGGTAGTATAATGTCGTGGCTCCCCCCCCCCCCCCCCTCCCTTGCTGCCGCTCCCTTCACCCGCGCCGCCCCTCGCCGCTTTGATCTCTCTGTTCTTAATTACTGGCTTCTAAAAAATCCGGCGCAAGTTTTATGGAAGTTATAAACGTTACCGCACCTCTCACACAGGGGAGACAAGTCAGTAGGACTGAACGAGCACGAGCACTCATAGACCTTCAAGAATTTAACACAGGACGGTTCTATTTGTTGCTGATGTCATTTTTTATTTATACATATTTATATACAGACAGACCTATGAGCTAGCACACAGTGAAATTCGAAGTTTTGAAATGAAGTAACTCGATTAAACCGGTTACGGTATCGGTTATTATAAACTATCACAATATAGTGAACTGTAACGAACCTTCTGTACTTATCTAGCGGTTGGCCGCACCCGCCGCCGCCGCCGCCGCTCCGCCGCGATCGATCCTAATGAGATATTTTAAATACACTGTACCTGTAGGCCGGGCCGGGGCCGGGGCCGGATACAGACACAAAGTGAATACCGCCGCGTGTAGCACAGCGCAGGCACACGTATACATATGGACAGTACGGAAACTACCTACAAACGCTCGAAACCGCACACTCACACAAACATGCGCATCGACGGGCCCCTAGGCGGACGTTGCGGTGCTGTCAGTAGTGCTTGTCGCGCCGAGACGAGTGGTCATGTATAAGTTTATAACTCCCAATCCTTTAAAAAATACCACGAACGTATTGCGCGGTTTTCCAACAGTTTATTTAAACTCAGTAGTTTAAATAAACTGTTGGAAAACCGCGCAATACGTTCGTGGTATTTTATAACCCCAGTGGGTTAGAGAGTAGGGCCCTACTCTGACGAGCGCACGAAATGTTATCCTTATCATCCAACCGCGGTTCGCTCCCGCCAGAACGTGTAAAAGGTTGCGCCGTAATGACAAAGTTAAAGATCTGTAGTTCTACAAGTTGTGTGTATTCCGTGTTTGAACTATCGTCTTTTGTTGAGAATAACCGACTCCATAAGATAACCTATTTAAATTGTATTTGTATGTAAGCTAGTTATTTCAATTCGATTGATTGATCACAACAGAATAAAAATGTTTTAATAAAAAAAAACAATATCACCAACATGGAACAACCTATGGCTTCAATGGAGCGTAGGTAATTAACAACAACTAGGCTTAGTTTGGGTACTGTCCATATTTATACTGTGGCGCAGGCCTGAGGGAGACTGACCACTATGTAGAGCAGGCTAAGGCGCGAGCACAGAGCACAGACCTGCCATTACTCGTGCTCGTGCGATACGCGAGCACATGTGTACCTATTATAGCCTTAGGACGAACCGTTCCTCTAAGCAAATATTTGTACCGAAAGAACTTTGAGTAATATTTCTCGTTTATTCCTTGAAATCTTACTTAGTTGAACAAATACAAGATGAAGACTTTACTTTTAGTGGCTATTATTAGATTACTGAGAAAATCTTTACCTGAAACCATCGCAATAAGAAGAGCTGAAGACCGCTTCTTAGTAGGTACATAAGTAATACTCTTTGCTACGTACTATTCCAGTACATAAGCCGGGCAAGGCTCCGCTTATAGTAATTTATAATTAAATAGCGTCCTAAGTCTCGGTGAAGCTCTAGTAAGCTAAGTACTCGCAGCGGCGGCGGTCGGCAGCTCCAGTACAACGTAATGTAATCCATCACACTACACCTCGGCAGGATTCCACTTACATAACGCTATTCATTCTCCGTTCTACGTAAACCCTTTCTGATTATAATCTAATCCCGAATGCTAATCAATAGGGACTTAGCTTGAGCCCTTTTATCGTCAGAACCAGCAGTTGAACTATTTAAACGGCAGAATTATTTATTATTGTCGACGTTCTCTTATTCTCCTAATGTATGTAAATCCCCATTAAAATAACGTTCTCACGAAATGTAATCGATATTTAATTGAATTGGGCACTGTTCTCATAAAACTCGGGAACTTGTTTCAGTAATCTTTAATACTGATCTGGAAATAACAAAACATAAAAGTTATGTGCTTTTTAATGAAAATAACTCGTAAAAAGTAAAATTATTATTGAACGATAGCTCAGACGGATAAGGTACGGACGTTCGATCTCAGTTCTAAATGATCATATTCGGTATTTTCACTTTTGTTACATTTAATATCAAACTACATACAGCTATTTCAGAACAAACTATGTACAATGGATAGTTGGAAATGCATCCTCGAAAGTCATTAGCAAAACCGTGCTGTTTGGGTCTCTGCCCAGCACTCACGCGTTACCGGCGCACTTGGCAGGACTTGGCTTGATAGTAGGTACGGCCATACCCAAACCTGCCAAGTTCCGACTGCACGAGACGAGCACAGAGCACAGATGACATCTACTTATATTTTTAGACTATCTGTTACTCACTAATTATTTTTCTGCTAAGTCGTTAAGACACATGCGTCATCTTGATATTCTAATGAATGGTGATATCAATGCAATGCGGTCGACGTGTTGTTCAGCAACATTAACGTAGGCAATGGAAAGCCCCGTTTGATTACAGCTACCTAGTTCCACTGGTTTCCTAGTATTGACTTCATTTGGGTAAAAATACGTGACGTCATCACGTGATAAACAACTTTAATCAGATTATTTAAAGCCAGTTTCAAGTGAAACGCGTTTCTACTGAAACAATGGCTGTAAGCTATAAACCCACAGACAGCACTAAAATAAAGTATAAAAACATAGTAAGTGAGTGTAATGTAAGACTGCATTTTATTTCCCGACACATAACGATTTCTTGTAACATTATATTAGTTTTACGTGTTGTGCAATAAAGTGTCGCTTAAATTGTAATTTATTGCGGAATCACGATCATTTCTCAGATTGAATCAGAACTCCGCATAGTACTGTAGGACTCCTTGCGCGGAGGCTTGCAGACCGATTGTTAGCTGACAATAGTAGGCAGTGGTGCTAGACCTGGCGCCACCCCGTACCAGTCTAGGCTTCTTCAGTGACCTGAGTATTGTAGTTTCTGAGAAGTTACTTTCTTCGCACGAGCTGACGCCTATGGCCTGCTGTGGCACAGTTGCAGAATGATATATTATTTACAGCAGTTCCACCGACTTGTCGCCAGTCGGGGGCAGGCGAGCCCCTGGCAGCGGCTCGGCGGCGGCGGCACGGCGCGGCGGGGCCCATTCTGATAACCTTTCGATTCCATTGATTTATTAATCGCTGCCGTCCCGCCGCGGGTGGAGGGGGCGGGGAGGGGGCACCTCTCCCTGAACCATTATTTTTAATTATGAAATATCCGGTTTCAGTACTAAGTGTGGCGCGGACGGCGGGGGAGGGGGGGGTCAACTAAGTGCTGCTGTAAACATAATTACATTCTTTTTAAATAGAGAGACTTAGCTAAGTGAGACAGCCCTCCGGACTACTCCGGAGCTATTAGATACAGGTTTCATAGTCGACATAATAAATGTTATTAGAGAACGTGGCAGCGCTTTATTGTATGAAACCGCAGTGCCATCAACATAATGTAGGTAGACTCATGTGTTACATGGTGACCGTAAGCTAACTTAGCTAGAACTTAGGGTACCTACAGATAAAGATATCTCAAGCATCCATCGTTGTGCAAGCCACCACTCATAGGCCGCTTAGGAAAACTTTAGAGCTTAACTGAAATCTTATATGAAGCGGATAATCATCTCATTAACAACTAAACAGAGTAGGTAACAGCTCATCTCACTGTAGCACGGAACATATTATTAGACGCCACAATCTGCAGCTAGTACAGTACACATGCACCGCACCGTAGCACCGTACCGTCTGGGCCGCGGGAACCGACACCAACACCACGGGACTAAGGTTCGGGAAAGGGACGGTTGTAACCGATATTATTCTAAACTGTAACTTAATTCTGTGGGTATAAAAGTAAAGAGTTATCTTGAGCCGATATCTGTGCGTGTGCAGTGGACCGGAGCAGTGACGTCATTAACATGAGAATGTGATCTCCCATCAAGATGCGATGTCGTCTAAACTGGGACACATTTGAAGGGGCTCCTCTTTGTGCCGTTTGAAACGTTATTCTGTTATGTTTAGTTCATTAATGCACGTTTTGTGTGAGAGTATTAAGTATGCATACTTAGATATATTATGCACATAACTTTGGAACAATTTTATAATTTGTGGCTTTCTACTTTGTTGTGGAGAGCTAGTTGAATCCTTGAAACGAACTGAGTACGTACACATAGGTAGGTACTTATACTTAGTAAGTAACTACGCCGTAGCGTCGTAGCGGTCCGATTAGACGTCCAGTGACGTCACTCGTAGACTCGTAGATGATCACGCAGAAGCAAGCCTTTCAAGTTACGACTAGATTGGTTTCTACGTCAAATTAATACCTGAGAAGGTGTAGGGAGGTGTTTATGTAACTTATATAACATAATCAGAATTGACTAAATTCTACGTAGAAGTAATATGTACAGATACCGGCACGGTTCTTGAGCGCTCGGCGGAAGAGTGGGGATCGCTTTGCGCATCGTGCACCTATACGCGCCCCACTTCATACCACCAAAGGGACCCAATAACTCACTTTTGCGCAGGTGAAGGTCAGCGCTCAAGAATCGTGCCGATAATTGTAACGGACTGTTTTCTGAATTGTCGTTAGCATTCGGTAACATGTAAGACGTAGCTTGAATTCTGTATTCTGCTCAATTACTATCGCCATAAAATTAAAGTGTTTTTTTACATCAGACGCATTATTTTTTATATGCACAACAAAGCCGAGGCTAAAGAGCATTAGTAAATTCTACGATCCTTTATGTTATTAAAAAAATCCAAATCCTTTACAAATACCCCTTAAATTTTATTATTAAGCAGAACTGGCGATAATATTAAATATTATGTGCCGAAGGGGATCCCGTGCAGAGCGCTCTGTGAGAGAACGGCGCAAATTATCGTCACAACAATAACATTAAGTGCTGTGTGCACGTGGGGCCGAACAGAGCCGAACGCCGAGCCGGGGGCGCCGGGGCCGAGGCCGAGTGAGTGTAGAATCGAACGTAATTAAAAACCTCGTCGAGATTGCTACTACCATTGTCGAGCGCTGAACGCTTCATGTGGAATAGCCTATTATCGAAAATGCCCCACGAAACATAACAAAAGCTATCGCGAATCGCGATGTGCAGCGTTATGAAATGAAACGGAACGAAGGGGGGTGCACTGAGGTAGCGGGGCGTCAGGGCACCCCCTACCTCAGTGCGGAGCGGCAGACGAGCGCAAACATTAATGGCATCGAATCTATGTACCGATTCGTTTCGTTTTTCCATCCGGCGCCGTCAGAGGCAGCTGACGCTGGCGCCGCGCGCCGCCAGAGGGCGCTGCTCACTCGGCCAACTGCAGTTGTTATTCAAGGCTCGCAAATGACCTGCCTCCCATTTACAAACGAGCCAGTTGGAACTTTTGAGCACGCTCATTTGTTTTTCTCGGTAAATGAGTAAACGACTATTAAATTACTGTATTTTGTTAACAAGTACTGTAGGAACTAGTTTACCAACGAAATTGTACCTAAACTGACCAATTTGTAAAGTTTTGAGGCGACAGCAGTCTTCCAACACGCTCACAAACTACCTTAGTTCGTGACGGCCGCGCCAGTACAATACCCCCCAGGCTCGTAAACGAGGGTCACAAAACTCTCTTGCTCAGCGAGGTAATATTTTTCGCCCCTTGCAGAAAAAATGTTCTCACAGTCGCACACGCAGAGTCAACATGAAAAGAAGCCACTTGATCATAGAGTAGGTAGAGTCTGTTTTAATCCGTACATAGGACATGGCTTTTATCTTCAACCCGCGTGGTGATCGAATTATCCCACGAAAACTGATCACCAGGTTAAAAAGCATAGGTACCTCAGCCTAGGTCACGGACTATACCTACCTACCTATGTGCCAATAATAACTACTATCAATGAAAGCAAAGAAGCGACTGTGGTTCAGTCTTGAAAGTATAATAATAAAGTGGTAAGTGTCTCTTACGCACTTTATAATATTAGTACCTATGTTCTTGTAGACCAATGTCGCACTGTCTGTAGAACGAACAAACCATCAATGCGTTCGCTAAACAATTACGACAATGCCCCCTCTGCTCGTTGATTGCAGCCGTCACTGGGGCCACTGAGCCCATGGAGAGGATGTTCACGTTCACGGAGTACGCTAGAGTTCCGCTGGGAACCTGGCGTGACTCCACGGTGGGTGCGTTGACCTCCGCGCTCGGTGAACATACTCTAATAGGCTAACTACCCACATGGCTGAAATGTTTAGTAGCTTAGATATAGGGGCTTCACTCCTTTGTACAAGTTCAAAGGACTACAAGTACTCATTAATAGTAACTGCGCAACAATAAACGCTAGGGTGATACGACACTATCGATACTTCGACACTCCCTTCCCGATAGTGAGGCGCGGTGTCGACATTGTGTATGATCGATACGGTAGCTGCTAGTATCATGACAAGCTAACCGTGAACAGTCCACTACATTTACAATAATGGAATAACTTTTTTATCAGATACCGGTTTCGTAAACAGTTGTTTGATTTTGCCACAATTTTGCTCAGATAGGTATGATTTCTATTCGCTTTTACACTTAGCAAAGCACGTAGCACGTCTTAAAGGAACAAATTAGGAAGGCTCTACTAAGCTCAGTTTTGGAAATTGAATGATTGCCAACTATATTTCAGCCTTAGCCTTAGCAATGACGTATAGAGTAGAGATATTCATGTAAAGTACCTACCTACTACCTACACAACATAATTACGTTGTAACGACACCGTTTGTTGTAACGATGTATAAAATACCAAGTGCGTCACTTGATACAATATTTGACTAAACTAACAAAGGGTTCCCAGCGATCGGCTCCACCTCTGTTGTCGCAAGCATTTAAATATTAAAACTGTGTCGATATTCTTCGGTGAGAGAATGTAGTTTAATTGAAAGTTGTCTCCTTTGCATAGCTGAGCCTGTGACAGACGTTCAAACAGCTTCACAATCCCACTTTAATTTATCACGAAATGTTGACACCGAATAGGGTTCGACAATGCGCACCGTTGAAACACCTACCACGAGCTTATGGACTCAGAGTTATAAACTAGTACACAATCCATTACTGGTTTTGCTCCAATATTTCCTAATATTTTTCCACCAAAATCGGCAATGGACGGCGTAGTACTGTTTAGGACAGCTTCCGGAGCGATTCTCAGTGGCGGTCGGCTAGGGCTCGACTCCAAGTCCACAAAGCCTTACTTACACAAAAAAATAAATGAAAAACTCCTTTCATCTGGGATAGACGTCGCACCGGCTTTGATGGAGCCTGTTATTATAACTTACTTGATTATAAATCGGCGGTATAATGGCCGCCTGTCAAACTTCACATTCGTTATACTGCATGGATCATTGTGTAGCTGATCATTGGTGACTGCACGGACGAGGGAGAGAGGCTATTACTCCCTTCTCTTGTTACACAGACGAGCACATTATGTACTTTCACATCTAATCTCTAGAACCTGATACTTGTCGCTGAATCCGACACAGGTCAGTTACTGCGTCATTGAAAATAGATTAAACTGGAACGTCACAGTATGAAAAATAAAAATCTGATTATAAATATTATTCGTATTGTATTTGTAACAGCAGACAGGCAAGGCAACTATGGCAAGTCAATACCCAAGCCGCAGCTGCGCCGCGCTAGTTGGCGCCAGACGCTCTAATCTCAGATTAAATTCATCATTTCAGAAGCGCTCCGCAGACGGGCTCGGTAATCCTTCAGAACTCTGTACTTATGTAAATATACGCAACACAACACAATACGTCTATTTGAAACAACATTTGCATTGAAAAGCTCCGCGCGTCGGTTGACAGTACTGACAGCGCTGATCTGAACACACACAATGCAAATGACACTAGCTTCTAAGAATACTAGAAATTAAATCATACGTAACATCTAAAGTACTTACGTGATAATATCCGTGATTTTCTTTTGTTTTTATGAGCTCCCGATATTTCGACGCTGTTGCATGCATCATGATCGCGGGAATACTGAACAGTTATATATGCGGGTGGGACAAAAAATATTTATTATGTGCAGACAAATCTGTCTACCCTCTTTCTTAGTCAGTATAACCGTGAAACCGTGAAAGTCTGAAACAGTGCATCATACGTAACGTTGACAAAGGCATATATACCGATTAATGGTTCAGCAGGAAGGTTCTGTGAGCAATCGCATATGGTACTCCCTTAATTCTCCTAAAAAATTTTGTCCGAAAATCATTATCCATAAAACGTTTGCTATAAACTTCAGTAACCATAATGTTCAAAATCCCAAAATTTTGTTTTACATAATTATCTTTATTTCTAAAATTGTTTTGTCATAATATCGGATACTATAATAATTGAATCTTCTAATTTTACATGCCATAAAGTCAAATGTCCTAAGTATTTTATTATATAATGTGTATTATTCCGAATGTTCATATAAGTATAATGAAATTTTTGGTCTTATAACATTTGATAAAAATTAGGTTTTAGTGACAGAAACGAATCGCTGTAAATCCGACCCCACGCAGTCTTGTCTGCCCTACCCCGAGAGTGTAATTTAAAATCGCGTAGGCGCGGAGGGGCGAGGCGGCCCGTGAGTTGAGGAGCAGGTGGTTGTAACACTCGCCGCCGCTGCTGAGGCTGGCCGGCGAAGCCGGCCAGCAAGCCGAAGCTACGGTGGTGAGCGTTAAACACATCTGCGACGATAAGCTCGCGTGGGACCGCCGGAGCCCCGCAGCGCCGGAGCCGTGACAGAAACCATGCCTGCTGCATGTTGCTTGCTCGCTTGCATGCTGCATGCTTGCTTGCATACTGTATGTGTGCTTGCATGCTGCATGGTTGCTGCAAGCTTGTTGCATGCTTGCTGCATGATTGCTGAATGCTTGCTGTATGCTTGCTGCATGCTTGCTGAATGCATGGTGTACCTATGTTTGTTTGGTGTATGTTTGTTTGATTGATTGATTTTCTGTGTTTTAGTGACTACCGATATGAAATGTATGCCAAAAGAAGATTCTAACTGTGAACTTTCTGCAATATTATGATGGTTCTACTGTTTTCAAATTTCATAAGAGCAATATTATTTAAAAATGTGTTATAGCAAAAGCCAAGTAATACTTAACCTGTAGTTACCGTAATTACAGACACAATTAAAATAATAATGTTCTGTTCCCTTTTGGGAACGTCTGGGAACATACCGGTTTGTTTTAAAAATATTATTAAGATCAATACAACGATATTTTTTTTTAATTTAAGATTTATAACTATTATTGAAAACGGTTTTAAGTCTTTTGTATATTATAGATTGCAATATTTATGACAAACGGGTTTAAGGCATATTGTATTTAGGGATTTCAATTTTATAGCATGTGATATTATGTGATATTAAGTTCGGGTAAGTTATCATTCGGACAAATGATGATTAGGACAAAAAAAGTTATGGCACTTTAAATTATGAATAAAAAAGTTAGGTAATACAATAGAGAACCATCGCATATACTCGTGTGTACTGGTGTTGGGAACTGGGAACAATGGCGGCTCTTATCACCGCGCGCCGCCTGCTTGTGCTCACTGCCCCACATGTCACACGAGTACGGGCAGTCGGCAGACAACAATAAAATCATTCGCTAGAAGCATTTCATTGTCCCTGATTCAGTAATGAGTTCGGTTAATTGGTGTTTTGAAAACAACTGTCCTCGGGTGAGGCGGCGGCGACGACGGCGGCGGGCGCGGGCGGTGGCGGTAATTTCCTTGTGAATTAGTTATCGTGGCAGCAAGTCGCATTCATTCGTTTAAAGTTTTAAACTAATTAACCGATCTTTTTTTTATATTAAATTTTAATTTTCATAATTATTGTTAATTTTTTTATTTAGTCTTTGACATTAAAATTTTGGAATTTTAATTTATATTATTTAATTGATTATTTTTTGTATTTAAATGCTGAGATTGTTATTTTATAATTGTAATTTTTTGGTTCAAGTGTGTGCAATTATGATCCTAAATGGATTGAAATAAATGAATTTGAATTTGATTTGAATTTGAATTTGATAATCGTAATACAAATTTCTTAGTACATGTGGCATTTAGATTTCTCCAGGAAATCATCAATTTAATCGGTTTCTCAATAATATGTTGATAAGTATAATTTAAAAAAAAAACATTGATTGCCTGTTGTTTGAAATTGAGTGATGTCACTGCCGCTGCATATTACGTATGTAGTGCAGTGCATTAGTGGCCGGGATATGGAAGTGCTGCCACTTTTTATAAACACTACCTACTAACTAAAACGTTAGTCTACAGTTTAAACTTAGTTCAGTGTGTACTTATTTACAAAAGCTTCGAGCGAAATGTGCTCCTGTTTCCGAGTTAACCGCGCATCGATGGCGCTGTTAAGATAATTAAAGCCTGTTCTCTTAATCCGACAATTAAATACGTTTGTTTGCAACAGGGATCGTCCCTGCAGGACGTGCAGTGTGCAGAGAGTGCAGCACGTGGCAGTGGACGGCAATCCATACTGCTCCCGACATCATAGTCCTCGCTGAGTGGAACACACGTCGCTGTATACTTTACCACTGCACAGATACTAAATTACACAGATAGAAATTCAATCTAGATAATATTATAATACTAAAGTTCGGTAAAATTGTGATGTTCCTCTTGCAAAAGTTACAAATCAAGAGTTGAAACGTAAGCGGTACGTCGCGGGACCAAACCGAATGCAATCTGCAACTGCTGCCGCATTTAATTACAACAACAACAGGGTGCACTGGTGCAGGCCTGCGTGGGGAAACTACGAAACTTTTGTATCCCATTATATTCGTAACACTTTTTCATTTTTGCGTCCGCCGTGTTGCTTAACATGAGTGTTTGCATAGGGATAGGAGCCGGTAGTCTCGACAGAGACAACGACAAAATCGCTAACTTTTGATTACTAATTAGTAACGAATAAATTCGGTTGCAATAATGATGCTTGCCAGTAACGCAAGTCTTTACATCCAAGATACGATTCTCGCAAGCATCGTTATTGCAACTGAATTTTTTCGTTGTTATTTAGCGACTTTGTTTTATGTCGAGAATCGTTATTAATGTCGAGACTGCAGGCCCAGACCTTTTCCGCTATACCTACGTTTTTTGTGATCTTTCTAACTTTGTAAATGGTTCCTATTGCATAACTTTCTTTAGTTAATTATAGGCAAGGAACTTCTACTGAAGTAAGAAGACTTGTTTATTAACATAGCTAAGAGATGGAACTTTTCCATCGTAATGTTGCGTGACGTCGCGCCTCAACAGTCACCTCTTAAGTTCGTGCACACGCTCGGCTTGCATCCTGCCTCCTGCCTCGACTGCGCGCCTCGCCTACGCGCCTTGCCTCGTTCCAAAGCCTGTCTGTTTCAATTTATTGCCCGCACTCGGCTATCTTGAAATGAAGTTTTCGTTTGATTGATCACGACCAAGTTCGTGCAATGTTTCATTCATGAGCATACGTTTTTAAAATTCAAAACTTTCTGCGCGGCTTGCTGTCTGGACCGGACGTCCTCGGGGCTAGAGCGGCGGAGGGAGCACCCAGACCCCCCTCCCCTCACAGGGCTCCACTTAATGGTTTCTATGACTTGCCGCCCCCGGCTTGTTGGTTCTCAGCAAAGCGTTTTGTTGATTCAGCGTCCGTTGTCACAAACAGAATAATGGTCGCTTATTAAATTCTGATGGATTATTGATACCGATATAAGGCCGCAGCCACACTGAGGTGAGGCCATCGCCGCGCCCGCACCGCCCGCCGGCCCGGAACCGGCCCGCAGCCGAGCCGCACGATCAAATGACGGTAATACTATCAGGATCAGGTAAACGGGCGATGTCTATATTTCCGTAGAAATCATCAAACTGAACGATATCGGTTTCGCAATAAATACGCATAAAGTAGGTACTTGTGTAGGATGTTATGAAATAAAGCACGTTATGGGGATATAAAGCACCATTACTGTATTTTATGGTATTTTTATGCAGCCAAGTATGCCGGGCACCTAATGTATGAATAGTCTATTTTTCCATTCCGTTTATAGCCTCGTCTTCATAAAGTTTGCACTGGCTGTATCGAGCGACCCACTTCCACCTTCGGCCACGTCCACGAGCCGACCCCGACAGCCGCCAGCCGCCTCGTCGCCGAGACGCCGACAGCTGCATACAACAACATTCATATCCGTGATATACGGTCGCTGTCGCGCTCAATCGCTGCACTTATTTATTATCTTATTATTAGGAAAAAAACCCTCTACAATCGGCGGCAATCTCGTATTCATGTTTCCACAGCGAAGCACAAAAAAGCAGTAATTTTAATGACTCCCCGAAGTGCTCGAGCACTAAACGGGAACAAAAGAGCACCCCAATTCGGCACTGCGCGTTTCTGGAAGTAAATTGCTTGTTTTTTGTGCGAAAATGTTGGCGGCACCGGCGCGCGGCGCAGCGCACAATGGCTCATTATAGTGCGCTCCCCGGGCGCACTGCCTGCCCACTCGCCCGCTCGCCTGCCCGCTGGTCCGCTCGCCTGCCCGCTCGCCCGCTCGTACAGCCTACCCGGCCACGACACTGCGCTCTGCCCAAACGACTTTACAACTTTTCTTTTACGATTGACAATTAAAAGGTCGGCTAACGACTTAACTTCGAGCGAGCATAAAAATGTTTTCGAAGATTTTTACCGAAGATTCTTTAGATTTTCCACGCTCATAATAGTCGTTCTTTGATCGTCGCACACAAACAATAAAGTAATAAAATATCCCAAAGTTGGAAAAAAATGCCAAGTAATGGAATAAATGTTGATGGAAGTCATCAAATTACTCGTATTGAAGGCTTCGGCCGCTGACATCGAGAACTGAAACTGACACCCTTGTAGCCGTGCAGCCGTGCTCCCGAGAGCTGGACGGAGCACTAGCTCCAATCTCCATACATACAATATCAGTGAAACAACATTAAACATTATTTATGATCTATTAAAATATGTATACGCTGGGTGTGAAAACGAAATCCAATCAAACTGACACTTAACTCGTTACTTCTTGGAAGAGCTCGGTAGTTTAGTTATTAACCTAAAAACGTGAACAGTTTAGGAAGTCACCCGGGCGAGGCCGCGGCCCGGCTGGCGACCGGCGACAGTGACCGGGCCGGGGACACGCACCCGTCACTAATTTGTGATTACTGAATACCCGCGCGGTGACGGCGACGCTAAACAAACATTTGATGGAGCTTGTTGCCGACTACGCTGCCATGTCACCATCTTGGTAGGTAATACTATCAATGGTAATACTTAAATATTTGACATTAACGATAAGTAAACCATTATGTTTGTAGTGGTAGACTGATATAGCTCAATAGTCAGGGGCGACAAATATTACGAATAACGAAGGTTATTTAAATTAATTACCAAAAACATAAAAAAAAATACTAAATAAACAATATCAACTACAAAGATGGGTATGCTACGCACGGACAGTCTCCGCACACTACGTTGACAAGCCATTGAAAAGTAATCCCGCGTCATTTCAAACGCAGACATAAAAACGTGCTTTTAAATTCGCCATAAGCCTCGTCTCGCTAATCCACCCACTCGGTACATGTATATACAATTCCGTCAGTAGGTACGCTGTACACTACACACACGATGGGCAAGTCACGGGAGAAGCAGGTGATTTACCTCAGGTTCTCCTTTAACCGAGCTGAACGAATTCAGCCAGTCCTGCTAAGCGTCGTAAATATTATTATTATTTATGAACGAGCCACCTTTCTTGTTCCGAACAAACCTCTTTTCATTCATTGTCTGAAGGATATGTTTTGTGAACTGGCTGCACTCAAATATCGGGGGCTTATGTAATATTAAATGGCGAGCATTCCTCTTGTATTTAATGAAGTAAAACTGAAACAATGCGTGGAACGGATTCATGTTGTGTTCAAGTGTTGTAAGTATTTCTTTTCTTTTCCTTTGTTAATAAGATACTTTTCTAAGAAATCTCTATTCAAAATCTGTAACTTCTGTAAATGGAGGTGTTTATTCGTGTTCGGATTTATTTTCCTTTGTGTGAGTAATCAACGTTTTATTCATTTTATTTTGATCGTTTCCCAACAAGCCTTTCGTAACGTCAGCCAAACTCAGCGAGTCCATTCGCGACAGGCCGAAATGTCGAAAAGCTGCGGCGCTCCACAAATAGGTCGGCGCTGTAAGCACATGACCTAGATCTGCACGGAACACTCTCAGGCTGCGTCTGTGCATGTCTAAGTGGCGCCCTCTTATTGTCTGATGAGTGATGAACTGATGATGCACTCCCCAATTATGCCATTAAGTAGGTAGCGTACATAATACTGTACACGCATTTATGGTTACACTAGGTTCTGCCAGCGGCTTCGCCCGCGTCTAGTTTGTATTGTCCCGTGAGATCTTACTACCGGAATAAAAAGTATACTTACTTTATTTTAATCTAGGTTATAAACTATCTGTGTTCAAAATTTCATGCAAATCCGTTAGAGTAGTTTTTGCGTGAAAGAGTAACAAACACCCATACATCCATACATCTATACATCCATACTCACAAACTTTCGCATTTATAATATTAATAGGATATAATTAATTAGATACCTACTTCAAGTCATTATGTTTCACAACAACGTGTAAATCTTACTCTTACTTATATATATATATATTACATATGATATTATATAATATATTATTTAATATATATATATATATACAATTATAAACACGAAAGTTGGGATGGATGTATAGATGTTTGTTACTCAATCACACCAGAACGGCTGAACGGATCTGGATGAAATTTGGTACAGAGATAGATTACAGTCTGGAATAACACATAGGCTATAATATCGCGCTAATGAGTTTGGGGGTGAGCAATATTGCATTACAACGTTGTAAATTTATACGAACCCGCGACATGCAGCGCCGCAGTCAATTGCTCAGCCACTGCGCCAACTGTGCCATCACATAAGTATTTGCATTTGTGCCGAATCATCGGCCCAACTACCGCAAAGTTTTGCCTCACACTAGAAATTTTTCCTGTATCGTGGGTGGGAGCGTTTGTTTGGTGTGGGCATCAAACCCGATACCCGCAGCACAGCAGCCATTCGCTCAGCCACTGCGCCAATCATACCGTCATATAGCGTGACTGCTAAGAGAGTTTCTGAGATGGCAGTGCTAGGCCCGTACCCACTCCTTCCCCTACCTTTCTCACAATTACGTACGTGGATTCGCTAGAGATCAACCGAACTTCATAACAACAAATGGTCACGGTCCACAGACTGTAGGCAGTCAAAAATGGCGATGCCAAGTCTACAACCACGACTAACAAAACGACTGCTCAGCTTAAGCAGAAATAACCTCAGAATAATAATAGGGACAATAACGGGCCATTGCCCCCTTAACAAACATCTCTTTAACATAGGCGCCACGGACAGCCCACTCTGCAGGGGCTGCTTTGACGCCGAAGAATCAGCCGCCCACGTCATCCTGGAATGCGAGGCCGTGGCTACCCAACGCAAACAAATCCTCGGAACGGTGAGGTCGCTCCGCGAAGCCTGTGAAGATCCCAGGAAACTTCTTTGCTTCTGGACGGAGCTAGGCTGGCTAACTTAGCCAGGACACCTACGCACAACGGACCGAATGAGAGTCTAAGTGCGGAAAATGGAGTCCCTACTCTACTCTCTACTCTACTACCGTCATATAGCTGTGACTATGGCTTCCTCGGGCAATGCTGCAACTTTACTCAAGGGTGGCTTGACAGTGTTTTCAAATTTCTCCTGAATCTGGGTGCTGCACACCCAAAAGGACGCCTTTTGTAGTCATCACCGATATTATCACATTTTGTTTGATCAGGCAGTCAGTTCTCACACATAACATAACATCATGCCTGTAACCCCTGATGGGTTAGGCAGAGGTATAGGTACCTAATCGTACACCCTCATTTCGCCAGTTGTGATGAAGTCCCATGTAAAAGGGGGCGAGCCTATTGCCATCAACTGAACACAAATACAGATTCCGTGGCTGCTACTGAGAAATTCATCATGGAATAATCCAATAAAACTATTTACTTACAGTGTTTCTTTTAATTGCATACATTGCGATATTATTATATATATAGATATAGAGCGATATTGTTTCGGACATACATTCAGTCGAAGTTAATGAATTAGAACTATTCAATCTACTTAAAGGAGTTGACCTATCTAAATCTGCAGGACCAGACAATATTCCGCCAGTTTTTATACTCAACTGTGCCAAAGGTCTGACTCTTCCTCTTTCACTTTTGTTCAGGCGATCCCTAAATTCAGGCGATGTACCTACAATTTGGAAGTCGGCTTTAATCACTCCGATCCACAAAAAAGGGCCTAGAGATCTCGTGGAAAACTACAGGCCCATATCCCAATTATGCATTTTCGCTAAAATCCTGGAAAAAATAATATACAAGCAGCTTTACGCTTGTCTTAAATTAAGCATTTTACTTCGTGGCAATCTTTCAAATAATTATTATAACTTAGTATTTCTTATATCTACGTTACTTCACCGCGGTTTTTAGAGAATTAAAAAATAATATTTTTTAAGAATTGCAACCTTCGTATGCCTCTCTCATCTGACACATGACGCGGTACGTCACTTTTTTTATTGGCGCGTTATCGACACCGCAAGAAAAAATCTTTCTCGTCAAATTATTCATTTATAACTAAGTTTACATTACATTTTACCAAAATAACAAAATGTCGAGTAACAGGAAGTGTACTAAGTGCATCTTTAGTGAAATTCGTAAACCCGAAACAGAAATCCAAGCATTTACAAATAACGCTCGCTACCGACCAGGACGTAAATTGGAAGGACATTATTTATCAGAAGACATCAGAGACGAAGCAGGAAAAGTGTATTCCTGACAACAACTTGGATGCCCGACTTTAAATGACCCCCGGATACGCGATATCCACAGTGCTCATTGAAGCACTAAGGGGGTTGTAAGCTCGTTAAAGCTTTTTT
Organism: Xestia xanthographa; assembly: GCA_905147715.2. Lineage (NCBI taxonomy): Eukaryota > Metazoa > Arthropoda > Insecta > Lepidoptera > Noctuidae > Xestia > Xestia xanthographa. The sequence continues at coordinate 438,461 of LR990652.1, read as the reverse complement.
CCTCCAGTGGGTACGCGATACCTCAGTAACACTACTACTGGTTACTAGCTGGATGGTGAACTATCAGTGGAGATACGAGATATCCTTTAGCTGAGTCTTTGAACGATGCTAACACTGAAAATCTAATGGCATAGCATTCAACGGCAGGTAAGTGCCATTTTCAAGACCAGTAACACCTCATGTTACTAGCTGCATGGTAAATTATCAGTTTTGACACGCGGTGTCCAGCTAAATTTATCGAACAATGCTAGCAAAGGGCAGGTACTTTCATTACCTTGATCAGGTAATTACAAAATTGTGCTATATATCCATGACCATGCAGGTCGTAAGACGACCCTGCTTAACTTAGCACATCCCGTGTGTGTTATAACCTTGCAAATGCATTATACTCTCGCAGTGAATGTGGAACCATTCCTTGCCTGGATTCCCATCAGGGAGTAAAGTTGCTGGCTGGCTGACATACATTTGTCAGGACCACACATTCTTAAGTACGAGATACTAACAGCATGTTAAGCCCATATAATGTGTTTTTAATAATAATAACTTATTTGTTTCGAGCAACAAGACTCAGCGTTAGTAACAATATACTTAAAAACTATGTTAGTAATACATTTACAAACAAAATAAAACAGAAAACAGATTGTGACATTATTGCTGCAAAGTGACTGGCGCAGATTTAGCTTGAACATCAAGTATAAATTAATGTTACACATACGTTTAACTAATGAAAACACCAGCCCAAAAAGTGTATTTATTCTATTTTGGTGGAAGTTATGTCAGACTATACAGGATATTTATAATATCTACATGCCTAAATACGAGATATTTACAGCATGTTATAATCCACACTATGTGTGTAAGCTTTGACGTCAAGTATGATATTATCAAAGAACCCTGTGGCTATGCCATAAACTTGTCATTTTGATCTTTCAGCGATGAAGTAATATTTACATTTAAACATAACACTTTTCATTCAAATAATAGAACAAGATTCTTTGTTCACTTAATACTATGAGAGAACAGCTGATGGAAAATGTTCCAGACACTTATGACAGACTTCTGTTTCACTACTATACATATGGTGAACCAGTGAACCAAGGTATTGAGATGTTCTAAACCAAATTAGAATGTTACTGTTATCATAAGCAAAGCAACCGATGAATGGCTTGAATGACACTGCATAACACAACCTACCAATGTTCAATGTCAACCTCGAGATTAAATTAATATTATTTATATTTCCTTTAATGAAATGAAACACCAAACCTATAAGGACAATAGTTATATTCTTAGCTTATTATGTATATTTCCAAATAACTAATACATGTAGCCAAAGAGATTTTACCACCAACAACAAGAAGATCAATTAATCTGTTTGTGCCTAGCACAATAAAATTCAACACCCAAAAAAGTATCCCGTTAACAAAAATCTTTCAAGACTGAACACAATAATAGATACTGGAGTGCTAAGTCAGTACCCCCAAAAGAGAACACATCAAGGATGGTACCGGAATGATTTAACCATATTATATACCAGTTATAAAGTAATGATCTGGGTACTTGGTTTAAGTACAATGGTTCAAGAAACCATTTGTTATCAAATCTATACACCATAATGTCATAATACTCAAAACTATTAGTATTGAGAGGGAAAGGGTTATAGACTTACAAAGTTTGGAGGTCATAACAGCCTGTCAATGTACAAATGACATTAACAACTAAACCTGTTTTAGTTTTAACCCGTATGCTCCCGGCCGTGCCTCGTGAGGCACAGTGCATTGTTATTTTAATTGTGTCTGTAATTGCGGGTATTGAAGTGTTAAATCAAATTGCAAAGTGGAACTAAATCCCACCCCAGCTTCGAACAAAGATAATATTCTTATCATCATTATGTATAAGCCCAATCTAAAATAACATCTCCAATAGTAACCTATTGCTTTATCTAGCAATCCATAGATACAATATTAAATTATGGGTATATTAATCATGCAATTTTTTTAAGTACCCCTTAAGTCCAAGAGTATTTTTGGAAGGGTTCTCATGACCAGATAGTTTTTCCTGCATTGCATTGCATTTTAAAATCACTTAAACCTTTTAAGCACCTTTCTTAATCATATTGTTGCTGACTCATACCTTAAAACTAAAATGAAATATAATTATTACTTTGACTGCCTTATGAAGACAGTAGTAAAACATAACTTCATTGCTCCCTGGTTCCGGGCGTTGACCCATATAATCAGCTGTAGCCTACTAGAAAATGAACCATGCTGAAAACAAATTAATCCCTATCAAATAACAACAGATAATTTGGCATGTCATCTACCTACATTGAATCATAACATAAAATTAAAATCACAATTAAAATACCCGAAAAGATAGATGGGCAGACATTATTGTGAGATTTATACAAACTCATAAAAATAAATTTTAACTAAGAAATCTCATTTATTCTCAGTTTTCATTACCAATTGGAGTATTGGCTTTAATAGCTTCATAGCTTTCTATTGAAAATAACCATAAAGTGAAACAAAAGGGGGGGGGGGGGGGTGCATGCGAGTGCAGAGATCAATGGATTGTGACTAGAAGATAAAATGCCATACATTTCGTGTAGAGCTAATAAAATCCAACTAAAATTCATAACAATTGACAGTACATTACGGCAATGTAGCCAATTCTACCAAACCTACACAATGTTGACTGAATATGGTCAACACATATCCACTAATTGCACAACATTTAGTCAATTCTTTAGAACTACTAGATGATTAAACAGGAGTGTTCGAGACCCTTGAAAGACATTGTCATGAAAACACTGCTGATTCTTGTAGAAGTTCCTAATATTTGAAATAGTTTGGGAAATTATACTAATATAGCAAATATTCATCGTGGAGACCAGACCTCTAAGTATTATATTTTTTCTACTATGAAACCGCAAAAACTTATTGCTCCTTTACAAGGTGCCTGGGAAAACATAATAATAACAATGTTTTTATTTATATTGTTTCTATCATTATAGGAATAATAGGTTAAAAAATGAATTATAAACGAAATCATAATGTACAAAATTTACCAGACTAAAAGTATTAAGCAGAAATCAGTTTCTAAGACTTAAATACAAACAGTTTTGAGAAAATAGCTCCACTGTCCTTTTCGAGCCAATTGACTAAATCTCAAATTCTGTTTTACCAGTAAGGAGTGAATCCCTTAACATTCATAATATTTAGTCATAAGACTACCAGCCCCTTAGCAAAATTTTGAGCTTTATTTATACTATGTACTACTAGGTACTAATTAATAATAAAAACAGTTTAATCCACACTGTAATAAAGAGGTTTCTCTTTCTTTTCTTATTAATTGTATGTAACTATATTAATTGGTGATGATAGAGTGAATACTTTAATATCCATAATATTTGATCAAGGATCTACCTAGACCCTTAAAAAATGACTGAGCCTTATTGATAAGAAGTACTTACTACTAGGTACTGATTAATAAAATCAGTTTAATTCTCACGACAATAAAGTGAAGAGATTTCTGTATTCTGATTAATTGGCTGTAATATTAATTGGAAACAGTGTTTTGAATGGACTCGGGCTCTTCTACTATTGAACAATAGTTAGACATTGTATGTGATCATAAAATCATTACATTAAATTTTTTATAGTTATACAATCACCTTTTGAGACAATATATCTATGGAACTCTATACTTGCCTTGTTTGCACTCTTCTGTTGCAAGTATTGTAACAAAAGGCCCTAAGTGAATAAACATTGCCTTGGTTGCACTATTCTGTTGCAAGTATTTTAACAAAAGGCCCTAAGTGAATAAAAATAATGCCAGTGGCATTCCTTGATAGTACTTCCAGACAATTCAACACTAAATAATGGAGTTGATGAGCCTTTTTTATTTGCAGACATATCTATAAAATACTAACACTACAACTGGATTTCAAAATATAAAATTACTTACTGAGAGATCTGAGGCTATCATTGCCTCAATCATAGAATCTATCAAAAGTATCATTAATTTCGTCATAGTTTGATAATATGAGCAAAATTTAGAAAACAAAGACATTGATTGTTCTCCTAGCTCTAACTTTAACCCATTGGAGCAATAAAACAGTTATTAAAATATATCAAACCCTAATATTCGTAAGTTTGTCAGATTTCAAGTGAAAGGGGCATCTAAACTCCAGAATTAAACTCTCACTATACAACCAAAACAACAGCTCAAATTAGAGCTGGCATCAACGAAGTCAGACATAATGTGGATTACATGGTTATCAAAGTTATTTTACAAAATGTAATATATTTATTGTAAAGTATCCTTGAAGCTTTAATATGGAAGCTTTAATATTCTTACAGAAGAAGGTCCAATGTAATTATCACAGATCAACACTCAGAATTACTTGCATTTTAATCAGTTAATAAATTAATTATTGCAGCTAACTCTGAACATCTACCAAGTTATAATAATTATTTGAAAGATTGCCACGAAGTAAAATTGGGAATCAAACGAGCTTACCTGTTAAGCGAAGTCTTGATTCAAATTTTATGAGTGGCAATCTGAAAAATAATTACCCACCCGCCGCTATAATATAGTTAACACTAACAGCCCCAAAGCTGCAATAATTAGTCTACCTAATTCAATTTTAACCTTTCAGGAAAATATAGTGAATATAGGTATTTGGAACTACTCTGTACATAAAACAGAGATTGTTCCAATGATAAGATCTCTAAAATAAGTGACGTACCGCGTCATGTGTCAGATGAGAGAGGCATACGAAGGTTGCAATTCTTAAAAAATATTATTTTTTAATTCTCTAAAAACCGCGGTGAAGTAACGTAGATATAAGAAAAACTAAGTTATAATAATTATTTTTCAGATTGCCACTCATAAAATTTGAATCAAGACTTCGCTTAACAGGTAAGCTCGTTTGATTCCCAATTAGTGACCGCCAACATGGTTTCTTGCGAGGTCGGTCCACAACCACTAATCTCATTCTTTGTGGTGACTACTTAACTGAATGTATGTCTCATCGCACACAAGTAGATATAATCTACACAGACTATAGCAAGTGTTTTGATCGCTTGGATCATGCTATACTTTTACGTAAGCTATTGTCAGTGGAAATCTCTTCAGGTGGTTCTCATCTTATGTGGCCAACAGATGTCAAACTGTTGTTCTTAATGGTTACACATCGAGAACTATGATAATCCCCTCGGGGATTCCTCAGGGATCGCTTCTGGGACCCTTGTTATTCAACATCTTCATCAATGACGTCTCCTCATGTTTCTCTAACTCAAAAGTTCTTTTGTTTGCGGACGACATGAAGATCCTAAGTGAAATCGGAACGTACGATGATGCTATACGTCTACAACATGATCTGGACAGATTCCAAGAGTACTGTATAGCCAACCGCCTGGATCTAAACGTCTCGAAATGTTATACATGTTCCTTCACTCGTAAACCTAAACCTATTCTTTATGATTACAAACTAGCCAACACTTCAATAACCAGAGAGAATACGATTAGAGACTTAGGCGTCACTTTTGACTCGAAACTTCTTTTTGACACACACATCGACAATATTATTAAGAAGGCTTCCAAAGCATTAGGTTTCATCATGAGAATTTCAGCCGATTTCAAAAATATCAAAACACTCAAAATTCTTTATTGTGCTTTTGTGCGCAGTCATCTCGAATACTGCTCACCAGTATGGAATCCGGTTTATAATACTTACATCAATCGCATCGAAAGCATTCAAAAGAAATTCTTAAGGTACATTCAGTATAGATCCAAAACCTATTTACCTAATTATTACAGTCGCTGCAGAAAGTTCCACATTCTTCCACTAGTTGAGCGGAGAAAAATTGCTGACATGGTATTCTTGTTCAATTTGGCTAATGGTTCAACTGACTGTTCTGAACTGTTGGGTAACATTGGGCTGCGTGTTCCATCCTTCACTTTAAGGAATCATCGACCTCTGTATGTCCCCTCTGTGCGGTGCATTTATCGACAAAACTCTTATATGATAAGAGCTAACAGGGTATACAACTCGATGTGTCAGAGTGTTGATGGCCTTGATTTATTCTCCACCAGTGTTCCTACACTTAAAAAAATGCTATGTAAAAACTTCTTTGAAGTTCACTAAAATATTCAACTTTTTCTTAATTCTCTCTGAATGCTTACTTCTTACTTTATCTTGCCTGTCTACTGTTTCTTGTGCAACCCTTTTATAACGTCAGTGAAAACTTTTAATTGGCCTTCTTTCACTAACTGTCAACTATCTGTATCCTAGCTGTAAGTTTTATTAGGAAATAAAATAAAATAAAAGTAAAATGAAATTTTATTGTTTAATGTTAAATGGAAGAGGGGCTCGCCTAACACAATCATCTTGCTTAAAAGCTGACCTCCAGATTATCGGGGTTATAACTTTATGTAATTGAAATATACACTTTTTTTCAACACTGCTTAACCTGGGAATCGATGCCAGGACCTCATGCTTAATAGTCACGTTTGCGACCACTCGACCAACGAGGCAGTCACACACACACATCAACATTTTCACACGAACGAAGTCGCGGGCACCAGCCAGTAACTAATAAACCCAGGTTGCGTTCGAATTCCGTCTGCGCCAAAATTCTTATCCGTCTTATTCCTAGAACAGTCCGCCTCCGGGGCTTGAGTCACGTCTGATTCAATTCAAATACCACCAGGCGCGCGCCCGGCCCTAACATTAAGACCTAAGGCACCGCCATTGCTACTGTGGCCTGTGGGTGAATACAATACCTCTACTCCCCGAGAGTGTTATTTATTTCGTATGATTACAACGAAGTTGAAGCAACATCCTTTTCTGTTGGAATAACAGTTTAAATACATAGGCATTGGTGTCCATTCAGTTGAGCACAAACTAAACTTAATTTAGGCTATTGCCATCGTTTACTGAAAGGCATTAAGGCAGTGCGAGAAAAGGACGGCTATAGCTCTGCCCTGCCAATCCAATACACTGTAACTTTTGAAAACCACATGTGAGATATTTGACGATACATGTTTTTACATAATTGCTTTTTCTAATGATTACTGTTAAATATAATATTATTTTATGCATTCTATAGCAGGTGTGTATCTATAACTACATAGCCAAGTAGTTTTTTTTTGATAAAGTTAGTAAAAATAAAAGATATTACCACTAACTTGTATTGAAAAGACAGAGTTGCCAAATTTAAGTACAACTATAACAATGCAAAACACTGTAAAACCAATTACAGTGTTTATACCTAGTATAAACATAGGTAACTTATTACGCGATAACACTGTATCCAATGATACAGTGTTTTAAAAAGATCAATAGTTATATTACATAAACATATGTATTGAGTGCTGCAGGCTGTTAAGTAAGTCCATTAATGTTAAGCTAAGATCGTATTCATCTTCATCATCATTTCAGCCGAAAGGCGTCTACTGCTGGACAGGCCTCCCTCAAATGTCGCCACATTGACCGGTTCCGTGAGACTCGCATCAGCGGATTCCCACAACCTTCACCAGGTCATCGATCCACATAGTGGGAGGCCTTCCAACGCAACATCTTCCGGTTCGCGGTCGCCACTCCAGAACTTTTTGACTCCATCGGCCATACGTTCTGCGAGCAAGGTGCCCTGCCCACTGCCACTAAAGTTTAGCAATTCTTTGGGCTACGTTGGAAACCTCGGTTCTCTTACGGATGTCTTCATATTTGATTCGATCACGCAAGGAAACTCCGAGCATAGCCCTCTCCATTGCCCTTTGGGCGACTTCAAGCCTTCTGATGAGGCCCTTTGTGAGCGACCACGTCTCGGTCCCGTATCTAATCACTGGCAACACATCTTGAGATACTGCGGTAAGTTGAACGAGAAGATACCACGCAACTTCCCGAACGCTGCCCAGCCGAGCGGATTCGATGATTGACAGAGGAGGTTCTCGAAGTTAGATCTACTTAACTGGACCGTTTGTCCCAGGTACACATAATTGTCTACAGCTTCGAGTGTAGAGTCTCCGATCCTGAAAGGAGTGGGTGTTTCTCGTAGTCCACAAACGCTAAACAGAGAGGCAGGTTATACTCTTCGGTCTTCTGTATAACCTGCCGCAGCGTATGAATGTGATCCACGGTGCTAAAACCTTTTTGGAAACCGGCTTACAATCGCCAAACCTGCGCTCGAGACGATTCGTGATGACTCTTGAAAATAACTTATAGCCATGGCTTAGAAATGAGATGGGCCTATAATTCTTCAGCCGGGCATTGTCGCCCTTGTTGAAGAAGAGTACCACCAAACCCGTGCACCATGCCTGTGGCATTTTCCCCTCAAGTATGACGGAATTAAACAGCTTTTGAAGGGCCTGGGGAAGGAACGGTAAGGAAGGAGTGGGAAGTACCGGTTTTCCACCCGCCTTCAGAAGTTCGGCAGTAATTCCATCATCAGCCGGTGTCTTGTTGTATTTACAACACAAATGAAACCAAGGTCATATTTAATGCCCATGTAACACCCACTCCTATCAAGATCGGAGACACTACACTCGAAGCTGTAGACGATTAAGTGTACCTGAGACAAACGGTCCACTTAGGTAGGTCGTAGATCTAACTTCAAGAAAGAGGTCAATCGTCGAATCCGACTCGGCAGGGCAGCGTTTGGGAAGTTGCGCGGTATCTTCTCGTCCAACTTACCGCAGTACGAAAGTCTATAGCCAGTGTATATTACCAGTACATACGGTACCGAAACGTGGTCGCTCACAATGTGCCTCATCAAAAGGCTTAAAGTCACCCAAAGGGCAATGGAGAGGTCTATGCGCGGAGTTTCCCTGCGTGATCAAGTCAGAAATGAAGACATCCGTAAGATAGCCAAGGTTACCGACGTAGCCCGCAGAATTGACAAAGTTGCAGTGGGCATTGCTCGCAGAACGGATGGCCGATGGGACCGTAAAGTTCTGGAGTGGCGACAGGGAACCAGAAGACGTTGCGTTGGAAGGCGTCCCACTAGGTGGACCGAAGACCTCGTGAAGGTTGCGGGAATCCGCTGGATGCGAGTCGCCCAGGACCGGTCAATGTGGTGACACTTGGGGGGAGGTCTATGTCCAGCAGTGGACGCTTTTCGGCTGAAATGATGATGATGATTACTGGTGTCACTACGCGTCACACGTAAACTGAACGTCTTCAACTGCCGAAAAGGCCGGGGGCCTAGAATGACCAAAGAAAGAGCGAGATAGCAATAATGTTGTCAGATCATAGTACGCTGGTGGGACGGTACAACGTGCGAGTTACGCGTCGGTTCAAAACACTGTATCTTCAACAACACTCGTAGTTTGTTACGGCAAAATACTGTAAGCTTTTTTACAGTTTTTTAGCAAGTTTAAACCATAAACTCAACGTAATACAGTGTTTTTTGGTTGCCTTATCTTGCCAAATATACATTGTAATGAAAAAAATGTTGGTCACGGGTACTAAACAGACTTCAAGAAACTGATTGGGCTGTAAGTCGACTTACAGTCTTTTGGATTGGCACGGCAGAGCTATGAACTAAGTTAGAGATGTCAAACTAGTTTATGCCTTGCGCTTCACCGTGTTTTTAGTCGACATATTTTTACGTGCACCCTTCATTTGTATGGAAATATTAGTTCCAACTAAATTTGACAGCTCTAAATTTTGTCCATCTCTTTCTCGTTTTATTTGAGAGAAAAAGATAGCAATAGCCTAAATTAAAGTACAAATGTCACTTACGGGATATCTTCCGTGATTATTGTTTATTTTTGCCATGATCGCGGGTTAACTGTAGCAGTTAACCCGCGATCATGGCAAAAATATATATAAATAGTATAGTTATGAACCGTGAAAGCTTAAAACAGAGCCTAAATTAAGTTTAGTTTGTGCACAACAGACCATTGTCTCTATATTTATGTTTTTTCTATATGATTCTATTATTTGTAAGTTCCCGAGAATCTGCTACATAATCTGATGCAAATCGTTTCAAACATGTCTGATATTAAATTGGGGAAGCTACAGCAAAGGATATCTGATACCGTTTCGTTTAAAAACGATGAATTCGTAATATCAAAGCCTTTCCCGTCCCCTAGGGACCCCAGGGCAGCGGCTACGTCTTACAGCGTCACTACTCACAGCGACCAGTACGGAGTCTCTCTGCTCTCCGTCGACGTGGTTATTGTTCAAGGTGGACATTTGATAAACACAAAGCTTGATAACAAGTCAAGTTGGTGACGGTATGTCTTGTTAATTACAACCAGGTTGAAGGAAAGGTTGGAAAGTTACTAGTTACAGAACAATCGATGATAAGAACCACTTTCATGTGACAGCCAGTTCGCAAAATTGTTCCTTGTCGTAAGAAATCTCAAAATGATGCTGAATTTATCAAATACTTTAACTTGCAGAATGTAGTATACGTAGGTATAAATTTTGGGTCTACCCTTTATAGCAGAACTTTTTATGTCATAATATTACTTTGCATAACAATAGATGGCATAAACTTCATTTCGCAGAAAATCGTGTGGCAGACACTCATTTATCATACATTCAAAACTCATAATTTTGTAAGTCAGAATCATCTTTAGGCATAAATTTAATATGCCTAAGAATTAAAAGTAGAACCATCTTATCGCAGAAAATTCACAGTCAGAATCATTTTTTGGCATAAATTTCATATCGATAGTCATTAAAAGGCAGAAGTATCATATTACAGAAAGTTTACAGTTAGAATCGTCTTTTGGCATACATTTAATTATGCAAAATAATCGAAAGCCTCATCTGATCTATCACCTAACAAAAAATTCATAGTTTTAATAATTTTGTATTTCTTGCCATAATAATAAAATTGATAGAACATTATTTTTTTTCGTCATATTTCTGATCAGACAAGCATACATCATGCATGCAGCAAGCATGCAGTATGCAAACATGCAAACAAGCATGCAGTATGCAAACATGCAAACCAGCATACACCATGCGTGCAGCCAGCATGCAGCATGCAAGCAAGCATGCAGCATGCAAGCAAGCATGCAGCATGCAAGCAAGCATGCAACATGCAGCAGGCATGGTTTCTGTCATGGCTCCGGTGCTGCAGGGTTCCGGCGGTCCCACGCGAGCTTATCGTCGCAGATGTGTTTTACGCTCACGGGCCGCCGTTAAACCACCTACTCCTCAGCTCACGGGCCGCCTCACCCCTCCGCGCCTTCGCGGATTTAAATTACACTCTAGGGGTAGGGCAGACAAGACTACGTGAAGTCGGTTTTGGAGCGATTCGTTTCTGTCACAAACTTTTTTAGCGTAACATATTGTCTTTGTAGGACAATATTTTAATTCTAATTTAAGGTTGAAAATGCTAGTTTTTAGAAATGGCAATAATTCCAAATGGAGTTCTGCCATCTTCATAGTATGCCAAGTGAACTTGTACCAAATAAACGTCGCTCTAAATAAACATTATTCTAAACGAAATTATGCGGAATTTGAACATTGCCAAAGGTAATTATGCCAAATAAAATTCTGCCATCTTAAAAGTATGCCATTGTAAATTCGGACATACAAACATTCGGCCAAACAATAACTATATTAAATTTTTTTTATGCCTTAAAAATATTCGTTTAAAGAAGATTATGCCAAGTGTGTTCTGCCAAATAAATTTCGGAGCATCAAGATTCTGCCAGATAGAAGGAACCCATAAATTTTCGATACAATGTAAAAATTGTTGCTGAAATAAACAATCACCATTCTGCTGAGCCTTTCCCAACTATGTTGGGGTCGGCTTCCAGTCTAACCGGATGCAGCTGAATACTCATGTATTTTACATGGAACGACTGCCTTTTTGCAACCACACCCAGTTAGTACTGGGTGGGTAGTAGTAATACGATACCCCTTAGTAAACCTGGTTGTTATTTGGGCCACAGACTACCTGTAACGACTGACAAAAATATACAATTTACAGCCAGGACCCACGGCTTAACGTGCTTTCAGAGGCACGGATAAAACTCGGTACCTATGTCACCCATCCACCCATCCACGGACCAACCTAGGCAATCGCGGCTTAACCTAAAGAGCGACCCGAGCGGCTGTTATTATTTACCCGCATGCTCCTCATTGCACGAATTGCTATACAGACGTTTAATAAAAACTGAGCCACCAACAAACACTGTTTTTTTGCAGATATTTTGAGCCTTACGCGTACCACGATGAGATTCAGGTGAAGTTTCTGTGTGCCTCGACCGATTGCAATTCTCGGAAAGCGATGTTCCTTGAAATATTCTGGAAAGCATAATAAAAGAAAACAAGAACTGATGGAGTAAAGATACATCATTTCAAAGTGGCGACTCTACAAGGCTCAATTTCGACAGTCCAACTGGACATTCAAATTCATTACTCTTTAGACCCTCAAGTCCCTTCTTAGCTGCTCGCGAGAAATTTCCGACAGCCGTACGACGGCGGTACGAGTCAGTTCGTGGTTGCATTATGTACAATGTCATTGTCTGTATCTGCTGATGCCCGTGATAACTGCGGCTAATACGGACGGCGCGCTTATCGCTCATCGCAGATCGCATCAGGGAACAGTGAGTGAGCGGACCGGCATCGCGGCAGCGGCGGCGGCGGCACCACGTACGTGAACACAGAAGCTTGGCTTCACATAGCTATCGAAAACAGTGCAAGCGCACTCGCGACTGCCATTGAACTAAAATAGACACGAATTATTCAGGATCGAGTTTATGAGAGCTTCCATATAATTTTCTTTCAATCTCTATAAAGAGATACCTTAAACCCCAAACCAAACCTCAAACAAAAAACCAAACCTCAAAGTAGACAGATCCAGAAGGTCTGCTCTATAAAGAGCAGACCTTCTGGATCTGTCTACTTTGAGATTCAGTACTTCTGACGAACTTGCCAGAAGAGGATCCAGCACAAAACCCTACGGACCCGAACCCATTGTGCCCTTTCCTTTCAAGCAGCTAAGAAGCTGGTTAAAGGATCACACTCGAATATAAGCGGAGACAAGGCGGACCTCCACACCAGGGTGTAGGACGTAGGTAATCCAAAGAAGCTATGCCTTCCCGGGTACAAAGCTGACCAGGCGCTTTCTGCGCCTGGACAGAGATAGCCTGCGTCTGGTGGTGGGGACCATCACTGAACACTGTTCACTGAATAAACACTTGCACACCCTAGGAATCACTGACAGTCCCCGTGCAAAGCATACATGGAGGAGGAGGAAACGGTAGCGCATGTGTGTGAGGAGACCCTGGGAACACAAAGATCCCTTGCGGATGGGGCTAAGGAGACTGGGAAGTTTGATTTGCTTCTGGAGGGAGGTGGGCTGGTTGGAGTAAAGTAAACGGCCACCATGGGTCACGCACAATGGTCCATTTCAAGGACTAAGTGCGGAAACCTAAACTCCATGATATAGCTATCTATATCATGGAGTTTAGGTTTCGTCGTCGGCGTCGTGCCGCAGCACTCCGAACCTCTATAGGTTCGGAGTGCTGCGGCACGACGCCAACGACGACGACGTCACGCGTACCAGCGCGATTGTCTACGGCGGCCATTGTGCACCGACCATACTTCACACACGCACTCGTTTCCCCACAAACAATGAAATATCGATACGAGGAACAAACCAGCAAAGCGGTCACGAACAATTGTTGCACTGCACCTTTACACTGCAGACACCATACGGGTGAAGACAGGTAAATAACATAAACTTATCGAGGTGGAACTAATAATATTTTTCGTAAAAATGTCCGGCGATCGACAATTGTTCGACAGAACAACGAAACGTTGTTTGTTCCATATAATAAATCATCTGTCAGTTCGCGGTGAGCTAGAAATTCGAATGCGGTTTTGGGTGCGTCCACCGGTATTAAATGTTTGGATCTTCATTTCTAGTTTTTGTACGTAGCGTTATAGGTTATTTAAGTTACTGAAGGTGTCTCACATGTGTTTATTGATATTTGATGTATGATCTGGCACAGAGCGGTCTGGTATTGCTGAATTGATACACTTTAGAAGTCTAGACATATTGTATCGATCGTATCGTTCGTTCTTCTCAGCAGGCATCGAACCCGCATCCGACTGGCTTCATTACATGGCAGCGTCGCGTCGTTGCCCCTCACTTGCCACGCTCGTGGCGTGCCATTTAACTACTTGAATACTTGATTCAGCCACAAGTTTGAAAAAAATATACCAGTATTTAATTAAAAATGGCAGAAAACCCATTTTCAATAGCGTATCTCGATAAGCCGCAATTCCGTGGGTGTCGGCGAAACCCTACAACGACTGATGAGCGGGAACGTTCTCGTGCCGCTTATTAAATAAATCGTGGTTATTTATGGCAATGTTGCCGTTTAGACTTATATACACTGGCGAAGACTCAGTCATGTTGCCTTGCCTTGGGCTTAGCCAACATGACTTAGCTAACAGAAAACTTAAAACAATGCAGTGTTATGCGGGCTCTACACGTTGGCGAAGATATTGGCGAACGTTGTGGCAAAGATGTTTGCCAAGAGATTGTGATCGCGTCCACACGTTGGGAGGTCGATCAGTTTGCTTCGGTTCGGGCCAATGTGCGGACGACAAAAACGACGCCTCAAAGAGCGTCAGCATTATGACGGGGGGCCCTTTAGAGGGCCAAAGCCTGCCGGGGTCGCGGGACTCATCTCATTACCGTGACCCCGGAACAAAAAGGGCTATTGAAGGACACCGTGGATTTTAGTCAGTACGAGGCTGACAGTCCCTCCCGCCCTGCCCGGGGTTAGGACAAATTTGATGATCCTACCACGCTAAAAAACAAAAAAAAAATATGCCCCGGCTTCGCTCGTTGGACATAATATTGTATCATAAAAGCCGCATGAAAATCCGTTGCGATCACAGAAATATATTGAAATGCCGATAATACCTAAAAAAAAAATTAACAGAACTTGTTCGCCGTTTGAGTTTCGCCCCCAGAATTTGAGACAAATAAGCTAAAATTTGCAATTTGGCACGCGAGGTACATACACTTCTTGCTGTTATTTTCATTTATTTCTGTGGTTGCCATGTTTCAAAGGTTTCAGCATACAGACATAGGTACATTACTACCTACTTAATAAATTAGTAGGTACTTTTTTAGGGTTCCGTACCCAATGGGTGAAAACGGAACCCTATTGCTAAGACTTCGCTGTCTGTCCATCTGTCTGTCACCAGACTATATCTCATGAACCGTGACTGTTGCCGCTATAACAACAAATAGATACTAAATATAGTCAATGGTACGGAACCCTTCGTGTGCGAGTCCGACTCGCACTTGGCCGGTTCTTTTTTACTTTTTATTTTTATGATTTTTATTTTTTGGGTTCCACAGTTTTCAGCTTGATAAAGTTCTATGAAGCGAAAAGTTTCTTCATTGCTCATAGTTGCCATTATCGTACTTAAATTGCTATTAACAAATACTTCATACGTCCGCTGCGTGTGGCCGCTCGCAATGTATTGGCCAATACGTATTGGCCATCGTGTAGAACGGGGGTTGGCGATCTATTGGTAGGTATTTAGACTGTTGGTCCACGCATTGGCCCAAGATCCGTGTGGTGTCGGTTTTTCGATGCAGATCAAAGGGTTTATGGCGTGATTGTGGCACAGTGTTGGCGCACCGTCCACACGTTGGCGATGCGTTCAGTTTGCAACGAGCGGCCACACGCAGCGGACGTATGAAGTATTTGTTAATAGCAATTTAAGTACGATAATGGCAACTATGAGCAATGAAGAAACTTTTCGCTTCATAGAACTTTATCAAGCTGAAAACTGTTTATGGAACCCAAAAAATAAAAATCATAAAAATAAAAAGTAAAAAAGAACCGGCCAAGTGCGAGTCGGACTCGCACACGAAGGGTTCCGTACCATTGACTATATTTAGTATTTGTTGTTATAGCGGCAACAGTCACGGTTCATGAGATATAGTCTGGTGACAGACAGATGGACAGACAGCGAAGTCTTAGCAATAGGGTTCCGTTTTCACCCATTGGGTACGGAACCCTAAAAAAGTACCTACTAATTTATTAAGTAGGTAGTAATGTACCTATGTCTGTATGCTGAAACCTTTGAAACATGGCAACCACAGAAATAAATGAAAATAACAGCAAGAAGTGTATGTACCTCGCGTGCCAAATTGCAAATTTTAGCTTATTTGTCTCAAATTCTGGGGGCGAAACTCAAACGGCGAACAAGTTCTGTTAATTTTTTTTTTAGGTATTATCGGCATTTCAATATATTTCTGTGATCGCAACGGATTTTCATGCGGCTTTTAAGATACAATATTATGTCCAACGAGCGAAGCCGGGGCATATTTTTTTTTTGTTTTTTAGCGTGGTAGGATCATCAAATTTGTCCTAACCCCGGGCAGGGCGGGAGGGACTGTCAGCCTCGTACTGACTAAAATCCACGGTGTCCTTCAATAGCCCTTTTTGTTCCGGGGTCACGGTAATGAGATGAGTCCCGCGACCCCGGCAGGCTTTGGCCCTCTAAAGGGCCCCCCGTCATAATGCTGACGCTCTTTGAGGCGTCGTTTTTGTCGTCCGCACATTGGCCCGAACCGAAGCAAACTGATCGACCTCCCAACGTGTGGACGCGATCACAATCTCTTGGCAAACATCTTTGCCACAACGTTCGCCAATATCTTCGCCAACGTGTAGAGCCCGCATTAGTGTTCTCTCGCTTACTCATCGTATTATTCTTCATAAGATCGTCATCTTCATGTGTGTGTAAGTTATTTCTTTTGCTTGTTGTTTTTGTGTCGTGTCTGGCAGCCTGCCGGTCTACCCACACCTCCCACTTCACGCAGACTGATGGTTACTTGAGACGCGCAGTGTGCGGCCGTCGCGTCGGGCGGCAGCGGCGTGTGGGATGCACAAACATGCCATGTGTTCCGACTTTAGCACACTCGACCGCACGACCAAAGCTACAGTTTCAGATGGACAGCAATCTTATGTCGTAGCAGTAAAGAAGAATTTGCTAGCTCAAGTGTGCTCTGGTCCGTAAATATACATACCTACACTTACAATTTATTCAGGTCAATAAGATTGATTGAGAGTTCATGAAGTCTTCGCTTATTGATGTCGATTACAGCTCCGACTATTATTAATAAGCAACGATTACTTTGATCAGATTGACAGCTCACCAATTACGATAGTATCTCATCCGGACGAGTGTTTCTCTATGAAGTTAGGGACTGTTACCTGAATATAATATTTTTATCGCGTCGTTGTGCGTCGAAATCACTTTTAATAAGCATCATCAGTATACACGCTATCTTTCAATCTGTAATAGGATACAATAGATAGAGGATCGCCGTCGGCTATTACACTAAGCATACCGGACAGAAGGCCCGATCTACGAGAATTCTGTAGAAAAATCATTTAGATAAATAAGTATGTAAACTGAAATTCTGAAAGAAATGAAAGGGCGTTGACCCTTCGAACTGCTCTAGGGATGAGAACGTTCTTTTTATAATAAGGAAAAAGTTGTTACGTTTTGCAACTTTGTCTTGAATGAAAATAAAAATAATAGTGGGTGTACCCCGATCTATAGATTCTTCAATCCACGTTGAGCGGAATGGACTTTCTGTAAGCACTTTGTTATGTCCCTCTGGTATTATAAAATTTCATTATACATGTAAGCCTAACCCCCGCCCTCTGGTCCGCCCGCACGCTGCAGGCACGTCCGCCGCACCGCGCCGCGCCGCGCCGCGCCGCAGCCGCAGGCACTAATATCACAAATCTGCAGTAATTGCGCCGTCACCGACACTCGCCGGCAATCCACATCAAAGCGAAGCCCCCGCGCCCCAGACCAGCCGCGCCGCGTGTTCCATTACTACACACACCGTGTCATTGCTCAGCGAAAAAATACCATCTCCTAGTGAGAGATAGCACGGAACGACACATGTGTCCTTCGGTGTCTCGCTGTGTTCGTGACGAAGCTCCCTCGTAATGGGGGATACAGACAGTTCATGTGTATTACGAGATAATTAATTCTGCAATATGTTCAGTGGGGATTATCGTGAGTAGGTAAATACAGCTGATATACGTAACGAGCGAGTTTAATGAGAACTCGAATGGGCAGCTTCACTTTAGTGTCAGAGGAAATAAGGATGCTGGGTAAACGAAATAATTAATTTATTACAGTTTTATAAATAAGATACGTTTCCTTATTTTCGTTGTGACGACCCTTGGTGTAACTTCCTGTAAATACAGGGTGTAAAAGACCTCATCACGAAGCCGTCAACCAAGCATTCTGTACATCAAACTAAGTAACTTTACGCAAATTTATTGCTGGGAAACGACTTTTATTTTTGGGTGAAAAATCATGTTTTGTGGTAGAACCAATGATATTCTATTACTGTACTCGTATATTAGATATATTAGATTATCATTGGGTAGAACTCAATGTAACGCACTCAAAACATTGTGCTGATGGATGGATTGTATAGTACGGGGGTCATGGAGGTGTTTAAAGTAAAAATCTGACATTAAAACTTGTATTTAAAAAAAAAATTGTCAAAAAGTTGGAACTTTGACCCCCAATATCTTCGTAACTAAAAGGTTCCCAGGTATGGTGTAAAACAAAAAAATGATCGCAATGACGAGGAGAACAAGTGCCTTTCGGCTTCGTTATGAGGTGTTTTACACCCTGAAGGTATCACAAAACAGGGCTCAATTACGTATCTACAAGATATTTCCGTCTATCTGTAGACTGTACTGTTGGTATGTTGGCGACTTCATGCAAGGAAGTTTGTTAAAAAAAATACTTTGGACCAAAGTACCTAATTTACCCCAAAGTTTAGAGTAACCTCGTGAAATATACATAAACACGAGTGTGTGAGGAACTATAGTTCTTTAATACACAGATACGTCGACAAGAAACTGTAACACGACATGCATGAACACATTAACTCATAAGACAGCTGAAACCCGGCCGGCGAGACTGTACGAGAAGTAAGCGAACACGCCGTGACGAGACATACTCGTACCGACATGCGCACAGTGTAGATACGAGTTACGAGTACAGTCCGCAACGGAACTCCGCAACGATTCACACATTTCACACTACAATTAAAAAATATTATGCGAACAACTGCAAAAAGAGATAGTTGGCATGAAATTCTGAAAAGTAATGAATCTAACTATTTATAAGGGCCAAGTTCACCGAAAAGACAGTCTGATTATCTAAAAACAGCTGTTTAAAACACATTTTTGTCTTCAATCAAAAATGTGTTTTAAACAGCTGTTTTTAGATAATCAGACTGTTATCTTTTCGGTGAACTTGGCCCTAAAGTTATTTACAAGATGCCATGTTATGGGGAAAGGACCGGCAGGAATAATGGAGGATGATGATGGTACAAGTAACATTGTTGATCGATCGACTTGCGTTGCTGACCGTCCATACATGAATAGATGGACACGGCAAGCAGGCGTTCACACGTTCACAGGGAGATCAAGTAATTGAATATATGTCCGTGTCCTGTGGCCCGGGGCCGGGTGGGGGCGGGGGCGGGGGCCCGCGAGTTATTGGCTGCGAGATAACTCCACCACACGTCCGAAAAGACACGAACACCATTGTTATCAGTTAGACTGATATTGTTTGTTTATGTATATTCGATATTCGCCATATTTTATTGCAAGGAAATCCGTCATCCGAATCATTATATTTTATTTATGTTGTAACCAACGAATATTCTCAAGTTAATCAAGGCATGATTTCAATTTTATTAAAGTCAAATTCGCCATAATGTATCATTTTGGTACAACAAACCAGACCATATAACATAAACTGATACCGGCACGATCTGTTTATCGAAAATATATTTCTATTAAGTAAATACTCATTAATTTTATCTAATTTACTCAATCATTTCCTGTAGTATCACAGAAACAGTGTTTATTTAGATAAAATAACATTAATTGCCGCCATATATTTGTTTCAATAGGGTAACGCTCCTGTTTTGAAGATATAATGAAGTAATCCGTTTCCATCCAGATAACGATAGAAATGCATTATTTTGTTTGGTTTCCTTCCCGGTCGCAGTCCTTACCGGTAGTCCGGTACACTGTACAGGTGACAGTGATCACAACAGTCCTTACTACCGGTAGTCCGGTATACTTTACAGGTGACAGTGACCACAACAGTCCCACACGTGACCATCATCATCCTTACTACCGGTAGTCCGGTACACTGTACAAGTGACAGTGATCACAACAGTCCTTACTACCGGTAGTCCGGTACACTGTACAGGTGACAGTGACCACAACAGTCCTAACCGTGACCATCATCATCCTTACTACCGGTAGTCCGGTACACTGTACAGGTGACAGTGATCACAACAGTCCTTACTACCGGTAGTCCGGTACACTGTACAGGTGACAGTGACCACAACAGTCCCACACGTGACCATCATCATCCTTACTACCGGTAGTCCGGTACACTGTACAGGTGATAGTGACCACAACAGTCCTAACCGTGACCATCATTATCCTTACTACCGGTAGTCCGGTACACTGTACAGGTGATAGTGACCACAACAGTCCTAACCGTGACCATCATCATCCTTACTACCGGTAGTCCGGTACACTGTTCAGGTCACAGTGACCACAACAGTCCTTACTACCGGTAGTCCGGTACACTGTACAGGTGATGGTGACCACAACAGTCCCACACGTGACCATCATCATCCTTACTACCGGTAGTCCAGTACACTGTACAGGTGAGAGTGACCAAAACAGTCCTAACCGTGACCATCATCATCCTTACTACCGGTAGTCCGGTACACTGTTCAGGTGACAGTGACCACAACAGTCCTTACTACCGGTAGTCCGGTACACTGTACAGGTGATAGTGACCACAACAGTCCCACACGTGACCATCATCATCCTTACTACCGGTAGTCCGCTACACTGTACAGGTGATAGTGACAACAACAGTCCCACACGTGACCATCATCATCCTTACTACCGGTAGTCCGCTACACTGTACAGGTGATAGTGACCACAACAGTCCCACACGTGACCATCATCACCCTTACTACCGGTAGTCCGGTACACTGTACAGGTGACAGTGACCACAACAGTCCTTACTACCGGTAGTCCGGTACACTGTACAGGTGATAGTGACCACAACAGTCCCACACGTGACCATCATCATCCTTACTACCGGTAGTCCAGTACACTGTACAGGTGAGAGTGACCAAAACAGTCCTAACCGTGACCATCATCATCCTTACTACCGGTAGTCGGGTACACTGTACAGGTGACAGTGACCACAACAGTCCTTACGACCGGTAGTCCGGTACACTGTACAGGTGATAGTGACCACAACAGTCCCACACGTGACCATCATCATTCTTACTACCGGTAGTCCGCTACACTGTACAGGTGAGAGTGACCAAAACAGTCCTAACCGTGACCATCATCATCCTTACTACCGGTAGTCCGGTACACTGTTCAGGTGACAGTGACCACAACAGTCCTTACTACCGGTAGTCCGGTACACTGTATAGGTGACAGTGACCACAACAGTCCTCACTACCGGTAGTCCGGTACACTGTACAGGTGATAGTGACCACAACAGTCCTTACTACCGGTAGTCCGGTACACTGTACATGTGACAGTAACCACAACAGTCCTACACGTGACTATCATCATCCTTATATTCCTCATGCCCTCACCCCAACATTCCCTACTCATTTGGGATGCACAGCTTGTCTTGCTCCTCGATACATCTCCATTGGCCTTGGCCATCATCTCAGTAGTCACCCCAGTCTTCTAACCATATCATGTTTCATACATCCATTCACTGGTTCTCTGGCCAACCTCCAGTGACAGTACAAATAAATGGTGTCAACTCAATAGGCTTTAAAGTAAAAAACGGTGTACCACAAGGTTCGATATTGGGTTCCTCTTTTTAGTGTATATTAATGACCCACCCCATTTATTTAACAACCACTGATTGCAACAAAATATTGAATCAAGAGAAACTAGAATTTGCCGATGAAACGGTTTTCTTGGGAATCACGCTCGACTCAAAGTTACAATGGGGTCCTCATTTAACATCTCTTGCAGGACGGCTGAGCTCAGCAGCATATGCTGTTTGAAAAATCCGTCAATTTGCTGATATTGATAAGGCGAGGCTAGTCTATTTTATTTAGTTATTTTCATAGTATTATGTTATACGGTATTTTACTATGGGAACGGGCTGCAGACATTGAGTCTATATTTATTCTGCAGAAAAGATCCATCAGAGCAATTTATGAATTACGTAGATGCGATTCTATAAGAGAACTGTTTAAGAAAAATTAAATCATGACAGTACCTTGTCAATACATCCACGATATTTCGACGCTGTTTTAACAGCGTCGGGAGCTCATCAAATTCAGAACTGTTTGAAATGTTACAATAAAATACCTCCCTACATTCAACTGAATGAGACTACATTTAAATCTTGTATAAAACGCACACTATGTAGACAAGCATTTATAAGTTATATGCTTCTTCAATCTCATCCTCAATCCCCCAACTTATTTAAGTATATATAAGTTGGGGGATTACATTGATGATAAAAATGCTTGGCTAAATACTATCATGCTCCACAACCATAGGGCCAAACTAATTGTTTGTACTGGTCGGACATTATTTGAGTCTATCGACACGCAACTTAGAGCTGAAGCTTAGCTTGTAAACATTTTCTTAGAATCTTAGAAGCTGCAGAAGATTGTAAAAATTTACTTGCATTGTATAGATTCCAGTTCTTAGTATTATATAATTGCGTAGATAGCAGATGTGTGAGTACTTTGTACTTTTCGAGGCGAGTACATCACTCGGACCTTCGGTTTGCCGACGATATAGTGGTTATGGCTGAGACCATGGAGGACCTCAGTACAATGCTCGATGACCTTAGTAGAGCTTCCTCCGGGAGAGTGGATCTTAAAATGAACATGGACAAAACCAAGGTCATGTTGAATGCCCATGTCACCCACTCCTATCAAGATCGGAGACTACACTCGACGTTGTAGACGATTATGTGTACCTGGGACAAACGGTACAGTTAGGTAGGTCTAACTTCGAGAAAGAGGTCAATCGTCGAATCCGACGCGGCTGGGCAGCGTTCGGGAAGTTGCGCGGTATTTTCTCGTCCAACTTACTGCAGTGTCTCAAGACGAAAGTCTATGACCAGTGTGATGATATTATGATGATTATCTATGATTACATACGGGATGGGACCGCAACGTGGTTGCTCACAATGGGCCTCATCAGAAAGCTTAAAGTCACTCAAACGGCAATGGA
The DNA here is from genome assembly GCA_905147715.2 of Xestia xanthographa. Classification (NCBI taxonomy): domain Eukaryota; kingdom Metazoa; phylum Arthropoda; class Insecta; order Lepidoptera; family Noctuidae; genus Xestia; species Xestia xanthographa. The sequence goes on along the minus strand of LR990652.1, from coordinate 415,139 downwards.
GAGGGCTATGCTCGGAGTTTCCTTGCGCGATCGAATCAGAAATGAAGACATCCGCAAGAGAACCAAGTTTACCGACGTAGCCCGAAGAATTGCCAAACTTAAGTGTCAGTGGGCAGGGCACATTGCTCGCAAAACGGATGGCCGATGGAGCCGAAAAGTTCTGGAGTGGCGACCGCGAACCGGAAGACGTTGCGTTGGAAGGCCTCCCACTAGGTGGACCGATGACTTGGTGAAGGTTGCGGGAATCCTCTGGATGCGAGTCGCACAGGACCCGTCAATGTGGCAACACTGAGGCCTATGTCCAGCAGTGGACGTTTTTCGTCTGGAATGATGATGATAATGATGACTTGAATATACCTTGGTGGCTGAGAGAATGCAATGCACACTCAAAAGTCTCGCTGATGGTGGCGGGTGTGTCGGGTCATTTAGTTCCCTTCCGGCGCCATTCAACCCAACCAGAGTTGAATGGCGCCGGTACATGCGACATGTTCGTGAACGGGCGCTGTCAGTTGGGACTGGTCATCTCTTAGCTGCCACAGTTAATTTTAATTACTTTATTTTTAAATTGATGATCTAATCTTTTACTCTGGACGCTCTTAATGTGCACGTCTTTCTACATCGTTCTCACATTTATGTATAATCTCAAAATTAATTATGTAACCAAAATTTTGTAACAATACTGTTTCATCCACCAAGTTTCTGAACGCACCTTTTTGACGTTTGACTGATTACGTTTCGTTGTCTGTGCGATGACGCTTGTCAGTGCAATTTTGGTTGGAAAGATGGTCGCTCCATGCTTGTAATTTTTGGATGCACGCGGCTGTCGTGTAATTATTGATTGAAACTTTGAGTTAACGTTAATCCGATGCCATCGTGATCGGTGTTTGATATTTTGTTGATAATTGAGTGAAAATTGAGAAATCTCGCCATTTTGGGTCTTGACCGCGAGTGATTTGTTGGTTATGTCCGGCCTTTTTTGTGTCATTTGAACGCCGGTAAATTCCTAAATTTAGTGCTGGACTTTTGTGAATCCCCGATTGGGTTAGCGAACCGGGATGGAGTTCAGTTGAACATTGGTGAAAGGTGCCACGTGTGGGATCTGAAGGTTTGTTCCGGGAGTCGACGGTACGAGCCGAGCGCGTCCTTTGGAGCCGTCGAATCTTACATGACCTTACAAACACAACACAAGCACAGTTATACTTACACCCCACCCAGATAAGACGTGACCAGGGAATGCGCCACATCTCCGGTTCCAACGTGATGGGTAAGTTATATCTAATAGTTAAATAGTTGGTTTTCCGTTGTCAATTGGACAAATATTGTTTGATTAGGGCTCCGCGTAATCGCGGACATCGTGAGTCTGCTGGTGCAGTCTCACACAACTGGTAGCAGAGCGTGGTTTAATTGTTAAATTCACCACTTATTGTCGAGTTAAAAGTATTGAGAAGTCTGATTTGTTACCGCTGTCAGCCTGACTCAAATTAAACATAGTTAACATAGATTGTTTGACATAATATATTACGATATGTAGTGTCCCTTGAGGCTTGTACTTTAATTTGTTATTGTATAAACAAGGTATTGCTTGTAAGTTTTATTATTTGGTTTAAATTGTAGTTGGGTCCGGGAAAATTATTCCTGTTGATTATTTAATTGAATTTAATTTGTTTATTTGATATTTGTCCCAATGGCTTCATTGAAAGCTGTAAACCAAGCCATTGGTGGATTGACCTCACAGCTAAGATGGTTTGCCTCTGCTGCTGCAACCGCTGAGCGTCTAGACCTGGAAGAGGCCACGCTTGCCCGGTATGAGCAGTTGAATGCGAGATTGAGTGCGGTTGACACTTTGTTTGCTCGCTTCAATGAAGTGATTTTGGACTTGGACCTGGAAACATTGGGTCAAGCAGCCCGTGATAAGGTTGTTGCGGATTATGACCAGATGTTGAACCTGGGTGACATAATAAGTATGCGCGCCAGGGAAATTTTGAAGAGTCGGGACCCTGCCCAGGTCAAAACAGAGACCTCTGTTGTTGCAGGCCCTGGACTTTTGGGTAGACTGCCTACCCTGGAGCTGCCACATTTTGACGGTCACTTGGACCATTGGTTAAGCTTCAGGAACCTATTTGACAGTTTGGTTGATTCGCGCTCTGACCTCCGACCGGCCCAGAAGTTGGCTTATTTGTTGTCAGCCCTAGGAGGTGAGGCTCGAGCCTTGGTGCAGCACTTGCCGGTGACCGACTCGGCCTATCCCACTGCTCTGGAACTTCTATCCCGACGGTACCAGAACAAACGTTGCCTGGCTGATGTCCATATTGACCAGATCTTGGGGTTGCCGGCCATCACCAGAATGTCAGCGTTGCGTGCTGACCTTTTGAATCCATTGCTGGCAGCAACCAACCTTCCTGTGAGTTGTTTGGACCCTAAGTTTTTTCCTTCGGCCATTGTTCTGACGAGTATTTTGGGCTGTCATCCCCAACGTCAGCTGTCGCCTGATATTGTCCGGTTGACGTCAGGCCTGGATTTGGCTGACCGCCGGTTTGATTCCCCTAATACAACTCATTTGATATTGGGTTCCGATGTACTAGGGAGAATATTGTTGGGTAATATGAAAGTCTTGCAGCCGAACGGTTTGGTGGCTGTCTCGACCATCTTTGGCTTTGCGGTGATGGGCCCAGTGTTGAAGGCTCCCCCTCCACCTGAGCCTGATTTTGCGTTGGCGTGTGGCTCCGCTCTCTCTGACGCTGTTCAGAGGTTTTGGGAGGTTGAGGAGCCACCGCAAGTGGCCCGCTTGAACCCGGAACATGAGGAGTGCAAGTTGTTCTATCAGAACAACACAGGTCGACTCCGTTCCGGTCGGCTTGTAACTCGGTTGCCTTTTGTTGCAGTTCGACCACCTCTCGGCGAGTCCAGACCTCAGGCCGAGAAGAGATTGTTGGCGATGGAGCGCCGTATGGCCAGGGATCCGGTGCTGCGGCAGAAATATTTAGATTTCATGCGTGAGTACGCAGACTTGGGACACATGTCGGTGTCAAATTTGGATTGGCGCTCAGTTGAGCATTACTTTCTGCCGCATCACGCGGTCCTCAAGGCATCCACCGGTAAGCTGCGCACAGTGTTTGATGGGTCTGCGCGGACTTCCTCTGGTGTCTCTTTGAATGATTGCTTGCACTCCGGCCCCAAATTGTTGAGGGACCTTTGTGATGTCATCACGTCTTTTCGTCGTCATCAAGTAGTCTTTGTGGCTGACATCAAAATGATGTTCCGGCAAACGGTTATTCACCGGGATGACAGACGTTATCAGTTGATCCTGTGGCGAGAGAATCCCCGGGACCCCATGGTTGTTTGTGAGCTCAACACGAATACGTACGGCCTTCGATCGAGCCCTTTTGTTGCTATTCGTTCGCTTTGGGAGCTCGCGGACCGAGAACGCTTGAGGTTCCCTCGGGCGTCCGCCATCTTGAAAACGGACTTGTATGTTGATGACGTCTGCACTGGGGCTTCCACGGTTGAGGAAGCTATCCTGTTGCGTGACGAGTTGGTTCAAATTTTGGATTCCGCTGGCTATGAGTTGCGTAAGTGGGTGTCCAACTCGCCAGCACTGTTGGAAGATGTGGAAGAGGATCATAAGCAGGATCCTCATTTGTTTGAAAATGCTGACAACCCTGCTATGTTGGCCGTTCTCGGCGTTCAGTACCGACCAGTCCAAGACACCTTTACGTATGATGTCGATTTGGAGTCACCACACACTTGGACTAAACGACTGGTATTGTCTACTGTCGCGAGAACCTTTTACCCGAATGGTTGGATATGCCCGGTATTGTTTTGGGCGAAATGTTTTCTCCAGCGTCTTTGGACCGCGGAACTTGGTTGGGATGAGCCACTTCGGGAAACCCTCTGGAAGATTGGCACCAATTTGTATCCGCACTTCCTGCGGTCAACGAGGTCGCGTTACCACGCGCTATCCTCCCCCCTGGGAACTATACTGCTACCCTTCATGGGTTTTGTGACGCATCTTCGCACGGTCATGCAGCTGTTGTTTATCTGCGCACCGTCAGCTCGATAGGCCAGGTGAAGTTGTCACTGATCATGGCTAAGAGCAAGGTGGCCCCCCTCCGGACGGCATTGACCATCCCTAAGCTAGAGTTGTCAGGGGCGGCGCTTCTTGTGCGTCTCTTGAATCACGTTGCTCAAACTTTAGGTGGATCTGTGAACATTCGGAATTCTTACGCCTGGACGGACAGTCAAATTGTTTTGTGCTGGTTGAAGACGTCCGTCCACTCCTTGGAGGTCTTTGTTGCGAACCGAGTGTCACAGATACAAAATTCCGAAACGCCTTTGATTTGGAGGCACGTGCCTGGAGACTTGAACCCCGGCGACGTAGCCTCACGTGGGTGCATGGCCCCCCGCCTGATTGTGCACCCCCTTTGGTGGGGACCGGATTGGCTGACTCGCCCCGAGTATGATTGGCCTCGAACGCCAGTTTTGATGTCGGATCCTTTGCCCGGGCTTAAGGTGCTCGCTGTTGGGACGAAGGACCCTCGGTTTGATCCTGATATTTTGTTGAACCGATACAGCTCCCTCGACAAATTGTTGAACGTTACCTCGTGGATCAGGCGTTTTGGTCACAATGCTAGGAATCCAGGGGACAAGCGCCTGTCACCAGTTCTCTCTCCTCAAGAGCGACAGGAGTCACTCCTCCTGTGGGTTCGCTCTGTGCAGGCCGTACACTTTGAGAAGGAGATCGAGACCTTGAAGTCCGGTAGAGTTAAGTTGTCGGGAGCCGTTAGTAAGTTGAACCCCTTTTTGGATGAAACGGGTCTTTTGCGTGTTGGAGGACGGTTGAGGCACTCTAGCCTTCCTTATGGGGTCCGTCACCCCCTTTTGTTGCCCAAGGCGGGCCATTTGATTAAATTGTTGGTGACTAATCGTCACATTAAGAACTCGCACGCCGGTTGCAATGCGCTGTTGGCCATTCTGCAGCGAGAGTTTTGGATTTTGTCGGCTCGTCGTACCATTCGGAGCATCGTCTTCCGTTGCATACCGTGCTATCGGACTAAGGCACCAACGATGCAGCCCCAGATGGGAGACTTGCCTGCTGATCGTGTCAATGAGGCGAGGCCCTTTGCAGGCGTAGGAACGGACTTTGCTGGTCCCTTTTCGATAAAGACGTCTACCCTTCGCAATAGTAAAATTGTCAAGGCTTATTTGTGCGTATTTGTCTGCCTGTCAACTAAGGCAGTGCACTTGGAGCTGGTATCCTCCCTCTCGATGGAGGCCTTTGTGGCAACTTTGGATAGATTTACGTCTCGCCGTGGGTTACCTTCTCTTATCAGGTCTGATTGCGGTACCAACTACAAGGGTACAAGTAACTATTTGAAAGAAGTGTATGACTTTCTTAATGAGAGCCAGGTTGACATTGGTAACAAATTGGCCCGTCGAGGGGTCACTTGGTTGTTTGACCCGCCAGCCTGCCCCCATTGGGGGGGTATTTTTGAGGCCGCGGTGAAAGCAGCAAAGGGACTCTGGCGGAGATTGTTGGGAGACACCGTTCTCACCTTTGAGGAATTAGCTACGGTATTTTGTCGCATTGAAGCGGTACTAAATTCGCGTCCATTGTGCCCGCTCTCTTCGGACCCTAACGATTTGGAGGCTCTAACCCCGGGCCATTTCTTGATTGGACAGCCACTTGTCGCTCTGCCTGAGTACCCTTTTGTTGATGTGAGCCAAAATCGGCTATCGCGGTTTCAGTTGGTGCAACAGCTCACTCAGAGCTTTTGGAAGCGTTGGAGCTTAGAGTATCTGCACATCCTCCAGCAGCGCGTCAAGTGGACTGATAAAACTCATCCGCCCAAGATAGGAGACCTCGTCCTTATTAAGGATGCCAACCTTAAGCCTCTGTATTGGCGCCGGGGGCGCATTCTCAATTTGGTGGCCGGCACCGACGGGGTACCTCGTTTTGCTGAGGTTTTAGTGGATGGATCGGTTATGAAGAGAGCGGTCGCAACCTTGTCAAGACTGCCAATTGATTAGCGGACGGGACGGCCCGTCCGGGGGGGGTAGATGTTTCATCCACCAAGTTTCTGAACGCACCTTTTTGACGTTTGACTGATTACGTTTCGTTGTCTGTGCGATGACGCTTGTCAGTGCAATTTTGGTTGGAAAGATGGTCGCTCCGTGCTTGTAATTTTTGGATGCACGCGGCTGTCGTGTAATTATTGATTGAAACTTTGAGTTAACGTTAATCCGATGCCATCGTGATCGGTGTTTGATATTTTGTTGATAATTGAGTGAAAATTGAGAAATCTCGCCATTTTGGGTCTTGACCGCGAGTGATTTGTTGGTTATGTCCGGCCTTTTTTGTGTCATTTGAACGCCGGTAAATTCCTAAATTTAGTGCTGGACTATTGTGAATCCCCGATTGGGTTAGCGAACCGGGATGGAGTTCAGTTTAACATTGGTGAAAGGTGCCACGTGTGGGATCTGAAGGTTTGTTCCGGGAGTCGACGGTACGAGCCGAGCGCGTCCTTTGGAGCCGTCGAATCTTACATGACCTTACAAACACAACACAAGCACAGTTATACTTACACCCCACCCAGATAAGACGTGACCAGGGAATGCGCCACATCTCCGGTTCCAACGTGATGGGTAAGTTATATCTAATAGTTAAATAGTTGGTTTTCCGTTGTCAATTGGACAAATATTGTTTGATTAGGGCTCCGCGTAATCGCGGACATCGTGAGTCTGCTGGTGCAGTCTCACACAAATACTTTTATTTAAAAGAGTGTCCATGGGGTTTCTTGCCCGTTCTTCTCCATAGAGATCTACGCTAGGGAATGGGAAACTACCGGGCAACTACAGTACTTTCTCAAGTTATTATGCCTTGTGACTGGGACTGTAGCTTTGTTTTTTTTTTTTTGTATTTTTGGCATTCAAAAGTGCAGTAATGGTCTAATTGAAATAAATGCTTTGAGATTGAGTTTGAGTGTGACCTCCACCTCCTCTATACACTGTGCAATGTTGTTGCTGTGTGTTTTCCGGTAGCAACACGGTTACGGTAGTTGCTAGCTGCCCAAATTGCCTCATCTCAAAATACCACCCTGTATAAAAGCCGTTCCTCACATGACCGACTGTTACCTTGCTGTCCTCCCCAGTGACGCCAGAAACCGAGGGTCGTACCCCACAGGGGGTGCCCTTAGCGTGTGTCGCTTAGTTTTTAAGTAGTTTGTAAGTTTTTGCCCTGGCTGGAGGCCTTACTCTCAAGGCACAGGATAGTCCGGTTGGTTAAGCAGACGACAACCTCTCTAGGTTGAACTGCGAGATGCCATTCACAAAAAATGACCGACTGTTACTGACTGCTCTACAACCGACTGGAACAAATGCTACACTTCCTGCCTGCGTGAATCTTCTTACAATCCATATTCAATGCTCTTTCTTAGCCGCTGCTATTGTTCTGCTTATCTCCGAAATATGTGTAATTTATGACATCATATAACATGATTATTTCCGGAAAAAAAGAACCAAATGAAGATCAAGGAATAACAATGGAAAAGACATAACTATTTACGACTGAAATAGAAATTTAACTGCGCCATTGCAATATATTATAGTGAATATCAATTCAGTGGGAGAGTAATGTCGAGAATTTCCGAGCATTCGTTGATAACTATAATACACAGTATATACAAACACGGGAACGTTTCTGGTAATACCTACGTTTGATATTGAATTCCGTGGAAAATAGAAAATGCAAATTATAGCCACGTTAATTTTGCTGAACACCATGCAAGTAATGCTTTTAATAAGTGTTGGAAGTCAACTAATCAGATGAATCTTAGACCGAGTCTTCCCGTGAGCGTGGCGGGGGTTCATGATTCTGGTAATTTAGCGGATGTATTTCGTCGCTATTTTAATTGCAATTCTTCATTCAATTCATTCAAATTTCTTCATTTTGCAATACAACATTGATTAAAAACAATGTGTTTCATATGTGTATTTCTATTTTTAATAAATTACCAAGAAATATTAGAGAACTCCCTTTTAAATATTTTAGAAATCAATTGCGTAAATGGTTGACAGAAAATTGTTTTTACAGATTACAAGAATTTCTGCAACACAAAACTTAATTTTAAGATATAGGTATTAGTTTCGTGTGCAATATTTGTGTTATTTTTTATTTAATAATTATTTTACTTTACTTAATAAGTACATGTTAAATTTCACGTAGATACGCATTATACAATAATGTAAAATTATATTTGCATGCCCTAAAAAGGCAAAATATGGTTTGTGCCTAAACCACCAACTTTAACATCTGGTAACACCTGTATTTTAAGCAAATAAATAATTCTTATTCTTAATGTAAAATCTCCTCTGGGGCCGCCTTCACTTACGATGCCCGCAGCCCGATGCTGGGGCCCATGACTTGGAGGTTAGCGTAAGATTTACTGCGGCAGAAGTAGCCGCCGTAATAAGGAAAATGATGAGTGGAAAGTCTCCAGGGCATGATGGTCTCTGCATCGAGCATCTGCGGTACGCTGGATTCCACCTTCCAAGAGTGCTGTCATTGTTTTTTAATTTGTGCCTGAGAAATTGATGCAAACTGTAGTAGTTCCTATTATTAAAAATAAAACTGGTGACCATTCATTTCTCTGGCTACAATTATAGCGAAGGTACTGGACAGTCTTATTGACCGACACTTAGAGACACACCTGAAATTGCAGTTTAGGTTTAGACCTGGCGTCTCAACAGAATGTGCTATTCTGTCGCTCAAACAGACAGACGGTCCAGTATTAAACAGCTAGGAAAACTCCAGCCTATAATGCTTGTTTTTTGGACTTATCTAAAGGCTTTGACCTAGTGTCCTACAATAAGTTATGGGTAAAGCTTCAGGGTACCATTGTGCCCAGGGAAATAGTGTCTGTACTGAACTGTATGATGAACAGAAAAACCAAGTAAGATGGGCAGACACACTCTCGGGTGTACTCACAAGCTGTATTGCGAGGTGAGGCAGGGGGGGCTTTCCTCCCCACGTCTTTTTAATTTTTATGTAAATGAGTTGATCGAGGAGCTCCGTAGCACTAGGATCGGCTGTCACATCGATGGTATTTGTATCAATAATATTTAATAAGCTATGCTGATGATATGGTGCTGCTGAGCCCTTCGGTCTGTGCATTGAGTGAACTTTTACATAAGTGTGAATCTTATGCAGAGGCCCATGGCCTTAAATGGCACTGAAAGTGCTATAAAACACCTTTGTGCGTAGCCTCTTAGAATACGCATCTCTAGTCTGGAATCCGATCTACGAAATACATATAGATCGAATTAAACGCGTTCAAAAAAAATGACGAGGTGCTTGCGATTTAAAGACCACAAGTGTCCGCATAGAGCTGATTACGCCGAACGTTTAGAATATTTCAAATTAGAATTCACTGATACGACGAAGGCCTGTAATTGATCTTATGACACTATATAAAACTGTAAATGGGATAACATCGATTCCAAACTTCTTCAACAAAATTAACCTCGACGTACCTCGTCATTACCACCTCTGGTCCAAGCATACTATTAGGACGTTTGCCACTAAACCGTGTCGCACAAATCTGGGCCAGCATGATCCCTTAAACCGAATGTTGACTTTTTACAACAAAGCCTGTACAGCTGACAGTAATGTCGACATTTTCTTTGATAGATTGTCAATGTTCAAATCAAAAATCGTTAAAATTGACCTGTAACCAGCTATACCATACTTATTTTAATTTATGCTATGCAATTTATACTCAATTTAATCCAATATTATGTTATTCTAAGTACTTTACAGTACTTTACAAACTTTTAGATGATGTGACTTGCAAAATAAATAATAAATTAAGGGTAGCTGGTATTTTTCTGGATTTATCTTCCGCATTTGATACGATAGATCACAACCTACTTATTGCCAAACTAAATTATTATGGTAACAGAGGCAGAGCCCTTCAATTATTTACATCGTATTTAAGAAATAGGAAAATGTATGTAGAAACCAGCTCTATAGAACAAAATGGACAACGGAAAACATACCAATCATCCATGATTAATATTACCACGGGCGTACCGCAGGGTTCCATATTGGGTCCAATTCTGTTTATTATTTTCACTAACGATTTAATAAATTATATATAAAAATAAAAATTCCAGACATTAATCTCGTAGTCTTTGCAGATGACACTAACGCTGTAGCAGGGGGGAAAAGTATTGGTGAACTGACAGATAAGGTCAATACTACATTAGCAGCATTTCAGTTTTGGTTCAATACAAATAGATTAATAATAAATATTTAAAAAAACGAACATCATGTTGTTTCGGACCACTGCAGGCAATAAGGATAATATGGACATAACCCTCAACAATAAAAATATTGAATTAGTGAAAGACGTCAAATTTCTGGGTATGCATTTAGATGATTTGCTGAACTGGAAAAAGGAGCTAGCACACATAGACTCCACTATATCATCTGCGTGTTATGCGTTGAGGAAATTGAGAGACGAAATTAATACATAACAGTTAAAGATGGTATATTATGCTCTTGTCGAATCCAAACTTCGATACAGTATACAGTTCTGGGGGAAAAGCTACGGTTATAATCCTTAACGAGCCTTCATTCTCCAAAAAAGAGCAATACGTACAATTGTCAGAATTTCACAAAGAGAAAGCTGTCGATCTCATTTTAAGCGTTTAAATATTCTAACAGTGCCCGGCTTATACATACTTGTTTTGTTAGTTAATTTTAAAAAATATGCCCATGAATTCGAGTCTGAGGAAGAAAGAACAGTCAGGGAAAACACTCGTAGGAAGGATTTTAAAAATAAACTAGTACCTAATTTCAACATTGTCAAGCATAGCCCTCATTACCAATCTGTACAAATATTTAATAGACTGCCAGCGGACTTAAAAATCTTGTTTTACACTAGCTCTTTTAAGGCTAAGCTAAAAGCATTTCTGTTGGATAAAAATTTGTACTCAGTAGACGAACTTTAATTTATAATTCCAATTTTCTATAAAAAAATGCTACTTATTTGTTGTTTTTGATAATTATGTATTTTTTGTTTAATCTTGTATGTTTTGTTTTTAATTTTTGCTGCATGTTTTCTGCATGCCACTTTAGAATTTATATATTATTATTATTAATTATGATGTGTGTAATGTATCAAACACAATTTAAATTGTTCCTGATAAATAAATAAATAAGTATTTTTTTTTTAATTTTGTTGTTTTTTAAATTTTATTCCGTTATTAATTTACTTGATTTCGCTTATTTATACTTGATTTAAATTGTATTCGTATCTCACATTTTTGTTTTTTTATTAATTCATTCTGTTTTCTTTATAAGTGACGTATTTACTCGCACTGTAGACCTATAATCACCTTATGGAACCAATATTGTAAATATGTCGTTGGTGTGCCTTTTCTAATAAATTAATAAAATATAACTAAGTTAAATCTGAACTGATGGTTTTTAAGTCAGGAACTAAATGTTATGACAATGGTACCTGAAGTTTTCTTCGGAGGTAACTCTTAAAAAAGAGTTACAAAATATAAGTAATTATTGGGTCACTGGATCACCAATGACTTGAAGGATAGTACTGACATTGAGAGAGAGCGCAGGTCATTGTCTGTACGATGTAATATGTTAGCTCGCACTCTCGCAGGTTTGCACGGTGTACAAAAAAAGTAAAAGTTACGTTGTTTAGAGCATACTGTCAGTCCTTTTACACGTGCAGCCTGTGGGTAGACTATTTGCAGACGGCATACAGTGTAACAAATCTACTTGATCCTATTAAAATAAAAGGATAAGCAGACTTGTTCAAATACAATTTTAATTTAGGAAAGATAAAAAATACAGCTAGTTATAAAAAACTACCTAGCACGCACTCAGTTTTAAAGTTTATGCACTTAGATGGACAATAATGAGTTTACCACACTGTAAGAACGGGAACAAGCGTCAGGGTAGCAGGTCGATACCGGAGTAACCTTGAAGTTGTGCTCTGAAGCAGTAGAAACGGCGGCAGCGCAGATCTCAGAGTTCACTAGGACAGCTCAGCAGCAAGACAGTGCAGAACTCAGGGCCAGACGTAGGACAGCCCTGTGAGACCAGTAGACGGACAGGCACGTAGTGGGAGTGGGGTACGTGGGAGTAGAAGTCCCAGGAGAAACTTTCGTTGGATCCCTTGGACAGTTTAAGAATCTCACCGCCAAAACCAAGCTGCTCTCTGATACCCTCAAATCAGATTTTCGAGTCCTTTTCAGCCGTCCGTCAGCTCGTTTCTCCCAAAGTAGTCTTCCTTTTTCAAATCTTAGTTTTCTTAGTGTGGCCATCATCTCAACTGACAAGTGTAGTCGGCCAGGACATATACATGAGTGCGTAAAGAATTTTATAATATAATTTAATATTAAGTTATTTAGTAAACAATCATAATAATCTACAAAATATAATGGCTAAACACATATTGATAAAAATAATTTAAATTATACAAACCAAAAAGAGAAATCATAGAGCTAGACCATAGACTGAACAGAAAGAGAATTAAAAAACTAACTGACAGTTTGACAATTTGACGCTTGACGTAAATATCACAACATGAAAATTATAATAATATTTTATTTCAGCTATTTCCAAGTTAAAGAATCGTATTTAAATCGATTTGCTGAGTGTAGATATATAAACAAATAAAAAGCATGATAAATAGTATTATGAATGATGAATATGAAGCGTAAGTATAGCATAATACTATATTTCCCCAACGACCCCGAGAAAATTTTTGGCCTAGAACAAAAATTTTGCTAAGGTTAAAGTATTACAGCATTCACAAAACTTTCATAACTCATTCAAACACACCGACATCTTACAAAGTTAGGTCAGGTAGGATTCACATTCAATGATCACTACTCAACCTGATGAGTCAATAACTTTAAGGCTTATTTTAGGAGTTGTAATCCGCTCGCGTCTAAAACCACTAATGAGATGAAATAGAAAGATTTCAACAAAGGCTTATTTTTAACGGAGTTGTCATCCGCTCCTAATCAACTTTAGTTGATAGTTAGTTGACTTTTAGAGTCAATAGTTAGTTAACATGGGCTTATTTTTATGGAGTTGTCAGCCGCTCCAATCGACTTTTAGAGTCAATAGTTAACAAAGGCTTATTTTTATGGAGTTGTCATCCGCTCCAATCAACTTTTAGAGTCGATAGTTAACAAGGGCTTATTTTTATGGAGTTGTCAGCCGCTCCAATCGACTTTTAGAGTCAATAGTTAACAAGGGCTTATTTTTATGGAGTTGTCATCCGCTCCAATCAACTTTTAGAGTTGATAGTTAACAAGGGCTTATTTTTATGGAGTTGTCATCCGCTCCAATCGACTTTTAGAGTCGATAGAAAGAAACAAGTTAGTCATATTAACTTGAAGAAAAGAGAAGAATAGATATTAAGGAAGATTAAGAATAATCTTAAATGGTTTAAGAAGCGATGGATGAATTAAAAAAATAAATAGAGTTTTAATACGCCGAAAATAACTCTATTATAGAAGAAGGAAAGGAGAAAGAGATGAGTCGTAAATATAATACAAAAATAGCAAAAGCACCGAGTGTTATAGGGATAGCAAAAGAGTGTAAAAGAGTATAAACATGGGAGTCTACAGAATCTGATTTGTACTTGGAATACTCAAGGAGTTTAAGAGGGAAGGAGGGAAAGAGGGGTCAGGTCGAAACCGCAACACCGCAGTCAGTAAACTCTGAGTAGACCGTCAGGGCAGCTCCCGTAATACAGTAGTCGGTAAGCTCCGAGTTAAACGTCAAGGGCAGCAGTAAGTAAGCTCCGAGTAAACGTAAGGGCAGCTCCCGCAATACAGTAGCCGGTAAGCTCCGAGTAAAACGTCAAGAGAGTCTGAGTGTTGGACACGGTTCAAGAGTGTTTAAAAATTTAAGAGTAAGACACAGAGCGTCCAAAGAAAGAAGTCGACTTAATGTACACAAAAAAAAAAATTAACTGAGTTGGTGGTTAAATTCGGAACTAAAGCATAAAGTTTAGTACATATGATTGCCACCGTAAAGTTTGATAAACTTTAGTACCTAGTTTTGCCACCGCGCAAAAAGATTATTACTCCATGCCCATAATACTCCATGGCCTGTTACCTAGCAACCAATGACAAATAACAAGTTGAAAAATATTTTGAGAGCCCACAATGCTAAACTTACTTCGGTATGATTTCCAGATGAAAATACGTATAAATATATATAATAAGTGTGTAGGAGAATAGTTAAGTATTTGTAATAGGAGTTACGTAGATGTATAGGTTTGTAAAAACGTCCACAGGATATTCTGTCGTGAAGTGTCTCAGTCCCCTAACTTGGTAGTGACCACGAGATGGTTTTAAAAACACGCCTAGCGAAGACTGAGTACGATTACCAGTAGGTAAACGCAGTGATGTGCAAGTATGTGGGTTAACACTCCCAAGAGGCCGAAGGGGTGCCAATTATCTTTCGATATCAGTATGTGTGTAGTGGTGAAGAGTACCTAGATGATGTTTAGCTGTAGAAGAGTTGAGTCGAATAGAAGAGTCTTTAACAGGAGAGCTGAAGAAGAAAAATAAGTTAAGTTAATATTAAAAAGAGTAGGTAAGCCAAATAAGAAGTCCAAAAAGAAATACTAGTGCTAGTTTTAATAGAATTTTGAAAATAAATGAGTGGGTTCGAGTTGATTTTACGGGGGGCGCCAATTTGTAACAAATCTACTTGATCCTATTAAAATAAAAGGATAAGCAGACTTGTTCAAATACAATTTTAATTTAGGAAAGATAAAAAATACAGCTAGTTATAAAAAACTACCTAGCACGCACACAGTTTTAAAGTTTATGCACTTAGATGGACAATAATGAGTTTACCACACTGTAAGAACGGGAACAAGCGTCAGGGTAGCAGGTCGATACCGGAGTAACCTTGAAGTTGTGCTCTGAAGCAGTAGAAACGGCGGCAGCGCAGATCTCAGAGTTCACTAGGACAGCTCAGCAGCAAGACAGTGCAGAACTCAGGGCCAGACGTAGGACAGCCCTGTGAGACCAGTAGACGGACAGGCACGTAGTGGGAGTGGGGTACGTGGGAGTAGAAGTCCCAGGAGAAACTTTCGTTGGATCCCCTGGACAGTTTAAGAATCTCACCGCCAAAACCAAGCTGCTCTCTGATACCCTCAAATCAGATTTTCGAGTCCTTTTCAGCCGTCCGTCAGCTCGTTTCTCCCAAAGTAGTCTTCCTTTTTCAAATCTTAGTTTTCTTAGTGTGGCCATCATCTCAACTGACAAGTGTAGTCGGCCAGGACATATACATGAGTGCGTAAAGAATTTTATAATATAATTTAATATTAAGTTATTTAGTAAACAATCATAATAATCTACAAAATATAATGGCTAAACACATATTGATAAAAATAATTTAAATTATACAAACCAAAAAGAGAAATCATAGAGCTAGACCATAGACTGAACAGAAAGAGAATTAAAAAACTAACTGACAGTTTGACAATTTGACGCTTGACGTAAATATCACAACATGAAAATTATAATAATATTTTATTTCAGCTATTTCCAAGTTAAAGAATCGTATTTAAATCGATTTGCTGAGTGTAGATATATAAACAAATAAAAAGCATGATAAATAGTATTATGAATGATGAATATGAAGCGTAAGTATAGCATAATACTATAACAGTGACACAGTGACCTGAGAGTGCAGTACAACAATGCATTCAGGATGCTGATGGGGATGCCGCGGTCTCGCAGCGCATCGGGCATGTTTGCCGAGGTCCACGTAGACAGCTTCGATGCAGTCATGCGCAAGCGTTGCACCTCTGTGTTAACACGCATGCGTACTAGTGCCAACAGCATCCTGTGCGTATTGTCGGACTGGTGGGATTCTCCAATGCTCAAGCGCTGGATACGACTGCACAAGGTCAACTAAACACGCGCATGAGTATCGGAGTACTTATCCAATAGGTAGGTCATGTTTATTTTATTTTTGTATGCAGTTTTTAAATGTCTGTCATTACTAACATTCTTTTCTCATAAGTATTTCTGTGTTACATTTTTTTTTATGGATATTTATCTGAAAATAAATGAATAATAAATATGGCGAGCATACTGAAGCCGTACCCTGTACTTCAGAATGCCGATTATTCTCATAGCACTTGCATTGGTATTTGGCAGTGACAACAAACGGACATTAGAAATATAACGAAACAACGCCAAAGAATAGTTCAATGAATCAATGCGCTTTCTTATACTAACATTTGTTTGGTTGTAACGTTACATTTTCCTGGTATTTTCCAGAAAACTGTAAGGTCACACTGAGCACTCACCTACCTAACTTTCAGTCTGGAGGAGAGTACGGTTAAAAGAAATAGTCAAGGGGGCGAGTTATAAGAATTTATTATTAAGAAATAACCTAACATATAGGGCCTATCTATACGGAGCTGGAAGTTAGCTAAACCCTCACTAGGCCAGAGAAGCTGGTGAACGAAAATGAATATGAACGTATTATAGGATGAAATGGAGAAAAGCGGCCCTCTCGGCTGTAGTAGTGGCCGAGGGACGTCAGGCTTCAGTCTTCCTTCACTAGTACTGGTCGAGGGACATCAGGCTTCGTCTTCTATCCCTCTGGCTGTAGAAGTGGGTCGAGGGACGTCAGGCTTCATCATCGCAGCAGAGGAGGCGGGGGCCGTCAGTCTTCCTCTCGGAGGGCCGGAGGACGTCAGTTTTCTTCTTGGTGAGCTGGAGGATCGTCACTCCTATAGCCCGGGCAACAGATGTTAGGACATGGCACGGGTACGCGCTTTGCAATGCGTTACTTCACTATTGCGGCATCGTCTTATTTTGAAGAACGGTAATAATAGGTTAACTTAAACCTCAGAGGAGGGAAACTTCCTCTGGTCACTCTTATAACATTGAAGACTTGTGATTCGTTTCAGCTCTAGACGTAGACTGAAAATTCCAGCACCTGGCTCCTGTCATCTCGAGATGATTGACATTTTATAATTTGGGAAGAATTTCTATAACATAATAAAAAGACAAGATAAGAGAGGACGAATGCTTAAATTTTCAGGTTAATAATATCAAAAAATGTAAGTATGAAACCACATAAAAATACACACATTACATGGTACAATAGAGTGTTATTATCCCATCCTCGTCGCCAATGTTGAAAGAAAGACGTGTGCTCAGTTCAAGGCGTTTATTGTAAGAGAGCGAAACCAACCATAGACCCAACCCAACCATGAAGGACGGAAACAACTATAGGCATGTAGGTACCTACATACACAACAGTTTGAAAGGCTGCTTTATCTTCAAATGATTATTCTCATTACTTATAAATATCTTGTTCTGTAGCTAATACCTAGTGGTGTCGATTCTGTTGTGCACATACTAATCTTAATTTAGGCTATTGCTATCTTTTACTAAAAAGGCAATGCGAGAAAAGGACGGCTATAGCTATGAACTAAGTTAGAGATGTCAAACTAGTTTATGCCTTGCGCTTCACCGTGTTTTTAGTCGACATGTTTTTACCTGCACCCTTCATTTGTATGGAAATATTAGTTCCAACTAAATTTGACAGCTCTAAATTACGTCCGTCTCTTTCTCGTTTTATTAGAGAGAAAAAGATATAAATATTCTAAATTAAGTTTAGTGTGTGCACCTGTGCACAACAGAATCGACACCAGTAGGTATCTGTTCAATTAGCTCGGGCTCTCCGTCCGGTAAGACATTATGGAGTCACACTATGAGTGTGGCACTCGGGTTACTAATCCGCCTCGGTCCGTACTTAAGAGGGCCCTTCCCGGCCCGCCTTTCGTCAACGCGAGCATGGTCGAAAAGCTTGTTGTTTCATCCAGAGCCACAGCGGTGGTATTCTTTCAAGTCCCCTGTCTTACCTAGCCCCAAACCCGCACTACTTGCCTCCCGCACACCTCATACCGCCTAACGCGAGGACATTGGACGAAAAATTGTGTTCGAAAATTTATAAAACTTGTTCCAGGAAATACGTGTTTTTGAATTAGTCTTACAAGTATGTGAAATAAATATTTGTTATTTAGAATCTCCACTACATTTGCAAGGCTTCTATCAGGATGCTTTCTTTACTTTTACAATTTGTAAGTACATTATGAACGGCCAAATTTGAGGTAAAAGTTGTGAAAAACAGCAATTTTTGGAGGCTTATACTGAATTTGTTTCTACAAATTTTTATTTTCTGCTTCGATAGAAGCCTAGATATAGTCCACAAGATACCTATTAGTTCAAAAAATTCAAAGATATAATATGTCTAACAACGGCATAATCACGCACGAGCTATAGTCAAAATTCTCGCGAAAAGTATGGCGGGTTGGCCGCTCTTAACAGTCGAATCGGTAATCAGCGTCAATTAGGACAATATCTCTCAGGGTTGTTCATTAGGAGGCTCTGGCAGGTATGCTCAGCCATGAGGAGAATACTTGATGAGAATTATGATAATCAACCAATCTGACTAAGCTCGGCAAATCTTAAACGCGGCTTATAGAACGCAGTAGAAATATCTATCACAATTATTGTTCTTAATTGTCGCAGTATTTGAGCCGTCTCCTGATTTAGCTGACCGTTAATTGTAATTCCTAAGGATTGTGGACGATTGTCTCGCCCTGACCTGCCGCAACTGTGACGTCACTACATGACTCCGTGGGCCGTAGCTCCGCACTGCGGCGCCAGCGCCACGCTCCACTGATGACAGTTGCCCGTGCTGGCCACAATACACGGCACTAACTCACAACAACGGCTAAATGCAGCCTCTGACGTCACAGCAGCGACCAATCAACGACCCGCTGTTATTTATGGATAGATTTTTCCAACCCGTTTGTTCAAATGGCAGATTTATCATAACAGCTTGGCGATGCCTGTCCCTGACGCGCTCACTACTCACTGCTCAGCTCTCAGCCAGAACAGATTCCCATCAGATGGCTTACAATAAACTTCACAATATGTATGAGTCACACCATAATGTACGTGACGTAAGGGGAGAATTACTGTTATAATAAACTGATTACGTTGATGTAAATACGAGGGACAATAGCTGCGCAGGGTAGATCCCGCGGCCCGGCGCGGCGCGGCTGCCGGTTCAAATCTGACTAGTTGTATTGTTAGATGCATTTCTTGTAAAGCTTAAGTGAAAGGATAAGGGAGAGCTGAATTGTCAACATTTTGAACAGCATAATTATTGTTAATCAAAAGCATTTCTAACAAAAGGGAACGCACATTTCCAGTCGATCTATTTAGTGACGGAATCACAATGCATTATTAACGGCGGTCGTCGACATTTGAATATTTCACGCGGACTGTATTGTTGATTACTCGGCCAGCCCGGCCTAGCCGACAGGAAGACGCCAGTAAACACACGAGTCGAACAAAAAGCTAAAACAATGATATTGACGTCACCTTGAATTAATTATCTGTGACCCGTTTGACAACCCCCTGCACACCCCTCCCCCTCCCCGGGGCACCATTGTGTCAAAACGTTCGGATTCCGGGAGCTTTGTGAGCGCCGCCATTGTAGCCGCCCTAGGGACAATACACCAGCACACATCAATACTGTCATAAGTGGGGGTAGGCTGCCTGTTACATGAAGATAGAGTAAGTAACCTTACCTGTGTTTCATGACGAGCTCTGCCCAGCTGCTGAGGCGGTGTTATCAATTCTGTTTGTGGCGAGTGCGATCACAGGACATATAACTGGATGTGCTAGTCCACGATGACTTGAAAAGTTTCCACGCAAGCGTTAGGTAAAGTTATGAAGTAGAAGGACTTCTTACTCCGCAGCTTGCTACCTCAGAGATCCCTGAACGATAAGGAGTAAAGCAGGCGATGCAGCGGAGATAACGCAGACTAGCCCCTCGCCTTATGAAAAACGAATAGTAAATCCAACAGCCGAAAACAAAGGTTTGAATGAAACTACTACCTACTCGTTGAAGAAAGTTATGATGATACACGCTACAATGGCAACAATACTCGATCATATTGATATCGGTCAGGGCACCACACTTCAATAATTGTTCCGCAACATTCAGGAGTTGAGAGGTCGCGCGAAACTTTACATTCACATTCTAATGCGGCCGCCACACAATCGACGAGTGGCATGGGAAGTAGCGAGGAAAGGAGGCAGAGACATAGTGTGGCAATATTACTCGTCATGCTGCACGTCATGCTCCTCGTCGTGCCCATCGCTTCCTATTTTGTCGGTTTTTGTGCGCGAGTCAAAGGAGCGGCAATACGAGCGCGAGTGGCTGGCTACATAATCGCGCGGTCGCAGTGATGTGATCCAACACCTCCGTAGGCGAGGACGACGACGACGATGTATGTTTCTTTTTATGACATTGACTTGACATAATTAGCTATACTAAAAATTCATTGCGCGCACGCTGCCACAGTTTCATCGTCCATTGTCCAACAAAGACAAATGACAAGTGAGGAGCGTCGCGATTATTTGCGCGATTAATTGCGCGAGTGGAGCAGTGTGTGGGCAGAGAGGGCAACATCGCGGCAGCGCGAGGAGCATAGCGATGAGCAGCGCAAGGAGCACAGTGTGGCGGCCGCATAATGAGAGAAGACTTATATTTACTATTGTTCGTTCCAATGTGGTTCTAGACTACTAGTTACTGAGGGGCCCAAACACAAGCTATTGTGTTTGGGCCCCTCAGTAACTAATAGTCTACGACTCTACGTTATTCTTCCAATACATTGGATTTTACTGATTCATTTTCTTGCAGACTTACACCACAGCTACATACGTGGTATTTTCTGTGTGAATGGATAACAGGAACAGGCTTGTGAAAACAAACAACATACTGCCATTTTAAAAGAGTTTTTGTTCGAATATCAAGCAGCGCTACAATACAAACTTCCAACGCGTTACGCGGTTCACTTTGAACATACGATCATTTAAATGTAGACTCGGCATTATAGTCCGTGACATGAGAAACAACAGAACAACAATGCTGAAGCAATGTCTATTGTGCGACCACAAAGGGGTTACCTACTTAGTGCAGTGTCGTAAACAACACAACTCGTGTCACCCCTCGTCCCCGCCCCACCCCTCGCCGCCCGGCACCACCACGACCGCTGCGTGAGGCAGTTTCGCAATCTTCGAAAAATAAATAAAAATAAGTGGGAGCGGAAATGAAAAGGGTCAATCTGATCTCAGGAGCCCGAGGGACTCCCCGCGGTCCCCGCCAGGCACAGGAGCCGGGGAATCAATAGGAAACTACGCCGTGTGCGGTGTGCGATGTGCCCGCAACCAGCCACTCGACACTTTCTGTATTGAATGTGGCTGAACGAATTCCTTTATATAAAAACCTTCACTAAACGTAACGCGTGAGAACGTTTCTTCATATCGACCATTAAAAAATGGTTCCGGTATCACGCGAAAATTGTTAAACGGAATGTCACGGTTTGAGAACTCGAGAATGCGCTGTGAGCCTGCGATGTTGACGAGTCGTGCAGACGGCTCGTACCTAATGCTGTTACATTTGAGCGACCTAATGTTTTAAAATTTTGTTCAAAAACTACAAAAAATTATGAATAGGTACTGAAGTTGAAATGAATGCGATAAGTACCTACCTCATGCATGTAAATCCTAACAAAAATTAATAAACATGATTCGGAGCGGCTAATTCCTTCACAATGAAGGTATTAGCGATCGCTAACACAATGGCTGAACGTTTGAATAACTCGGTAAAAATGCCCGCATGGCTGTGAGTGCATAGTGCATTAGCATTAGTATGAAGAGCGCGCGCGCGCCGCCTCCGGCCTGCGCCCGCGACGCCCGCCGCCCACAACACGGCATCAGCAAGTTTATCACAAGCTCCTCGCGCGCATCTCGCACTGGAATCCATTATCCTAGCAAGCAGTCACGATTCACGATCTCGATCGCGTATTGTTCTTACAATCCACTGCTATCACACAATTTCCGAGACGCGTTGATCTTACGAAACGTCCACTGACGTCATTGTCCTACAAATCCAAGGACGGAACGCTTATCCAACAAATACATTTTAATCAAAACTTTCGATTTCTATTGAATTGCCAATATTTGTAGCTTTAACAAAAAATATTATTTCAAAGCTGAATAAATTTATAGGGAAAGTTGTAACTTATGTACCTATCCAATAGAGGATTAATGTAGTCGGTACCTGAAACTTGGTGCCA
Organism: Xestia xanthographa; assembly: GCA_905147715.2. Taxonomy (NCBI): domain Eukaryota; kingdom Metazoa; phylum Arthropoda; class Insecta; order Lepidoptera; family Noctuidae; genus Xestia; species Xestia xanthographa. The sequence goes on along the minus strand of LR990652.1, from coordinate 392,901 downwards.
TTTGTATCGACTTTTGTATATTTTGGTACAAAAGTGTGTCTCACTAAGATAAGCGGAGTAGATTTATTTCTCCAATCGGGGATGATGGCGCTATTGTGACGCTCGGGGTCCTTTGTTCGTTTTTTCTAACATTAAATAGAAACTTCCCGCTGGGCTTTATGATCCGTCGGATCGGTACATTTAACTCAACAGTTAATTGCTTGTTGCAGATTAAACGCACAAAATAGATTCACATAATTATATTTGAGTGAAGATTGAGCAGGACTGCGGACTGAGGGACGGATTCGAATTACTTTCGCATCGCACTGTTGTAAACTAAAACTGATATTGTGTCTTTCGAATTCAAAGGGTGCTTTTAATAATATTATTATTTAAAAACTTCACAAGATTTAACAATCCTAATAACTGATTAAACCAATCTCTTCCCGAACATGGGCTTACCTTGCGAGTTGGTTCCTGCTTCCTTCCTGCGTTTTATGCAAATACCACAAGACCACAAGGATATAAATCCACATTCAGTTAATTAGAACAATTTGAAGCTTCAAGAGAAGTAACAATTTACCTGTTTACGTACTAAAGCGTACAATTTAATCCAGCATAATTACATTAATTACCTTAAATTCCTGTTATTTCAATTAGTACATTTATTTATAAGAATCCCTGAACAGTAAATCGGAATTAATATGTTTGAGCATTCTATGTGCTTCAAGCAAGAAGCAAAGCAAACTCTGTGAGGAAATGTAACGTTCCCGTTCAACGGTCACGTGTCACGATTTATTGAAGCCCGTCCACACATGTTACAACTTTCTAGCTGTTATCTGCGGCACTAAACAAATAAATGCAAAAAAAACGTGATTGAGCGTCCCTCCGGCGCGGGCGCCGGGCGGCGTGCGTGTGCTTGTGTCATTCGAGATGTGTGTGTGTGCGCACGGGCTGCTGCGCCGTGTCCGGTTTCATCAGATCGGATGCAGCCGGCCGCACCGCGTGGTGTCGATGTCCCGGCGCGGCGGCGGGTGGACGTGCCTTCAATCCGACGGGTACGGTTACCACAGCGATACGTAATATCCTCAGTCACACATAGGATTACATTTAGTTTCAGTCTACAGCCATTCAAACGATTTCTTAGCGAATTAAAATTCAAGTCTTTTTGCAAATTGCTAAATGATTTGAACAAAAAGTTCTTTAGTCTCGTTTGCACAAAACAACAATATAAATCTGAGCTGACGTGAACTTTGAACAAGGGCGAGTTTTCTACCGTTGCGTTGTGTTGTTATTGACGCAGATTTGATTACCTAGTTATTTGAATTAACTCGACCGGTGTTACTACAACACATAATGTCGAGACTCGGTAACATTCGTGTTTTGCTTCAATATACGTACATTTCTATTTAGACGTCCATCATCTTAGAATCAAACTGTCTTCATAGCCGCAATCATCTTTCACAAACATCTCTTCTTGGGTCTGACTCTCTTTCTCTATGTAATAATCCATATTCATAGTTACCACTTCTCTTGAGACATGATCACATGTCGCGGCACACCTCCAACCTCCAACTTCTCTGTCACTGTGCTACTTTTAAACTCCTCCTAGTAATGTTACTCAGCCTCAAAAGATGCCTCTAAACAATCTGTAATGTAAGCCTATTTCCTTCACTATTACAAAGGCACTGCATCCTGTAGTTATAATGACGGTGGTTACAACACTTGCGGTCGCCACAGTAATGGCGGCGCTCGTCCCGACCACACAAAGCAATCTTCCAACCACGGCTAACATCCAAGTTTCATGAGTACGATATTTTTTACGTTGCCACGTAAAATGTTTGCCGCTAACAACTCAGGTAGGTTCCGACCTGAATCTATTTGAGATGCAACCTGATCGGCGCGGCGATGTGTTTACTTGTGACGCGGGACTTCGGCGGCGTGGGTGGCACGCTGGCAGGCTAGCTTAGCTGGCTGTACGCGTCCGTGGGATGGAACCCTGTCGGGTCATGTCAATTTCAGCCATAATGGATTTCTGTGAGATTACGCAGAAATCCATTATATACGTAACAATAAATTAACCCAATGTCAATTTCAGATTAGCTTAAAACTGGAGCCCCTTCTGAAGGATTGCTTCGATTTCATTTCAAGAATGATTTTCAGATCTGTACGTCAATATTTTCAAACAATATGAGCGTAATTAAGTAAATAATGTGAAGCTTGGCTTGTCCTTATATTATACCCTAGTAGGCTAGTACTCTTCATGATGTTGGGGTTTCTGTTCCTCAGGAACAGCTTGCCTTATGTTGTTAGCCCAATCAATGCGCATAAGGGCTATGTGCCAATATGTGCGCTGAGCTTATCTGTGCCGTGAACACAGGCAGCTGTGTGGTGGCTGTCTGACTGGCGCTGGCGGTGGTGAGTAGTGCCGAGCCTGGTCAGGGCGCCGACGGTCAATACTTGCGTCGCCCACTGCCATAGGTTGCCGACAGCGGATTATGGCGAATGTGATATTGCTGTCATAGATCCAGCCGCAAAGCGGGGAGTAACACTTATGTCACAATATAATCTTTATGGCTACATTTCTTGACGTTCAAAATATTATGAAATAAAGTCCATTTTACAAAAATCCACAGTGATTTTCCGTATCTAACATGTATGTTACACGTGTGTTGACTACAGAGGTAGGTGTCCCTATTTCTCTCGTGATCTCGTCACACGCACAGCACTGCTAGTACTACCGACTCTACCAAACCAACCTGCTTATTTAATATTCATTTCCTAACGTAAATATTTCAGTATTATTCCCACAAATTACTAGTTCTATTCCTTATTTACACCCTTTGTATTAGCTTCACTTGTATGTTTGTTTGTATGGTTGTAACCGACTTCATAACGCGCGATTTTGACCCACTTTATACGGCCAGATTTCATTCAAATTTTGCACACCCGTCAAAGACCGATGACATTGCAATAATTCGATTAAAATATCCGATTATCCTCATTAGATTCGCAAGGATTCGTCAATTTGATGAGAGTAAGAGAGATAGAGCTAGTATGCGAACTACGCTTGCGTGCATTTTCAGAGACATAACTCTTTGATCGGGTACTCAACTTAGCACAACCGCGTAGGGACTCTTATGATGGTAGTTGCGTCTTGTTCCGTATACATACATAAATGTACCGACAAATCTAATACGCATACTATTATTATTTCGTAATATAATATAATGATAACCGTGATTTACAAAAAAGCTTCTTTGAACAACAAAAAAAAATATTCAGGACAGAAATCTCAATTTATTTATTTTGCGGAATAACATTTAGTAATTAGCATAGCCTAGGATCTACAGTCGATAAAGTCATCAACTTTAAATAAGATAAACCTTTCGGAGAGGGAACCTGAGAAACAGCTACCTCATCTAAAGAAGGCAGCGGCGCCCGATTTCCCCACTTCCCAGATAAGTTACTGACTTCATAAATTATAGTTTAAAAAAAACTCAAAAATGAGAAAGCATTAAGAATCTACCCAACGAATGACCAAGTTGCTAGAAAAGGTTCTGCAGAGTTTTGAAGAAAAAGGAACAGTTATTTATACAATTAAATCCCAAGACCAACTCATTGATGCGACACGAAATTTAGGTAATATGGACTTAGATTCTGTGATACCTAGCGATATCAATAAAACAGGAGGTCTACCTAATGTAAGTATTGAAATATTCGTTGGAGCTAAAGTAATGTTGAGGTCGAACATTGACGTGTTAAAAGGTTTAGTGAGTGGGTAACATGGGTTTCATTACAGAAATTATATGGCCAAAATTTCGCAGGGGTCACTTATATGCAGAAGACATTCCATCAGTCCGTATCGATTTCGGTCCAGCAGGCCTATTTCGTATCTTTCTGATATCCAGTGACTATCAAGCTTCGGTTGCACACCGAACTTTGATGACAACCGTGAATGTCAAAATATTGGCATTACGTATTACACAGAGTGAATATCACTTAACGGTGACTAACAGCCCGGGTACGGTGTAACGTCTTTCACGAAAGCCACTTCAAACTCGTTGTCATCAATTTGATGTCCACTGTGCTTACATAATCGCAATATTAGAAGAATCGATACGAAAGCGTCTGTCAAAATAGTTACGGTGACTATCAGCCACGATGGGCACCGATGACGTCATATTTGATCACAATTGGTCATACATAATACGAAACTAACCTTTTGACAGCTATTTGATGGACACTGAATGCAGTTACTATCATTTTGAGCTGTCAACAGCGATACGTAATAGTCCTGCAGATGGTGTTCACGTAATTAAACCAAACCAAACCAATATCGGTCCAGTTCCCAGCAAAATACAGCTATGGCATTGCTGAGTTGGGCATGGATCGTCCACAAGATGCAAGGCTGTACACACAGATCATAGAAACAATTCTATGATCTGTGGCTGTACAGTTGACCGCAGTCATTTATTTAGGCTCTCGACTGTTTGCAGCTGGACAAGCCTATGTAGCACTAAGTCGTGGAAGATCTTAGGACGGAATTCGAATTGAAGAAGTAAACCCCCATGTAACAAAGAGGCAGAAGATGAAATGATTCGATTACGAAGTAACACGTAGTAAGACTTGTCGATACCACTTTTTCGTCAATTATCTTATACCATTAAGTCTCACTGTATACAGGGTGTAAAAGACCTCATCACGAAGCCGTCTACCAAGCATTCTGTACATCAAACTAAGTAACTTTACGTAAAAATTATTGCTGGGAAACGACTTTTTTTTTTGGGTGAAAAATCATGTTTTGTGGTAGAACTCAATGTAACGCACTCAAAACATTGTACTGATGGATGGATTGAATAGTACGGGGGTCGAGTAAAAATCTTACATTCAAAACTAAAAAAAACTTGTCAATAAGTTGGAACTTTGACCCCCAATATCTCCGGAAGGGTAGACCGTTTAAAAGATGGAGTGACGACATCGTACAAACAGCCGGAAACTTATAGCCCAGGCTGGCAAAAGACATAGACAGCTGGAACAATTTGGAGGAGGCTTTCACCGCAGAAGGCGGCCCTTACACCTAACAATACAAACACTAACATTACTAACAAATACATAAATAAGTACACAACGCATTAGATACAAAATAAATGTAAGGGATAAATAAAGCTAAATAAATAAATCTCCGTAACTAGAAGGTTCCCAGGTATGGTGTAGAACAAAAAATGATCGCAATGACGATGAGAACAAGGGACTTTCGCTTCGTTAAGAGGTGTTTTACACCCTCTAAATTGATAACGTTAAAATCTTTGGATGGCTTCTAAAATCGAGATTTGACTACCAATACAGCTGAACACGTTAATAATTTGCAAAATAATTACAGTTACATAATACAGTACGTACGTTACGTATCACTTATTACAGTTAGTTATCACGGAATTGATAGTAGATTAGATCAAATAACAGTTTAAAAAATTAAAAAAAACACGCTTTTATAAATAAACCAAACTAAAAAAATAGAAAATTATTTTTTTTAAATTTGAATAAAGAATAATGTAAAAATGCTAACAAATATATATGAATAATAGTGTTAATAAGAAAAAAATGTTTTATTTAAAAAAAAGCGTGGGGTGCTTTTTAGGATATTATCGAAATGATAATCCTTCTTCTCATATCTGTCAATGAAATATTTATAACTATTGACTTGACACCATGCAACCCACGCTTTTTTTTAAATAAAACATTTTTTTCTTAAACACTATTATTCATTTATATTTGTTAGAATTTTACACTATTCTTAATTCAAATTTATTAAAATTTATTTTCCATTTTTTAGTTTTATACCTACTTATAAAGCGTGTTTTTTAGTTTTTTTTTAAATATTATTTATTTCCGTTGTTAGATCTTTGAACTTGTAAATAAACTAACGCCTAGCTCAAACTTTGTCACGCACCAAAACGAAACTTTTGTAGGTATGTATAAATATAGTTAGGTTCTAAGTAAGTACTTTTAACGTTATATGCCTACTATAGCCAGCAGTGGGTGATTCCGGGCTGACATGATGATGACTACACTTGTCTTTTCACATAAAATAGGTACTATTGACATGTATCAAAGTGTAATATTAAGTTGATCACAGGCAGCACAAGGCCTGTACTACGCTTGGATCCGTTTCCTGGTGTTATCGTACTAAGGTTTGTAGGCCTTTATTGTCTCTATAGAATTAATAACATTTCGCCAGTAGCTCTCATAACTTTCGTGCGAGGGTAAGGTAACTAATGTCAACGTTAACTTAACACGCAGGTCATGGACTTGTATACTATGACTTCGTACAAAAAAATACCTAATAATTATACATAGTTGAGTAAAACTTTAGGTAGTGTTCAACTAAACATTTATTAATTACTTTTGCGGGCTATACTTATGATTTCAGTGGTATATTTTTATTTCATTATATGTATATATGTATTACAGTAGCTATACACGGTATACAATCGGAGATAAACAATAGGTGCCTAGCGGCAAAGTAAAATTCTCTCTCAACTCAACCTCCCCGAGTCCCCGGACCCCTCTACACTTCTACAGCGCGGTGCAACTGCGCCCGCTCGTGTTTAATATTTTGAACTTCTTTGTAGTCAGCTGTTTGACAATCACGTACCCCGCGCCCCTCGCGACATCTCCCGCACCCCGCAGCCACCCCCGCACCCCGCTCCCAGCCGCTAGTAAGCCGTGCGTAGTGCATCTCTGCGCAAAGCTCGCATCGCTTGTTACGAGCCATCGCCATTTTTATCGATCTGTCGATGAAATTTCGTGGCCGTCGGCGTCGGGGCGGTGGCGGGCGGTCCGCTGGCCCCTCCCGCGACGCGCTGCACCTCCCCGACTCCCTGCAACGCCGCCAGCCTGCGGCTGCCGCTCAGCGCCAGCACCGAGCGCCCGAGTGCGCCCGACGGAGCAGGGGGTGAGTCCCGGGCGCGGGGGCGGGGGCCCGGGATGAACGGCTCCCCGGCGGCCAGGGACGGTTACCGTTACCAGAAAAATACCGGTAAAATTACCCAAACATTAACGTTATGCTACGTTAAATATTAACGTTAAACATAACGTTAATTTATAGGATTTACCGGTATTTAAGTAACGTTACTAATAACGATAATTCAATAAAAACTAACAATAACTGGCGCGACGTTGCCAAACCGAACGCGCGCCGCGCATCTTTTCGTTCGGCTCTGCTAATCAACCAGAGCGGTAACAGCTAGAATTTTACAACGATCAAACAGATACCTACGAAAACGCGACAAATTTCGCGCGCTTACGCCGTTACGAGTGTTTCATTTCTTAGTAAGACCAGTACGTCAATACGTCATACAAACATCGCGTACGCCAAATTAGTACCGTATATTATCTGTAATATTAGATTTGTTTTGTTGTTCTATTATTATAATTAGTTTTAGACTCGATTATTTAATGGGCCCCGACTGTTGCAGTCAATATATTATCCTGTTTCCTAAACGTGTTTTTTTCTTTTGAGTTTTTATTTACGCAGTCGGGTTTTTTATTTTTTTAAATTATGTTTTTGAATATGTAATTGTTTTGTTTGTTAATTTTTAATCATCTAATCTACAAGCTCTATCCACCTGGCCTACATACATACCGTACCTACCCTAGTCTATCCACCCTACCTACATACTACCTTACCTACATACACAAATTGCAAACTGCAATACTTACGTGTATGCGTGTGCATGTATGGAACAGCTGATTTAAAAGGGCAATGCAACTTTTCCCATACAAAGCCACCCGCCGCTGGCGTCATTACCGGTATAAGTATCGTTACTTTTACCGATACTAATTTTAGTTATTAGATAACGTTAACGGACTTGCGGGTATCGTTATTCATATCGTTACTTTTTTATCGTTAACATAACGGTATTTGGTAACGTTATACAAAAAGTAACGGTAATTCGGTCCCTGCCGGCGGCGGCGTCGCGGGGGGCGCGCGCCTAGCGGGGGCAACGTGCGCACGGCGCAGGCGCGCGGGGCCGGGCGCTAGTCTCGCGGCCGCCGCCAAACTGCGCGCACGTGTGCGCGCTGAGCTCGGCCTTTACAATCAGCTGATCGGCGCGCGCCCCGCGGCGCACATGCCGTGAGGCCGCGACCACCGTCATGACGGGCTACGCCCGCGGCGAGGCCGACTTCGCTGCCGACCGCTTCCGCCGGGACGCGCGGCCCGCCTCGCTCGCTCCCAAGGACTACTCGGTGCCTTTACACGTAGACTGCAGTATCGAATACGAGCTTCCCGACTGTGCCAAGCCGCCGCAGGGCGTCAAGATCGAGCCTCTGCTCATGATCCACCCCTCACACTTCCGGAGGCTCGAGAGCCTGCGGCGGGTGCCGTTCGTGAACAACCTGCCGCGAGGAGACGCCGCTGCTGCCGCCGCCGTGACGCCGGGTAGCCGAGCGCGCGCGCCCCGCCAGGCGCGGCGCTGCTGCCGGGCCGCGCCCGCGCCGCCGGCGCCGGCGCCGCAGCCCGTGCCGGCCGCGGCGGCGCGCGCGCGGGCGCCGGCGGAGGAGCCTGCGCACCCGCTGGCGTGCTACCGCTTCGAGTCGTACGCGGCGGACGGCGCGGGTGGCAAGCTGGCGGCCCGCGCGCGGCTCAAGCCGCACCCTTACCTGCCCGAGGCGCTGGACTGTGATATAGCGCGCGCGCTGCCGCCCGCCGCCGCGCACTACGACCGCTTCGACAAGCGCGCGCTGCAGCAGCTGCCGATCTACATGTAGCCGAGCGGCGCCGGAGCGGGCCCCGGTCTCTGTGATGTTTCGTTGTAATTAGTTAGTGATAAGTGTCGGCGAGCGTGCTGGCGCCGCCGCCGGCCCGGGCCGCGACCGGCACGCTCGTTCGCGTCTGTGTTCGGGCGACGCGCGCCCTCGCGTCTGCTCGCTCGCGAACGAACCTAATACCAAATAGTACCTATATACGTTGATATTGTTTAAACGTTGATTTATGTGTTGTTGTACCGGACGATTATGATGTGTTGTTTCGCCGAGGACCTGAACGTTTCGTGTTATCGTTTCGCTCGAGGCCCGGTTCGCGGCCGGCTGCCTCGCCGCACGCCCGGCTCGGTCGCCGGCCGCTCGCCGGCGCGTCGATGCTAGTGCATACCCACCAACGAAAATATTTATTCGCAAACGCATTAACCGACGCTTCACGATTAAATTATTGTACCGTCGCCGATTCGTTGCGTTTTTCAGTATAAGATATCATATCGATAATTATATGTTCAAAAATTGTATTATAGTAAATATGTACCTATAGAGTAAAAAAAATGAAAGTGAGAAAAATATTAAGAATAAAACTAGACATAGTTATGTTTTGGAATAGGTGATGAGTTCTAGAGCAGTCCCGAACGGTAATTAGAATCGTATCTCTACTCTCATTTTGTAAGCGGTTATGTTTGTTAAAATTATATATAAAGAGTCCTCTGATGAATAGTCTGATTAACGAATATTCGGCATGTAAAAGTCTTTATAAAACGCTTACTTAGCATATCATAGTATTATATTGTGTCATAGTCCAATGCCAAAAATATAACTATCTTTTTACAAAAATCCCTAACGCATCGTTTTATTTACCTCCATGCGGCTCGTGTGCGGTCCTTGTGTAGTGTCCGGTGACCCGGTAGTGTGTGTAGTCAGTGCTCGTTGTCGGATACCGGATAACCGGACGATACTGGATGCGGTGCGACGCGGACCGGCGGCGGTGCTCCGTGCACGTGTAAGTACCCGCTCTACTCTCAGCTGGAACACCATCACTTGTCTCATTACCTAATTTTCTACTCACTGTGTTGTCTGACAAATTATCTTATGTGCTAACGGACCCTGCTAACAATCTCTACGTAGGTACCTACACTCTTGGCATATTCTTTAAACGGCTCTCTTAAAATAGAAAGATTGTCATCTATAGATTAAAGATCCGAGACGTATTGATGAATGATTCAGCAATTTTATGGCGCAGTGATTGGCAAAGCTGAATGCACACAGCCCAAAGTAAAAGCGAAATAAATCCAATTTAGTAAAGTGAAAACTCTGCGACAGTTGGATTGAATAGGTAACACGGCTGGCCACGCAGCCGCCGCCCGGCGGCAGGCCGGCGGGTAATTTAGATATATGGATGACGCTGGCGCCGTGTAACCTTCGTAGCAAGAAGTGCGCTTGTCAGGACACGGCTGCACCGTAATATGTGGCTCTGATTGATGTAAAAACATATCAATATGGCGAGAAACTTGTTTAAGAGTCATAAAATGGTATTTGCAGGAAGATTGCTTACATTTATATCGCCATAAATGTATTGGCAGAGTAATTTACAGCTTGGCATTCTGTCGATTGCGTCGAGCGCAGCGGCTGTAATGTCCAGCTGCATGCTTCATAATGAACAACTCATTAATCACGGCACTGCAGTGGGCGACACTTTACTTAGTGCTCCCAACATACCTACTGAACTCTTTATTGTTGCCCAATTTTGGTAGGTATAAAACGAATTGTTTAGTTTGTGCTGTGTCACAACACAATGAGCCTCCAATACCAGCGCTATGTTTAGCATGTTCATGTGGATGGTGAAAGCATGTCTGTGACATGAAAACTAAAGACATCCAGAGTGTATCGAATAGTACCTACCTATTGATGTTCTGTTGTAACCGAAAGTTGTGTCAGATGTGAACACACGTATTTAGCTGTAGCAGCCGATGCCGATGGCACATGCAGTTTTAGGATTTTTGTGATTTTTTGGAATAGGGAACACATCACATGGATGTATAGGTACTTACCCAATAAAGAGCCAAACACGTTTGAAACATTCACTATCTGGATCAACTCTGTGTGGTGGTTCAAACTTCGTTTGAAATGCTGTTAGAATAAAATTCTAATCAGCTTGCACTACAAAGTGGTTGTTACATCAGTCACTGTGGCGTGTGCATTACCCTGGCAAAATGTTGTGCATTTGAGAGATGATGAGACCTTAAAAAATAATTAGTGTATCATGAGGAGCAATTTGTTTAATAGTAGCAAAATTTGTGTGAATTGTAGTTTTAAAGTTATTTGAGAAAAACACATTTTGCTGGAGTAACGTTTGAAACGTTATCCTGGCAAAATCGATTTTTAAAAATTCGTTCAGCCCGGAACCAAATACATGATTAGATAGCTTTTGTTGCGTAGTAAATGTTTGTAAATAGCAAAATTTGTGTGGTATGGTTCTTGAGTTATTTAAGATTTTGCTGCGGTAACGTTTTGGGATTTCCCAGATCTCGAAAACGGCTCAAAGCAGAAGATTGAAAAAAATATCATTAAGAGACCTTAATTTGTTTAAATTAGTTTAAACATTAGTTTTTGATTTGGTTGTCGTAAACCAATGGAATTAAATGGTTTCAAAAATCAGATAAACACGGATTTGCAAGTAAACCAAAACACTTATAACCAAATAAACAGCTGTAAAAATACCCATGGTAGACACACGTCAAGTAAAATAGATTATGTAACTTTATACGAGATGAAAATAAAAACAAAATTGATTAATTTTAGACTGGTCGTATTTTAGCGATGAAATACGCAGTTCCCAAAACATTAAGAAACGTGGCATACTTTAAACAAATTAAAATGATTCATGAACATTAATTCCTGTTAATTTCAGCTTTCAATTACGGCTGTGAAAGTTATATCAAAATCAAGAATATGTCAGAAATTCTCTAATAAGCCGACCAAATTAAAAAGGTCACGTAAAAGCGGCCGCACCATACGTACGAGTAGTCTTAGCAAATTTGCAACTTAGTGTCCGATGTTTTGTACAGTTAAGCAGAAAAACGTTTTACGTGTAACCGAATTTTTAATGTTCGAAGTGCAGGTACCATATTACACATTTTCTACTAGTTTTCTATTTTATAAATGAAAATCATGTTAATTAACAGTAGTTTAACAATTTAATGGATCATAAGTAATTATTTAAAGTCAAAGTAACTTTAAGGAAAATTGTACAAACTATGAATCAACATTGTATTTTAAGTTTAAGCATTGGTACTTGACAAACTGAAAAACATTTATGTAACCAAATATTAAAATTAAGTACGTACTCAACATAACTGAGACTTTTTCCTCAATATGTTAATGCTAAGGCAAAGATCAATAATTTGTATGACACTGATTTTTAAATAAAAATAATGAACACCGTGACCAGCAATCTACGCAACAGTAACAATAACGTACGTACGCTACTGTACTAACAAAACATCCATATTATCCCATTCATTTAAGATGGTTACGATTGTGTATAGTGCGGCCGCTTTTTCTTGACCTTTTCGATTTGGTCGGCTTATTAAAGAATTGCTGACATTTTCTTGTTTTTTATATAACTTTCATTACAGCCGTAATTGAAAGCTGAAATTAACAGGAATTAATGTTCATGAATCATTTTAATTTGTTTAAAGTATGCCACGTTTCTTAATGTTTTGGAAACTGCGTATTTCATCGCTAAAGTACGACCAGTCTAAAATTAATCAATTTTGTTTTTATCTTCATATCGTATAAAGTTACATAATCTATTTTACTTGACGTGATAAGTGTCTACCATGGGTATTTTTTACAGCTGTTTATTTGGTTATAAGTGTTTTGGTTTACTTGCAAATCCGTTTTTATGTGATTTTCGAAACCATTTAATTCCATTGGTTTACGACAACCAAATCAAAAACTAATGTTTAAATTAATTTAAACAAATTAAGGTCTCTTATTGGTATTTTTTTCAATCTTTTGCGTTGAGCCGTTTTCGAGATCTGGGAAATCCCAAAACGTTATTGCAGCAAAATCTATACTAATATTATAAAGAGGTAATCTATACTTCTATATCTATACTAATATTATAAAGAGGTAACATTTGTTTGTAAGTTTGTATGTTTGTAAGTTTGTATCTAGGGGGTAATCTCCGGAAGTAATGAACCGATTTCAAAAATTCTTTCACTGGTAGAAAGCTACATTATTCGTGAGTTCTATAGGCTATATTTTATTCCCGTACTCCCACAGGAACGGGAACAACGCGGGTGAAACCGCGTGACGTCCGCTAGTCTTAAATAACTCAAGAACCATACCACACACAAATTTTGCTATTTACAAACATTTACTACGCAACAAAAGCTATCTAATCATGTATTTGGTTCCGGGCTGAACGAATTTTTGAAAATCGATTTTGCCAGGATAACGTTTCAAACGTTACTCCAGCAAAATGTGTTTTTCTCAAATAACTTTAAAACTACAATTCACACAAATTTTGCAACTATTCAACAAATTGCTTCTCATGATACACTAATTATTTTATATGGTCTCATCTCTCAAATGCACAACATTTTGCCAGGGTAATGCACACCACTGCGGCCGAATAGTGCTAAATTAGTGTTTTATGCCCAGAAAGATTCAAGCTGTGATTTTGGCAACAGGAGGTCACACTCGTTATTAGGTTTTTACATTTTTGTAAATTTATTTAATAATAAAACGTAAAAATTCTTCTTGTCTTTATTGCCGAGCACTTCGCATTGATTGGCCGTGTAGGTACATAGGTTTTAAGGAATTCATCGAACGTTGAAAAAAAATAAAACATAGTATTCACTTCACGCGTATCATTATAAGTATTTAGACTACAACAAACAATTAAATTTCATTGAATTAACTCAAATCGACCTTAGAACGTAAATTTCCCTAGGTGCCCGTTTTTTTGCAAAAGAGTGTATTATGTTACGTTGTGAATGTTAAATGGAATAATAGTAGACTTCACAATCAGAACTATGTACAAGTGCGGAGCGGTGGAAGTGTTCCCGGCCGGCCGGGGGACCGGGGAGCCGCGGCGCGGCGTCTCACGGCACGGCTACGACTCATTCTCCCATTGTTTCGCTCTCAATGACAACACTTCCAAAATATCCGCTAAACAAAAGCCTAGCGCGCTCCGCCGCTATTCATTCCGCATTTTATTTTCTGTTTGAAAGCCACTTATACACAATGAGTCGTGAATAATAATCTACAATAGCTGTTGGGAAAGAAATTATTCATACTGAATCACCATTCAGGAAAAATAAGACTTCAGACGAAACGATTGCAATAAAATGATTATGATTCGTTATTTTCATGTGAATGTCTCGGCGCGGCGGCGCGGCAATTAGCCGAAGCTAGTGTAATTAAGATGCAGCTACATAGATTGAATGTGTACGCAGCAGGTAGACATGGGCACTTGGGCTTGGGCAGCAACAGCCGGCACGGCACCAGCGGCAGAGGCGAGGGGCGGCCGAGCGCCGGCACGGCACGCACGCGATCCGGTGTCTGAGAGCTGAGAGCATACCTACTCCATTATCCGAGATCACAGCGAGCGACGGCGTTAAATTAGCATCCACGTAATAAACACGAAATAAACATCGAGACTAATGGATGATTGGGGCACCACGCTCGCCCGGCGCCGCGCCGCCGCGCTTTGCCAGTTGCCGTGCCGTGCCGTGCCGATGCTGCACGGCTTCGGCCCGGCCCCTGCCGCAAGCTGGCAGCGGCGAGCCGAATTGAAGCTAAACTTATTTATTTTATCTTCGCAGCGACGATAAAAAGTTTATTGTTACTTTTTATGGGTGTGATATTGTGTCTGCACAGATTCGTGCGTCGCCGTTATCTCGCGCACGGTAAGTTCTAGGTACTACACACGGTCGTATTTAGCTTTAGGTAATGGTAATTAAATAGGCATAATGTTTTAATTGAAGGATTTTGTGCCACAAGCTTTTGTGGTTTTATGACAGTATTTTTTAGGTATTTATTACCGACAAGTTTTATTTGCTTAGGTAGGTACCTACCTACTTACTGAGTATTTATTGCCTCCAGACCGTTCAATTTACTGGCGTGCCGTCAGACGATTCAGACAACTATCTTATTGATAAGCATAAAAGCTTTCAAAGTAATACGTGCACGCGGTAATCTCATAAATTGCTGGCAGTAAAACGGCAGTAACAGTAATCGGCAAGATTCGCTGTGTAGCGAGACGTTTAAGATAAGAGCACTTGTAATAACGATCACGAATTATAACGAGCTCCTTCGTCACGGCCTGATAACTGCGCCTCGCGATCAGAACGACTTCGTAATGACCGGCTTCCTCGAAGCGCGTTACACACACTAGTTACAGTTAAAGCTCAGTACTCACACTCACCGACTGAACTCACTTCGGGTGAAATTCGATTCCCGAAACGCGAGTATAATTTATCGTCGGTATTATCTCTCGTAAAACGAAAACCCAATTTATGTTCGTCCGCCACCCGCTGTCATAAAACATAATATTATCGACATCGGCCCCCTCCCTAGGCGATCACGAAACTAAGCAAGCATCGGCCATTTTAAGTACCGAACTTGACAGGCGGGTGTCGTAGTGCGTCCCGCTCGCACTCCCGCGCCGGGATTCGTGAGTGAGAGGGACAACGCTGGGAGCAAAACTCTTTCATGTGCCGCGGTGGAACAGGGAGCGTTCTGCACGATCTCACGCTATTTTATTTTAAAAATACCTACCTTGCTCCATAACGCAACCGCTCACTTTCGAAATCTTTATTCGTTATTTATTACAATAATTACTGAAAAGTGGAACATAGTTGGTTGGTAGTAGCCAGGCAAACAAAATAAGAAAAAATAAATAAATAAGGATCATTGATAAAGTAATTTGTAATCACATTGTGTTGATAGTAGTAAATAGCGTGTTGCATGGTAGCTAGGTATGTAGCGCGGCCGGCGGCGTGTCAGCGTGGCGCCGCGACCTACTGCGATCAGCTGATTGGCGCGCGGCGGTGCGGGGGCACGGTTGCGGGAGGGGGGGGGGGGGGGGGGCACACATCAGCTGATAGCGGCGGAGATAGCCCACCGCCGCGGCGTGACGCGACGGCGACGCCGACATTGATTCACGTAATTAGAGGACGCAAATCCAAGTACCTTTACTTGCTCCGCTCTGTCGCTCTCCGCTTCACTTTCCAATACGAATTTCTAACATGCAGTCCGCTGAAAATTTATTACAATTTTACGGATTATTAAACTACGGCAGGACAAAATTAAAGGTGTGTTCACAATGAGTTACGACACCAATTTGAGCAGTACGGTACGGATACAAGTGATCGAACGAACACTCCTAAAGTCCTTCGCTGTTTGCTAAATAAAAATACGTCCTAATTGCGAATGTTTGCTAACGTGTCATCGTTTTGGAGATCTCGAGTCACGACTAGTGGTTTACATTAAGAATAGGTGCGTTCACTTAGCGCTATAAGCTATTTGTGGTGCTGGTGACATTGTTTATTCGTGTGCTAGTGTGTGCACGTCTGCACGACGCGCAGCTGTTACTGACTAGCGCTAACTAATCGACGCTAAAAAACCACTTCTTCGTAAGTGTTAACATTACCGACCCTCGCCCACACGATCACTTCGCATGAAACACCTAATAGATACCTGATAGGTAATTAAATAACGCTAGAACATGGTCACAAGGTCGATTTAGTTTTGATTTATTACTCGCCCGTTCCGTCAGCAATCAGCATAGGTCCTGTATCATGAATAGATGTCAGTTTATTTCCAACCGTGACATATCTATAAAATTGGAAAATTACCCAGTATCCGTCTGAGAGTCTATAAGTAATGGTATATTATATCTTTAAAATATTGTATCGATATTTACCAAAAGCAGTTACTATTAATAAATAAATAAGTACTTACATAGTTATGAAGTACTTATTATAAAGAGACGTTTATTTTTTCTTTACTTATGTCTTCCAACAGTTAGTATCAGACTAAAACATAGTAGGAATACTGAAAATATCTAACTTCTCGCTATCCAAGACATAGTTTAAATGGTGCGTTCAATGAATGATATAATCCGTCAAAATGCTTCTGCAAATGAGGAAGAAAAAGAAAGTTATATCATCGGTGTGGGCCCCAGGTGCGAACCCTGAGCGACACCAACATCAATTTCATAATATGTTGCCCTAGAGCCATTGTATCGCATAAAAGTTATGGTCCGTTAAATATGAGAATCAAAGTAGTCCTAAAGTTGGCCGCAAAACCCAGAATAAAATAGCTACATTAGCAGCAACTTATGAGCTACTCTATGATATGCCTTACTGTCTTGTACCGTGGCATTTCACGTTGATCACGTTCTAAAGGAACATAATGTTCCAGATTCAGACTGGTGATAGCAGATCATAATTTATTGATATTAAGTGATGTCTCACAAGCAAAGGATGTTGCTCATTAACTGTTCACAATGCAACATCTTAGCTAATTGCTCGACATGAGCATGCCACTTGTGTTATGGATTCTGATTTCCGAGTTGTTACAAACATGGTGTCGTATCCGCAAAAAAAGTGTCGTTAATAGTTAAGTACAGTTCTGAACACGTACGTATGTTGATGCAAGTTTCTTTTGTTCTGTGGATGTATGCGCGTTTGTAAACCGTGTTTGTAAACGCGCGGCGGAAGCCAACGATAAAGAGAATTACCCAAACGTCGTCGTCGCCTTCCTAAGCCACCCGAACCTACCATTACTTTTCGAATGAAAGGCAAATCTTTTCATATCGCTTCACCGAGCTGCCTTTCATTCGCATTGTGTGATAGCTTTGAAATATCTTCCATTGTATCGTAACTCAAAGATGTCCATTGTATAAGGATGTTGCTCTGAGTCGGGAACCTAAACAAAAAGGCTCTCCTATGAGAATTTTATTTATGCTTCTTTCAAGTTATTAGCGAACACCGAACAGTATGGAACATGAAGTGCTTACTTAATAAAAAATAGTTAGGTATAGTTACAGTATATAAGGCAAAAACACGAACAAAACTGTTTATTATCAACAGAGTGAGGAGATGTACTAAATTGTAACTTTGTCGTGGAGGCAAACTGCATTATAAATGTTAATGATTGAGAAGCGCTGCGAGCTTTTACATCGCTGGGAACATGTTCCAGCTACGATGACGACCAGAGTTACCACGAACATTGCAATATATGTGTGTTTACCATATACCTTACGACCGCACTCACGGTCATCATGTAGCTGCTATAATAATTAAACTAAGAGCATAATTTTGCCTGTAACGCGTATTATGTGCAAGTTGTGCAACTATTAAAAAAGGTACTTTGCCATACGCGTACGGTTGTACCACCACAGCTGCACAGGTTGTACGGTAGGTACCTAATGAGTGGATAATTTTCGGCGTGCACATTATCTCTCGTTCACATGCTCGATGTCGACACATTCTCTCAACTTTCAGTTCCACATTTAGGATAGCCTCGAGACTGGTTCCGCTCATTAGACCACCGGCGACCAATTACCGTGAAATGTTCCTATAACTGGAAGTAGGTAGTAAGTTAAGCACCCGCTCCGTGCACGGGAGACCGTTGCGTAATGTACAAGCCAATTAAGTAAACATATACTGTAATTTGAAAGTAATACGCTTTCGATATTTATTTAAAAGTCATGTAAAGGTATTTATCAACACTTATGGAGTATTGTGAAATCAGAGCACTGCAGTATGCCCGCCCACCTGTTCATGAAACTATTAACAACATAATAAGTATGTATTATCTAAAGGGTCTGAATTCGTACGTTCACAAGTGTCACCGCTAGCTGTTTCATTATGCTAACCATTGAATAACTTTGCCCATTCAGTTATTTTCCCAATAAATAAACTCTCTGTTAATAACGGTACCTACCTAAGTAATTAATAGACATTTGAGTGTGAAAGTCATCTAATCGTCAGTGGTACATTATGTATATATAATACCTATTTTCTAAAGCGCACGCTTGCTTCAAAAGCTTCGCTAAGTTGTTGATCCTTGTTCCCGTAAGTATTTCATGAATGATTTGATATTATTTGGTTTGCCATAACCTTCGCATCCATTGACAGCCGTAGACGACTCTCAGTTTACAAATACCTACCACTTATTTTCCCCAATTTATTGAACCACTTCAGTTGTACTGTTTTCTATTCTATAACTATAACAGCGCGGTGTTCCTCGTCTCATCCCCTGTACCCCTCCCCACCTCCCCCTGCCCTCATCTGCGAGTATGTTCACGCCGCGCCGTAACAGTGTGAACAGAATAATTTAAGCAACCGTTAGTCAGCTCTCGGCTCGTCTATATTTATTAATAAATACATTTCGAATGCATTGCTTCGCGGATGTTGTTCGTTTCAACACTTGTGTGAAAAGTGCTAGAAGCGCCCGATGATTAATATGAGTTGAGTAAATACTCGAGAATGTTTGAAAGTCGTTATATTTACTGTAGTTTGTCAGAAGAGCGGAGGTTGCATACTTTGACAATCGTAGTGGCGGATGAGGGGGCCATGTCGTGACTTTATGTTTTACATTTAAGATGTCTTCTTTCGGTCGACGTCAGTAATAAATCCGCGTTGAGCACGCTCGTGTCCTATGTACAGTACAGAACTACAGACATGCCTCATGCTGGTGTGTCGTGTCACCCGTGATCGTGTTCCGCGCCCACATCACACCGCACACGTTATAATTAGGTACATATTATTATATTTTAATGAGCTGATACCATCATGTTCTCTGCAGGTACCTACTTGATTAAAAAAAAAACAGGTTTTCTTACTACCTACCCTGCTAGTCCTGCTACTTACATATTTTAAATTTAAAAGGAAATTTCATCAGTGCGGCTAGGTAGTGAGTAGTTAGGTAAGGTATGTACCTACACTATACAGCAATACAAACGTCTGTAGTTGGTATTCGGTAGTTCGGTACGTAATAAACTAATAACGACAATAACTAGGTACCTTGTACACTGCACACCTATTATGGTATATTAAATTAATATATTAAAATACCTCATATTCCACGACCCAATTAAACCGGAGCACTATGTAATATTTAACAAACATTTATTATAGCAATACGATATTTTCCACACGCGGCGTATTATTTATACCGTTAATTAACACCGCGATAATTATAAATTCACTGAAATAATAATAACACGTTGTTTTCGACGTGTTTTGGCGCGTTTTGTAATCAATTTATACGTTCCGGTAAACAAACAGCGGTAACTCATTACTCGTGTCTATGTATTATTCATGTGATTATAATAAAGAGCTTTCAAATAAACATCAATACCGATGATGTTCGGAGGATCCTGAAGACGCGCACGGCAAGGAGCGTGTGTCGGCTTCGGCTTGCGGTTACTGCATTCTCGTTGTGACACTCACAACTTCACAACCCAATTGAGCCACTAATTTAGACAACGATCGCACTTTGCTGCGGCTCCCTACCGTGCACCCACTGAAAACCACCACAATTCAAATTACTAATATTAAATACATTTGCAGTGGGGCTATAGTACTATACTGTACACTGTAGTGTAGGTAGGAGTACATCAGCTAAGTTGACGTGTGTAGCTGCTAGCTACTGCTAGTCAATGCGTCAAACCAAATTGTAGGTATCTTTGTAAAATAAATATTTGCGTAAGTGCGTACTCATTAACAGGAGTGTTGTCGTGATTCTCTAATTGATTCAATATCGAATTCTCGCATTTGAGCAAGTGCGTTTCTTTTATTAATAATTTCATCGTTCTCTTTGACTAACGTTTTATCTTAGTTAAGTTATTTTACCTACGTTTTGTTTAACTGTCGTTGTTTACTCGATAGTTTCATGGGTCAATTCATTTCAGTTTTATTGTGTAGGTAATCGTTTGTTAATTTCGACTCAAACGGGAAAGATAATATTTTGTTTTATTTGCCACACAATTCTCTGCCAACAGAAATAACCGTAGCATTAAGTGGCATAATGAGCGTCTCGCAACGTTTTACAATGTTATTAATTTATAATTTGGAGATGTTCTAGATAGTGGGTTCTCATAGTATCGTTATCTTGTTGTTTGTACTGAATACATAGTTATATGTGGGTTAATGCTCGCCTGGTACCTACTCTGTTCACATGCGGACATGACGCCCGCCGCCCGCGGCCCGGCTAGTAGCGAGGGCGACCGATCAGCTGTAGCGCGCGTCTTGCGCTTGCGGCGCGGCGACGTCGGCGTCGTGTCGCGTCGTGTCGCGTCTGTGGGCGGCCGACCGTGCCGCCGTGCCGCCATGCCCCCGGCATGCGTGGGAACAATTTATTATGATATTTTTGTACAAACAGTTTTGTTATCATGATGTTCGGCTGAAATATGTGTTGTGTTGATAGATACACACGTCAACTGCCAGCCGAGACTATTTGATAAACATTCCGACCATCATTGTACTTGTAGATCAGATACGTTTGCTGCTGTAACAACCAAATTGTGTTTCGCTGTTGTGTCTATTTCTGTTGTGATACGTATTGTACAGCGTGCAGGGCGACGCGCGTCATGTGTTTGTTCATTACGAACGGTTCGGTATGTGACCCGGACTAGTGGTTATAAATTATGTTAATGATGACTGTCTAGATTTGCATAGAATGTAAAACTTACTTCATCAAATAAAGAAACGGCTTGTAAATTGGAGCGAGCATTGTGAGCCGAAGCCACACGGTCTCCATGTGTCAGAGGTCGGGAACCTGTCGGGAAACTTATCGAACAATGTGATAAATACATCCAAAAATAAATTAATGGCTTCTCAAAACAAACGTTCATTAAGTTTCGTCCGGCGCGCGGCGCGTGCATGTACTTATGTACCTACTTAGTACTTATGTTAGGTATAGCAACAGACGTTGTTCAAGTCTGAACAACTGACGTAGGTAACGGACTCACCTCGTGTGCAGGAAGAGGCGGAACCTGGTCCGTGCAGCGACACACGTGGATCATTATCGTGTTCGTAGCGGGTGGGGGTGGGGGGGTGCGACAGGAGCGCTGCGCCCGCGCATCCGCCGCGCGCTATTGACAAAAACCGTGCAGCACTTCCTGCTCGCCCTTTGTGCCACACATCGCAGCGCCAGCACACACACACGGACACACCTACCTGACAGTGACAGGCGCAAACACTTCCACAGCGGATATTATTAGTCATTTACATTTTATTAGTTCCCACATTTTATATTATTAGTCTGTATTCCAAAAATATCTTACTTACGCAAATTATAAACTGAACATGCAACTGTGTTAGTGTACAATACTTGAACCAACATACATTTTCACGGAACGCCTAACTGGCAACCTTTTATCATCGACTGATTGATTGCAATGCACTCGGTAGGTTCTGAGTGCGGTCATGCTGTACCACACTACCACCGCGCACCGCACAGAGAGCACAGCGGCACAGCACATGAGCACTGAGCACACACTCATAAATATTAACATTAAACTGTGTAGTTCAAATCGTGTATTTACATGAGCGGGCCCGGCCTGAATATACGCAATTAAGACAAAGTCAGTAATTGCCGGCTTTTCGCAAAATCGCCGCTTGAAGTCACCGGCGGCGCGGGGGGTGGCGGGTGGGCATGTCATGATCAGGCAGGGGCGGGGTGGTAATGAAGGCGGCCGGACACGGGCGAGGCCCTTACGTTTTATGTTACGGCCGCTGATAGCTCAGCAAATCACTCTTATCACTGGCAGTTACGTGCTCTCGACGAGACGAGCGCTGCTATAAATCAGCTCTCAGCAGCAAAAAGCGGGCGCTCCCTGCAGGCTGCGTGCTAAGTGAGCAGTGAGCACGTTACACGAGCGTGTGCGTGCACAGGCGACGATAACACGACTATGCACGCAACTGACTGATGACGACGCGGTCGTGGAACAACTACTGCGAACTCGGCTTAGGTCAACATGATGAACATTATACCGAGGTGAAGATGGCTATTCATTTGAGACCCAAATCTTTTAGCAATAAAAAAACGGGTTTTAGTCAAGTTATGACTTTCATGTTGTGACGGGTAACATTAATGTGGCCATGGAATTAATAAAAGAGCAATATCCTATCCGTGCTATAGAAACTGATGGAAATGATACGATTTCTAAAACATTGTCCGTCCGTGCCGCCTGCGCCTGCGCAGTGACGATCAGCAGACGCGATAATATATTGTCACGTCACGCGTCATAGCATCGGATCACACAGAAGACTCACTTCGCACAAGTCGCGACTCGCGATGTAATGGTTTGCTTACGACGTGCATGGTGGCGGCAAGGTACCACACTCATCGAATCGAACGCAGCAAACGAACAAGCATTCTTTTTATTTTTAACCGACTTCTAAAAATAAGAGGTTATGTATTGTATTCCACCAGAATACTTTTATTTTCACTGATATCTTCGTGATTTAAGTGATTTCTTTTTCATTTGGTGGGGGAAACGTGCGCGGTGGTTCCATATTATATTTTACGTATATTAACTTTGCTTAAGGTGAATGCTCCAACCAGTTCGCGAAATTCAAATTTTCTTACGTTTTTTGCAATTTTCAGGCCAGTGTTAAGTTGTATGTTAATTAAAATATTGTTCGCGGTTGTAAGACGTCGTAAAGGTCTAGCAATGACTTTGACCTTGAAAAAATCGTTCCTCGACTTATATGAACTTAGAGGGTTGTTTTGATGATTTTGATGATTATAATTCTGTAACTACATACGTCTTACAATCGCGAACAATATTTTAATCAACATACAACCTAGCACTGGTCGGCAAATTGCAAAAAACGTAAGAAAATTTGAATTTCGCGGGCTACCCTGACGCTTTCACCTTAAGTACTTTATGAGTTTTTTCTTCTTCGTCTAACTGATGATGTGCTAAAAAAGGTGCTGGTCGAATAACTACCTCCTTTTTTAGAAGTCGGCTACAAAAAAACACAAGGTGCAAAATAACTTTGCTTTCGAAAATCGGTGGATAAAAAGTCAACGAAGCAAACAAAAGTCACCGACTTCCGAAAGTAGTTATTTTTTTGTGAATGCACGATTTATTGAGCATACTTCCACGCTGCTACGGCAACGCTACGATACCGCTACGCTGCCGTGACCCGTGACGTTGCTACGAAAACGCTACGTCAAAGCTACGTTGCCACGACACTGCTACGCTGTGATACGCTACGAGTGCTACGACAAGGTTACATAAAAGCTACAACTATGCTACGATAGCGCTACGACAACGCTACGCTGAACCAACGGCTCCGAAACGTCAACGCAATTCTACTTGATAAAAATAATATTATAATCTTTTGACATTTGAATTCTTTTGATATTCCATATTTGGTCGATGATTTGGCATTTGATATGGTATAATATTAACCTGTGCAAACCGTCGTGACAGTCAAGACACATTATTTACTTGTTGCGGGATTCTTGTTGTTTTCGTTATGAAATACTGTATGTATAATACAATGAAACTTCTGTTCCCGTACATTTGCCGGCGCGGCGTCGCGGCGTTGGCTGGAGCAGGACATACTGACACGTTCACACCATTAACATTAGTATTTGCTCAGTCTTCGCGGCCCATATGGGGCGCTCACATAAAGAGTCAGTGATTAGCATGCAGGCGCTCAACCGCCGAATGTTCCCGCGACCCAGCGCAGGAAGTGTGTACACTACACACTGTACGTGTACATACAGACACAGGCGTGTCCGCCATCTGTCGCGGTGCCTGCGCTGACTGGCGTACAGTCGGCTCCGTACAGCGAGCGATGGGAACTCGCACATACTCTGTGACGCTGTACGAAGACAAAAGTCTACAGTATGCACTGCGAGTAATGTCCCGCGATCCTCAGAAATTCAGTTCAAGATTGGCTAAAACTGAAATGAGTCGTTCGACACTAACAGCGACAGTGCAAGTTCGTCCGCATACACGCGTTTATGCGTGGGTGCGCCTGTTTTTACTATTTCTAGCGTGGTTCCGCGTGCTGGTGACGCGAGGGGGGCGGGGAGGGACCCGCAGACCACACACATTTGCGTAGCTTTTGCAACATGAATAGGGTTGTCGTTGACATTACGTACAGATACGACCTACATTTTTTGTGTACTCACCATTTCAATACCTACGTTACAAAATGCTTATTACCTCGGGAAATCTTTACCTGGCTATACATTTTGCAAATAGGTACCGGTCAGTCATCGTTTTAAAAAATCTTTATTAAGTATAAAAGTTTACTTAGGATCATTGACGTGATAAATTTGGTAATCAGTAAGTAACTGCGAGCGCAACGAGCAACGCCGCGCGCCGGACGGCTCATCTGTAAAGACCCACAGTGTAGCTCCAGCCATATACCACGTACATACATGTTATTAATTCCAAGCGAGTGTCAACTGTCAAGCGCACTGCGCAGTACACTCGGCCGCGGTAGGACGTAGCTCACGTAGCTCATGAGGTGGTGTGTTACAGGCTCCTCGATAGCGTGATTGATCGTCTATCTTTCGATGTTGTAAATCCTATTTGTGTTAGCATTGGTAAGTCTTCCGACCAACATTATTATACTACTAAATAACAGCGGATGATTGATGCGAAAACAACCATAGTGACGTTATCGTATCGCACGAGGTACAAGTTCGATGATCGTTCGACCTCAATTTATGGAAAAATTTATAGGATATTATGACACGTTGTGAAGTTATGTGGCTCGGAGTAGCGTCGCGCGCCCAGAGACAGCCGCACTACGAGCAGTCCTGACCCGCAGCGAGTGAATACTCCCCTTATGATCACTCCTGTAATTTATGTGAAGCATTATCGCTCCGTCCTTGTCCCACTAATGCGGATAATCCCCGGGGGAGCGGGACAGCCGAGGTAACCGAGTTATCGTGCGGCCGGAGCCGGCCTCCTAATAAAGTAAGATAAAGTCGCTTATAAAGTGGATGGTACGTGAAGCGAAGGAAAAACTTAAGTAATATTGTGTGTTTCCTAAGAGAGATTACACTAATAGCGCTTCACTAAAGTTGGCGCGCTTTGTTTTATGAGAAAGGGGTTTGTGCCAGTTGTGACTTGTGCCGCGCGAGTAATCACATTTCAAGACGAGGTGTAGCTTTGAAATATATTACATGGCTTGAAGTCATACGTTTTGCAATTCTAGGAACTCCTTAAATGTATTAAACTTACATACAAACACAAGCGCACTCATGTTATATCAGGTTAGGTTCGGTTAACAGGAATATTAGTTACCTACATGTCCAATATTTCCGTGTAAATTTTTAAGAAGTGTTTTATCTAGATTATTCGGGTGATAAGGTAATGTCCGAGCACGAACGTGTCCATTGTAATCGCATGTGCAACGCGTGTGATAACGCCCCGGCCCCCGACCTCTAGTGAGCGGCTATCTCCGACGCAACACGAACAACTGCTCGTCTGGAGGAACAAAAATAAAGTTAAATAATATTGCGAGCGAACAGGATCGGCGGCCGGCGACCGCGACACTGAGTAACAACGTGCAGCAGGTTCACTCCAAACAACGCGCCCCGACACGCGACAACCCGCACAAGCAATCTTGTAACGTTAGGTAGCGATCATAGTGTAATTTGGAACCAGCTACATGTGTGTAATAGTTTTGTTCAACGCTAATGTATGTCGAGTTTGTTATCTGATCGTGTTGTGTAAACTGAACTTTCTGCATGTGGCTGTACCGCGGCGGAGAGCTAACCGCATCGGATTCCGTCACGTCACCAGAGTAATGCCAGCTACGGCCTGAAAACATGTATTACAATGTAAACATTTTTTTACTGTCAGTCATCTAGAAATATTACAATCATGTCTACTTTTGTATTTATCGCGCAATGCAGATGCGCACTGAACGCAACAACGTACAATCATGCAACAAAAACGTGCATTACCACCGCCGCGCGCCGCCGCGCCGCAGTCGCACCGCGCCTAATGACCGGTGCGCCGCGCCCTGCGACAAATGGAGTTTTAACCGACTGCAGCTGGCGAGGTGATGTGTTGCGCGGCGTATCTAAACGAGCGAAACATAAAAACGTAAGGTAATGGACGCTGTTAGAGGCGCGGTGGAGGATGGGCTTCGTTTACAACGTGACTGTATGGCGAGATACCGCGGTTGTTACAGAACGACTCAGTCGCCGCAACATTCCGAGATACTTCTTTTTATGGCACCCGCATGATTGGCGAGCACTTGTGAGTAAAGTGTAACGGTATCGGTGCGGGCATGTACTGACACGCAGCATGTGGCCGGTGTCCGGTGTGGCCCACATCACGGTAAGTGGCCACCACTCCACAATTTGCAACTGGTTCGCTAACCGCCGCCATACGCGGGCGCGGCATACCTACCTGCGCCGGACCTGCGCGATAGGGGCGAGCTTTACGTACCCTACAACCCTTATCCGTGCTTCTATTTATCGTTGAGCTATTTCTAGGCACGTTTCTACATAATTACCTGTTCTATAACAACAGGCACAATACAAAATGCGTAGGCAAGTGTAATAATAGCCATTATATGTTTGTGATTAGCGTGCCAATAACGGACACGTTTGTTAATTGTTAAATCAGTGGCATTCAACAATCTATTTGTTCAGACAGGCATGTTGTTTCAGATTTAACGATATTCTACACTAACGATCGATATTGTGGTGACGCGATGACGGTGAGTGATCGTTACGCAATTTATTATTTGAATTCCACTTCAACAACAATAATAATATATTTTGTGGGTGTAGTGAGTGTGTGAGTGAGACGCGATAATAAATGTCTACAGAATACCTACAAGTATCACAATATCGGCTCATTGAATGACATCGAAGAGATGTCTCTCAGCGAGCTCGTGTCCTGGTGCCTGCTGTCAGCTGTTGACAGAGGCACTCCCTGCTTCCTGCATCCTGCCGGGAGTGCCGGCCCCGCACACTCGGCACTCACGGCCTCGCCGGATGCACACCGCAGCGCCCGCCATTCACCGCCGCTCGTATTCACTACTTCTAATGTACCAATATTACTTAGCTTGCAATGTAAACCAAGCACTGAGGTTCAGTAATGGGAGGAAATCGCTCCCTCACCGCTATCGGGTCAGTAACCTCGCCCGATGTGTAGCACTGGGGCACAGCACATTGCTCGGTTAGTTCGTCGTAATATAATAAGTGTAGTTGTGGAGGAGCATTGTAAGGGGAGCAGAGCGGTTGGATAGTAGTTTTTGGAGTGCGGTGGTGAGCGTGAGCCCCCCGCGGAGGACAAGAGTCTCGAACTAATGGAAGTTCGATGTGCGCCGCTTGTGTGAGCGGAGCGTTCTGCTCACTCGTGTGATGTGCCACTTAACTGCACAGTCCTGCAAGTGACACGTGGTACTCACATGCGTTACAAGTTTATCTGTTTCAGCGCTGCAGCAACATGTTCTTTTTATTAATTCTAATAGATGAAAACTATTAATCATCTACTGTTTCAAGTGACAAGTGAGTGTGTAGCCAATTAGCGATCAGACCACCCAGTGCTGAGGGTATGTGTGAAACTGTAGCGCCTCCCGCCTCGCCGCGCCGCGCGCCGCCCGCGCCCGGGCGAGGTCGGCTACTGAACTTGATACATTATACATGCATAATACGAACATTAGGAGCCGCGCCGCCATTTATCAACTAAATAGGACACAATGGACCCCTACACTATTAATTTTAATCTGACGACCGACAAGTTCGCGTAAACAAGTCGGAGCTCCGCTCACAACACCACAGAATGAAACGTAAACAAGAACAAACAGCTCATCTTAAGAGCTTCTTCACACCACACGTACCACAACCACACCACAACCACACCACGACCACAACCACACCACGTGGCCGGGCGTATATTTCGTATTGAAAATGAATAGGACTATTCACACGAACCACTTTTTTACCTAAGTACAAAAGTGGTACGTGTGTGTGGTCGGTATCACACACACGGTCATAACGACTAATCGTTATGACCGTGTGTGTGATACCGACCACATCGCAACCACAACGCAACCACCAGCGACACTGCGAACTAGTGGCCGACCACATCGCAAACACAACGCCTTAGCAAGGATAGCAATAACAAAGTTTCCTCTTCGAATTCCATGAGTTTGGTCAGTCAACACGTGTTTCCGCTATGATAACCGGAGTCGAACTGTGTCTGCACACCACGTAACCGCATCGCAACTACTGGCGACAACGCATACCACATAAACATTTTGTCGGTACCACAACGCAACTATTAAAAGCTGCAGCGACATTATTCACACGTAACCACTGCTTGACAGCATTTTTTCGTTGCGACGTGGTGTGGTTGTGGTACGTGTGAAGAAGCCCTAAAATGCGCTACATAATACTTTCGAGTTCTAACTAGCGTAGCATGGAATACTCGATATCGGAGGCATATCCCTAAGCAATGGCACCTAAAGTATTTAACATATCATAGATATGATATCACTTAGCGCGCGAGTATGAGATGGTCCTTCTGTAAGTATCTGCTCTGTGACACGCTGCACGCTGTAAAGAAAACTTTTGCACAACAAATTTTCGTATTTTCCTTGATAGGTATATAAATTAATTTGTTTGCTTCAGAGGGCCCCTACGAAGTTACGACACACATCCATCAAACCGCGCACGTGTTTTGTCGCGTGTTTTCGCTTAATTCTTTAAGAGGGCCTTCCCTCTCCCTCCGACGACTTTACCTCCATTACGCTACGGTCGGAGGCTCGGCTATTATTTCTGTGTATTAAGCGCTCTTTAAACTATGCACACGATATCATCGGGCTTTGACTAGGTGGACATAACGCCGGCGTCGGAGGCACTGCCTAGTGCCGACAATCATAAAAAGGCCTTCTGTGTATAGGTACTTACTACCTACATAGTTTTTGTTCCATATTGAGTGAGATCGAAATATACAATTATTAAGTACCCGACTGCGGCCGAGCCCAAAAGAGGTTACTTAATGAAAATTCTGTTGAACTTTCAAGATATTTCACCTTCATTTTAGTAAACCGAAGTTCCAAAAAGATTGTTCACTTTACTTACGTAACTGGTAGAACTCAAATTTGGCGAACAAAGAGCCCAAAGATAAAGACACAATGAGTGAGCGATTTCACCGAGTTAGCGCTATTTGCCATAGAGTTATTGTCTCCGGCAAAATGTCGCCGATCACGGCTCACGCCCGATCGCAGATAAACTCCTTTGTTGTGTTTGACTCACAAACGGACAGAGAGCACCGTGTAGTGCGGCGGGGGGTGGAGGGGTCGCATCACGGACAAAAGAAAACCAGAAACCCTTCTAATACTGCGGGAAAGAAACTCACACAAACAGAAAACAAATTAAAGTTGAGTAGCCCTCCACGAGCGTTGCTCCCCTTTTCACACAAATCTACTTCACATCTCTTCACTATTTTTAATTTAAGGATTATAATTTTGTTTCCCCTTCAGGTAACGGTTTTCCTCATCTTCTGTTGCTGGTAACTTTTCGTGTGCGTGCAGTTTTAGCTTTCTGCAGTACGGCTGTAGGCCGCGGCACATACGTTAATTAGGCGTCGGGTTGTAACGGCGGGCTAATTAGATTGGTAGCCATCAGACGAACGCTTGTGCAAGCCTTTACTATGCACATCACGTGCTGGGGTACCAGCGACCCGCCCGCGCCGGGGTGCGACAGACCCCAGGCCCGTCCTTGTGACAAGACTACTTGCTGACGGGGGTTTATACTTCAAATGAATAGATTTGGGCAGAATTGCGAAAACCTTTTTACATGAAAAGATTATGAGTATTTAAATTAGTGACTTTTTTTGCAGGATGAACTCTCCAAAATCTTTCCAAAGGACGATTGATTAACATGACAATCCATTATCCTTTCGGTAGATACCCTGCACCTGGCATACGTTAACAGATTATAAAGTTGCTTCATAACTCCAGAAGGTGGCATGTTTCTTATAATTAGAAAAGTAGTAGTTAGCAAGTAATGCGGCGGCGGGTCACGTGTGCGCCTCTCGCCGTGGGAGGCCCGCACCCCTCGCCCCGCGCCCCTCGCCCCGCGCCCTCCACTGGGCTGCACTAACATCCACTGCAAGCAACACTCACATGGGAAGTGACTCTACTTAGTTACTTGCAGTCACACGATTAGCTCACGCAATCACGCGCAGTTCGCAACACGACTGTTAGTTACTCTGCGTACAAAACTACAACACACCTACATAGATTACCTACTAAGTACATATGTATAATTATTATCCCATCATCTTGACAAATGATGATATTAATAAAAATCAACAAATAAGTGGTATCTGGGTGAATCAACTTTTAAAGCACTCCTTTCATGTCCCCAGATAATATTGAAAAAAAAGACCATACAAAACTTTAAACTTAAAAGAACTTAGGTTAATTAAAAAGTTAGACCTATTATAATACTGTTACCAATGTGTGATAAATGTTTTTTCCATTATTATTAGGCAGTTTCGTAGTAACGCAGTTGAGGAAAAATGCTTCCTATAGTAAAAAATCTTGTCCCCGATGGTACCCTTGATGATACTTTTGTACGTAACTTTAAAAATTTACACAAGAAGCTCGTATTTTTACATTGTTTTTAGAAAAAAAATCAATCGCACTTTTATTTAAACCGTCCAAACACGTTATTTTTAAATAAATCAATTTTTGACAAAATTTGTCTGTTTGTCCCTAACACTGAGTCAAAAAGCACATCTACTGCGTTACCGCTAATATCATTCACCAATATATAGAGATGGCGTTATACGCATTACCAATACTAGGTCGTATGTCTAGCTCTTTGTACCTATCATTCGACACGGTGAACGTCGCTCCGATTGGTCAGCAGTGTGGCGGAGCTCTCGAGTCATGGTGCGCGTGGTTTTATTGTCGGTGTACTGCGTTACCGCTAAAATCTTGGTAAATTTTATTACTTTTTCAATGTTGTTACAAAGCCATTTTCGTCTGAACTCAAGGTCGATATCGCAAAATAGACATTAATTCAATGTAGATGCATTATTTTCAAAAAAACTTCTTCTGCGTAACCAGTAAAGCCAGAGAAAATAAAGGCACTTCCATATGCACAAAGGTAGATAGTTACCTACAAATTTTACATACGTAATAGCTTTATGATCAATTCGGTGAAAACCGGGAGCGATCACCGCATGGTAAGAGGCACATTGAACATCAATATTAAGCTTGAAAGGTATCGACTGATGAAGTCTACGCTCCATCCAGCACAGATCCAAATCCAAAACCCCGAGAGCTTTCAGCTTGAACTCCAGAATCGTTTCGAGTGCCTAGGAAGCTCAGTGGACGAATACAACGATGGGTTCGTGGAAACTGTCCATACGACTGGGTCTAAGTTCTTCAAGACACGTCGTACAGATCGGAACAAAAGACTTTCCGATCAAACTCTCAAGCTCATGAAGGAGCGGCGTGAGATGATCCTGCAGTCTTCAGACGAGGCGTTGAAATACCGACAGCTGAATAGACGGATCTCTAAATCCTTGAAGAGCGACTTCCGCCGCTTTAATACCGAGCGTATTAGAGACGCGATCGAGCGGAACCAAGGTATTTACAAGAGATCTTGCTATTGGACAGAGCCAGCTCACGAAACTGAAGACCGACGATGGCAGGATCTTATCCGCCAAACCGGAGCTTCTGAGGGAAATCGAAAGCTTCTATGGGCAGTTGTGCACGACAACCAGTAAACCCGTTGTAGATTTAGCAAACGACCCAAGAGCTAGACTGACTCGACACTATACCGAAGACATCTCCGACGTCAGCCGGCACGAGATTAGGATGGCTCTGAAACAGCTTAAAAACAAAAAGGCACCGGGTCATGACGGAATTACGGCCGAACTCCTGAAGGCGGGTGGAAAACCAATACGAATTAAACAGCTTCTGAAGGCCCTTAGGCCTTCAGAAGCTGTTTAATTCCGTCATAATCGAGAGAAAAACGCCACAGGCATGGTGCAGGGGTGTGGTGGTGGTCTTCTTCAAGAAGGGTGGACAATGCCAGGCTGAAGAATCATCTCACTTCTAAGCCATGTCTACAAGTTCTTTTCAAGAGTCATCACGAATCGTCTCGCCAGGTTTGACGATTTTCAGCCTTCCGAACAAGCCGGGTTCCGAAAAGGCTTTAGCACCGCGGACCACATACATACGTTGCGGCAGGTTATACAGAAGACCAAAGAGTATAACCTGCCTCTGTGTTTGTTACGAGAAAGCCTTCGATTCGATCGAGACCTAAGGTGTCCTACAGTCTCTCCAACAGTGCAAAATCGACTACCGGTACATCGAGGTGTTGAAGTGTTTGTACAAAAACGCCACCATGTCAGTCCGACTTCAGGACCAAGCCTCGGAACCTATCCTCCTGCAGCGAGGTGTGGGACAGGGAGACGTCATATCTCCGAAACTGTTCACCGCTGCAGTGGAGAATGTCTTCAAGGTTCTGAACTGGAGAGGGCTAGGCATCAACGTCAATGGCGAGTACATCACTCACCTTTGATTTGCCGACGATAAAGTGGTCATGGCTGAGACCATGGAGGACCTCGGTACAATGTTCGATGACCTCAGTAGAGCTTCCGAAAGAGTGGGTCTTAAAATGAACATGGACAAAACCATGGTCATGTTGAATGACCATGTATAACTCTCACTCCTATCAAGATCGGAGAATCTACACTCGAAGTTGTAGACGAACCTGTGTACCTGGGACAAACGGTCCAGTTAGGTAGGTCTAACTTCGAGAAAGAGGTCAATCATCGAATCCGACTCGGTTGGGTAGCGTTCGGGAGGCTTGCTCGCAGAACGGATGGCCGATGTAACGAAAACGGGAATCGGAAAAATGCAAAAAAGCCGTTCCAAATATTTTACAAAATAGACCGCCAAGTTTACCGCAGTGTTGATTATTTTAAAGATGGGAAGCCATTAGAATAATTGTATTATTGAAAAAAAAAGATAGCACCGGAGAAAGAAGGCAAAATAATGGCTTACTTTCTCAGGCGTTACCATTTTTTTTCTCTTGCGTTACCATAATGTCCCTTAGCTTTTCCAAAGTCTGAAGGAGATTACTTTACATTTTCTTTTACTTTAACGATGATAATGTTCATAGATAACTGTATTAAAGTTTATCTCGTACAAATATTTATAGCGTTTGTCGCTGACTGTTACCTATAAAAATTTATTTCGACGTTAGGCGTTAGTGTGTCCACAGTAACGCAGTGGAGGTTCAAGTCAATGTAACGTTAAATGTTATTTTAAGTATTATTAAATGTTCCTGCCTATGCAAAGAGACTGCATTTAAACTGTAATAAATGATTATTTTCTAATATTCAAATAATTGTTGTTTGAATTCTCGAATTAACGTTTTCAAAATATTAACGCAGGAGATACAAAAAGCTATAAAAGCGTCACTGTTTGCCTTAAAACTTAATAAATAAAGATCAGACATCGCGCCGAACTTTGATTACGATAATATGAAATAGACATATTTTTTTAAATTGTTGCCTTTTTTATAACATCTCTTATGAAAATAATTTTAACTTTCGTGTAAAATTTTCTTCTCAAAGGACTGTCTAAAAAGTTAATCCACCCATCTATCACAATTATATGAAGTTACTGTGGCCCTGGCCTGTGGAAAACCCAATGTTGATAAAATTGTTCTCTGCAGTGTCGGCAAAAAAATATAAAAACAAAATAACTTAGGCTCATGCTGAAAATTCATTAGTCTTTACATTTGCTCAAACAATTAGCATGTCAATGATTTGTTTTATAATTTTAATAATATAGTCAATTTATAATTGGAAAATGGTAGCTTGAATGTTTAAAGTAAAAATGGTGTTATCTCACCATCTCATCTAGAAAGTGTTCTGTCGCCAACACACAGAAACTAACACTAATCTTCTACGTACGTACATATGCCAAGTGGCAGCTGTCGCAAATAGTTGCCAGTTCATGACAAGGTGACGTTATTTGTACCGCGTGACCGGCAGGCGGCCGGCAGGCATGGCGACCGGCCACTGGCAACAGTAGCAACACGACCTTCACCCAAATCTACGGCTTACGGGTATCTGCCGACTTCAGGGTTTAGCTAAGCCGGTATAATACGAGCCACTGAAACTTGGGTACCGTCAACAAAACAAATTCAAACTAACTAATACATATTATGCACCTAATTTCTAATTTGAATAAAACAATAATTATGATTGCCTACTTCACTGACTGTTTCATGCAATATTTGTTCCTTTATAATTTCAAAAGTTCGATTTATTTTGTCACTCGCGATGCTGACGGTACTCGGGGTATTGTGTTGAGTTAGTTATCTGAGGGTTGGCATCGCTCTAGCTAGATAATCGTATCTGTCCGGACCGCGCCCGGGGCCGGGGCCGGGGCCGGGGGTGGGGGGACCGGACGCTGGACGCCGGACGCTCCCCGGACGGACGGCGCTCTACGGTAATGAATAACACGGACCGGCAACCACTGCTCGCAGTTCACACACACACGCACGCACCCGATCATCGCACGTCACGTACATCTCGCACGATACATAACTCTCTATGGACCATATGAGCACGTCCTATGGTCCTATGTAAAGTATCTCTCTCTCTACTCGATACCTACTCTTTTTGATGCACGAAGTAGGTAGGCCTCAAGGCTATGTTTAAAGAGGAAGAAAGCGCACCATAATTATCGTCTAATAAGTTTTCAGCAAATCAGCACCTATTCAGAATATTTTGTTAAATAAGAATTCCCATCCGACAGTCATCGTTATATATCGTAAAGTTTGAGCATTCTCCTCACAACTAGTAAGTACCGTTGACATACTCGCACGATATTATTACTGCGACTGCGACTGATGCGTTCATGCGTCGCTAATCCGCGTTACACCGACTGTGTCCAAGATTCGCGTCGCAGTCGCGCACCTAATCATCTGACAGTCCTTCTATTCCCAAGCGCGAGGCGTAATGTTTGATGCGTGCGCTTTCAAAGCAATCTATCGTGAAGCTCGCACGTTCACCTCAATAACACAAGTATACGTACTATACGGAGGACGCAGCGACGCGCGTCGCCCGTGTAATGTGGCGGTGATGGATCGCGTCACATGTCACGTGTCGCCGTGACGCAAGGCGTAGCGCGATGGGAAGCAAGCCGCGGGATGTGCCGCGTCCACACGTGTTGGCAGTTTGGCACATTATAGCGAAGAAGAATCGATGTTCAATCTTAGCCTGAATACTTTGGTCAGACACTCATATTCAAATTAAATTAAGTAAATTTTATTACTCTATAACATGGGTAATAAGTAGGTACCTACATAGACGTTCTAGTATAAAAAGGTTCTCCACATTTTGCCGTCACATGCGGCTGATGCGGCATTCGGTTCGTTATCTAACCGAAATTAATGTGTACCTACTTCAGAGGAAATGTAAGTTTGTTCGTGGTAAACTGAGCCTGTTTTATGAAGTGTGGTCAGATGGAATGTAACAGATAACATTCTCCGAATTTAAGATAGTAAAAGTTTTATACCTATATACCTACTCGAAAGAAGAAATAATTATACGCGGTGGAAGCTCAGGGTGGAAGACACCGACGACGCACGAACGCTTACCACCTTACCACGTACCTAGGTAGGTAGGTAGGAGTCAGTGCTTCACTACATGTCCCTTCCACCATAAATACGTAATTAGATGATATAGTTTAGGGTTTATAAAAAATAAAATAAATAAACCCTATAACTTAATGTTTTTGTGTGTTTCTTAGGTAAATGTTAAAATGTGAATGTACAGATATTTATATAAAAGTATCACGTCTGCTCGTATCTCTGTATCTGTCGGATTAGAAGGCAGTCTGTGTGATCGGATGTGAATATAAGACGCGATAAGATTACCATAAGACGGCGGAGAGATCGATAGCAGCAGATATGCTAATACGCGGCTATAAATACGGGGATCATTCATCCGATACGCACGACACGCAACGCTCCGCCGAATCTAACGCAAACTGCTCGCATCAGATAACAGAGCCGCTGTGAAGCGACACATGTGCCCCTGCCTTGCTGAGTACCTACTGTATTGTATACCCAGTATGTGCCCTCGCTTTGTAGACAATTACAGTCGTTAGTCCCAGGCGTCCGGCTCATGTGCTCTCCGACAATAAAGAAATAAAACACGCTGATGGCGCAGATACCGACAAAAAAGGGAACGCTTAACATTGCCGACGCAGCTCTCTGTTCTGCTTCAATGCACATAGATCGCGGGTTGTATTACCTCATAGTCATAGCGGACCGCATACATGCAGTACTCGTATGTAAAGCAGCCTCACCCCGCACTCCCCGCACTCCCCGCACCTCGCAGGTACAGTGAGCTACATGCTCTTAAACTGTAATCGCTCTCCGTCAGCTCCACGGTGAACAATTGCTTCCATTTTTCGAAATCGTTCACTACACATGTTTATTGTTTCTTCAAGTTTTGGCGTCCCTCGACTGAAGTAACACGAGTAAGCCACACATCCCACATGTGCCGTCTGTTATTTACTGGCTTGGCTCTGCTGAGCGCTTTACTGAGAATGTGAGCGTAACGAACGAGATCCCCTACAACATTATGAGATCAAACGAACACTTTTGACCGCGAATGTACTGTCTTGTAAAGCCTGTGGATTATAAAGTGTAGCCGCAAACTATGTGTGCGACTGCGCCTCATCATGATTTTGAACTTCACAGTAATTTGGCTCCGAGGCGCGCCATAGACACGGCTAATTTATGAGAGGTTTTAGCATTCGCTTCGTAGAATACAGCATGTTATATTCTACACACATCAAAAGTGTCTAGGGATCAAGCATTTTTATGCGGATTTCTTGAGATTGAGATGTGGCTTTGTAATAAATTTATGATTTTATAAATTTATATGGATCCTTTTTGGTGCATTTCATAATTTGAATCAGGAACTCTCAATCAAATTCGAGTAAAAGATGAAAATAAGCTGTCAATATTTTCCCTATAAAAACATACAACGCATTGAAGACATTATTAGTGCTACTGTTTCCCTACTACTGATTAAAACCAACGTTATTATGGAGCGGCGACGTCATTTAAGCAGGGAAGAAATGCTCAGAGCCGTGGGAATGATAGAAGCTGGTTCCCGGCAACGTACTGTAGCTTTAGCTCTGAATACAAGTCAGAGTGTTATCAGTCGACTTTGGACACGTTACCGAAGCACTGGTACCGTGGCTGAGCGCCATGGAGGACGGTATCGCTGCACCACACGGAGACAAGACCGATACATTCAAATCTTAACTCGAAGAGCTCCAACAATAACCGCCATGATGTTAGCCGTGAGGCTTCATCACTCTTCAGGGAACTTAATTAGCGACCAAACAGTCAGAAACCGCTTGCATGAAGTGAACCTTCATTCCCGAAGACCGCTACGGGTACCACCTATAGCAATGCACAATCGTAGGATTCGATATCAATGGGCTCTTGAACACAGAAATTGGGCAGAAGAACAATGGCGTTTCGTGGGCTTTTCTGATGAGTCTCGTTTTGGTATGAGACCGGATACAAGACGTATACGACACTGGAGAACCCCTGGACGCCAACAGCGATTAAAATCCTGCCAGGAAGTCCATCCTTATAGTGGTGGAACCATCATGGTATGGGCGGGTATTTGGATCGGCGGAAGAACTGAGTTGATTTGGATCAGAGGCAACCTCAACGCTCAAATTTATGCTGAGACGATTGTATCAGACGTCATCGTTCCTCTACAAATGCAAATCGGTCCCTTATTTCAGTTAATGCATGATAATGCACGACCGCACACCGCAAGAGTTGTAAGACAGACTCTCGCCGCAGGTAACATCAATGTCCTGCCCTGGCCTGCTCAGTCGCCAGACTTGAACCCGATTGAGCATGCATGGGATATGCTACAGAGAAGAGCTCTGCCGAATATGGAGGGTATCCAGTTGCAAGAAGACCTTTTTTTGTTGTTGCAACGAACATGGGCGGCCATTCCACAGCGTGATTTGGATGAACTCATTTTGAGTATGCCAAACCGATGTTCTTGTGTTGTTAGTGTTCGCGGTAGAAACACGGATTATTAATTGTTTAAGTTACCCAATAAAATTTTAAAGAAAACTGTGTTTTCAGTCATTTTTTCGAACTTTAATGTTAGTGGTTCAAATGTCAAAAATCCCTTTATTAGGAAAATGGCAAATTTCTTTATTAATGCAAAGGTGACTTGGTTTATCGTTACTGTGACAAACGAAAACACTTTATTTGATGAATCCTTAAAGAAAATTTTAATTAATATCAATCAGGAGAAAAGTTATTGCAAAAATATATGTTGATCCCTAGATACTTTTGATGTGTGACGGAGATATCTGAACACGAGATCTAATAAGCCCCACACGCTCGGCTCGTCCCGCCACTCCCGCATCTAAATAGAACCGTACGC
Source organism: Xestia xanthographa (assembly GCA_905147715.2). Taxonomy (NCBI): domain Eukaryota; kingdom Metazoa; phylum Arthropoda; class Insecta; order Lepidoptera; family Noctuidae; genus Xestia; species Xestia xanthographa. The sequence continues at coordinate 353,648 of LR990652.1, read as the reverse complement.
CTCCAGCGACCGACACTCATGTCTTCGTAAGTTCGTACAGTGATTGTCCAAGTAATTAAGCAGATAGCTTGAGGTTGAGGTATTTCAGTTAGGTACGTACTATTTTTGTAGCGGCCGTAATGAAGTAACGATAACTCGCACTCATCAATTATGTCAAAAGCAGCCGGGAGCCCAAGGAGGGGGAGAACAGCAGAGGCCCGGGGGTTGGGGGGGGGGGGTACCGCCGGAGAAACGCCGCGTCATCGCGCGATTGTTGATAGTGCGCCAATTGCGAGCATTGTGCACGACTGTACACAATGAGCCACAGACGAGATCGTTCCGATACGTTTGATAAATAACTTATAGTAATTACAGAGCTGTGACGCGCTGTGATCACTGAGATCGCGACAGATAACTCGCGTTCTATTCGGTGCCGCTGATGTACCCAGCTGACTCTAAGCATTTATAATAGGCAATCTAATGGTACGGTACCTAGTAAGTATGTCTTTATGTACTAAGTACTACATAGTGTTCAAGTTACGAGCACCGCCAGGTGCTCACTGCGTGAACTGTGGCGCATGGCATGGCACCTGGTAGTGCGACGCGACGACGCCTTTAAATAAGGAAACAACTTTATTTGCGCACCGCACCCGACACTTAGCTACTCACCAGGCAGACAGGCTGGCAACACCGACATAACAGCATATTTTACGAATAGCAACATTTTATTGGTCCGGCCGTTCGTTAAGAAAGTTGAATTAGCATAAGATTTGAGCGCAGCGCTAATAGCCGATAAATTACAGTAATAGAACAGATAAGCGAGATATTATTATAATAAAGCTTGTAATGATCTCGTGGCCTGTGTGTGTGTGTGTGTGTGTGCGGCCCACATCACGACACATGACGTCATGGAGACAGATGGACCGACTGCAGCGCGCCGCCAACTAACTTACAACATTGGCTGATCAAAACTTAGGTACTTAAGTATTTATTTGTGTTATAATTTTATCGCTTTAGTTTAGGAAATATGTTTGATGCATCTAGGGTTGCCACCTTTTTTTAGGACGAATAAAGTACCTATTTTTTCATTTTGGTAGAACAAAAATAAAGTACACAGCATAAAAAAAGAGAATTTATTATTATTTTTCATGTACCGAATTACCGTGAGCGCGATATCGATGTCCCTTGAATCGTCATAGATGACGTCATAAGATGCGCCATCTTGCGATTATACCGACCATGCTTCAAATAAATATCGCCGTGAGCGCTGTCAAAAAAACCGGCCAAGTGCGAGTCGGACTCGCGCACAAAGGGTTCCGTACCATTATTATCAAAAAATCACGTTTGTTGTATGGGAGCCCCCCGTTTTTTTTTTTTTTTTTTTTCGGGTGGGAAATCATCAAATCACTCCTCCCGCTCTGGGCGGAGTAGGAGGGAGTGTCAGACTTTTACTGACTAAAACCCATCCATGTTCCTTCATCGCCCTTTGTGTTCCGGGGCCGCGGTAACTCTTTCGAACTGTCCCGCAACCCCGGCAGGCAGGTCCTTACAGACCCCTTCCTTTTTGCTGACTCTCTTTGAGGCGCGCGTGGAACACGAACGCGCCGTCGACACGGCCTGTCGTCATGAGACGGACGGACGGCGAGCTAGCCCATAGCCCACCGTCCACAGGCCCGCGCCTTCGGTGGCCGGGGGCCGGGGGCCACGTCGTGGTGGCCCCCGACGCCCGGGGCGTCTCCCGCGGCGGCCGGGACGTTGAGAGGTTCTCTCCCTCTCACGTTCCGCTACCTCCTTCTCTAGCATTACTGCTTCGCAGAAGGAGGTGACGGCGTCCCATTCCGTCTCACTCCGGACCATGGCTTGCACCAGGGCCGGACGCGATAGGTCGCTGCCGCCAATCGCCGCTTCGAGGACACGGCGGTGCTCCGCCCACGCGGGACACACCTCCACCGTGTGCTCCACCGTGTCCTCCGGTCGATCCTCGCAATGGAAACACCCGGACGTTTCCTCCCGCCCGATTCGGTGCAGGAACCTCCCGAAAACACCGTGTCCGGTGAGGACCTGCGTCAGGCGGAAGGTGAGGACGCCGTGGCGTCTCTCAAGCCACTCCTCAAAGAGGGGACTTATCGCCACTATCGTGGCGTGCCCTGCACGGGGTTGCGACAGTCGCTCTCTCCATGTCGCCATGAGATCTCGCCTGAAGTCTGTCCGCTGAGCGATAATTTGTCGCAGCATGGGAGCCCCCCTTAAATATTAATTTTATTATGTTTTTAGTATTGTTGTTATAGCGGCAACAGGAATACATCATCTGTGAAAATTTCAACTGTCTAGCTGTCACGGTTCATGAGATACAGCCTGGTGACAGACAGACGGACAGACAGCGAAGTCTTAGTAATAGGGTTCCGTTTTTACCCTTTGGGTACGGAACCCTAAAAATGACAGTTGTATTCACAGGTTGTGTTGTGTATTTTGATTGAAAAAAATGTAAATGACTTTCAAACTCATGAACATTATATTTAATTACCGTTGCATCTATGTAATTTGTTTGCCAAAACCAAAATACGCTAATAAAAACGCTTTCGTCATCCTTTTCATCACTGGACGGATCGTCGTTCTCTATCTCAAAATCTGAGTTATCAGAGTAGATAGAGTCAACCAACTTATCTTCCATTTTCAAAAGTAGGTCTTGTGAAATGTTTTGGTTTGGGGTTATGTTCACTGTCAACGCGTTCACGAGCGTTCCGAATTGATGACAGCTTCGTGATATCTAAATCGGAACGCAAAATATCGATGTGAGCGCTGTGAGCGATTATTTTCTAATACGGAATGCACCCGAGGACAATACTCTATTTTAGAGTACGGGTGGCAACCCTAGATGCACCTGCCAGCCGGCAGTAGGTACCCGGTGCGGTGCCTCGTGTCGTGTCATCGTGTGTTCTGAGAATGTACACTTTGTAAACAGACACGCACAATCGATTAGTTCGAACAACCATCATCGATTCATTTAAGAATCCGAATTTTAATTGATTAGGTAAATAAAAATAATAGTTATTTAACCGATTCGTCATGAGTCATGACGATAAGTTTTAATTTTATAATTAAATCCAATTTAGCTGAAGTATTTTATTAACGAAACGAACATGTTCATAAACACAACGCTGCACGACTTTACCTGTTATTGAACCGATTTCAATAATAAGATAAACATTAAGGGGACTACAGGAGCTAAACGCGAGTTTTATAATGCAAAAAAGCATAATTATGATTCACTGCAATAAACAAAAGCAGAATAGTACATTTTGATACAAGTGGAGAAAGTTTGTTATTGTATTCGAGGCGGAATTATAACTCCCGAGCCGTAGGCGAGGGTGTTTTTGAGCCGAGAACTGCAATAACAAATGTCCACGTGTATCAAACGACGTTTTTCAATACACTTTTGAAGAAATAAAATAAAATATAACGAAAAATATTTTTGTCACGAACTAAGAAACTATGATATTAATTTTCTTTTTTTCGCGCTCTGCTTTCGCCAGGTTGAAGGAGAGGCTAAGTTGAAAAATAGATTTATTTTATATTTCAAAATATAAAATAAATCTATTTTTTAACTTAGCCTCTCCTTCAACCACACACATTAACATTTACTTGTGTTCTGAATTCAAATTCAGAACACAAGTAAATGTTAATTTGTGTATAAAAATAACTATTCGTTTTTAATAATCATGTTTATCAGCTATGATGTTCTATTTATAAACACAATTTTAATATTCAAAAAATATTTATGCCGTAAAGACGCGTAGTGCTTTGCCGAAATTAAAAAAAAGCATTCACCTCAGACTATAGGCATTGAACCAATTTGGACTAAGTATAGGTATAGTTATCTCTGGCAATTTTCATTCCTGCACCGTGCGGGAAAGTGGAAAAAATCGCAGGCGTGTGAAATACATCGCATGTTGTACCTAATCGTAGTGCGTTAAGGACCAGTTTTCGAGGAAGTGTATTGAAAAAATATTTAAAGATACTTTTCAGGATATCTAGTATTATAGTGTTTTGAAAACATAATACAATTGATTTTACTCGATAATAAAAAATCATGAACTTATGTCTAAAAATTTCTTTTAACGAGTAAAAACCATACTAAGATACATGCGATTATTCTGATTTTTTGGCAAATAATTCTACTAGCAACATATTAGCACGATAGTGTTTTATTTTTTTAGTCCAATCAAAAGATTTTTTGTAAATCGCAAAAAAACACTCATTTCGCACTATTCGGCAATCAGTGACTGACGTAACAACCACTTTGTAGTGCAAGACTGCAAGCTGATTAGAAGTTTATTCTAACAGTATTTCAAACGAAGTTTGAACCACCACAAATAGAGTTGCAAATTTAGCTCCTGTAGTCGCCCCAACCAGCCCGTGAAATTCAAATGTTCTTACGTTTTTTGCAATTTGCAGGCCAGTGCTAGGTTGTATGTTGATTAAAATATTATTCGCGGCTGTAAGACGTATGTAGTTACAGAATTATAAATTTATAATCACCAAAACCATCAATACAACCCTCCAAGTTCATAAAGGTGTAGGAACAAAAAAAAAAGCAGAAAAAGTCATTTCTAGACCTTTATGAACTTGGAGGGTTGTATTGATGATATTGATGAATAAAATTCTGTAAGTAACTACATACCTACGTCTTACAGCCGCGAATAATATTTTAATCAACATACACCCTAGCACTGGCCTGCAAATTGCATAAAACTTAAGAAAATTTAGAATTTCGCGGGCTGGTTAGAACATTCACCTTATCTAATGTAGCATACACTTTTAATTATTTATTTTATTATGTAGAAAAAAATAAATGTTTGAGAATTTACATTTTATAAATAATGAAGTAGGTACCCTACGGTAAATAACAATTTATTGATGCTACTTTTTATTATTGTTACTCTCTCCATCGACATTTAAATGTGAAATAATAAATTGATGAATCAATCAATCTAGACGTAATGGGCGCGCTTCACCAGTTTAAGGGGGCTTTCACACGAGCCGTTCAGCCACAGTAGTATTATGATACAGTATTCCGACTTCATAGAAACGGACGAAACGCGAGCTATACCTACGCGCCTCGATCTAAGGGTGCACTTGGGGCGCAGACAGTCACGGCTGTACCGCAGTGTCGAACGGACGGTGTGTTGTTTTTTTAACAATAACCGCGCGATTTTTTCTCTAAAAATCAGTTAATACCTATGACGAGTAGGAAATATTGTGCTGTTTTTGGTTGTATGAATTCGTCAATAACGCATCCAGACATAAGTTTTTTTAAATTACCTGGAAACTCTGAAAGGTAAGACTATAAAATAATTTTACTTTCTAGTAGGTAGGTACATAATGTGTGTCTTTTTAATGGATAAGTATTTCCTTTTATCTCACGAAAAAAAAGGTGTTTGGATTAATAAATAAAGCGAATAGAGTAACGGAAAGTTATTGAGACGAGTGAAATAAGTAGTTATATGCGGTTCTGAATGAATCATGATACGGTAGGTACCTACCTACTTACGCTTGTGTTAAAATGTCGGTGCCTATACTTTAAAATTTAACAATAAAGCATTTCGTACGACTCAGTCGAGGCGCAAATATTTTTCGGTCGCAAATTTATAAGCCCGATTTGTTTTTCGAACAAAAACATGTTTTTTAAATTAAATCTACCAATAAAAAAACAACACGCATTTTTATTGAACACTTCCTATTCAATATACAAAGTATTTAATTTATTTATATAAAACTTTTTTGCAAAAAATAAAACCGACTTCAGAAAACACAAAAAAGTGAAAAATAACTTTAGCTTCCGAAGTCGGTGACCTTTGTTTGATTGATTTAGTGTTTTTGTCACCGACTTCTGAAGCTAAAGTTATTTTTCACTTTTTTGTGTTTTTTGAAGTCGGTTTTATTTTTTGCAAAAAAGTTTTTGATTTTTCCATTTTTAGTTGTTCCCAAACAAGCCATGAATTTCTTTGACATTGTTAAAAATACATGTCATGGTATATGCGTAATAGGCGTATCCCCAATATATGGAACAACATACCATGTTTTTTTTTTCGGATGGGAAATCAAATTACGGGTCCCGCTCTGGGCGGAGCGGAAGGGAGTGTCAGACTTTTACTGACTAACCATGTTCCTTCTTAGCCCTTTGTGTTCCTGGGCCGCAGTATCTCTTTACAACAGTCCCTTTTGCTGACATCTCATTGAGGCGCGCGCGGAACACGAACGCGCTACCTAACTGTCGAAATCTTGGTGTATTGTACACATCTGCATACCCCCACAGAGCATAAAGGCATGATGTTACGTCATTTGAGGCGCGCGCGGAACACGATCGCACCATCGCACCAACTTAACATAGGTACCTAACTGTCGAAATCTGGGTGTATTGTACACATCTGCGTACCCCCTCAGAGCATATAGGCGTGATGTTACGTCATTTGAGGCGCGCGCAGATCACGATCGCACCAACTTAACATACCTAGCTGTCGAAATCTGGGTGTATTGTACACATCTGTGTACCCCCTCAGAGCATAGAGGCGTGATGTTACGACATGATATTGGATAAACAATAAACATCCAAGCGATTGCAACATTCACGGCAGATTTGCCGTCTATATTTGAAGAGTTCCATTGTATATCTCCGAAGATCAGCACCAGATGTTAATAAAATTTTATGGAATTAAATGGGACCACACGGGAAGCATCAGCTTTAAAATAAAAAAAGAATCATCAAAATCGGTTCACCCAGTCGAAAGTTCTGAGGTAAAAAACACAAAAAAAAAAAAAAAAAAAAAAATACAGACGAATTGAGAACCTCCTCTTTTTGGAAGTCGGTTGAAAAAGGATATTTACAATCACAAAACTAAATAGAAACAGAAAGTAGGCAAATGTAATTAAAATGCTGGAGACGGGCAGCCCTAACGCATGTTTACGTACCGCGCGGCTGTAGGCATTTATTTCTATCATGCGGCCGAGTTACACTACTGTATCATAATATTACCGTGGTTCAGCCGAGCGACTTGATTGGGCGCAGTCAGCACTATTTGTTACGAGTGTGAGAGGTAGGTATGTGTAGCGCCGACCGGGCAGCGGCGGCGGCGTATTGCCATACTGTATGCTGACCCAGACTGGAGTTGCTCTGAGTTCGATCGCAGTTTGTCTTTGTAGTTGAAGAGCAAAACTGTGTACCTATTCAGAGAGTGTCTGAATCAAAATACATTTTGCTTTTAAAATACTAGAGCAAAATACATACGAGTCCAGACGTCCATACTTTCCAGCGTCTGGTGTACTAATGTAATTTGGGTTGGTTTTTTGTTTGTTTGAGGTTGATTGATAGGTTTTCTGAATAGTTTAAAAAACCCTTCTAACCTATTAGCTGTCAGGGTGCCCCAAGTCTGTATAAAAAAGTCAATATAAAAACAAGCATAAAATAAAGTTTTGAAACACGTTGTTAAGTTAGTTATAGATGTTCGCGTGTCACAGTTTGCTTTACATACCAATAATATATAAACTATAGATACGTTGTCCGCACTCTAAAATGACAACATGAAATGAAGCCAATTGGCCACATCGCGCTTAGTTACGCACCAACCTGTCGCGCGACGCTACGTTTGTTTATAATTTAATAAATCCTGTGACGTGACTGAAGATGTATATTTATCTCCCTCTCGCAACAGGCATCCCGCCGTTCGGTGTCATATTTTCTTTCTCTTTCTTCACGCTTATAAGTAGTTCTAGTATTTTCGCTGTTTTTAAGCGCCGCGATGTTGGTTCATGACGTGTCTATATATAATACGTCATTGTTACATACACAAGCGAACACAATGCATAAACTTCTCAGATTGCTCTGAGCTCGTATGTACTTTGCTCCAATTTGTTTGTGATTTCAATGAGCAAGACGTAGTTCAGTACAGCAGACAGACTATGGGTGTCTGGGTCAGTATACAGTTTGGCAATACGCGGCCGGGCGGGAATAGTGAGCGACCCTCTCGTGCGGACGTGCCGCCGAACGTGAGGCTGTGCCCCACGCGCTTCGGTACACGTACAGGTAGTATTGTGTGCTGTGCTTAGTGCGAGTTTCATACTAAAATTCGAGTAATGTCTCGTTCGCGTAAACCGAGTTTACGTTAACATTTACGTCGTCGGTAATGACAATAGAGTGCCTCTATGAAAGTGAGGTCCGTTTGGAGCACATCGCTAACGTTTGCATGTTTATCGCGAGTGCAAGTTACAATTTTGACAGTTTTGACAGCTCGAATACGAAACGCGAGCGTGAAAAGTTGTCACGTAAGATTTTGTGGTGAGAGCATCGTGAGAGTGGTAAAATAACAAAGTAATCTAATTTAATTTCATATTGTGAATGAAACTTACCATGGAATCTCGTATTATTTCGTTTGGAGAATGAAAGCGCAAAAGCACAAGATAAGCGTAATTTAACGCCACAAAAACGTAAACACGGTTACGTAAACAAAGTTATAGAGTGCTCCACCACAAACCATTCGGGCATTATTAGATCATTTGCTTAGATCTCCTTGCCTAAAAAGTAACAAACTTAGTTTTACAAACTTCACAGATGGATCAAGGTCACTCACTACACACCAAAAGATATAAATTACACTAACTGCTCCATTTATGTCACCAGCATTTCAAATTGGGACGGGCTAGTCTTTATTTTAAACTATATTCAAAACTGTAACACAAACTTTCGTAAACACAAACAAAACGAATGACCATTGACCACAGATAAGTAGGTAATGACGTCCAACTTCGTTCTATAACCACCACTAATTGAATAGGCAGTCGCTTCTGTTATGAACACAAAATACGAATGTCAATTTATTTTGGCCGGTTATTAATGTACGCAACACTCGTCACGGTGAATTAACACGAAACGAATGCATGTATTCTAGGATCTCACACTCGCAAACTAACGATTGTCGATGCGGTACTCGCACTAAGTAGTTCTGACATATTACGCTAGATGGCGCTTACCCAGCGCCATACAAATTTGCGTAAACGTTAACGCGCTCGGATGCGGTGAAGGAAAAAAACAAAACTCGCACTAAGCACACTGGTCAACAGTCGCGTTACGAGTACTCGCTGCTCGCAGTACAGCGACACTAATCGGTCATTTACATCAGCGAGACGCGCACACCTGTGTGTGGCGGAGCTGAGTACGTTCAAGTACATTGGTCTGATCCATTTGGCGGAGTACGCCGTGCGGACTCCATTACCGGCGTTGTAACATCGGACGGCACCGGCAGCCGGGCCGCCCGGGTGACGTCGGTCGCTACTCGTTAACTAACTTGTTTACATTCGCCCACCGCGCGACGATCCGGTTACCTACCGTCCTACATACAACCTCACCCCTTTGCTCCCTCTGAGCTTAGTGAGCTCTGCCAGACGCCAGTATGCGAGTGTCCGATAAAATGCCTATACCAGTATATTATAGCGTGTACACTATAGGTACCGCTTTTGCGGGAACGGTTCTGCAATAACATGATTTCGCTCCCCGTAATGCTCGGCTGGCTGCTGTATCTGGTGGAACCTGGAACCCTTAACTTATTTGAAAGAAAGCTCGCATGAGCTGTGAATGCGACACAAGAACACATAAACGTCAGTTTTTGGAAATAAGACGCGTTTCACGATACCAGGGAGTGTTAGTAAACGATTAAGTAGGTAAGCTTTTATTACATTCCACGTGCACCATGCTTTGTTACAGCTAAACATTTTTGTTTTGCGGCCGCCACACACTCGACGAGTGTGTTGGACTTGGCAACTGGGAATTTTTATTCCTATTTGCCTCCGGTTCCGGTGGCAATCCCCGCGGGGGCGCGACTGGGAATGAACGGGTTCGTGGGTTGCGCGCAAGGCGTGTGGCCTTGCGCGCAACCCTTATGGGATTTCATATGGGAATTCTGTTACATTGCTTGATACATTGCGAGTGCGACAATGTGGACGGCAAATTGTTTCATTGCATGTTACGTTTCATGTTACATTTCGTTAATCTGTACCCGGCTTAATAATGTAACCGATGTCTAAACAAGGAGAATATTGTGTCGCTTGCATCGTTATACTTCTGTCATATATTTTCCACACAAATGTACGGAAATGCAACGATGACAGCATCGATCTTTCTCCTTGCTCAATATTATTTTCAGACTTCAAATACCTGGCTCAGAAATGTATTTTTCATTACTCATACTCTGAAAGTAGGTCTGAAGTTGCCTGAGGAGCGGGTTGAAAGTAATACTTTTCAGCCCTAGGGAGAATCGTTTTCAACTGACATCTGTCAAATTATTTAAAAAAAAATGGTTCATTTTTCTATTGAACCATGTTCCAACTGTCTATACAGCCACGATGTAAAATTGAAATAACATAAAGTTAAGTATTAATTAAAGAATATATATATGTTAACTATACTTCTAAAATTAAACCACTCGAGTACAAAACGTAGACAAATATATTATCAAAGTATAACTTTACAAAATTCAAGTAAATTAAACCGTTATTCAGCTAACTCGTATAACGATTCAAAACGAAGTGAGCTTCCGCTCATTTTTAAATCGACCAATATGGATGGGGATGGAGACTCGTCATTCGCTAACGTAATCTTCGCTGATTGGCTGTTGATCACAACGCCTAGTTTTAAATGTTGCCAGTAGATGGCATTGAATTGCCAACACGGCCATTCTGCATAGCGCATGCCCCCAGGCGCTCTTCATCTCACCCACACACAATATTTAGGTACATCTGAAACACAAACATTATATAATTATTTATAAGTAGTATACAACCGTTCGGCCTATCATGATAGAAGAAAAATGATATGGCTAGATTTATAGATGGTCCCTTTAGTCTTAGGAGACATCTCATTACTTTAATCCTAGTCATAACATTTTCCCTCATAAAAAGCTGTCCCCAGAACTAAAATTGAAATTGATGCAAAACTATTACAATCAGGGTAAAGGTAGGTAAACACTTTACCCATTTTTCTGAACTGGATTGGCTTAGGCAGTTCACATTTATTACAGTAAACCCTGTGCCAAATTCTCCCAGTATTGACATAATAGGTTTAGTCAATTTACCTAAAACCCATTGAAGCCTTGCATCAACTTTTAGCATACTTTATAAATATGTATACCCAATTTCAACGTAAGCAATATGATTAATTTAATTTGTAACAATTTATATGGGAAAGTAACCAGTAAAGAAATGTTCAATACTGTAAAAAAATAATATGAATGTAACTTTAGTAGATAGCTATTATTACCTACTGGCTTTTGTTGTAATATAACATTGTAATAGTTACTAGTTAATTAAATTAAATGTTGTTATGATTATATGTAATTGTTTTTAGTAATAACTGTAAATATGATTAAATTATTACACAATTTTATTCATGTATATTGTCATAATTATGTATACTATGTATATTGCCAACACTGGCTTAAAAACATTACCTTAATTCCAATTGTCTATTCTTATCCAAGGTTTCATGTTCTCCGCTGAAGTTGTTCCTGTGTAACGTTTGTTGGTTCGCTCACTGCCTCTCAAATCAGAAATCAGATACCTGTCTTGGCCCAAGACTTTTTTAACTTGAAATGGCCCTCTGTATACTGGCAGCAATTTTCGACTACGTCCATCGTTATTTTGGCTCAAGATTTTGACAAGGACCAAATCATTTTCTTGGTATTGTGTTGGTTTTATGCGAGTACCGTCAAACCGTCGTTTTTGCGACTCCGCAGATACCTTTATATTTTTGTCGACCCATTTGCGTAACTCTGTCACGTCCGTGCTATGTCCGTCATCAGGCTCTGGCGCTAATTTATCACTGTCAGTACGGAGTCTATAACCTAACAAAACTTCGCTAGGAACCGCTTTAATAGTTTTATGATAGGTGGTATTGATACCTTGCTGTAAAATTCTAACACAATTATCCCACTTCTGATGTTAACTATACTTCTAAAATTAAACCACTCGAGTACAAAACGTAGACAAATATATTATCAAAGTATAACTTTACAAAATTCAAGTAAATTAAACCGTTATTCAGCTAACTCGTATAACGATTCAAAACGAAGTGAGCTTCCGCTCATTTTTAAATCGACCAATATGGATGGGGATGGAGACTCGTCATTCGCTAACGTAATCTTCGCTGATTGGCTGTTGATCACAACGCCTAGTTTTAAATGTTGCCAGTAGATGGCATTGAATTGCCAACATATATTTTAAATATCTTTATTATAATTAAGTTTCAAGTATTTCTTTAAAATAACATAGATTTGGGAAAAATATTTACCATTTTTCGATGATGAAAATGAAAAATAGGTATTGGCTGAATAGCTGGCCGGCCACAGAAAAAAAAAAGCAAAATAGGTGGGAAAGCGGCAATAGGGTAGATGATACCATAAAACAATAATGAGAGGTTTTCCTTTTGAGGTTTTAAAAAAAAACTTAGTTTCCAAGAACTCTATAAGTAGATGGCGTTGAAGTTACTATGCCAGAGCCAAAACGCTTGAATAAAAACCATTGTGTCACGTCACATACTCTCGTTGACTGACACTTTCATTTGCTTAACCTTCCGAATATAACCAACATTTCTCGCGCTTTGTTAAAATCAGTTTTTTTAGGTTCCGTTCCTTGCATTATCATACTTACACCTAGCGCCATCTATCCAGCGACTAGGGAAGAGCTAAAAAGAAAATCCCTCATTCCAAGACACCTTTCTCTAAAAAAACACTTTATTTTCCCTCCGGCCGTTTTCGCAATATTTTGGGCCTGAATACCCGATTTATTTTCAATTAATTGCCAAATTCGATTTTTAGTTACTTTGAAATCAATAAATAGTCGAGTCATTGAGTTGAATAAACAGTGACGTCACAGTAGGCTATTGCCATACAAAGTCTATTATAGAACCGCGTTTTGACAGCTCTTAAAAAGTATCGCAATTGATTGGTGTGTCATCTACCCCATTCGAATTCCGATCTTCATTAGTTTTTTCGAGTTGTGTTTTTTTTTTTACTTTCCTTGTATTCGTAATGAAAAGCACAGTGTTTACCTCGGGTTAAAGACTTATTTAGTCCCTCGAACTATTAGCGCCCTCGCTTCGCTCGGGCACCAAACCCCGTCTCGGGACTAAATAAGTTACTTTCACCCCTAGGGTAACAATGTACTATTTCATTATTCATACTCTGAAAGTAGGTCTGAAGTTGCCTGAGGAGCGGGTTGAAAGTAATACTTTTCAGCCCTAGGGAGAATCGTTTTCAACTGACAGCTGTCAAATTATTAAAAAAAAAATGGTTCATTTTTCTATTGAACCATGTTCCAACTTTCTATACAGCCACGATGTAAAATTGAAATAACATAAAGTTAAGTATAAATTAAAGAATATATATATTTTAAATATCTTTATTATAATTAAGTTTCAACTATTTCTTTAAAATAAAATAGATTTGGGAAAAATATTTACCATTTTTCGATGATGAAAATGAAAAATAGGTATTGGCTGAATAGCTGGCCGGCCACAGAAAAAAAAAGCAAAATAGGTGGGAAAGCGGCAATAGGGTAGATGACACCATAAAACAATAATTCCAAGACACCTTTCTCGATTTATTTTCAATTAATTGCCAAATTCGATTTTTAGTTGCTTTGAAATCAATAAATAGTCGAGTCATTGAGTTGAATAAACAGTGACGTCACAGTAGGCTATTGCCATACAAAGTCTATTAGAGAACCGCGTTTTGACAGCTCTTAAAAAGTATCTCAATTGATTGGTGTGTCATCTACCCCATTCGAATTCCGATCTTCATTAGTTTTTTCGAGTTGTATGTTTTTTTTTTACTTTCCTTGTATTCGTAATGAAAAGCACAGTGTTTACCTCGAGTTAAAGACTTATTTAGTCCCTCGAACTATTAGCGCCCTCGCTTCGCTCGGGCACCAAACCCCGTCTCGGGGCTAAATAAGTTACTTTCACCCCTAGGGTAACAATGTACTATTTCATCCCTTCTATTCGAAAAGTGACGTTTTGTTCCCCTTTGAGCGGGAGCAAAGTAGCTCTTTTCTCCACTAGACTTTTTAGCGGGCAGTAATGAGATTTGAATTTGTAACATGAATCGTTCATTGAAATCGAAAGCAAATTGTATAAATGACTGGCTGTAAGTGTTTGCTGTACGGTGCGGGGGTCAGCACCCATACGTCGCCACGCCCTTCTACATCAAAGGAATCAATGCCTTTTCCTGAGCACCAGCCAGATACTGAGATTACAAACACTCAAAATACCGGATGACTTTCTTATCACTTTCCAAAAAAAATGGCTACTTATATTAGGTGAACAGAGTAGAAGCTTATGGCATACCTAATTTTGTTTTTTTTTTCCACAGCTTGGAAAAGAATTGATCCATCATCAAAAAACGCTACAAATTTCAAGTAAACTTTTCATATAAGAACAAAGAAAGAGAATAAAAAAAAACAAAAAATGTAAAATATCGAATTTAAAAAACTAAGTATGCCATTTGCTTCTACTCCGTTCACCTATTATACCCATTTTTTTATTTGGAAAGTGATAAAAATGTCATCCTGTCTGTATAAATAAATCCACAACTATATCGATCCCAAATAAAACACACACACAGTGACAATAATTTTTCAAAATTTCACCAGTGTATTAGATATAAATATAAATTTGTAATTGACCTTTTTTACATTCATGTCATTTTTTAATTAAACTTGTTCATTAATTACTTAAAAGTGTCTCTTATTTATTTTCTCATAGAACGAGATGAAAAGTAGAGTATATGACTCGAGAGCAAACATATTTTTCCCTCAGACGATGTACTTTGAATCCCTCGCTACGCTCAGGATTCTATTTTAAAATCCCTCGCTATGCTCGGGATTCTATTTTAGAATCCTCCGCTTCGCTCTGGATTCAAAATAGCGCCCTCGCCGTAAAAATACCATTTTGCTCCCTTGTCATACAATCTACAATTTTTTTAATCCTGTACCCTTTCGCCGCCTGTAACGTCCCTTCTACTATCAAGATAGGAACTATGGCAGATAGCCCCGACATCCTCGAGTCACGCATCTCATGACGGATGTGTTTTGTTTCACCAATGTGACAAACGACATTAACAGACTTCTGTATTTGGCAAGCGTCTCCGTGGCGTGTGAGCACTCAGTGCGCAATGTATGGCATGAGAGCACAGACTCGTGTACGACTGAAGAGCATGTAGTACAGTGGGTGTCACCTGCCGCGGCCGCCGGGAATGCGGATGACGGCCGCCATCGCCAGCCGCCTCCATAACAGTCGCGTTCGCCAGCACGCAGCACTGTAGCACAGCACGCGTTCTTGTGCACATTCCTCGCCCACACAGCCCTCATAACTCCATACAGTTGAGTACTCCCGCATGTTTCCATCGATCCGCGTCTTTCCGGAACTCGTAACTACCTTACTTGATTACTTCATATTAAAAAAAATTGAGATGTAGGTAATGTCAGAACTTTTTATGTACGTTTATCTAGTATTCTAGTCGTACTATTTCATAAAATACATGGATCACGTAACTTTGATATGGCCTACGGCCCTGAAGGATTTTTTCAATGAAAAGTTCAGCAACCTGCCGCCAGAGGGCGGTAGGCCTGCCAGCCGAGCAGATAAGGCAATATCGTAATTCAGCTGATACAAGCCCCTGATGTGGGATGTTGGGCCTCACCGCCTCATACATTATGTGACTTCCGCCGTAACTTATAGAATGTGTACACTTGTACAGCCGTATGTCACTCAGACTCAGATGATAGATTGTTCGCTCGCTGAACAATATATATAGGTAGGTAGTACATAACACGAGTAGGTACTAGCGTGTCATGATCACGCAGCTCGACGGTCTGATTGGATCGCGCTCGCAAAGCGTTTCGATAACAAACGCGTTGCTTGCAGCGATTTAATTAATTTTAACCGAGTGTGCCGATCGGCGCCGCCCGTCACCGACACGCTTACCTGACTTATATTTGATAAGGCAACACCCACCGCCAAACAACAAGGAGAAGGCTTACAATATTACGAGGCCAGCGTTCTGCTGGTTCTGCTGGTGTCTGCCTGCGGGTAACTATGACCACCATAATGACTTGGTTTTTATCTCTATAGATAGCGAAATCAAATCAAAGTTGACACGCGAGTTATATTTTTACTCCTGCCCCCGCCTGCAGCGCGACGCCGTGAGCGAGTGCGCCAGCGGCAGTGTCTGTACTCACAGGGCTAGGGGCTGCCGGCCCCCGGAAATAAGCGGCACACTGCCGAAATACACCCCCGCCCCCCGCCCTTATTTTATAAACTCTTCGCTAGCGGACTGCGGATTGATAGGTTTACCCAATGACGTATTATATATAGACACGTCATGAACCAACATCGCGGCGCTTAAAAACGGCGAAAATACTAGAACTACTTATAAGCGTGAAGAAAGAGAAAGAAAATATGACACCGAACGGCGGGATGCCTGTTGCGAGAGGGAGATAAATATACATCTTCAGTCACGTCACAGGATTTATTAAATTGTAAACAAACGTAGCGTCGCGCGACAGGTTGGTGCGTAACTAAGCGCGATGTGGCCAATTGGCTTCATTTCATGTTGTCATTTTAGAGTGCGGACAACGTATCTATAGTTTATATATCATTGGGTTTACCCAATGGTTTACCTCTCCTTTTAGCAATCCGGATTACTTTTCATAAAATTGTAGCAGCTTCTTGATGTTCTGATTCTCTCATAAACATTACTTACCAGCAATTGGTTCGTAACAGTACTAATTTCATTATTAAGTATATGAAGGAAAATAATCTAATATCGTTTTTGTATAAACTTATCAAGGAAGAAGGAAAAAGAAGTAAATGATAGCGTGACGATACAGAACGTGTTGCGCCGACCACAAACAACACGGGGCGAGGGCTGGGGGAATGCAAATCCGCTCTGTTTTAAAATCCGGGTTTTTTAAAACGGATTTTTGTTCCAATCCGGATTATCCGGATTTTACGGATTTTTCATGAAAATAAACAAAAAGTCTGATTAATAAACTAATGGGTACATTAGTTTATTAATTCTGCGATTTCGGCGGTCTCTCCAGTTCTGGAGCCATAGCGTTAGATGGCGCGCCTCTTCCTGTCTGCTCCGACTTTCGGTATCTCGGTTCACTCGTGCAAAGCGATGGCGAAATAGATCGTAGTGTAAAGCACAGAATTAACACGGGATGGATGAAATGGCGGCAGGTCACGGGAACAATCTGCGACTCCCGCATTCCCCTTAAACTCAAGGGGAAGATTTATAAAACAATGGTTAGACCTGCTGTCTTGTATGGATCAGAATGTTGGGCCACAAAAGGGATGAATGAAAGGCATTTGCATGTAGCGGAGATGAGGATGCTAAGGGGGATGTGTGGTGTTACGCGAATGGATAAAGTTAGAAATGAGTATATAAGAGGAAGTCTGAAAGTGGCGCCGGTGACTGAAAAGTTGTGTGGTAATCGGTTGTCGTGGTATGGGCATGTGATGCGGAGGGATGAAGAAAATGTCGTGAGGAAAGTTTTGAGTATGAATGTGGATGGGTATATGAGTAGAGGAAGACCAAAGAAACGATGAATGATATGGCAAGAAAAGAAGTGTCTGATGAGATGACGAAAAATAGAGAAGTATGGAAGAAGAAGACATGCTGCGCCGACCACAAATGAATTGGGATAAGGGCAAGAGAATGATGACATTAGTTTATTAATATGACTTTTCTTACATTTGTGTAAATTTTTGAATTTTTGTTATTTGGAATTATATAAATTAAATGCCATATTTTTGGTGTTACAGCCATAATATTCTAATTCCCTTTATTCATTTCTATACATATATTTTACTTTTTCGAACATTCCTATTCAAAATTATAAGAAAAACGTTTAATAATATAAATAAATAGTAGCCCACTGGTATTGGGAACAGGGTCCAAGCTACCGGCGCGGCGCAGCGGTCAGGGCTCCAGAGAGATGAACCTCCGCACAATACGAGCCGTGTCCAGGAGTACCGCTTTCTGAATCAAGCCCTTGATCCAGCTTCCTAACGAGAGCCTCCTCAGGTATTGATCGAGGCTCTTGGCAATTAAGCCATGGGCTGATACGACTATCGGCACAATGATCGCTGAGTCCACATCCCACATGTCGGCAACCTCGCGAGCCAAGCCAAGATAAGTATCTTGGCTAAGTAAATCAAGTTGGTTTAGTAAATCAAGTGATTTACTTATCTTTCTCGGCTGTCACGAGGTTCTCACCATGTGGAACCAGTATATCTACAATCATTGCGCGTGGCTCTGATCGTTCCACCACCACTATATCAGGCATATTGGCAACAATAGTCCTCTCAGTGATGATGGATTGATACTAGTACAATGTGAGACTGCCATTTTTGAGAACTGGTCGGGCACATACCTATAATACGGCACTTCCGATTCCACAAGGCTGTACTTATTTTAGAGAAAGTTGCGGATGGATAATCCTGGCTACAAGGTTGTGTCTATGGAATGGCATGCCCGACATATGTCAACCGTGCCGTCCTTCACAATAACTCTTCGCCATCTTAACTTCATCCATAATTGCACAGACAAAACCTTCTGTTTCTCCGAATAGGTCCCCGGAACGTAGATAGGCTACAGACGCTGATAGGTCTACATCAAACCCATGCAGGGCCCGGATAGAGCGTCCGTAAAGCTCCTTACTCTGCCATACTTCCTTTTACTACAAATTTGAGCCAGTTCTCTTTAGCCAAAGAGAGCGGGGTAAGGCCCTTGTCCATCGCGACCACATCTCGATCCATTCCCATGTCGATTTCTAGGAAATATTCCCTGAGACTGCATATCTCGCGAATGGGGAGAGTCCTAGCGTTTAAAAAGACTCAACCCCACTTCCGCGCAATATACAGTCTTATAACCAAAGAACGTGGGTGATAAGTCATAAGTCATTTATTCATTTGTGATGCATTCGACATGCCGTCAACAATTTACGGGCCTCTAATGTTATAGCCCTAATATTCTTATTATAAAAATAATCAGTCTGTGACTCGCGTGCAGAGTAACGTTAGTCAAATAAATAATAGGTACAAATTAAAAGAAACTCTGGAGATCAAAAATAAAGACAAATGGACTTATTCCCCAGAGGCGACACGAATATTCGCGCGATAATTTAGCCCCCAAATTACAATTTCTTATAATTCATAAAATCCGGATTCGATTTTTAAATCCGGATTTTGGGATCGAGTAAAAATGTACGGATATCCGGATTTTTCGGATTACGGATAATCCGGATTGCATTCCCTAGCTGCTACGATGCTTGTATGCTGATGCTGATGTATTTCATATAGATTATTATTCGAGTGGTCTGGCAGCAGTGGCAGCCCTACACTAGCACAGGCGGGCCGTCCAGTTAGATTAGCTTACATTTTATTGTAATTGCATGCGCTCTCGGCGCTCTCGCCCACAACTCCACAAGCGTCCCGCGACCGGGCGGTGCGACCTGCTGCGCGCGATGTGATCGACCAGACGACTGCGAGACGAGGCTTTTGCGACACCGAGTGACAATTACTTTCTCACGATATTAGCATTGGGAACGTTTGGCTGCTAATCAAATACAAACAAGTAAATGCCGCCTGTCCATCTGTTCTCCGCGCTCTGCGACACTGCGGGCGCTGCACTGCACGCTCGGTGAGCGGCGAGGCTCCGTGGAGATACGAACACTTACTATACAATGCAATGTTAGACGACGGGTGTTTCATTTTATCAGTCTTATTAAGTTATTACAGCAGTTACAAAAAGAAAAAGCGAGTATAAAAAAATAGTACTTACAACATCGTAGTGTACACAGTAGTTGGACTCGCGGCTGAAAGATATAATATTGTGTAAGAGCAATTGCACAATGGGTGCGTTATCTCCCGCAGCCATCTTTTACAAACAACCAGATGAGCACCAGAGGTGGAGAAGGAATAAATAAGATAACAACTCTTTTGGAACAGTTACCAATAAGGCCAATTATTTGTGTTGTGTGCGCCATACAATCATAAAACCTCGATCGTAATGCGATTATGTTCAGTTATTGCTCCAGGGCGTCAACCCGCCCTCCCCCCCCCCTCCCCTCCCACCACGCAAGCCCACAACGTTTTTATTAACTTTGTGAACTAAATCGCTCGTCTGATTTTGTCGCCCTAATACTTAAGACGGTAGAGGTGAGGAGAGTTAGAAATTCAATTTGTGAATACTATGAAGATTTTATATTGTAATTATCTCTGGAGGAGGCCTTCACCTGAAAGGGTAATTCAGTAGCTCACAATTATTTGATTTTTTATTTATTAAAAATAATAAAAGTGGATTTAATATATTAATGTAAATCATCATCATCTGCCTAGCCTTTTTCAACTATGTTGGGGTCGGCTTCCAGTTTTACCGGATGCAGCTGTATACCAGTATTTTACATGGAGCGACTGCCTATCTGACCTCCACAACCCAGTTAGTACTGGGTAATACGATACCCCTGATAATAATAAAATATTGTTACAAATTAAAGGGCACATTATACTTTTGTTATTGTTTACGAATTAAAATCATTTGATCCTGCACAAAGAGCGAAGACGCATTAAAATTAGCGCGTAATATAATGTCAGGCGCTAGATTTTGTCAAGATATTGTGGTATGGAACCCTAGGAGCGCGAGTCTACTGCGTGATGTTAGTGCCGGCCGCAGCCGCAGCGCTCGCTCGCGTTGGATCTCGCATTTAGCTACTAAGTATGTAAATAACCTGATACTAACCTGATACTATCCAACGAAATTATAACCACTGGGATGGAAGAACGATGCCAGGTCGACGCGATATACACGGATTACAGCAAATGTTTTGACCGTATAGATCATCGAGTGCTTCTTCGGAAGCTATTTTCCGCAGGAATTCATGGTGATCTATATCGGTGGTTTTCATCGTACATAGATAATCGAACGCAGGCTGTGGTTTTACGTGGATACACGTCTGGATGGAAATCTGTCCCATCGGGAGTGCCCCAAGGCTCAATCTTAGGACCGTTATTGTTTACAATATTTATTTCGGATATAAAAAAATGCTTTAGAAACTCACATATCCTATTATATGCAGATGACATGAAGGTTCTAAAGTCCATACGCACATTATCTGATACTGAGCTACTTCAGTCCGACCTTGACAGATTCGTACAATATTGCAAAACCAACAAATTACAACTAAATGTATCCAAATGTTTTCACGTAGTATTCACTCGCCAGAAATCTATTATTGGCCCAGGGTATACACTAGATGGTACTTACATAAGTAAGGAAACAAGTATCAGGGATCTTGGTGTGGTACACGTCAGCAAGCTGCTTTTTGATGATCATATAGAAACAGTTGTCAACAAGGCGTTCAAAGCCTTGGGCTTCATTATTAGAGCTTGTTCTAGCTTTCGTTCCCTAAAACCATTAAAAGTTCTTTATTGCTCCTTAGTGCGTAGCCACCTTGAGTACGTTTCGCAAGTATGGAACCCTCTATATGAGATTTACAAATCTCGTATTGAGTCTGTTCAGAGATTTTTTTTGCGGTACTTAGACTTTAAGGCTGGGCAATTCTCAGTCGACTATGAACACCGTTGTAAGCGGTATCATTTCTTACCGTTGGAAGTAAGGCGTAATATCAGTGATGTCTGTTTTTTAGTGAACATCGCAAACGGCTCAGTGGATTGTCCCGAACTACTCAGCAAAATACTTCTTCGCACTAATCTGAACAACCTAAGAAAACGGCCTCTACTCCATGTACCATTCGCATCGACAAAGTACAGGCGCAACGCCTTCTGCATACGTAGTGTTATAGCTCTCAATAGTTTACCATCACACCTGGAAATCGATTTATTCTGCACCAGCGCACACAAAATTAGAAAGATACTTAACAAGGAGTATTTTGGTGACAATCATAAATAGCTTTTAATTGTGATCTTGACACTGCACGACTTGACATACTTAGTATACTATCGCAACATATATGTTTACATTGTAATTACTTTACTTACTTAAATCGCTGTAACTGGTTAACGCAAGTAACTCATACCTAATTAGATATAATACATGTGGAAGCTTGTAATTAGCAAATGTCACTACTTATGCATGATATTTATAATTGTTATTAGTCTGTAAGCTTTCTTTAAAATTAAATAAATAAATAAATACAAATACTGCAAACTTACAAAACTGATTCAAATCCTTAAATAATGTATTTAAATCCTTAGCTCCGAACGAGTTCCGCGAGATTGCCGGACATTATAGACAGAACACAGACACTCAGTGCCATAGTGAGCTCTAAACTACGCACATAAATGCAAGTGTCGTAACTAATTGAAGATACGTCTTTCAACGTGCAATCGTTGCATTTTTTCTCCGCCTTTTATTTTTACTGATCACTGCGTTACAGTAATTGTGAGTGCTTCACAGCTGGTTCTGTGTTAATGATACATAATTATAAGATCAACGGTGTGAATTGAAGCTTTTGCATTTATCGCGTCCTATTGACAATGGGGTGACATACATTTTAATTATGGCACAGGGGCCCTACTCTCTAACGTTTTGTCCGTATATTCGGATCTATCCGTCACCCTTGCGCAGATGAGTGCGAGTGAGAGAGAGACGGATAGATCCGAATATACGGACGAAACGATAGAGAGTAGGGCCTCAGTGTCGTACGTTAACGTAGGCGTGTGTGCGACAGTTATAGGGAGAATCGACGCGCGTCTGCGGACACTCGCGGAGTCGCGGGCGCGACGACTGTCCGCGACAGTACCACCCGTATTTACGACACGAACAAAGTGCGGTAATAGTGTACACTGTGTACAGTTGCGAAGAAAAGTTGTGCAGTGAACTGAAATTGCTTTTATTTGTATGAAATAAGGTTGAAGTGTAACCGCGCGGTCGTTACACTCACTTATGTTCGGCTATTTCAGATATTCACGAGCGAGGGAAAATAAGCTTTATTTATGGATATCGGTTGGAAAAGTTTCAAACAAGTTGTCGTTACTCTCTAACGTCTTCTATTTTACGTTCGACCTACAAAAGTTAGATGAATACCTGTACTTACCTATCTTTTTACGTCGATCATAAAAAGTGTAAGTACATTGTGATGGGAACGTTGTTGTGTAGCTCCGCGCGTCCGGGAAGCGCGCGAGGGGCCACCACAGGGCGCTGTCCGCTGTGCGCACTGTGACGGTATCGGCACCGCTTCGCTATCGGTGCCGCCGAGCGAGTGCACCTCGATTGCTGCCTGTCTCAACTCACCCGTGTGTGTGACCTACATACATAAATAGGTGCGAGTACTGCCTGAAGGCCTCCCTACGACCGGCGACGTGGCCCTCACATTGCTCAAGTAGCTGCTCACGTACTGGACCTAGGGAGTAGGGACATACAAACACAAGTACCTAGACAGTTTTAACGGTTTCCCTCAAACGAATAAGTCAATTGGAAATTCTGTTGCAGAGCATTTGTTTTCCAACAAATATGTTCTTGCAAGAGAATTTTTGTACTGAGTAGGTACCTACTTGTAGTTCGTGAGTGAACTGTTTTCAACTGACGTCGTACATAAGTATGGCTGTACGTATACATAAAGCGTTAGTGTATTTTACCAACTTATTATACACGCCACTATGAATAGTGTGACGGACAGACCACAGAAGGACCTAAATACATTACCTGTCATCGCAAGAGTTGCACGTTCCCGTGGGAACCTGCGCGTCTGTACTCTGTAGTAGTCTGTGCTGCCGAGCGATCTAGTGGCTCACGGCTGCTCTAGTGGTCTAGTAGTCTTACGTACGAACATCAACTAATGGAACGAAGTTTCCTACAATTTTATTACATTGCTGATTAAATAGTTACACACTAGCGGTTTCTTGATTAAAATGTTGTCTCTCGGACATAACGCTCGTCTAGTTGATATATCAATGCCTCGGCTGTAACATACGCACGGCTTGCGAACACAATGTGTAGCGCATGTGTTCCCGCGAGGACGCCCGCGCCCGGCGGCTCGCGGGTTCTCTGGCTCACAACGACAGGCCATTTACCTTCTACACTACTACTACAACAGCCCATAACGTCCACTGCTGGACATAAGCCTCTCCCATGATGGGAGGAATTTGCCGTAATCTCCACGCTTGGCAGGCGGATTGGAGATCGCAGTGATGAAAGACTAACAGAAAACGAGGCGCAAGGTGTTCTGTCTCAGGCATTAGTCGCCTTATACGACACCCGTGAGTGTAATGGGTTGGTTCTATTCTACTCTGCCGGATACCACACGGCTAAAATACCAAAACCATATACCACCATGGCCATTTACCTATGTATGTGTTATAGGCAGTTCCTGTGTACCGAGTGCAGCCGGCGCCGGCGCGCGCATCACGTCTCAACTTCTCAAGCACATCCTACGGCACGTCTTACAGCGAGCGCTACCCGTGCTTACCATTACCACAATTACACACGCTACGATTCAAAACTAACTGAATGTCTGTTAACTACAGTCAGTATATTTTAACAAAACGTCCATTATCTATGGGGCGGTCGTGGTACAGATGATTTTTAAACATGAAGTTACTAGTTGAATAGGAGCGGACTGGTAGAATAAATCTGCTCTTAAAAATAAATTGAAGAGTTTACTTACCTGAAAGAGCATGTTACAGTATGTAAGTAGCAGAGGTTATGAAAGAGGACAAGTTTCTTCGTTCTTGAGATGACAATGTTGTATCTTTTGACATGTCATTGTAATTTGGTGTTGACATTTTAATGATAGTTTTGTATTAGTGGTATTGTATTGTATCCATATTTTTATTGAATAATGTATTTAATGACTACTTTGACATTTAATTTCAAAGTAGTATCCTGCAAAATAAAGATATTCATTTTTGAAGTTTTTTATTTTTAGTTCACAATGCAACACAGGTAGATATTGGTAACACCATGTTTTACGTTCCTTTACAAATCGCAGCGCTAATTATTAATTATGAAGATGGTCGTACTGAAACGTAATTTTAGTTATCAAAGTCATAAGAATGGTTACGCTTTGGTTACGCAAAAGAAAAAATAAAAACAAGGTGTACCTACGGACATGTTTGTGCTTTGAGCAAATATACTTGAGAATCCATTCTGCGTAATTCGGAACTCGCTGCGTTGAATGACATTTGAAAAAAGCTAGATGTCAATGTCACGATAGGTAAGTCCGTCATACAGTTGTGACAGTTAGTCGTTTGACTATGTGCATCCCCGTATATATAGATTCTCTGTGATGTGCATTCTTTTCAGTGTGTTATTCGAAGCAATAATACAGCGCATCATCGATATTAAAGAGATAACAATACCACAAGTACATTTTTGTAATAATAAATTATAATTAGGCCCAAACTCAGCACAGCGCCATTTATTGACATTATTGAAACTTCTCTACATCTACTTACACTAAATAATAGATCTTTGAACATTATTTTCTCGAAAATGCAGGCAATTTTCAGCTTGAAACTTGAGATTAGGCAGTCTATTGTGCACTATTATCTATGATAATTTTCTTTACAGTGGTTAGATTATCTCAGAATAAAGTACCAAAAAAAATCATGTCCTTTGTACGCCACAATATGCGGCTAAACATGTTAGAAATTTTCTGTATATTATTATTATCTTGCATGCAATGTATCATGTACACCATGCTTAAACAAATAAAATTTTACTTTACTTTACTGACATTGTGCGGGCAGCCAGGCGCGTCGGATGGGCGTATAGAGCGCAGCGCAGGCGGTACGTCCGCGAGACGCACGCGGGCCCGGTCTAGTATACAGTCGCGATAACGGAGCTATGCAGACAACTAGGTATTCCGAATTTTACATCACTTTGATTCAATAGTAAACAAACAAATAGTGATTGTTTAAAACAAAAAAAAAGGCCAAGTGCGAGTAGGACTCGCGCACGAAGGGTTCCGTACCATTATTTAAAAAAAATAGACAAAACTGCAAAAAAATCACGTTTGTTGTATGGGAGCCCCACTTAAATATTGATTTAATTCTGTTTTTAGTATTTGTTGTTATAGCGGCAACAGAAATACATCATCTGTGAAAATTTCAACTGTCTAGCTGTCACGGTTCATGAGATACAGCCTGGTGACATACAGACGGACAGACGGACAGACAGACAGCGAAGTCTTAGTAATAGGGTTCCGTTTTTACCCTTTGGGTACGGAACCCTAAAAAAAAAGATATTAAACCTAGTTCACTATAATTTTCTACTTTGATAATTTGTTCAAAACATGATTATGATATCGAAAACTTTACTCGATCAAAAAAAAAACAAACATGAGCCTAATTTGATTATTTTTTATGTTTTCCTTATTGTTCTTGAAGTTGTCTTGAAGCATATGAAAGTTTTATTTCCAATAACCAGATCTAAGCAAAGTTAATAACTTATAGAACAATTATTTGTGGTTACATTTTGCAAAAGAGTTTAATCCTTCCTTCTAATAATAAATTATAATATAATAAAGCGGCTTGCGGTGGCTTCAGTCAGTCCAGCCAGCTGACAGCACTCAGCAGTCGCCCGCCAGGCCTTGACGGGGTAGGACCTGTATGTCGCTTTCAATGGCGCACGGCTGTCCCGCAGTCCCACTGATTTATTCATAGAACGTAGTGTAATATTATATAATAGTATACTCTTTTTTGTTAGTTTTAATGTAATATAATAAATAATATAAGTACTTACCTAGTTTTTTTTGTTACTTTTATTTTCGTGTTTGTTAAGTATGGGGAATAATAAAAACAAGAAAGTAGCCAGAAATAAGGTGCGGAAGGTTAGACAAGAAGCCAGGTAAGTTTGTTTACAAATTTTATAAAAATCATTATTTTACAAATTTTGTTTTACTTACTTAAATACATAATTATAACACAGTGACGTCATCATAACAGTGGGATAACTTGAAACTAAAAACATGTTCGTCATGATTTTTTTATTGTTGCAGTGCATCAAAACCACGGTTCAAAGGAATGTTTGCGTCCAAAACAAACATGAATATAAAGTAAGTACTTATCTAGTGTAAGTACCTAGGTACCGCAATATAAAATGGTACCGGCTCCAATCTCCATTCAACGAGTGAAAAGACAGACACGATCTTTGTACCTACATCGTTTGAGAAAGTTTATAAGTTTGTGCAGTGTTGCCAACTCAACTACTTCCAAATATGCTAGATTGGTGTAAAAAATATGCTAACCTCTTAAAAATTAAAAAAAAATCCAACATAAATAAGTGTCAGTACTTATTAAGAAATTAAATCAGGGGAATAGAATATTAATGTCTTGGCATTCATCAACATTAGCTGCAGGGGCGTGCAGAGGTCCACCAGGATGGGTAGGCCACGAAAGAATGATAGCAAAAAAAATAAAACGCGCAACTCCACAACGTCGCTCTACATAATTATGATGGCCTTAAATTAGTCACATTTATTGATTTATAATATTTGAAAATAAGCCTCTAAAAACAAAAGTTATAAATACAAGAAGTAAAGAACTTACCACATTATTCAAGGTTCAACTCACGATTTTCTAACGATGCAAACAGAAGAAAGATTCGGCTATCTCTAATATCTTATCCAAGTGAGTGGGTGATAGTTACAGAACACGTCAGTTAATTACCATATTTTTGGATTAATTCTCGTAATTCGGGTACCTACACATCTACCTTTAGACACAACTTGGAGCTTGTCATTATACGATAATTGAGAAAACTTATTGCCTTTAACTTCTAACAAACACACATTATCAGCACAAACTTCACAAGTAAACACCATTGTTAGATGAATAAACAATATTAATACACAACAAAATTAATATTTACACTACTGTTACCGTAAAATGCTACAACATTGCCTGTATTTTGACCTTTTTATTTAATAAATTCTTCATTTTAGAGAAAGTTTTCAATTACAATTCAATATTGTACTTTAAGCTATAGGGATAAAGTTCTTATTAGCTAAAAAAACTCCTATTAATCACCAAAAAGTGCGTTTAAAAAAGTATGCAAAGTTATGTTGCAAACTGCAACATTGCCTAGCTAAAAATATCATTGACTATTATGGGTGCAAAGGGGACGATTTGGCGCCTATTTTGCTTATAATTTCTTTTCCATGTTAGACTTTGTCTAGTCTTTAATAACAATATTATATATTTTTTAACGATGGTAGGCAAAGTTGAACACGTTTTCATAAAACTCTCATACAACAGTATGTATAATAGGCCTGTAGGGTTGCCCCCCAAGGTAGATGAATTAAAAAACGAAAAATATAATATTGAAAGATATTTTTGAAATAAAATCAAAGTAAAACAAAAACATTAGAAATATTCTCCTTATTTAATTGGCAGTGGCAGCCCTAATCCTAGGCAAAGTTACGTATTTTTTTTCGGAAACCTGCTACAACTTTGCCGACCATGATTTGACTCTTTAAAATAAGATTTAAAGCAGAAAAACGAGTTAAAAAACAAAAAAGAGCATATTTTCTTGGCTATACAACTTATTACACTAGTAAATGAAATAAAAAAAAATAAAAAAACTCCCCAGCCGGTATAAACTCGTCCACGACCACTGACATTAAAATTGACACTGAAAGTTTATTGTTTAATTATTTGAATGAATGTTGCGTAAATATTGCCATATAGATTACCGACTTGCTTTAAATAGTACCACAGACACTAAAACCGTTTCTATAAGACAATTATATACTTAACATTTTTAGGATTTAGGCAATGTTGTACAGTGACGGCAATGTTGTAGCATTTTACGGTACTGTTAAATGTACGTTTTCTGTTTCCGAACAAATGTGTAAATAACTTAATATGTTAAAATTAAAACATTCAAGATCGCGATATAAATTGCTTGTCACAATGAAACAATAATGGCTTCCTTCAGAACAATATCATTTCTAATCTGTCGATAGAAAAATACTACCAAATAAAATTGCATTTTTGCAGGATAATATCATAATACGAAATCTCCACTAATTTAATTGGAAAGGGATCCGGAACCAACCCTGCTGCACAGTAGCCCGCAAAATTCAAATTTCCTTACGTTTTTTACAATTTGCAGGCCAGTGCTAGGTTGTATGTTGATAATTATATGATTTGCGGCTGTAAGATGAATGTAGTCATATTTTAATCAACATACAACAAGCACTGGCCTGAAAATTGCAAGGAACGTAAGGAAATTTGAATTTCGCGGGCTTAAGAACATCCACCTTGAATCCTGACCTTGTATTGTAGCAGCCAAAGCCCAGCTACACTCGCAGGAGTTACCGCCCAAAAATGGCTGCAATCTATACATGTGTGCGGTTCATACACACGAAAATATGCACTAATGTGCCGCTGTGTGCGTAAATTTATCAATGGGTTTAAGGCTAGTAGAGCGTTTGCTTATTAGATGCGTCCGGCGGGTGAGCGTCGAGCTTCGTAGCAACTTCCAGTACAGTGTTAGTTACGTAACACGGGCGCGAAAAATTGCTAGAAGTATTCGAACAGGAGTTGTTTTTTTAATATTTTGTATAAAGTGTTATTTTATTACATAGTTATAATAATTGCCCCAGTTGGTAGGGTAGGCTTAGCCTAATTGCCTCTTCGTAGCGCACGCCCATGATTAGCTGGTATGGAAGGCTTAGAGCTAGTGTCGTAACTCTCTTTGATTCCGATACAAAATAGTTCATTGTCTGGAACAGTAAGAATAACAGCACTTTCCTGCTCTTTTTAGGCCGAATCTGACGTACGACGAATATCGATTTCAATTTATATTTCATGAAACATTGTAATTTCTATTCTTTTCTTGTTTTATAAAATATGTTAAAAAATTGCTATATGCTAAAAGCTAAAAAAAATATGCTAAACAAGAACAAAATATGCCAAATTTAGCATATAATATGATTGGCAACACTGAGTTTGTGGTCGCCTGTGACGCCGCGCCGCGCCGGCGGCCCCGTGTGCGCAGCGTACGGAGATTTTGCGTCTATGTATGTGTTCGGGTGCCTATCGCGCGTTGTAAAGCCCACCTTTTGTGTACCTACTAATATGACAACGCGGTCACAATTATGCTTCTCGCTCGCTGGAATGCGACAGATGTATATGCTTTATGATTATGACAGCTCGTTTGTGCTCTGCTCGGCGCTCGGAATGCGTTATCAACTACAATTTGAACAATGAGTTGTACAATCCTAAAGAAATATTTACTGAGCCAATCATGCCATCACGATACAGTCGTCGTCAACTCGTCACAGGCAGCTCAGGCAGCATTTCTTGGAAGCACGTTTGTAATTGTAACCGTTTGTGGGGGACAATAGAATATTCGTGACTATTGTTATAACATAGGGAAATTAAGACGATTTGTCAGGGGTTCCTATCCATTTGCATAAAATTTAAAGACCTAATATAAATTGGTATACTTTTGTTACTCTTAATTATATTTTCGCATAACAGCTAACGCATAATTTTTTTAAGCATAATTTCACTAATCATAATAATGATTAAACATAACTAAGACCCTACACAACCGTGAGGTGTGCAGTCTCAGGGAATATTTCCTAGAAGCCGACGGGGAGATGCACCGAGATGTGGTCTCAGTGGACAAGGGCCTCACCCCGCTCTCCCTGGCTAACGAGAACTGGCGCAAACCTAAAGTATTAGACACTAATGACCGCAAGGTGGAATGGCAGGGCAAGGAGCTTCACGGACGCTTCTACCGGGCCCTACATGGCCCCGATGTAGACTTCTTACCGTCCGTATCCTGGCTGCGCTTTGGTGACCTCTTCGGGGAAACAGAAGGTTTTATCTGTGCAATAATGGACGAAGTTATGATGACGAATAACTACCGGAAATACATTGTGAAAGATGACATAATTATGTCGGTTGACATAATATGTCGGTTGACATAATATGTCGGTTGACATATGTCGGGCATGCCACCGTCCGGGAGAATCGATCCGACACATTATTTCTGGGTGTTCTAGTCTGGCTAACGGAGAGTATTTGCATAGACACAACCTTGTTGCCAGGATTATCCACCAGCAACTTGCTTTGAAATACAACCTTGTGGAATCAGAAGTGCCATACTACAAGTATTCGCCCGACCCAGTTCTCGAAAATGGTCATATCACGTTGTATTGGGATCGACCTATCACCACTGACAGGACTGTTGTTGCCAAAGGCCTCACATTGTGGTGATAGATCGATTGGAGCGTCGCACAATTATTGTTGATATAACGATCCCGCATGACGAGAACCTCGTGAAAGCAGAGAAAGATAAACAATTCAAATATCTAGATCTGGCTCGCGAGGTTGTCGACATGTGGGACGTGGGTACAGCAGTCATTGTGCTGATAGTCGTGTCGGCCAATGGCTTAATAGCCAAGAGCCTCGACCAACATCTTAGGAGGCTCTCGCTTGGCAGCTGGATCAAGGGCTTGATTCAGAAAGCAGTACTTCTGGACACGGCACGTATCGTTAGGAGGTTTCTCTCTCAAGAGCCCTGACCACCGGCAACTCGGGCCCTGTTCCCAGCGCTGGTGGGCTACTGTTTTTTATATTTTTTAATGTTTTTTTTTATGTAGTTTTATTAAGAAATATTTAAAAATGTTAAACTATGTATATAAATGAATAATAATTAAGCATAACATTCTTAGGCATAATTTATTGACGCATAATGATATTAAAACATATTTTTTACAGGCATAACAAAGAAGCATAATAATTAACTCCTAAAATGTTAGACATGGGATTGGATATACCAATTTATTTTGACGACTGGAAAAAAAACCATAGCTCCTGAAGCATGTAATTACATATTTGTTTTGAACATAGTTGATTGTGAACATATGTGAGTTTTTTCCATATAAGAAACATGCAAACAAGCATACGCCATGCATGCAGCAAGCATGCAGCATGCAAGCAAGCATGCAGCAAGCAAGCATGCAGTATGCAACATGCAGCAGGCATGGTTTCTGTTACGGCTCCGGGCAGGGCTGCAGGGCTCCGGCGCCGGCGGTCCCACGCAAGCTTGTCGTTGCAGATGTGTTTTATGCTCACCGCCGCAGCCAGCAAG
Organism: Xestia xanthographa; assembly: GCA_905147715.2. Classification (NCBI taxonomy): domain Eukaryota; kingdom Metazoa; phylum Arthropoda; class Insecta; order Lepidoptera; family Noctuidae; genus Xestia; species Xestia xanthographa. The sequence continues at coordinate 321,489 of LR990652.1, read as the reverse complement.
CCGAAGCTAAAACCACCTGCGCCTCAGCTTGCGGGCCGCCTCGCCCCTCCGCGCCTACGCGGGCTTAGATTACACTCTAGGGGTAGGGCAGACATGACTTCGTGGAGTTGGTTTTGCAGCGATTCCTTTCTGTCATTAACTTTTGATGCACGACTTAATTAATTTTTAATTCAAAATAAATACGTAAAATAACTCAAATTCGATTCCGGTATTTCTATTAATTGTATGCCTAAATACTATTATGCTAATAGACATTATGCCTAGTAACATTATGCGAATTCAATTTATGCCAAAACAAATTAGCCTTCAGAATGATTATGACAACATAAACTGTATGCCAAAAAAAATCTCAGATCTCGTACCTTCGGGTACATTGAAAATGCACATAGGCAGGCTTTTCATTTTATACGATGCCTAATCTAATAGATTAGATGTAACAGATTTAGTATCGTCTTTGATGTAATAGAGCTCAAATGCACGATGTAAAAAATGCATAAGGTAAAAATAATCATTTTTTGCAAACAAAAACATCGCTAAACAGTTCTTTTGTTTGACATTAAGGCCCTTCTAACCCTAAAATTAGCAACTCTATTTGTGGTGGTTAAAACTGCGTTTGAAATTCTATTAGAATAAAGTTTTAATCAGCTTGCACTACAAAGCGGTTGTTACGTCAGTCACTGCGGCCGAATAGCGCGAAATGAGTGGTTTTTTGCGATTTACAAAAAATCTATTGATTGGACTAAAAAAATAAAACACCTAAGACCTGCTTTATAGTTAATTCAGTTGGTATGCAAAGTTTCATGATCTAATTTGAAGTACTTTTTAAATACCAGCGGTTTATTGTTCGATTTGGAGATAACTTTGGTTTTTTTTCTATCGAGAAAAGTTTATGGAATCGTGTTTTCGTCACACATAGGACTTAGCAATAATCCTCAACTTCACATATATTTATTTCAAAATTAATGCTGCAGTATTTTAGGCGTAACGGAGGATCATGCTAAGCCATTTGAGGGATATATAGCCCTTAACTCAATCGACTTGGAATGGATCTTATTTCTGGGTAATTTTGAGTAAAAAACACAGGTTTACAAATTCACTAGGACCGTGTGGTTCGTTTTGTCTCAAATAGATGTTTCTTGTGTTAGGGACAATACGCATTAACAGGTACTATTTAGTTTATGACCACTATCCTTTCGGGAGCCAAACAATTATTATGCAATTTGTGAGTCTCTGCTTTTAATATTAATAATAATATTTATTTTGAGAAATACTTAAAAATGTAAATAGATAAGGATGTAAATGAATAAACGGAATAATAATAATAATAATAACTGGCAACTCTCGATGACATGTAGGTACGTCGTTTCATAAATCACGCAATTTATTCCGTATATTTTTTGAAAAACCACTGTTTTTTTTGGATTTACTTCTGTGTCGGAAGGAAATATGAAATCATATGATTTATTTAACAAATTAAAACCGTGGAGGTTTTAATTTGTTAAATAAATCATATGATTGACTGGCGCAGCATCTGGTCGGTACCCGTTTGTCATACTGAGTTTGACTGGATGCGTGATGTCGAGCGAGTGTGTGAACCTATCCCAGAAATGGAGCCAATTTTAATAACACCTTTAGATATAGCCAAAGCAGTTCGTCCGTTACCGAATTGGAAATCACCGGGACCGGACGGACTGCACAACTTCTGGCTCAAATGGTTTAGTAGTTCACACACTTGCCTGGCATCGCGATTCCAGTCATCCTTAGAATCCGGGTCTCTACCACAGTTTTTAACAACAGGCGTTACCCACCTGCTCCATAAGTCAGGTAGTCCCGCGGAACCCAAGAATTATAGACCGATCACGTGTTTGTCGACGATCTACAAGCTTCTTACATCCATTTTGAGAGTGAAAATTAATACACACATTGACAAAAACTCCATCATGTCTGCCTCTCAGAATGGATGTAGGAATGGGTCCCGCGGTACTAAGGAGCTACTCCTCATCGACATGGCCATTAGCCAACAGGTTCGTCGATCCCGCAAGGATCTGTCGACATGTTGGATAGATTATAAGAAGGCCTATGACTCGGTGCCACATACGTGGCCCATGAGGGTGCTGGAGTTGTACAAAATAGATACAACTCTACGCGCCTTCCTTGAGTCATGTATGGGGCAATGGAAGACGGTCCTTCGATATCCAGGATGTCGACAGATCCAGGGGAGCGATGAGCCTGTATGGATTAAGCGGGGAATATTCCAGGGCGACAGTCTGAGTCCACTTTGGTTCTGTTTAGCCCTGAATCCTCTAAGCACATTGCTGGAGAATTCAGGCCTAGGCTGTCGGTTGAGGAAGGATGGTCAGGTTATATCTCACCTGCTTTACATGGATGATCTGAAACTCTTTGCCCCCAACATATTGCGACTGATGGAGCTACTTAAAGTAACTGAAACTTTTAGTAGCGCCATCAGGATGGAATTTGGTGTGGACAAATGTGCAGTCATGTATGTAAAGCGAGGGGAGATTATGGAATCCGAGGGACTTCAGCTCTCGGAATCCATACACCTAAGATCTCTTTCCTCATCCGAAACCTATAAGTATTTGGGTATGTCAGAAGCGTTAGGCATTAACGTAACTGACATGAAGCAATCGTTGAAGGAGCGCTTCTTCGGTCGCCTGAGAAAGGTATTAAATAGCCTTCTTTCAGGCGGGAACAAGGTGCGCGCCTTCAATGGTTCTTTAAGGGACAAGCCCGCCACACTGTTCCCAACCACTGTAACTCCTGAAAGCCAGAATCAACAGTGGCGACCACCAGAAAAGCGCCGAGACAATGAAGCTCGACGAAGTCCCAGAGAATGAATTTAACTGTCTTGGATCCCGCAACGAAATTAATCAGAAAAGTATAGCGGAGGAGTAGGAAAATCTGTAATTTCCACTTCCCTCCATATCAGCAGGAGACACAAAGAAACAAGGCCAATAGGCACAAAGGGACGTTCACAACTGGGATAGGCCCAGTTGCCTAGCACCACGGATAAAATATTAACATTAATGGGTCCTAAGTTGTGAGCAGTTATATTTGATTCCAATAATAGGTATGGCAAAAACGCTTGAACGCACGGAAATTTGTTCTAGTTTCTACAAGGTCTGTGTAGTAAATAACTCCGGATGTAACCTGTACACTATCCATCATAATATTGCGTTCATTCTGCCAAAGACTGCACTCCCATAAAATATGATGTGCTGATTGTTCATATTCGCAGTCAGATGTGGAACATTGACAAAGAGGCGAGTCAACAAGCTTGAAGGAAAATAATTTACTCTTAAAGTTACCATGACCGGTGAGAAATTGAGCAACACAGTGATCAACCTCCAGCCATGTCCTGGCCAGCCGTTCACGAACGGATGGAAAGAACTGGTGGAGGTGTCGGCCCTTGATGGAATTAACCCACCTACATTGCCATTCAGACAAAAGTTCCTCCCAGACGTCGGTCTGTGGTTTGAATAATCTAGAAATCTTATCACGGTCACGTAGGGTTAAAAAGTCTGCGTCCGTGGTCTCACGCGCGTTATAGTACATTGCAGCCCGTCGCTGCACTTCAAGATCGACTGGAAGTACACCTGCAAGTACCGGTAAGGCTTCAGTACTAACCGTCCTATACGCTTTGCATAAGAATATCAAAGCCAAACGCTGGCTTTGAAGCAATTTACGTCGTACCGCTCCTATGGTGGCCCTATCGGCCCAAACAGGTGCCCCGTAGCACATACACCCCAAATAGGTAGCCCCATAAATGGTCTTTAAAGTTAGAAATGACAGACCCCACGTAGATTTGGATATTCTAGTTAAGGCATAAAAGTTCTTTTTAGCTTTTTCACCGACAGTTTTTATATGATCTATGAATGAAAAATTCTTCTCTAAGACCAAACCAAGGTAGCACACGGACTGCTTTCTTTTCACGGGAACGTTATTAAATTTAATACTAGGCCACGATTTAAGATTACCTTTTAAAATTAGTTGATAAGTTTTTTGCGGTGCAAAGGTCAGACGGTTTCGATCGCCCCACTGAGATATTAATCGTAAGCAAGTGTCAGCTAAATTCTCGAGTCCAGCCCGAGTACTCGACTGAATGAGCAGCAGGCCGTCGTCCGCGTAACCGGTTAATGAACAGCCGGGTGGGAGAGGAATCGCGAGAAAATCATCGAAACCTAAATTCCACAGATACGGAGCGATTACCGAGCCCTGAGGACATCCCATGGTAAGGGACTTTGATATAGAATGATGTCCGAGTTTGAGTTTCGCGGAACCATTTAAAAAATATGAATAAACAAGATTATATATGTTTTTATAGCAGCCGCGATTCTTCATTTTAAGTAGTAGCATCGGCCACCATGCGTTATCAAAAGCCCCGGAAATATCTAAAAAGATTCCAACCACGTACTTGTGTTCCGAGTTATTAACAATTTTTCTAACAGAAAGTGCCGCGTCTACGGTAGATTTTCCCACGGTGAAACCGAATTGGTTGTTATGAAACTTTGGCCCGTCTGGCAGCAAACGTGGAACGATAAGGCGCTCCAGGAGTTTTCCCAAAGATGGCAGTAGGGTTAAGGGCCTGTACGACTTAGGGTCGTCTGGTGGCTTATCACCACTTTTTGGAATTATTCGTATAAAGCCACGTCGCCATACACGAGGAAAAACGCCGTCCGCAATACATCGGTTGAAAACAGATAAAATGGCGTCACCCGCTGTTTTACAAGCTTCTATTATCATCCGATTAGATATTTTATCTTCACCTGATGATTTGTTAAGAGGCAGTTTCCTGACAAGATTAATGAATTCGTCAATGGATGGAAGGTCTGACGTTGGTGATTCAGGTGGCACAGATGCCCACGCTCTGATCTGCTGATGGTAGTCATTGTCATTTACTGGCGAATCATCAGGTATCAGACTATTTAATAGAACTTCGGTTGTTTCCTCAATACCGGTCGTGTGTCTATTATTTACTTTAATGTTCTGGACAAACGCCAGGTCGACTGATCGATTAGCTTTGAACTCGTGATACAAAGGAGACCACGGACCTTCTTTATCTAGTTTTTCTACTATTTTTCGCAGTAAATTACCCTTAGACTTTTCCACTGATGCTCTGTAGCGGGACTTGGCAACTCTAAATGCATTTAAAGCAAAGTTAAGTGGGTCTCCGGTGACCTTTTGTTTTCTAAGCTTGTTTAAATGTCTGCGCGCTCGGCGATAGCTTTTACGCTGCTCAATTAAGTAGTCACACCACCAATCACATCTATGGATGTTGGTCATAGATGCGCGACCAATGGCGATGTCAGCACAGTAAGTGAAGGTGTCTGACATAATTTCAGCACTTTCTTCAGCTGACAGCCCATCACGAGTGAAGTCTTTGGCGTGACACGCAAAAAGCAAGCCAAAGAATTCCCAATTCGCGCCTTTACTTTTATATCTAAAATTACCAGTGATATGAGATGGACCTTGAGTAGACCTCGGAACAAATTCGTACACGATCAGGCGATGATCACTACAAGACGCATCTGGTAGGACACGCCACCTATCCAATCGTACGTCTGCACTAGAAAGTGTGACGTCAATACAAGATTCGCCCATTGGGCTGCAAAAAGTAGGTGGTGCATCAGGGGTATTATGAATTGATAGGTTCATTTCTGCTATAAAATCTTCAACAGCACAACGTCGGTCGAAATCCGTTGACCTAACCTTGCCATACCACAGAGACGATGACGCGTTAACATCAGCGCCAACGATAACTTTACTGCCCGCGAGTGACTGTAAGACGTGACGGAGGTTATGTATATGAGGTGCAACAGGGTCTGAGTATTGAAAGTAACAGCTCACAACGTAAACTTTAAAAGAAGCTGATGAGACTTCCGCAACGGCACAGTGGGGCGTCATGAGGTTACGCAAAGACGTTACTGTAAAGTTAGAAGAACGCGCCACGTAAATTCCGGCTCGTGCTTTGCTGTCCAGCTGAACTACTTTGTGACGTAAGTGAGCGTTCTGGTATTGTTCTTGAACAAGTACTATGTCTAAGTTATAATCGATAATTAATTTGTCTAATTCAGAGGTCGCCACCCTATCGTTGTGGAGATTTAATTGTCCTATAGTTAAACTATCCATTATTTTAGTAGTTGGTATTGAGGATTAACTGTTCGAGCTTAAGTTTGTAAGTGGTACACTCTGGGGACCCGCAACGATGGTCAAACGGTTCTTTAAAACGTTTACACGCCACGCAAGTCGGTATGTAATTTAAATTATCCTTGTGCGGGCAGTTATTTGTTTCATGTGCTTCCGAGCAGTTAGCACAGGTAGGTGATTTATTAACGCAGTGTTTCTTAACGTGACCGAACTGCTGGCAATGTAAACAACGAACTACTTCGACATCATCGATGAAACGGCAAGTCGCCCAATCAATAAATAATTTATCTTTGGTGGACACTAAATGTTTTCGAACTGTGGACTCGATTTCAACGCCTATCCACTTGCGACCGTTATCTAAGGAACGCCTACGAATAATTTTAGTTGACTTAATAAAATCATCCTCATTTATTGGCAGCTCGTCTTTAATGTTTTGACGGTATAACGCGTGCAGAAAAGCATTGTCTTCCATTGAGGATGGGACGTCCTTAACTAATATACGAGGCCTTCGGCCTTTCGGTTTTTCAAGTCTTAAGCCGGCGGACCTAATAGCATCGACCGATTGCAATTTTTTTATTTGGTTGTCATTAGCGACACGTAATACAACGCCAGATTTCGCGGTTTTCTTAACGCCTACAATTTGAAATCCGTCGTCACTAGGCTTAATCGCTTTCATAAGCGCTTGTTTAGTCGCGGACGATGACGAGTAATCGGCTAACCGGTCAGCTGTAGGGTACGCGACGACGCACGGAAGGGGAACGCGGGACTCCACGGCTGGCGCAACTTTAGGTAGACGAAGTTTCAAAGAATCCGCATACGAAGATTTGTTACAATCACTAGTATTGTCATTATTAGTATTACGATTTAATTTCATTATATCCAATTCGCGTTTCGTATTGGCTAATTTAGTTTCATTGGAGGATGATTTTATGGCTAACAAAGAAACGATGGCCGTTACGCGCTGAGTCATGTCCATGATAGCGGATTTATTTGCGACATTAATGCGGGACCCTTGATCATTAACAAGGTCGTTAATTTTAGAAAGAAATGCAGACGCCTGTGAGACTAAATCGCAGTAATTGTCATTGCTCGCAGTACTGACGTTTAATATTGGCGAAGGTTTCTCAATTGAGTCGGATGTGTGAAGCCGTTTTGACCTTTCCTCGGGCGATATGTACGAAGGTGACATTTCGCGAAACAAACGTTTTGTTGAACTAGCGGAGGTCGTCGGCGACCCGGGTGTATGGAATGCATCTCTGCCACGGTCAGGCGGGTCATCATTAATGGATAACATATTATAAATTATGAAATTCAAACAAACTATTAGAACGTAAGAAAGGTAACAGAATTAACGGACGATAAAATTATTTCGAGGTACCCACACACCAAAAAAAAGTAAATGTACTCACCGAAAGTAAACGAAATTAACTAAAATACCAGTAAAACCGACGTAAAAACACTAAAAAACTTACGATACCAGCACTTAGCACAATAGTACACAACTAGGAACAACTCACGAGCCGGGAATCGATCACGGAACACGAAAATCGTAATTAAAATCGACAGCGAAATAGATCGCATCCAAACCGATCGAGTGCGCGGAGGGAAGTGGCCTTCAATGGTTGGGTCATGCCGGTTTTAATGTACTCTTTCGGCATACTCAAATGGACTCAGACTGAACTCGATGCCCTGGACAGAAGAGTTCGTACACTGCTGACCGAAAGCCGGATGCATCACCCACGATCATCGGTGATGAGACTGTACATCCCGCGGAAGTGCGGAGGTCGAAGCTTTTTAAACGCGAAGACCCTCCACAACCGCGAGGTGTGCAGTCTCAGAGAATATTTTTTAAAAGCCGAGGTGGGTATGCACCGAGATGTGGTCGCAGTGGACAAGGGACTCACCCCGCTGTCCATGGCTAAAGAGAACTGGCACAAACCTGAAGTACTTACCACCGATGACCGTAAGGAAGTATGGCAAGGCAAAGAGCTTCACGGGCGCTTCTACCGGGCTCTTCATGGGCCCGATGTAGATTTTCTAGCGTCCGTGTTCTGGTTACGTTTCGGCGACCTCTTTGGGGAAACTGAAGGTTTTGTCTGTGCGATTATGGACGAAGTTATGTTGACGAACAACTATCGGAAATATATTATGGAGGACGGGACGGTTGACGTGTGTCGGGCATGCCACCTTCCGGGTGAGTCCATCAGACATATTATTTCTGGTTGTTCTCGTCTGGCTAACGGCGAGTACTTGCACAGGCACAACCAAGTAGCCAGGATTATACACCAGCAACTTGCCTTGAAATATAAACTTGTGGAATCTGAGGTACCGTACTACAAGTATGTGCCCGACCCAGTTCTCGAAAAAGACCATGTCACGTTGTACTGGGATCGGTCTATCATTACTGACAGGACTATTGTTGCCAATAAGCCTGACATAGTGATGATAGACCGATCAGCGCGCCGCGTAATGATAATCGATGTTACCATTCCGCATGACGAGAACCTCGTGAAAGCCGAGAAAGAGAAACAAATAAAATATCTCGACTTGGCACACGAGGTTCGCGACATGTGGAATATGAACTCGGTTATCATTGTGCCGATTGTCGTGACGGCCAATGGCCTTATAGCCAAGAGCTTCGATGACCACATATCGAAGCTCTCTTTAGGCGGTTGGATCAAGGGCCTGATCCAGAAGGCAGTACTCCTCGATACGGCTCGCATTGTGAGGAGGTTCCTGTCTCTGCAGCCCTAACCACCGGTGGCTTGGACCCTGCTCCCGACACCGGCGGACCACTATTTTTTATATTTTTGAATGTATTTTTTAATATATATTTTTTTTAAGGTACATTTAAAAATATGTTGAATAAGGAGATAAGATGAATAAAGGAAATAATAATAATAATTTCTTTATTGGCATAAAAACAGGTTACAGAAAAATGTGAGACCCTGGCTCCAGAGCTAGGTTAGAATACCTGTATTTCAGGAGCCAGTGACTTCTTCCATTTATGTTACAATTGGCCAAGTTTTTAAGGTGACAAAATTAAATAACTTAAAATTAAGTTCAATAATTATCATTTTACATTTAGGTAATTACTTATGCACTAAAAATAGAATTGGAATAAAATCAGGATTTTAAATTTAGATTAATAATTGAATTTAAAACAATAATTAAAAAAAAAATATGACAGTAGTAAAAAAATTAAAATAAATAAAAGCTTGTAATAAATTTAAAATAAATTGCAATTCAGCTAGGGTGAAACAAAATAATATTAGAAATAAGGGTGCAGATATGTCAGTGTGCAAGTGGGCCTGGGTGTGAGTGGGAGTGTGTATGTGTGTGTATTTGTGTGTGTATGTGTGTGAATACCATTTAATTGTGTTCTTAAATATTTATGTTGATTGCAGTAAATTTTCAGTAGCGTTATAGTCCTGTGTCAGTAGCCAGATTTTTACCTTCTTTTTTGTTTCACGAGTCGTTAGGGGATTTATGTTCAAGATTTTATTTAATTTATTATAAAGAAAAGCGGCAAGATATACCCGTTGACGCCTAGCGGACGCCGTGTGACAGCGTAACGGTAAACAAACGTGTGGTAATACTGTGCTGCTTACAAACCACTTGCAGAATATAATTTTGTCTTACTGTGAGTACTTCACACTTCTCGTATAAGACTTTGGTGAAAAATCTAAAGGGTCTGAACGTCATGACTTTAAGCAGAGATCTTTGGGCCCGTTCCAGGTGAATCATAAAAGTCTTGCATCCACCACCCCATACAGTAACACAATAGCCCACGACTGACTGCACGAGTGCATAGTACACAGTGCGAAGGAGTTCGAAGTCTGCTACGTGTCGTAAGTTTTTTAAATGCCCAGATCAGTTTTCTGATACGCGTTGTGGTGAGGTCTATGTGCTGTCGCCAGCCAAGTTTTTCATCCAGAATCACACCAAGGTATTTTACATGTGTAGACTTAGTGATAGTAGAGCATGAACATGACGTTGAAGAAGCCAAGTTACAGTCATGTAATCTAATATCTAAATTGGAAGGTTTAGTTTTATAAAAAGAGAATTGGAGGAAAGTGGATTTGGAAAGGTTCAAAGTGAATCGGTTAGATCTCAGCTCAGCCAATGACTTACCCTATGCAGTCCCAGTTCGGCGCTTCGTCGAACTTCGTCCCAGGTCCCTCCATGAAATATTAATGCCGTATCGTCAGCGTAGGTAACGATTTTGCCGTTTACAAGTGGCAACTGACACAGGTCATTTATGTAAATCAAGAAGAGACTTGGGCCAAGTACGCCTTGTGGGACGCCATAGGTAACCCCAGCATCAGAGCTAACGTATTCTTTTATTTTAACTTTTTGCGTACGGTCACAGAGAAAATCCTTAAAAATGTTTAGAGCATTTCCGCGAATACCAATCTTATCTAACTTGTCCACAAGGAGAGAAATCATGACGGTGTCGAAAGCTTTGGCTAGATCGAGAAATATGCCGACGCATTTTTGTTTTTGATCTATTTTTAGCGTAACGTGGTTTACGGCATCTTCAGTGCTTTTCCCGACCTAAAGCCAAATTGGGCTTCTGACAGTATCTTATTGTGTTGCAGAAAGTTTGTGAGTCTTTTGTTTAGAACCTTTTCTAATATTTTTGATAAAGTAGTAAGAACTGAGATGGGCCTGTAGTTTCCAACATCGTCCTTCTTTCCCCCCTTGTGGACAGGAGTTATAAGGGATTTCTTGAAAACTTTCGGAGAAACACCCTGGGTAAGACAGATCTCAATGAGTTTAGTCAGGTGAGGGACGATAATGTGTCTAGCTAATTTAAGAAACTTGGCTGAGATAGAATCCCAACCAGTAGCACAGTCATTCTTGAGATTCATGATCAACGCTTCAACTTCGACTTCGTCTGGCGGAAGTAACACTATGTTATGTCAAATTTATAATTATTTTGAGCTGGAGTTATTTTATCTGCTAACTGTTTACCAATATTAGAGAAGTAAGTGTTTATCTCATTTACAGCACTTAAACCACTTTTCTGTGGTACTAAAAGGTGGTGCCCAGCAGTTTTCTGTTTTGAGGTACTGATAATAGATTTGACAGCATTCCATTTATCTTTAGTACAGTTAGTATTTTCTAGTAAAGATTTTTCGTAATTCCTTTTTATCTTTTTAAGAAGACCATTACAAAAGTTTCTGTATCTTTTGTATATCAGTTCAGCCGATGTATTTTGTGGGTCTTTTGTATGAGTTTTGTGCAGCTTATCTCTGTTTCGGATACATCGCAGTAATCCTGGGGTAAGCCAGGGCTTAAGCAATCTTTTCCTACAGGGTCGGGAAATAATGATCGAGTGTTGTGTTAATGCACTTGAAAGATGATCAACAAAAAGAGCGGCGGCATCATTTGCGTTAGAATCACTGTTTATAAAGGAAAAATCAACAGCTTGCAAGTGTGCAAGGGCAGCATCATAATCAACTTTCTTGTACACATTGTTTCTGCTAATGTCAGGATTTCGGCAGCAAAGGCTTAGGAGGACTGAGGCGTGATCAGTCACGGTTGAATCTATCACAAAGGCCGCAGCAGAATAGGATGTGTTCACCATAATATGATCCAGACAGTTTGCAAGCCTCGTTGGATAGGTGTGTGCCGGAAGTAGTCCTAGTTCTGCAGTTAGATTAAGGTAAGCCGCACTGTTTCTGCCAGTGTTGTTCGATTTAATATCGATATTGATGTCGCCAGCTATAATTATGTGTTTAGCTTTAATAGGACGTATGATTGCATCCAACGAAGTGAGAAAGCTATTTGTACAGTATACAGATGGGGATCTTACACAGCTAATATGTTAATATCAGGGTAAACTTGAAGCAATAGAAAACTAGCGTCACTTGACTCAGGTTCTTCAACAGTGCATTTAATATTTTTTCTGACATAAATAACGATGCCACCATTTTGATTAAGCCTGGTCTTGGATGAAAAGGATTCGTAGTTATCAATAATAGGAATAGGTTTGTGTTCATTAAGCCAGCATTCAGTAAGGATTATAATGTCTATGTCAAAGGAGAATCTGGCTAGTTGTGCCTGAAAATGATCAAAGTTCTTGTAAATACTGCGAATGTTTTGTGTTATGATTTTCAAGGACTTTGCAGTGCTATGTAACACAGAATTACAAGTTTCAGGGTCACAAAAATAGCTATTTGCCACAGAGATAGTATCTAAATCGAATAAAATTGTATTTGAATTATTAGCCATTGGGAAAAGAATTTAAAATTATGTCACTTTAAATTGGTGTTTTATCAAATAAATATTTGTAATAATGGAATGCTTGGAATAGTTCAGGACTGGTCTTGAATTTGCAATTCTATTTGTGTGTTGCATTATCTGGTATATGTGGTTGTGAGTGATGATGTGGAATGTGTAATTGTGCTGTAGTGTGCACTGAAAAAGTGTGGGTTTGGGTTGGACACATAAAACATTATAATTAAATAACAGTATTTTGAGAGACTTCAGTAGATAACAGAAAATTATGTTGATATTATAACAATAGAGAAAACCTGAGATAATCGCCTAGTCATTTTTCCAGACGAAGGTTGGTGATGTCAGATTCGCTTTAATCAAAATTTGCTTACCGCCTTCAACTTTTCGTAGAAAAACTTTTCCGAATGACGTCCAACAAAATTTGTAGCCGTTATCCTTAGCATAGTTTCTAGCAAGGTAATAAAGACGTTGTGCTTTAAGGGTCAGAATTTTGGTTATATATATTGGTTTTGATGGACCTTCCTTGTTAATGTGAGTAGTATTCAGTTTATTTTGGCTGTTATTTTTGTTGAACTGTCGTAGGTTCCTTAATAAGCTATCCTTTGGTGTTGTGGTAGTGAAGTCAACCATGATAGTGGAAACGCCATCCTTTTTCTTTAAACGGTAGACGTCCTTTATATCTTGGCGCTGCAGTTGGGTTTCCAGGACGCTTGCCGTTTCTGTGATAATATTCCGTAAGTCTTCCTTTGTTTCGCCCTGCTGTTTTGGGATGTTCTTAATTTCAATTTTAGACGAATTCATCATCCGTTCAAGGTTTTCCACTCTCTCTTCAAGCTGGTTAATGTAAGAGCGGTCAGCTTTTCGTTCCGCTTCCAAATTTTGCAGTTGAATTACCATGTTGTTATGTTTGTAGTGAAAGAAGATAACACATAGAGTAAAATATGTTTAATCAGCTAACAGTAATAATTGTAAGACTAAGTTGTAACAGAGAAAATGACAGTTCTATATCCCCTCGATGACGTACGCGCGAGTCCGGTGTTGCTAGGTGTAGCAGTCTCCCCCACGTTATTAAATTAAAGGTCCAACCGATTCGGCGGTTTCCTGGTCCTTGTACTGCGACGCGTCTCCATCAAGGTAAGTGCTGGCGCAGGTGTATGTACAGTTGGTGTTGTAGGTAGCCACTGTAGGTCTTCTGCCCGTCTGGACGTTTCTGGACTGGTTTCCTTTTCAGGGTTTTCTGACGATGGTGTAAAATCTTCATTCTGTGCAAGACTATCTTTTGTAATTGAGTCCGTATCCTGAGATAATGTCGGCTGCCGCAGGTAAGTGTTAGAAATGTTGGCATGATCATTATCCCTTGTGCATTTTGTTCCGATTATCTGATCCACATGTCTTTGTTGTTTCTTCCCATCTGTCTCAATTTCGTAATGTAGCTTCCCCCTTCTGTCCAATATTTTTCCAAATTTCCACTTATTTCCATCATATCCTCTTATTTGTACTCTATCTCCTCTCTTGAATTCTTTGTTTACAGTAAGGTCATCATTTTCATTATTTCTTCTTATCTCTCGTTCTCTTTTCACAAGGTCAATCCGTGTTCTATATATCCTTTTATACATCATTTCAGCTGGGCTTATTCCTGTAGTGCTGTTAGGTGTTTTCCTGTACATCATTAAAAATCTCTGCAGTTTGTCTTGTAAGGATCCTTCTTCATTAGCCATTGACTTTAATTTATTTTTCAGTGTTTGCACATATCTTTCTGCTTGACCGTTTGTTGACGGATGGTAAGGTGCTGTGAATTTAGCTTGTATTCCGTTTTCTTTTAAAAATCTTTGCATTTCTTCTGATCTAAACTGTTTTCCATTGTCTGAAACTTGAGTTATTGGTAGGCCAAATGTAGTATATATCTTTTTCAGGATATTAATTGTAGCTGTTGCAGTAATAGATGTTGTTGGTACAACTTCAAGCCACTTGGTATATGCATCTACCACAATAAGGAAGTATTGGTTCATGAACGGTCCAGCGTAGTCAATGTGTATACGGCTCCATGGTTCTTTTGGGTATTCCCAAGCATGTATAGGTACTTTTGTAGGATTTTTCTGCATGAGACAACACATTTTACATTGTTTAACCATGTTCTCTATGTCTGAGTCAATATTTTGCCACCATACATAGCTTCTGGCTAATGCCTTCATTTTCACAATACCTGTATGAGCTGTATGTAATTCTTTTAACACTTTGTGTTGGAGTTTCTTTGGTATGACTACTCTAATGCCATAGAAGATGCAGTTATTCTGTAGTGAAAATTCATGTATTCTCTTGCAATCTTCTCTACCTGACTGTATATCTAAGTATAGTTTTTGTAGTTCTGGATCTGTAGCTGTAGCTTCTTTAATTTCTTGTTGTGTAACTGGCATTTCTGTAATTTGATTTAGGTAGAAAACATCATCATCTGTAAGTTTGTCTTTGTTTAAATCAGTAGTCACTGCATTTCTAGAAAAATAGTCAGCATTTGCATGTTCTGTAGTTTTCCTGAGTTTAATTTCGTAGTTGAATCCAGCCAAGAAATTTGCATAATGTACTAGTCTAATGGCTGTAGTACCAGGTATTGCCTTCTCTGGGTGTAAGATTCTAGCCAGTGGTTGGTTGTCAATAATCAGGGTTATTTTTCTCCCATAGCAGTATTGGAAAAACTTTTTAAGACCCCATATCAATGCCGCTGCTTCTTTATCAAGTTGGCTGTACCCTCTTTCTGCTTTTGTTAGTGATCTGGAAGCGAATGCTATAGGTCTTTCCGTTTTATCTGGCATGATGTGTGACAATACCGCTCCAAATCCAGTAGGTGATGCGTCAGTAGCCAGTGTTACCGGTAAGTTGTCATGGAATGGTGTCAATACCTTTTCTCCGCAGATTTCCTCTTTTAGATCTTGGAAAACCTTCTCACATTTTGAGGTCCATACAAACTTTGTTTCTTTTTGTAGTAATCTGTAAAGTGGATTTAACTTTGATGCTAGGTTTGGGATAAATTGTTGGTAGTAATTTATCATTCCCAGGAACGTACGTAGTGAAGAAACATCTGTTGGTCTTGGGCTATTCTTTATATCGCTAACCTTCTCTTGTGTAGGATGTAAGCCTTGTTCATTGATTGTATGGCCCAGGTATGTCACTGACCTTTGGAAAAATTGACATTTCTTTTTATTCATGTGAAGTCCACACTTCTTTAATTTCTCAAAAACTTGTCTGATTCTCTGAAGTAATTGTATGTATGTTTGTCCCTGTAATGCGATATCATCAAAGAAACAAGCAGTACCTTCTATCCCTTGTAGAGTTTGATCCATGTATCTTTGCCATATATTTGGTGCAATTTTCACGCCAAACATGAGTCTTTTTACTTTGTAAGTACCCTTGCATGTACTAATAGCTTGCATCTCTGCTGTATCTTCATTTGTTTTCATGTGTAAATATGCTTGGTTTATATCCAACGTACAAAAATATTTACCTCCACTTAGCTTTGAAAATATTTCTTCAACTCTCGGTATCGGATAGTTATCATTTTCCAAATTTTTATTCAATGTCGCTCTGTAATCTGCACACAGACGTACTTTCCCATTTTGTTTCATAACAGGAACTATAGGTGTACCCCATTGAGAGTAGGTGACTTTCTCTAATATGTCTTCATGCTCCAATCTGTCTAACTCTGCTTCGACTTGATTTTTGAGAGCAAATGGTACCGGTCTTGGCTTCAGAAATACAGGTACTGTTCCTTCTTTCAATTTAAATTCTGCTTGATAATCTTTTATTTCTCCTATTTCTTCAGAAAATAATTCTTTATATTCTTCTAGTAAATTCTGTAGTTTCATTTTAAATTCCTTTTCTGTAATATCTTTGTATTCCTTTTCAATTGTATTTATTTCAAATTCTAAATTCAACTTCCTCAACCATTCTCTTCCCACCACTGGGTCTACTTTCTTTTCAATCACAAATATTCTTCCTTCTATTTCCTTAGTTTTGTATTTTATCTTTAATTTGCAGGTACCCAATGGCTTTATGATTTCACCTGTGTATGTACGTAGCTTAACTGATGTATCTTTCAGTTTCAGGTTTTTGAAATTATTTTTGTAATATTCTGAAGAGCATGTTGTAACCGCTGCACCAGTATCCAATTCTAAGGTATGTATTTTTCCATTTAGTTGTAATGTAATATTAAATTTCTCATTATCTGTAGTGTACTCTTTATGTATTTTATGTACTTCATATATTTCATCTTCACTTTCATCACTCGACAGTTCACTTTCAATTTGTAATTGTTTCTGATCTTTGAAACACACTGACTGAACATGTCCTCGTCGATTACACTTCTTACAATATAATTTATGTTTCACTTTACATTGCCGTGCTGTATGGTTCTCTCTGCCACAGCAAAAACAAATTATTTCCTTTTCTTTTGTATCATTTTTGTATGTATTATTTGTAGTTTGTGTATTTGATTTCCCATTATTTGTGTACTTTTTCTTCTTATTCACTGATATTTTATTTATATTTGTATGTACTTCTTGACCCATTTCTTGAGTTTCATATTTTGAAGTTTCAATGGCCATGGCAATCTTTACCACATCCTCAAACTTTGTATTAGGTGATTCCTGTAATAATCTCTCTTTAATATCTATGTTACGAAGCCCCCGTATGAATTGAACTCGCAGGTGTGTATCAAAGGTAGTTTGTTTACAATTGTTGCAAACAAAGTTGCACTTGCCTCCAATTTCTTTCAGTCCAGCAACATAGTTAGCAATACTTTCATGCTCATGTTGCTGCCTAAGACAAAATTTGTGCTGCTGTGCCACTTCCCCTGGTTCTGGTGAAATGTGATCTCCCAATATTTTTATGAGATTATCAAATGATTTTGATTCCGGAGTCTCTGGCGCTGTAATATTTTTCAGTACTTGGTAGTATTTCGGTCCAATGCAGTTTAGAAATATTTGTACTTTGACACCTGGGTCTGTCACACTTTTCAAGGTTATGTAATTTTGTAGTCGTTGTAAATACGTACTGAAAGCCTCGTTTATTTCGTCGTACGGTTGTAATGTAATGCCACTTACTATTTTTGATGGTTGTACTTGATTTTGTAGTGCACTTTGTAAGTTTGCTTGCTGTATCTGCATGCCGCGCATGGTTTCCATCATTTGATTTAGAACTTGTGCCAATCCCTCCATTGTTTTTGAAGTATGTCGTTCGGTGGGTAAGGAATAGGGAATTTGTGAAGCGGGTTATCATCACAGGCTAAAGGAACCCTTGGAGCAAAAGGAAAACAAAATGGTTAGGGTGCACGTGGGAAAAGAAAATTTTACCATAAGTCACGAACATATTCTTCGTATTTCACGTAAAACGTATTTCCTTCAATAATCCATAATCCTCGTCGCCAATTCTGTTATGTTTGTAGTGAAAGAAGATAACACATAGAGTAAAATATGTTTAATCAGCTAACAGTAATAATTGTAAGACTAAGTTGTAACAGAGAAAATGACAGTTCTATATCCCCTCGATGACGTACGCGCGAGTCCGGTGTTGCTAGGTGTAGCACATGTCATCATACTGTTTAGAAATATGGTCGACAGAATCTTTGATTCCAGCATTTTGCACCTTGATTTCAATCATGGCCGCTTGAATTGCCCTCAGCTTGCTATCTGTTTGACTTGTATGAGTGTTTAATAGCTCACGAATGTCTTCCATGAAGTCTGAGCAATCGTTATCACGTTTGCGCCTACGTGAATTCACATAATCCGGTTCGCTAGCAGGTATATTTGGGGTGGATACAGCTGTTTGCACTTTTACTTTGCATGCAGCTGATTGAATATTGAATATTGGTTTGGATTTATTTATAGTCACTTTAGCTACAATGTTATTTTTCTAAATTGCAGATGCATTTACTTAAAGGAACTTTCTACTCCACGTATAAGTTTGTATTCTTTACAAAATTGTCTTGTAACAAATGAAAAAAACAGTCAATACAGTTCTCGTCTAGACATACTACTCTGCGCTGTGAACTATTGTTGATTGTGTGATTTTATTTTTCATGCCAACTCAATATAAAATTGTCCAGAGCCATACAATAATATGTCAAAGGAAATAATAATAATAATAAATTGCCCTTTATTCTTTATTGTTTTTGTTTCACTATAATATGTTGTTATACACACAAATAACATTTACAAAAAGAATGCAAATACAAAAGCGCATTACGAGGCAGGCTAACCATATAATTTTAAGAGCACTGAGGACAAACTACGGTAGAAAGACTGTCGTATATGAGGGGGCTGAACTCTATAACTCTTTACCTAAAGTAATCAAGGAATCGAAATCACTTCCAACTTTTAAGAGACTATTAAAACACCACCTAAATAATTTATAAATTGTAAGTTTTTGCCGTTTTTTATAATTTAATTTTAGTTTAGTATCAAGCGAAACCGTCGCTTACTGTATCTTAATTATTATGTTTTTCCTCATAGAAGTGAATAATTGTATTCTTTTTGAGCGAAATAAATTTCTTAAACCGTAAACCGTTATAATATGTCCCTCAATTCAGTGTGCCTTTTGTCAAAGGCCTCCTCTAGCTTTTTCCACTGGTTTCTGTCACGAGCCACTCTCCTCCAATTGGGACCCGCCGTTTGTTTAAGCTCATCTTCCCATCTTCTTTTCTGTTTCCCCTTACTACGTTTACTATCCCTAGGGTACCAGTCGGTTATTACTTTACTCCATTTATCTATATTTGCTCTCATCATGTGGCCAGTCCACCTCCATTTTTGTTGATCAATTCTGGTCAAGATGTCCGGTAGCTTAGTTTTTGCTCTCAGTTGTTCATTTCTTACATGATCTACTTTTCGTATATTTGTCATGCTCCTTTCCATGGCTCTTTGACAGTATTGCAATTTGTTTCTGTGTTGTTTTGTCAAAGGAAATAATTTCTGTTACATTCATATTCAATAAAATTCAAAAATTATGTTGACTCTACCATTATGTTGAAACCAACAGTTCCATAAATAACTAGTATCGTATCGATATTTCTCCATTTCTGGAGGAAATTTACGTACGTTTATTAATTAGGAGCCTGTATTGTCCCACTGCAGGCAAGTTCTCCCTTCCCCGTTTTTCAGCACTCTCGGTCTATTGCCTTTTGTTGCCATTCCATCTCTCACAAAAATAATTTTAAAGAATGAATGTACGCCAAAAGACCCTAAAAAGTTGATCGCATTTTTCACATTTTTGCGATTTTCAAAAAAACTAACAGACGTACTCGTTTACTCATAACCTACTTCAAAGTTATTTTCGTTGTCCGATCGATGTTGGTGAATGAAACAGTAAATAATTTATATTATTATACTCTTATAATATTTACTTTATTAGTAATCATATTAATATTCTAAAACATTATAGTTGTCCGATCGATGTTCGTGACTGAAACAAGAAATAATATATTATTATACTTTATAATATTTACGGAAGAGATGGAAAGGAATGGGGGAGGCCTTTACCCAGCATTGGGACAGAATAGGCTAATTAAAAAAGAAAAATATTTACTTTCATTATCAATAATAATATTCCATAAAAATCATAAACTTGAATGCTACTACTCAGATTAATCCGCGCGCCGCACATTCCTCCCGCCTTCTCCCGCGGTATTCAAAATTACGCCGCATAAAGGATAAGCTACAGCCTAGACCGTGAGAGATAGCGAAGTCCCGTCTTTTGCAAATTGTAGCCCAACTCAATACCCCGAGGGCTTTTTTTCATTTTTTCGATATTGTTTTTCGATTTCGAGAAATCACCGATTCAGTGAGAGAACACACCAAAAAATCACGCAATTTATCGACATTTTTTTATTTATTTTTTTAATTTTTGAGTTTTCCAATTATTTTTTTACGCCATGTTGTAGCCCTCACCAAAGCGCATCTTTGAACACCAAAAAACATTTTCAATGTTAAAATTAAAACGTTTTTTCAATATTATGACTATAATACTGATTTTTTACATTTAATTTTTGTACTATATTAAAGAAATTAATTAGTTATAGACAAATTCGCAGAGTTTGACTTGATAAAATGATTCTCTTAATTACTACGTTTAAATATGAATTAATAGCGCCCGCGGCGGCCCCGATGGCCGATAGGCCCGTTCAGTCGCGTGCTGGCGCTTATGGCCGACGGACCTGTGTCAGTTTTTTCCGCGACAACATCGCGCACCTTATTATCTGTTTTTGATAGTTTGTTTGTTTGTTATAATGGGCAATAAACAACGCACGCGAAAAAAGTCATGTAAAGCAATAAAAGAAACAAATATAAAGAATGCACTCCAAAGATATGTGAAGAAGTAAGTACCTACCTACCTAAATGTTTTATTTGTATTGTAATGTAATTTGGCCTCAAAATTAAATTATATTTTACTCCAGTCTCTGATTGGTAAATGTCTAAAACTTACGATCATCGTACCATAGTATAAGAATATTAGTACCGAAGATCGCTACGATTTTTAATAGGTAATTCATATTTTGTCTTTTCGTTCGGTAGCTATGCCTGCCTGGCGAGTAGTGAGCCACACAAAGACATTCAAATATAACTAGCTATTAAATCTCTTTGGAGCCACAGTATAAAAATATCAGTACTACTAGAGAACGCTAAGATTTTTGATAAAATTAAATCATATTTTGTCTATATCGATATCTCAGCCTGGCGTTTGCAAACGAAAAGTAAATACTAATACTATATCTACCTATCAATTTCATCTGTGAAATAGGTACCTACTTCATTTACTTTTTGTAATAGGTCAGTGGAGCAGCCTCAACAAACTAACATGGACACTGCCGCAGCAACAAATATATCTGAGGATTCAAACGAAAATAGGTATGTAATTATAATAGATCAAGATAGGTAATTACTTAGCGCTTTTTAAACGGTTTTATTTAGGACTTAAAGGTATGTCATAAATGAATTGCAGAATTAGCTTTTTTTAGGGTTCCGTACCTCAAAAGGAAGCCCTTATAGGATCACTCGCGTGTCTGTCTGTCCGTCTGTCACAGCCAATTTACTCCAAAACTACTGAACCGATTGAGTTGAAATTTGGTACACATATATGTATCGGTGACCCAAAGAAGGACGTGTTACATAAATTAATTAATTTTAAACGTGGAAAAAATAATTATTTTTTCTACTTTACCCCCAAACGTGGGACACGTTGGGGGGTAAAGTAGAAAAAATAATTATTTTTATTTTAAATAAAGGGGTAAATTAGAAAATGATAAAAAAAGTTTAGATATCTATTTTGTGTTACAATATCAAATAAAAGGTCTCATTGTGAGCATTTCAAATATATTGTTACGAGCTGGGTATGGGATAAATTATGAATTACCTACTACCGATTAAACAACTGAATAACTTTAATAATCACTAAACACTTAAAACACAATCACTTATACACTACTGATCACTATTCACTTAGATATCGATAAGCCAATCAGAAGCAACATGACTATGGTCCAGCAAGCACAGCACCAGATATGTCTCCACATGAATTAAAGAAAGCTGAGGAAGAGTTCTTAATTAACTTAAAAATGCTTACTTCTCATAGGCATGATATCGAGAGAGCTACAGTTTTGCAACGAGATAGCAGTGAATGGTTAGAAATACGGAAAAACCTAATCACCGCATCAAATTATAGGCAAATTTGTAAAAAAAAAGTTAGTATAAATACTGCTCCTTTAGTGAAAAACATATAATACCAAAAAAAATTGACATGTGTAACTGCTGTAGCACACGGAATAGAGCACGAAAGGCAAGCACTTCAACAGCTTGAAAAGCAAGAAAATATAAGTATTATGCCTTGCGGTTTGTTCATTGATAGGACTTATCCATTTATTGGAGCCACTCCTGACGGATTAGTAGGCGATGATATGCTAATAGAAATCAAGTGTCCTTTAACTGCAGTAAAAAAAGGCTTAACAAAGGCAATACAGCAAAACAAGATACAAATTTTAAAATACGACAAAAATACTTGCACCAGCACAATAAATAAAAAATCGAACTGGTTTTATCAAATACAAGGGCAGCTTCACGTCACTGAGAGACGATTCTGTCTGCTCGGCATCTGGGCTGGAGAAAATAAACCCTTGCTTACAGAACGCATCGAAAGGGACGATAATTTATGGAAGACGCAAATGGAGTCAAAGCTGGTCAAATTTTACATGAAATGTTTAATACCGGAAATTGTGGACAGTAGACACGCACGTGGAATGCCAATAAGGATGTTAACCTTAGAAGATGACAAGGAAAATTTGAATTATGTAGACTCTCCAACCATGCCATCACCTGCGCAACAGATGGGAAGTTCTATACAGTCCATAGCCCTATCATCTTCTGAGCCACAATCAGAATTGCAATCGGCCATCAGCTCGAGAGAAATAAACTTTGAAAATTTTAAGATGACTAATGTACACAAAAACATTTAAAACTAAATGTGCCCGGTATGCGTTGCGATGCGCCTTTTCCTACTACCTACCGCCTACCTACCTATCCACTACCTACCTGCTACCTACCTACCATCTACCTACTACCTACCTGCCCACTACCTACTTACCTACTACCTACCAACCACCTACCTACTGCCTACCCCCTATTTTTTATCTTTTATACAAACCTTGACCAATTGTTGAGTTTAAGCGAGACTAACGAATAGCTTTTTATTTTTATATTATTATATAGATTTCTTTTATAAATTTGTTTTATTTGACACCCTAGGTTCTTTTTATGCAAATCTATCTTTGAAGTAAATAACTGTAGCTGAAATTGAAATACTTTCCTCAAATACAATTATTTTGAAAAATAAACAATAATACAAAAACATAAATGAATCAAAATTTTATCTTTACAGTTCTCAAACCTGCGAACTGGCTGTTTATTTTCAATTAATCAATCCAACTGCCCAATTATTACTAAGTACCTATTTTATATTCTAATATTTTATAGACAATTGTTTTATATTTTACTAACGAAGCTCTAATTTATTGCTACTACGAGTAACAAATTTTGATAGTAAAAATTATTTAATAAAAGTCAAGTAATATTACATAACCTACTGCATATTTCTATCCTGTGTCGCTGCGCGGGGTGGCGGGGTCATGCGAGTCCTCTGACGCGCTGTCTCCACGCGAAGTATTTCGCGCGTAGCCTACAGCCGCACAGCCCTAAATTTTGCAGGACTACCTGCCCGTCATTTCTCTAAAATAAAACGAATTATTAAAATCTTAAAAACCCCATATAATATTAGTTTAGTTAGATAGATCACAGCAGATCTTATTAATTAATATATGTTTAAAAATCATGACAGAAGAAAGAGTTTCTAATATTATTAAATTTAAATACAGTTAAAAATAACTAAAAATTAATAATCGATTTCGAAGAAAGAGTTTCTAACACTTGACTATGAACCAAAACACAAAAAAATAACCTACTTCCAAAATATCAAAAACCCCCAGAAGTGGAAAATAACTACTTTCAGAGGTCGGCGACTTTTGTATTGAGTTTTTATTGTATAGGTATTTCATTGACTTTTTGCCCTTTTTAGTTGTGGTTTACGTACACAAATCCTTGTCTAGTATCAATAATGTTGCATTGTAACTAGACAATATTAGCATGTCATCCACATAGACGAAGAAGAAAAAATACATAAGTAGGTATTATAGAGCAGGGTTACTCAAAATGGGGTTCGCGACAACATTTACGTAATGTAGCTAGGCAGGAAGAATATCCTGAACTCTCACACAAAGCGGTAAATTTCCTTTTACCCTTTGCTACAACATACTTATGAGAGTGGGTTTTCACACCTAATTATGATAAAAACGAAGTACAGAAATCGACTTGATGCTGAGTCAGAATTAAGGCTTAAATTGTCCAATATTATTCCAAAAATTGACTCAATTTGTGACAGGAAACAAGCCCATCCATCGCATTATATTAATAAGATATTTAGATATTTGTTTTTGGCCTGTATTTGTTAAGTACCTTTTATTCAATTAATAAACTTTATTTTATTCTTGGGTTCGCTATCATCTGGAAACTACAATGGGGGTACGTGGAGCCAGAACTTTGAGAAACAGTTTGAGTGAACAGGCATCTCGTATATACCTATATATATCGTCAAAAAAAAGAAATAAAGAATCCCTGTAATAGAGGATAACTCTTAGTACTCAAGCAAAGCTAAGTAAGACCACGCGAGCTTCATACTTATACCAAATTAAAATACCTAAAGTGCGTTCGGGCCACGCGCAGTATTCCGTAGTAGGTAGCCCGTTATCACAATACGTATATAGAACGATTCTGTTCTATATACGTATTGTACGTACGAAGCAACTACTTCATCTTATTAACTTCAAAGGATTTTGTAGGTATTTGGTACCCAACTAACCCAAAAAAATATATTTTCCAATATTTTGATTTACCAGTTTGACGGCGTACCTAATTGATATAGGTACGCAATTACGCATACGCACCCCTACAAAATGACAGCTTTCTTAGTACTAACCTCAGGTACTAACGGTCTCGTTTCAAAAGCGCGGAGCGCGGACAGACGGACGTATGACGAAACTACCTATAAGGGTTCCTTGTCAGGCTCAGGACTACGGAACCCTAAAAAATAATCAAAGAAGAAAACACGGAAAAATGGTGGTGGAATACATAACTTCCTCCTTTTTTAGAAGTCGATTAAAAAGTAGCGCGACGATGTAGCGCCGCCCTTGTTGCATCGCAATCGGCGAAACACAAAGAGTTATCATATTTACGGAAATGCCCTTTGCAAGTTGCGATGCGACGTCGTATATCAACGTTTTTATGATGAAACTCCATCGAGTCACTTTGCACATTACCCACTAGTGAGCTTAGATTTGCCAGTAGCCTTTAAAACAACTGGAGTTCAACATGTTTGATTTGATTCTCACAAGATGCGTAGGTACCTAGTCGTACGATGTTTTATGCGGCCGCCACACTGTGCTCCTTGCGCTGCTCATCGCTAAGCTCTTCGCGCTGCCGCGATGTTGCCCTCTCTGCCCACACACTGCTCTACTCGCGCAATTAATCGCGACGCTCCTCAAGCTCACATGTCATTTGCCTTTGTTGGACAATGGACGATGAAACTATGGCAGCGTGCGCACAATGAATTTTTAGTATAGCTAATTATATCAATGTCATAAAAAGAAATATACATCGTCGTCGTCGTCGTGGATCACATCACTGCGAGTTGCGACCGCGCGATTATGTAGCCAGCCACTCGCGCTCGTATTGCCGGTCCTTTGACTCGCGCACAAAAACCGACAAAATTGGAAGCGATGGGCACGACGAGGAGCATGACGTGCGGCATGACGAGTAATGTTGCCACACTATGTCTCTGCCTCCTTTCCTCGCTACTTCCCATGCCACTCGTCGAGTGTGTGGCGGCCGCATTATATATAAGAGGCACGGAACAGAATGGTGTAGGTCGTGCTATAATGGATGCAAAATACTAATATTGTATAATAAATTATAAAATTGGCAATAAAATTCAAAAACGCTCTAGCATAATTTTATAGGTAGCCCGCCATTACAAATTTAAATAAAAAGATTAAGTTTCTTCGTGAGCATTTAGATTTTATGGACTCTCTCTAAGCCAAAGTTATGAAACTTTATGATACAGATTACAATATATTCTAAATGGAGCCATTACATTAAAATTTGAATAGCACCGAATGTAAAAACGCAGTAGGTAAGTGCACATTGTTACTGCACGCTGCACACTGTAGTGTAGACTTCACAGTTCCGAGCTTAGTATCGTGTGGCGAGTTACAACTGGCGGACTAGATTCTTATTTCATATCTCCATCACACAGCAGAGAAGAGCAGAGGTTCCACTCCGAAAAGTGCGGATAACGAGCGTGATTGGATTAATAGATACCTATCTGAACTTCTCATCTGGCGTTATCGGCATTTGGTCTGTGACACTTCTGCTCCACGTTGTTCAGTGATTAGGTATCGTCTCATAATGGTGTGTGCGGCGCCCGCTCCGCTCGATTACCTTTCAATACTAAACCTACCTAGAGAAATGTCCCCATCCGTCATCCTCGTGTATTCTATAGCGCTGTATGAACACCCGTCAGCGCCGCGCTGCCGTGTCACTCTGACAGTGTGACACTTGTTCAAGGAAAGTCTCCGTGCAGTACGTGACGCGTCGTTTTCTTTCAATTTTTTTTGTACCTACTGGAGACAATTACCTACCTACATTTAGTAAGTACAAGAATGTAGAATATGACGCGTGAGCAGCGCTCTAGCGTTACCTACCGAAATGACTTGTAAGTGATGGTTGCTTGTCTCTGCTCTAAGAATAACACTCCAGTGTCCTGCTGATGACGCGTCTCCGGCGCACGACGCGGCGTCACGCGACGGCCTCCCCTCCCAGCATTTACCATAAACGTACCTAGGTACCTATTTATATTCAATTCCCATTCAATTTAAAAAAACCTTTGTATCACACCCAGCTTGTTTACGTATGAATATACCTACCTAAGTAGGCGCGACCGCGAGACGTCACCGGACGGTGCGCGGTGGGATCTAGCTCATGGATTACTCGCTATGTATAAGCCGAAAGTGCCAGGCCGTGCGCCGGTCGCAGTTAAAACAGGAACCTTGCGGGAAGCTTACATGGCGCACTATTGTGGGCGCAGCTGACGAGGACCGCGGACTGTGTCTTATTATGGGCGCACAGCTGACGCGGAGCGCGGACTGCGGCTAATGAGCGCCACCGCCACGTCACGTTATTACGCACGCCCAACATGGCGGCGGCACTGTGACCAACTTCTATTATATGACTTGTGACGTCCATTTACAGACTAAAGTGCATTTTCATGGCAGGGGTCGCAAGTGGTCGCGATCGCATATATGTAGTAACTCTAGTATAAGAACAGACACAAGATGCAATGAGAATGGGAGGAATAATTCCTGAGGTAGGTACTTACTTACACAGAAAAATATAAGTAGGTACCTACGGAGTTATGCTCATAATTCCAACTAACACAATGTTTACTTGCAAATTACATATTCACCGACGGCGCGGCGCGCGACGGCTGTTACCCATGAGAAGAAGCAACATGGACATATAACTGATAGAACGCTTGTGTGGCGAATTAGCGATACGTACGCCCAACATAAGGCGTACGATTACTTATTGTTATGAGCTGGGTATGGAATAAATGAATTACTACCGATTAAACAACTAATAACTTTAATAATCACAAAACACTTCAAACTCAATCACTGATCACTATTCGCTTAGATATCGCACTTACTATTTCACTTCGATTCGCTTCGTTGCGTAGCCAAAATCAGACTGCCGATGCCGCTCCCGCAAACATGTCCGCTATTTATATGGTGACCAACCCTTCTAGAAAGATCCACGGCTTACTCGAATTATTCTAGACAATTACGTATACATAGTCGGTCATTGTCCTTTCACAATTTGTACAAAATAAAGAAGTAGGAACTTTATGCCCTCGCCGTACGGTCGAAATTACAATGACAATTCCTATACCGTGAAACCGGCCATCATTGCCCGCATTTCCGCGTATTTTTGAGATTTTGCAAAAAATATTCACCAGAACTCGTAATAAAGTCGACCATGGTAGCAATTACTGTTAAAGGCCTAAAATCACAAAATAAAGTGTTTCTAACTTTAAAAGAATCCAAGAAAAAGGCGCCTAAATAACCGGGCAAAATTATACGCACAACCGTCCAACATTGCTCAACCTTAATTTATCTAAAATTATCAGTTCTAAAGCTTGGGTAATAGGGTTTGGGGGTATGAAGAACAGGGTGTAAAGCTCTTCATCCCCCATAGAAAAGGGAGGATCCTCCGACCAGACGTATGTTATGTCTGGTGGGCCACTGCCCGACAGTTGTTGTCGGGTTCTCGTATATAGTCTCAAGTCGCGGATAAAGTTGTTTGCGCGATGTAGGATTCTGACGTGTTTCGCGGTTAGTTCATCATCTGTGTCATAGATGGCGCTGTAGTACTTTTTGTCCAATGTAGCTGTAGTACTTTTTGTAGTGTCGCTACATCACTCCCCCTCGGAGACCAGAGTCGATTGTAGACAGATGTGCCATAGAGAGGTGCCGTAGAAGTGCGCCGTAGAGTGGCGCCGTAGAGCGGCGCCGTAGAGTAGCGCCGTAGAGTAGCGCCGTAGAGTGGCGCCGTAGATTAGCGCCGTAGAGAGTGGCGCTGCGAAGTGGCTGACTGCTGGCGCTGACCGGGAGGATCAGCACTCGACCGGCCGTAGGTGCAGTGCCAAGGTCGCTAGGTTGTGGGTGCTGACCAGGTATGCGCGTCCGCTGCATGCTGGTGGTCAGGAATACCCGTTTGAAGCTGGCTGGCTATGTCTCGCTGCTCGAAAGCTTGAGGAAGTGATCTTGATGATGTTGATGACGTCGCGTTGCTCGAAGGCTGCGCTGACGTCCATTTCGGGGTCACCAATTTGGGGGTATATAGAACAGGGTGTAAAGCTCTTCATCCCCCATAGAAAAGGGAGGATCCTCCGACCAGACGTATGTTATGTCTGGTGGGCCACTGCCCGACAGTTGTTGTCGGGTTCTCGTATATAGTCTCAAGTCGCGGATAAAGTTGTTTGCGCGATGTAGGATTCTGACGTGTTTCGCGGTTAGTTCATCATCTGTGTCATAGATGGCGCTGTAGTACTTTTTGTCCAATGTAGCTGTAGTACTTTTTGTAGTGTCGCTACAAGGGTATGTTTTAGTGAATTATGCAAAGTTGCCATCCTTCGTGTTCAATATGTCAAAAACATATTACTTTTTATTTTACTGAGGTGGGCAATGTTACACTACACACCAGGGACTTTTTCATACATAGTAAAACAGTGGATTAGGGTTGATACATATTAATGTGATAAATAATAATCTGTTCAAATATAAACTCTTTTATTAGGTACTCTTTCACCTTATTTAGGATCGTTCGCCTAGGTATACCAAAAGTTTTTTCTGCTGATCTCGAGGACATCCTATTTTTTTTTACATTTTCAACCGCGAGCTGTAACATCTCTTCTGAATAATTTTTATAGGGCCGAGACCCGAGGACTCTGCGATTTCTTTTCGTAGGCTTTCCCATACTGCAACCAAACAAACTAAATGTAGGTACCTAGTTTATATTTGTCAACTGAGTGCTGATGGGTGCCAACCCTAACATTATTTTTGTAGTGGGCAATGTTGTCACTCTTATGTTCGCGCAAATTCGGGAATCATTGCCCACTCCATTATCTTCAAGATTTTATGTTGTAAAGGTCTCAAAGTAGCATTAAAATGAAGCGCGATATTTATAATTACTCTGATATTAAAATAACTTACCTGAGAGATGTAGTACGCTGACAGTAAGTAAAAACATAACACAAGATTTTGGCACCACCTCACACTAGTCCTCCTTTCAACATGTCTCGCTGACAACTGAGTGAAGTTAGCACCGTTGCTAATATTTAATGTTGCCAGAAAAATGTTTAAATTTACCCTAAAAATTAGATAATATTGTCAGCTAAATACAATTATTTACAAATCATTATTTTAGTTATTTTTCGTGTTCGGGCAAACATATCCGCTAAGGGCAATGATGGCCGGTTTTACGGTACCTACATACACCATTCGAGACTCGTCCTACGTACCTACCTACTACTATCTACCTACTTACTTGCAATTGTAGGTACGAGTACGACGTAACATTATTATTACTTCACGTTACTCCGCCGCGAACTATCTGGTCCGTCAGATTAGATTTCAAGTAGGTTTCAAGCCAACTGCTTATATTGTTACGTTCTCTACTATCATTTGTCAGCCAAGTGTCTGGAGTCGCCCCGCCCCTCTCACCACACACCGCGCACCGCACCTGATGTGTAGCCAGCCCATTTATGTGGGGACACGAAATTTTCTCCAGGCCGCTTTGACAGCAATTACGACGAGTCGCTGTGACAACTTCGCGAAACGTTTGAATTTCTTTTATTATGTTTTGAGGACGTGAGCGGCGAGCGTGGGGACCGCCGCCTGTGAGGATGTCGGCGCTGTGGCATGTCGCTCCATTCACTACTCACTCGATCGATAGGACTTAGCAGAGTGTTCTGAGAAAGTGGACTGGAGCTACCTACTGGGAAAATTCTGATTGTGTTTGTGGAGCGATAGGTGAGGCGCGCGGCGGGTAGTTTTTTCCGTGAGTTTTTTACGTAGGCTGTAAGTTAAAATCTATTCCTACTAATATTATAAAGAGGTAACATTTGTTTGTAAGTTTTACATACAAACTTACAAACAAATGTTACCTCGGGGGTAATCTCCGGAAGTAATGAACCGATTTCAAAAATTCTTTCACCATTAGAAAGCTACATTCACCCTGAGTAACATAGGATTTATCCCCGTACTAGCGGACGTCACGCGGTTTCACCAGCATAGTTCCCGTTCCCGTGGGAGTACGGGGATAAAATATAGCCTATGTTACTCAGGGTGAATGTAGCTTTCTAATGGTAAAAGAATTTTTGAAATCGGCGCAGTAGTTTTTGAGTTTATTCATTACAAACATACACACACACACACACACAAAAATACAAATATTTCCTCTTTAAAATATTAGTGTAGGTATAGATTATATATTATATTATATATAAACAATAATATACTTTAATATTAATTAAGTAAATATAGTTCAATGATTGCATAATAATTATCTAGATTATTTTATTACAATAGGTACTTATACTTATATAAAAAATATTAATATAATAAGTACATATATATATTATACCTAATACACAGATCCAATAATTTATAAATTCATAATTTAATACACATCTAATAACTTATAATAATATTATAATAATATTATTAAATTGCTACTTAGCCCTTTTCCTCTCTTCTAATATTGCTGTGCCCGTCAGGGTCCATTATTGTTTTGTTTTTTATTATTTGATTACATCATCTATGTAAGTAATACTTACATATGGAAAGCAATAAAGATTTGAGATTTAATTGGCAATTCAAGCGAACAGTAACGGTGCTCGGGCGAGGGGCGAGGAGCGAATTGACGATAAATTAGCAGCGCCTGCGATCGAGGCGCGGCATGCCCGCGGCGGGACAAACGCACGACCCGATCGCACCACGCCGCGCCTCTGCCCCGGCCCCGGACCTGTACAAATGGGACGCTTGTATGATTTATTACGACTTTGTATGCGATTTTGCCTCTAAAGCACTGGAATAAGTATAATTCATCATCGGCTCGCATCTGTTGGCGACGCACATGCCAGGGCCGGGCAGGATGTCTTATATGGAACGTCAGTAACAGTGAGGCGGAGGATACATAACTTTATCAGAAGTCGGTGTGACAACATGTATGAATAGGTACTTGGGCGACTTTGTCCTGTTTCTAAGCTATTTATTTAAAAAAAAAACTAGCAGTGTAGGCTTTGATGGAATCGCCACAAAGGTACTAAAGTCAGGGTCAGACGAGATGTGCGGTCATCTAAGTCACATACTCAACCTCATTATTTGTGTTGGTAAATATCCAGATACTTTAAAAACATCTATCTATATCTATCTATACATATAATAAATCTGTAGAAAAATCGTTTTTGTACATCGAAAATATTTTGAAAAAAAAATGCCAGGGTGTTAAAAGATAACCAACAGAACTCATTTCCAGCATTTTTGGAATTTTCGTCTGTTTATATGTTTGTCTGTTTCGATGATCAAGCATCACGTAAAATATACGAAACCAATATAGATAACTTTTGTATATATAAATTGCGCGTATCTTGAGGTATTATTTAGTTTTTGTTTCATCGTGATCGGTTAATTCTATCAAAAGATATAATATGAATTTAAAGTGTTCAAGAAAAACTAATCATCATTAATGTAAGATACATACATGCAGCGACATCTGTTGAACTAAAATGGTACCAATGACTAAAAATGTGATCACCACATTTTTAAATCGGCTGACCGGCTCTAAAAAAATATATGATAGCATAATATATTTTAGCAGTTTAACATTTTGGTCGATACATGGCGTTGTTAATTTCACTCCATTTTTTGAATCGCGGTGTTAAGATTTTCCGTGAAAGAATGACCCTAGCCCGTGTCAGTTGAATCATGTTTGGCTTTTTATCCGACGAAACAAAAGTAGGAAGTTCTGCATTCGACGCGTATATTTTTTTATGTATGACCACGCATAACTTTTTACAGAGAAGTCCATGACATGATCATGCATGATCCTTTTTAGGGTTCCGTAGTCAACTAGGAACCCTTATAGTTTCGCCATGTCTGTCCGTCCGTCCTCGCTTAATCTCTGTGACCGTTAGCACTAGAAAGCTGAAATTTGGTACCAGTATGTATATTAATCACGCCGACAAAGTGGTAAAATAAAAATTGGAAAAAAATGTTTTATTAGGGTAGCCCCCCTATATGTAAAGTGGGAAGTGATTTTTTTTTTAATTTCAACCCTAACGTGTGATATATTGTTGGAAAGGTATTTAAAAATGAATGGGGGTTTCCTAAAATAATTTTTTGATAATGTCAATAATTTCGGAAATAATCGCTCCAAAAGTAAAAAACAATGTGTGGGGGGGACACATTGTATTTAGTTTTTTCTTTTCTTTCTATTTACAGTCCTATAAGTATATTTTCTATTTAGAAAATAGAACACAAATAACTGAAATTATATGAAGAGATAGCAAAATCACAAGAGAACGTAAAATCTCATACGCAAGCTTGTTGCACCGTGCACGTATCCAAACTTTTGGTTGGGGGGGGGGGGACAAACATTGAAACAACTATGAGAGCTGTGCATTGGGGTGCCCGTGCGCCGCCAGATTTTTTTCCAGGGAGGGGTGCACCTTCAATTCCATGAGAAAAGCTCGAATTGTTTTGCACTTCGACTCGGATAATTATGTTAGATTCAAGGATTAACTTGGCTGATCTATCCAGATAAGCCGATCAATTAAAAAAGTAGGATTCGAAAAGCGAGCGCAGCGAGCTTGGAAATTTTTGCATCCACCTCGAATTTGATAGGTTTTCTTTTGACCCTTATTAAAGAAATACACATATAAGCACTTCTGCCTATTTATAAAGAAAAGCTATGAACGCAAAGGACATATTAATATGTCTGAGCATGCTCATATATTTTGTGATAAATTAAGTTAATTTTGTTACTCAGAAAGCAAAATTGGGCTACGAAAGAAAATTTTTGCTTTGTGACTCGGATGGTTTGGTTTTTCTATATATTCTCTTTTCCGTTTTTTTCCGCAAGTGCACCCCCTTGCACCCTGCTGCCGGCGCTCGTGGAACTGTGTAAAATATCGCTGTAATCACTGTAGGTACTATATTTATGTACTTCGCAGTGGTTAACTTATGATCCCGTTCATATTCAGTCAGATTTCGGGGGGGGGGGGGGATAAATCCCAACTATCCCCCCCCCCTTCTGTATACGTGCCTGCTCATACGGTGTACCACAAGGAACCGTTATGGGCCCGTTCTTGTTCATATTGTATGTCAATGACATGCCTATGTCCCTTGAACAACCTCTGACCATATTTGCAGACGATAGCCTGCACAGTAACGATCCCTTGTATAAACGCAATGACATATGAAAATGATATGAATAGCTCTTGACTTACAATTCAATGGCTAGACAAAAATAATTTAAATATAAACTTATTAGGTAAGACAAAGTTAAAATGCACTTTAGACAGCGTACAGGACCTACTCCCGGCGTAACTAATCTTCACATACATTACAAAAAAAAGCGGCCAAGTGCGAGTCGGACTCGCCCATGAAGGGTTCCGTAGCAGCAAGTAACATAATATAGGTAAAAGTTCTTGTAGTTCGTTGTAACTTTGATCGATGTTTTAATAATAGAGTATTTTTTTAAATTATTTTATTGCTATGTAAATATTATAGTTATGTACCTACCTAAATGATGGTATTTTTATATTTGAGTTGACTGAATGAAAGGTAAATTGCGGTTTACGATAAAAGACGTTGATTGAGTATCGCGTTTTGCCAAAGACGCTTTTGAAGTTCCCTATTCAGAAACAGGCTAAAAGATGTAAATTGAGAGAGGTCAGGTACTCACGGGATGCTGGGAGCCAGGAGATCACCACATTGTATCACTGCAGTCGTATTTCACGATATTTTTGGTGTTTTTTCACCGCGCGCGCGGATTTGTGCCGGCCGGACACGTTGGTTGAGTTCGAACTGGTTAATTCGTCTTCGCGCCGTCAGATGGCGGGAGCGATGTGTTGTCCTTGTCACACTCAGCCATGGGCGAGTGCGAGTGGCGGCGAATTCAAAATGGTTAGGAAAAGGAAGGACTAGGGAATGCATCCCAAAGCCTGTTCATATCCCCCCACTTGAAATCAACCAGGGATTTCATAAGATAAGATAGATTAAGTTCGAGACTTAGGTACGGCCTATGCAGATTCATTTGTCATCATGCTGATAAGATTCTAAGTTTAAAGTTAAGCTAATAAGAACAAAATAAGTTTAAAGGTAATACATAATTTTGATACATAATATATACTAGATACTTGTACATGTTTAAATGTTAGAAGTGCGTTACATTATATGGAAATATATGTGGATAAATGAATTATTTTGTTCAATTGGAAGAGGACAAATTTTGACAGCAGGTCTTACAAGTAAGCCTTTACATGTTTTCACTGTCACAACTCGAGTAATGTCATCTTTACCCGGATGGAGCTGTATAACGCGACCCAACCTCCATTCGTTAGCAGGTAAGTTGGGTTCATGAATGGTTACAAGATCGTTCAGTTTTGGCTGACGGTTGCCGTGTTTAAACCATTTCATTCGCTGTTGTAAGGTATGCAAATAGTCCCTTTGCCAAGTGCGCCAAAAGCTCTGTGATAGGCGCTGTAATAGCTGCCAACGAGTACGTAATGTCTCGTTTTCAGCATACCTCGGTTCAGGCAGAGATACTAAAGGTCGACCGATGAGGAAGTGACCAGCTGTAAGAGCGTCAACCTCGCCGGGATCGGAAGATAGTTCCACTAAGGGTCTAGAGTTTAACATGGCTTCCACCTTCGTTAAGATAGTATAAAATTCTTCAAAAGTAAGAATCTGGGATCCGATAATACGTTTGAGATGGTATTTTGTCGATTTTATACCACTCTCGAAAATGCCTCCGAAGTGAGGACCGGAAGGAGGATTGAGCTTCCACGTGATACCTCGAGAAGCGAGGTGACTGGAAATACTATCGCTATCGCGGTTGAGCATTTCGCTAACTTCCGACAAGTAACGTCTGGCACCCACGAAGTTAGTACCGCCATCTGTGACTATGGAGTGACAAAGTCCTCTCCGCGATACAAAACGATCTAAGGCCGCTATGAATGCTTCAGATGTAAGCTCAGTAACCAGCTCAAGATGAACGGCCTTGGTCGCGTGGCAGACTATGAGGCAAAGATATGCTTTGTAAGTTTTAGCGTTACGACGTCTACTTTCTTTTATCATAAAAGGACCTCCGAAGTCGATGCCGATTGTTTGAAAACAATGACCCGGTTGTAGTCGGGAAGATGGAAGATCCCCTTGTAAAGGTTGAAGTGGAATAGGTTTGATTTTAAAACAGGTCACGCATTTTGATAACCGTGATCTGATAAGATTTCTAATGCCGAGTATCCAAAATCGACGCATAATTAAAGATTGAAGTAGGCGAGGCCCACAATGAAGGTAAGTTGTATGATAGTGGTCAATAAGAAGAG
The DNA here is from genome assembly GCA_905147715.2 of Xestia xanthographa. NCBI lineage: Eukaryota > Metazoa > Arthropoda > Insecta > Lepidoptera > Noctuidae > Xestia > Xestia xanthographa. Next base: position 285,267 of record LR990652.1, on the reverse strand, counting down.
TACTCAGTCGTAAAATCTTAGGTAAGAGGTATGGCTGTTTGACGCGACCTGGTAATGACGCGTGCTTGAGACGTCCCCCCACTCGCAAGATTCCGCGAGTGTCAAGAAAAGGAGAGAGTTTAGATAAATGTTTGGGTAACGATTTCTTGGATGCTATTAGAGATGTGACATCATTAAAACTTTGATGTTGAACATATTTTGTTAAATGATCTAAAGATTGGATTAATTCAGTGGCTGTCAGATAAGGTAATAAGTTACGCTCAGAACGTTTAGCTTTCGCGTTGTTAATGAAACGGTAGATCCATGCAACCACTCTTTCCACTCGGGAAAGAGAGGAGTGGCGTTCCATGATGGAATTAAGCAAGTCAGCTTCACGTGTCACACCAGTGTGACACGCGCGTGAGGCGGGCTTAAGTTCTGGCACGTTATCGAGCACTTCAACTGCTGAAACAGGCCAGTTGCAGGGCTCGTTGGACAGCCAGTGAGGACCAGACCACCAGATTTGAGAAGCAGATAAAGATGAGCATGATAAGCCACGACTACAGATGTCGGCTGGGTTGTCATGGGTGGACACGTGTCGCCACTCAGTTGGCACAGGACTGTCATTAATTAGGACCACTCTGTGGGCAACGAAGGTCTTAAGCTTGTGTGGCTCAGTATTCAACCATGACAATACAGTCGAGCTGTCTGTGAACAAGATAGATTTATTCAATGTGATTTTTGAACTAAGCAAAGAATGAATGTGATTTATTACTTTGGACAGTAATACAGCACTGCAAAGCTCTAAGCGGTTGACAGTCAACACTTTTAGAGGTGCTACTTTGGACTTAGCAATTAAAAGATAAACCTGTACGTCGTGAGAGGTAACGACACGGAGATAAACACAGCATCCATATGCTTTAGTAGACCCATCACAGAATCCGATGAGTTGAAATTCCTTAGACTGAGAAGGTATAATCCTACGAGGGATTTCTATTAGTTTCAAGTTATGAAGATCCGCTATAAAACCTTGCCATTCTAGAGCTATGTCACTGGGCACATGTTCGTCCCATGAAATATTAAGACGCCACAAATCTTGAAGGAGCAATTTGGCTTTTAAGATAAAAGGTGTGAGCCACCCAAGAGGATCGAAAATACGCGCGATGCTAGATAAGATGGAACGCTTGGTACATTTATTGTCCTCGATTGGGGACTGTGAGTAACTGAAATTATCACTCACAGGATCATATTGGACTCCTAAGATTTTTAACGTTGATTTATCACTTTCTTCAGAGAAAAGTTTAGGTATTTGACAATGATCTGCAGGCAAAGTTTTAAGAAAGGATTGTGAATTGCTACTCCATTTTCGGAGTTCAAGTTGAGCACAACCTAATAAGCTGATAAGTTGATCTTTTAGTTCTATGGCTTCGCGTACAGATGGCGCGCCGGTCGTAATATCATCGACATATGTCTCATGAAGAAGAGCTTCAGCTGCGCGTGGGTACGCGGCGCTATGATCGGCTGCTACTTGGTGGAGGGTGCGGATGGCCAGATAAGGTGAACTACTAACTCCGTAGGTGACAGTCGCAAGTTCGTACTCTTTAACTGGATCACTAGGAGATTCTCGCCATAGTATGTGTTGAAAGTTCCGATCCTCCGGTCTAATCAAGATTCCTCTATACATCTTTGAGATGTCACAAGTTAAAACTATTGTGTGTAATCTGAAACCGATTATGATATCTACAATATCCACTTGAAGCTTAGGGCCAGTGAATACAATATCATTTAAAGATAAACCATTAGTAGTTTTAGAACTAGCATCGAAAACTACTCTCAATTTAGTGGTCGTGCTTTCTGGGCGAACGACGCAACTGTGAGGGATAAGATAACGATTGAGAGTAGGTACCTCAGGGTTAGGTACGGGATACATATGATTTAAATTCTCGTACTCGCGCATGAAATTAACATAATCGGATTTAAGTTCAGTCTGACGATTAAGTCTCTTTTCAAGATGAGTCAAACGCGACAAGGTACTATTGTAAGATTCACCCAAAGAACGATCGCCATCCTTTAAGAGGATAGGTACGACGTATCGTCCGTTAGGTTCGCGATAGGTTAAATCGGTGTACATACGTTCACAGGTATCATTTTCGGGTACAGTTATAACAGCGCGCGGTGGTTCCTCCACTTCCCAAAATTTTTGAATTTGCTCATCTAATTTAAATGTGGTAGCCACTAAAGAGCACGCGGTGTTTAAAGGTGCAGAATTAAAGTTTACTGCCCCTGACAGAATCCACCCGAAAACGCTATGCAGAGCGGTAGGTAAACCGGGCCCCAGATTGATTCGTTGACCATCATAGATTTCGTGGAATAGCTCGGCCCCAATTAATAAATCGATTTTGGCGGGAACATCGAAGTCGCGATCGGCTAACACTAGATGGTTGCAACGTTCTCGAACGACTGATGGTACTTTAACGCTAGGTATTAGAGCAGTGATGTTATCTAACACGACTGGCTTGATATTAAAGTATGGAGCATCACCATGTACAGGTCGTATAGTGCACTCCGCCACCCCTTTTACTTGTGTGACTGAGTTTTGTCCTAGTCCGGCTATGCTAAGATTACACCGGCGGAGTTTTAACCCGAGTGTTCGCGCGCACGCAGCGGTGATAAAACAATCCTGCGCCCCACTGTCCACGAGTGCACGCACGGTACATTGAGTGCCGGCGGCGGTGTTGAACGCGCGCGCCTGACATGTCCCTAATAAAACCATATCACGGTTGGGAACGGCGGCGTGAGAATGAGCTGTAACGTTCGCTCCAGTGGTTGCGCTAGCGCTGGATGGCGCGGGGTCAGTATGCAATAGGGTATGATGACGTAATCCACACACCGTACAAGAAATTTTAGATAAGCATTTTTCTATGACGTGATTTGTACGTAAACAATTGGTACACATATTGTTTTTTCCTTGTACTAACGCAAGTCTAGCACGAGAATCTAAGGATTGAAAGGTAGGGCACCGATAAATCAAGTGCGCCTCACTGCAATGAGCACAAGCTACATTTGCAGGTGGGATAGATTTTGCGAGATAAGATGAGCGTTTGGATCCGCTGCTATTTTGCCTACTAAGTAGACGCGGGCGAGGGTTTTTTCCCTTCAAGGTTACGAGGGTTCGAATTGTTATTGATATTAGATTTAGAAGATAAATTACTAGTTTCTAAGATTTTAACATAATCTTGAAGAAACTTTAACAATTCACAAAAAGTAGGTAGGGTCGTTTCGCCGGTATCGCGACCACCTCCAGTAGGCGACCATTTGACGGACTAAGTTTCTTTAAATCAAGATAATAGTATTTGTAGAGGTAACCTAGATAAAAAATAAATCTAACGTGCTTTATAAATAATTATGAAATAAGAATTAACACAGTTTAAAACAAATGGGTTAACCCAGAGCCGAAAAAAAATTGCTCAGTGCGCGTCTTGATTCCGCGAGATGATATGATACCGCGAGTTGGAAAAAAAATAACACGGCGCGCGGCGCTCAAAGCTAAGTTTTATTACTTATTTCATATTTTACACACAAGTTAGATGTTAAATTGTACAATCGATAAGTTTTGCTTATTATTTAGTTGTATTTTGCTACTTTTTAACTTATTATTAAGATAAAATCCCGTGGTCGGTAACCGAAATGCTTATTTATCAAAAACGTTAGATAACGACCACATGGTCGCAAACCGACGAGAACCGCATTATTTTGTTTTGATTAATATGATCGTAATGCTTCATACAGGACTGTTACAATTTTTAAGGTAGCATTGTAAAAGGTTTTCTTTGTAGTACTTTGGTAAGCGACCACCAGTTTCTTTGAAAGAACTTTGTTTAATTTACGTACAAAATTGGGTGGTCGTAAACCAAAATAATCGAAATAAAGACATTGGTTTCCGGCCACCATAATTTTGTATGAGAAAAATAACGGCCGCTAACAGAAATAAGTATGAAAGTTCATTGAGTATGCGACCACGTCTGATTTTTTTAATTTGTTTGGTTAATGAAATGTCCGGTTAATAATTATTTTAGCAAGCGGTTGTACCTAATCTGTCGAAAACTAAATATTATTATTTTTCAGTTAAAACAAAATGAGTCATAAAACCAACAATAAATATTATTATAATTTTTTTAGATGGAGCTCCCAAATAATTAAAAGTCAAAAAAATAAAACAAAGAGACTGTCCAGTACCTACCCTGAAGAAGCCCTGAAAAAAGCTTTCGATGATATAAAATAATATTATACCAGATGACTAGAAAATATTGATGTTGATTATTTTTAAATGTACATATAATTTAGGATATTGTTTGACTAATGAATGTTAATTCCATTACAACTAAGTATGATTAAGTTCCTACGAAATGTAAGATTGTTATTTTTAATTAAAAAAAAAACATTACACCAAAATAATGATTCCCATATTTGTTTTTATTAACGAGGTTAAAATTAAAATATTTAGCGATTATAATTGTTTTAATGACATATTTTTCATATTAAAATAGCGGTCGCAAACCAGCACACTGGTGGTCATAAACTGATAAAAATGGTCGTAAACCGACGTTTTCGCTATATTTTCACTTTTTCAGCAGTTTATAAATATTTTTGTATGAATGTATTTTATTTTATGTATTGTATCCAAACTAGATTATATTTGGGACAAATTCACATTAACAAATACTATTTTGCGTGTAGACAACATTTTTTTTTCCTCATCTGAAGTGGGGAACTCAGCTAACTGGTCGCTAACCGGCGCAATGACCCTATTTGTGAAATGTTTTTCTGAGATTCGAAACGATTACGCGTGTCCGAGTCCAGCGCGCGTGAAGTTAAACAAAATAAGATAAAATCACCTAAATTTTCAATTTTTAAAGCTTGGAGTGCATGGTATGCCTCATACATTACGTTTGTTAAAGTTTGTAGATCTTGGAAGTTACCCGATTTTAAAACTGGCTGGTTAAAGAATTTGTCTAGATATGTTAAAGCTATAATACGCTTGTTTTGATAACGCTCGATTAAACTATTAAAAACTACTTCGTAATTATCGGCGGTCATCGGAATCCCTTTGACAATAGACAAAGCCGGGCCTTGTAAACAAGACGCTAAATAATGAAATTTTTCTATTTGAGAAATCGAATTATTATCGTGAATTAAAGTTTTGTAAATATCATAAAATGTTTGCCAGTTTTCTATTTTACTATCGAATTTAGGTAACTCAAGTTTAGCTAGCCGCGCGTTACGTCCCGTTTGCATGGAGTCGGACGCCCCGTTCCACGCGGGCGGCGCCGCGCCGTCACCTGCGACGTCCCGTCGACGTTTCCGCTCCTATCGGCGATCTGCAAGTCAGCCGCTGCACTGATTACGGCATAGTACAAATCATCAAACGAACTTAAAGACTTTTGACACACTTGTGCATCAGGTTTCATGGCTAACTCCAAAGCTTGTATTTTACTACATACCGCAACGAATTCTTCGCGAATTGAATGTATTCGAGTATATCTCGCCTTGAACGACGATACCTTTGAACGATCTTGAATCATAGATTTTGATAAGTCGTAAAGGATTTGGATCACGATAAACATATTCGCGTTGAGATTGAAGAAGCTTAAGTTTACCCTCCTCCATTTTGTTACGAACGTGTAAAATAATGTAGGTATAAAACATTGAGTTATAATGTACTACGTACTAGAGAAGCTATTTCATACAAAAAATAGCGCACGCACTTGATGACAGCGGGGCAAGCGGGGGTTGTCATGTTCTCATAGATAACAATCAATGCGCGCAGATGCGACATAATTTTATTATTCTGCCTACGTGGGTACTTACTCAGAGAATAAATAAAAAAGTATTTAAACTGTAACAATATTTTAAATTCCTTTAAATAAAATAAGTTTAGTTAGTTTCTGCCGTTTGGTATAGTAATCCACAGTTGGATCAGTTTTCGCTTCGTGATGCAATCTAATTTTTGTGTACTGATTTATTATTAAAATTATACCGGTGAAACCGGCCATCATTGCCCGCAATTCCACGTATTTTGAGATTTTGCAAAAAATATTCACCAGAACTCGTAATAAAGTCGACCATGGTAGCAATTACTGTTAAAGGCCTAAAATCACAAAATAAAGTGTTTCTAACTTTAACAGAATCCAAGAAAAAGGCGCCTAAATAGCCGGGCAAAATTATACGCACAACCGTCCAACATTGCTCAACCTTAATTTCTCTAAAGTTATCAGTTCTAAAGCTTGGATAATAGGGTATGTTTTAGTGAATTATGCAAAGTTGCCATCCTTCATGTTCACTAAGTCAAAAACATATTACTTTTTATTTTACTGAGGTGGGCAATGTTACACAACACACCAGGGACTTTTTCATACATAGTAAAACAGTGGATTAGGGTTGATACATATTAATGTGATAAATAATAATCTGTTCAAATATAAACTCTTTTATTAGGTACTCTTTCACCTTATTTAGGATCGTTCGCCTAGGTATACCAAAAGTTTTTTCTGTTGATCTCGAGGACATCCTATTTTTTTTTACGTTTTCAACCGCGAGCTGTAACATCTCTACTGAATAATTTTTATAGGGCCGAGACCCGAGGACTCTGCGATTTCTTTTCGTAGGCTTTCCCATACTGCAACCAAACAAACTAAATGTAGGTACCTAGTATATATTTGTCAACTGAGTGCTGATGGGTGCCAACCCTAACATTATTTTTGTAGTGGGCAATGTTGTCACTCTTATGTTCGCGCAAATTCGGGAATCATTGCCCACTCCATTATCTTCAAGATTTTATGTTGTAAAGGTCTCAAAGTAGCATTAAAATGAAGCGCGATATTTATAATTACTCTGATATTAAAATAACTTACCTGAGAGATGTAGTACGCTGACAGTAAGTAAAAACATAACACAAGATTTTGGCACCACCTCACACTAGTCCTCCTTTCAACACGTCTCGCTGACAACTGAGTGAAGTTAGCACCGTTGCTAATATTTAATGTCGCCAGAAAAATGTTTAAATTTACCCTAAAAATTAGATAATGTTGTCAGCTAAATACAATTATTTACAAATCATTATTTTAGTTATTTTTCGTGTTCGGGCAAACTTATCCGCTAAGGGCAATGATGGCCGGTTTTACGGTACGTCGATAGTGTCAAGTCTGCGCATACAAATGCTTTACTCTTTGACACTCACGTAAACATGGTCGCCGCCACGGTGACACGTTATAATTGAAAAATTATAATACAATTACGCGTGTTTTAAAGATAATAGTTGAACTTACTGGTGAACAGTCACCCCTTGACTTTTACTTATGTTTCTGGAGTTGTTTGAACACTTTGATTATATAATGTCTAGATGGAGCGTCGCCCTACAATCAAAACGTAAAAAACGAGCCAACAATTTCAAGCCTGTGTGCGTGCAGGCGGTGTTTTACACTGCCCTACTGTGTCTCTGTGTGCGTGAATAATGTTACCAGCTAGTAAAAATTATAGACTACTTAATTAAATAAGATAAGTTTTAATTGTATGTATGTAGTAGGTATTATTCAGTTTTAGTAGTGTATTTTTATTAAGTACCTATGTAGTTACTTTCTTCGATAAATCATCATCATCATCATCATTTCAGCCGAAAGACGTCCACTGCTGGACATAGGCCTCCCCCAAGTGTCGCCACATTGACCGGTCCCGTGCGACTCGCATCCAGCGGATTCCCGCAACCTTCACCAGGTCATCAGTCCACCTAGTGGGAGGCCTTCCAACGCAACGTCTTCCGGTTCGCGGTCGCCACTCCAGAACTTTTCGGCCCCATCGGCCATCCGTTCTGCGAGCAATGTGCCCTGCCCACTGCCACTTAAGTTTGGCAATTCTTCGGGCTACGTCGGTAACCTTGGTTCTCTTGCGGATGTCTTCATTTCTGATTCGATCGCGCAAGGAAACTCCGAGCATAGCCCTCTCCATTGCCCTTTGGGTGACTTTAAGCCTTCTGATGAGGCCCATTGTGAGCGACCACGTTTCGGTCCCGTATGTAATCACTGGCAACACACACTGGTCATAGACTTTCGTCTTGAGACACTGCGGTAAGTTGGACGAGAAGATACCGCGCAACTTCCCGAACGCTGCCCAGCCTAGTCGGATTCGACGATTGACCTCTTTAAGCCGGTTTCCGAAAAGGCTTTAGCACCGTGGACCACATACATACGCTGCGGCAAGTTATACAGAAGACCGAAGAGTATAACCTGCCCCTCTGTTTAGCGTTTGTGGACTACGAGAAAGCCTTCGATTCGATCGAGACCTGGGCTGTACTGCAGTCTCTCCAACGGTGCCAAATCGACTATCGGTACATCGAGGTGTTGAAGTGTTTGTACAAAAATGCCACCATGTCAGTCCGACTTCAGGACCAAGCCTCGGAACCTATCCTCCTGCAGCGAGGTGTGAGACAGGGAGACGTCATTTCTCCGAAACTGTTCACCGCTGCACTGGAGGATGTCTTCAAGGTTCTGGACTGGAGAGGGCTAGGCATCAACGTCAATGGCGAGTACATCACTCACCTTCGGTTTGCCGACGATCGATATAGTGGTCATGGCTGAGACCATGGAGGACCTCAGTACAATGCTCGATGACCTCAGTGGAGCTTCCGGAAGAGTGGGTCTTAAAATGAACATGGACAAAACCAAGGTCATGTTGAATGCCCATGTCACACCCACTCCTATCAAGATCGGAGACTCCACACTCGAAGTTGTAGACGATTATGTGTACCTAGGACAAACGGTCCAGTTAGGTAGGTCTAACTTCGAGAAAGAGGTCAATCGTCGAATCCGACTTCGATAAATAAAAAAACACTATTTCAATTGAAATAGAGTTGTTGAATGTTGTATTAAATCAGCTAAGTTAATTAAATTAGTATTAGAATTGTGCCGATTCCCTTGTTCACAAACTAAACTAAAATTAGACTATTTCTATCTTTTTCTCTCTACAGTAGTTTCTCAAACTACATTAGTTTTTGTTGCTTTCCACGTGGCATCTCCGCGGCTTTTTTGAATGCGATCTATCCATCGATTCCTGTTAATAGGATTATTGGGTATTCTAAAAAATAAGATGTTAATCACCATATTCTACTCATTCAATAATTATGTTTGATAAGGGCTGATTATTCATTAGTCAGATAACTTTTATCCAAGGAATAAAAATAGAGGTTAAATTACCGATTTAATACTTTTAATCAGTGCCAGTTATTAATAATATATATATAAATGAATTGCCGTTCGTCGCTCTAAAACTCGAAAACGGCTGGACCGATTTGGCTATTTTTGGTCTTGAATTGTTTGTGGAAGTTCATGGAAGGTTTAAACGGTGAGAAATAGGTAGGTAGGTAGGTCATAAGTAGGTAGGTAGGTGGTAGGTAGGTAGTAGGTAGGTAATAGGTAGGTGGTAGGTAGGTAGTAGGTAGGAAGGGAGTAGGTAGGGGAGTAGGTAGGACGGTAGTAGGTAGGTAGGTACGCTCATGTGACGCAGACGATGTTGCGCGGGTCAGCTAATAATGACTAAAATGTGAACATGAAGTCGGGATCAAGTAAATTATTTACCTAGCTAATATAATAACAAGTTTTACTTGAAATCGACCTCAAAATCATATAAGAAAGACTTAATACGAATTTATAAACGCCACTTTTTTTTTAAATCGATAAATAAAGTAGACCAACTAAATAATATAAACGTAACCCTAGACTAACCAATTTACCCACAAAAAATGACGTTCTGTTGGGAGAATGAAAAAAAGAAACTGGCAACACTGATAAAATATGGCGTAATTTTATGTTCATAAAAACAAAACAGAAATATATAGTTTTTTGGTTACTTATCGATGATAGGCGATGTGCTTGGTATTTTTTACCCTTCCTGTATAATTCCGGCACAGTTTAATAGCACATACCGTCATTTTATCGCTGTTATTTGTTTATTACCTAACGCGCGTAATACGTGGTGACGCCAAAGCGGCACGATCGGCACTAATCGGCGGGTGGTTAAGGCTCACAAAAGTTGTACTTTGTCCATATTTTTTATGTGCCAGTTTCTGAGCAGAGAAAAAAAAAAGTCGAAGGTTCCTAATGAATTAATCTTTTGTTTTCCATGATAACTATTAATAACTTGTTAATATTGGGCCTTTGAAATAGTGAATATATTTGGAATTTAACCAAAACGAACTGCTATAATTATATCTCTAACTTCTAATTTCATTCAACAATAAAATGTGTCCACCCCAAGTCGAGTTAATTACAATAATATTGATCTCAGTTATAATTAACATTGAAATTATGATGTCACTTTATGTTATTACTATGTCTATGATATCTATTATTAACAACTTAAAATTTAATGCGAATCTTGTTTATTGCTGTGCCCTAACAGGGTCCATAATTGTTCTTAGCTGTAAGCCCATTGTAACATCTTTTTAAACTTATGGAACGCAAAATAAAATGAATATGAATATGAGTTCATTTTTTATTTATTTCATCCTATCTGTGCTTTTTATCGTGGAATTGTTGTAATGTGTAAAATAAATGGACTTAAAACTACTGTTTTAATGGAAATTATAATAAAACTGGCCATCAATTAAATAAATATGATTTGAAAAACAAATGTATCCAACACGTTTCACGTGTGTTACAATAAGTTTGTTACGTAGTAGTTTACTTGCATTATAAACTAGCAACACATGGTATCTATTTTTTGTGATGGCAACATTACTATTTTCAATATGACATGTCAGTGTGTTGTCGGACATCTTGGTTTTTGTGCAAGAGGCAGTGCTCCGTGAGAGTTACTTTTCGTCCTTAGATTTTCTAAACTTTTCGGAAGCAATTTCGCGTGCTTAGTAGTAAAAGATGTTTGTTTCGGATATGGGCAGTTGAAAAGGATAACTAAATGATCAAATAAAGCAGTTTAATACAGATTTGAATTGCATTTTAAAGATGCTAATGACTTTTAGGTTATATTACTCACGAGTGTTTGTTCACGTGTGTTGCGTGTGTTACGAAATTGTGTGACGTAACACGAGAAACGCACAAAGCTTAGTTCATATGGCAATGTTATTGAGAAGTCCACTAATAGGTATGCATGCAGTCCTGAAATGTGCATTTGGATAAACTACCTACTTAGTATTTTATTTAATTAATAACATGTAAATTAACTCTAACAATATTTCCAGTGTGTTACATATTTCTAGTGTGTTATCGTGTGTTACAAGTTCCCGTGTGTGATGGTACACTTTTTATGAGCCTGAGCCGGGTAAGAACTTGTAAGCCAACAGTTGGCTGATATTTTTTGACACGTTTGCGCGCACTTGACGCTCCATCTAGACATTATATAATCAAAGTTTGAACAGTATCTCAATGCACACGAAGGCATATTTTAATAAACAAAACTTCACTCAAACGTGTCACGTTGCAGCTACCGCTTGGCATAGACTAAGTGCGTTGGAGTGCGCGCGCTCTAACTCGTGTTACAAACAATCCAGTTGAGGCGTCTCCTCTAGTACGTAGTACATTATAACTCAATGGTATAAAATTACGAACCTAAGTTGAGATTTATTAGGTGTAAATCAATACCTTTAGGTGAAATAGTTGTGTAATTATGTTTGTTTGTGTATAAATACCGTGAATAGTTATAGATAAATAAGATTACAAACAATAAAATGCGTAAATTACGTGAATTATTGTGATATAACCCGACTCAAATTAAGATGACCTCTGAATCTGCAAAGGTTACACTGCGAGTATGACCAACACAATTTTGTAGGATAATACTTTTGAAATGCGAAAATCTAGCAAATCTCAGAGTTTTCTATTGAAATTGAACCTGAGAATGCCTGAAAAAACTGTAATCTACAGGTATTCGCGCTCGAAATGGACCACAAATATGATTGAGTATCGCGTTTTGCCAAAGACGCTTTTGAAGTTCCCTATTCAGAAACAGGCTAAAAGATGTAAATATTGAGAGAGGTCAGGTACTCACGGGATGCTGGGAGCCAGGAGATCACCACATTGTATCACTGCAGTCGTATTTCACGATATTATTGGTGTTTTTTCACCGCGCGCGCGGATTTTGTGCCGGCCGGCCGGACACGTTGGTTGAGTTCGAACTGGTTAATTCGTCTTCGCGCCGTCAGATGGCGGGAGCGATGTGTTGTCCTTGTCACACTCAGCCATGGGCGAGTGCGAGTGGCGGCGAATTCAAAATGGTTAGGAAAAGGAAGGACTAGGGAATGCATCCCAAAGCCTGTTCAGACGTATTAAAGAAAAGCTACTTACTAGATCTCGATCAAACCAATTTTCGGTGGAAGTTTACATGGTAATTCAAATTCAAATTCAAAATAATTTATTTCAATCCATTTAGGATCATAATTGCACACACTTGAAATAAAAATTAACAATGATAAAATAACAATTTTAGCATTTACTTACTTATACAAAAAATAATCAATTACATAATATAAATTAAAATTCCAAAATTGTAATGTCAAATACTAATTAAAAATTAACAATTATAAAAATTAAAATTTGAAACACATTACAACAATAATTAATTAAATAAGCAATACAAATTAAAACTTATGACTAATAATACACCTGCCTCTGAGTCATTTGTTTGTTTGTCATTACATTAACCATAATAAAATTATAACAATGGTTAACGTACCGACAATCAAACCTGTTCGCAAATACGCTCAGAATGGTGTTGGAGGTAGCCCGGAGCCTGCGCCCCAGAGATGCGCACCGCTTACGCATCGTCGTGTAGAAACAGTCGACACGGGCGTCGGCGAACATTCCTGAGGTAATGTACGGTCGAACAAGCTATTTGGTTTACAGTTTAACACACAAACTACATTGTAAAATGTAAACCAATTAGCTTGTTCGACCGTACTACCGAGGACACTCCCGCCTGACCACCACTAAGCTAATTTTTGCTTGCACTCGCAACATAGAAACGCTCTCTATTACCGCCCCGTTGACTTTGTATAGAAATAATGAATGAAAAGATACCGAATCGGTCGAGCGCACTGACGACGCACGCCAAACGAGAGTTATTGTTATTTTGCGCGCCAAAGTTGACGCTTTCCTAATAGGCCCAAACTTTAAGGGGGCGTGGCTCGGCGCCTCCGCATGAATTAAGCGAAAAAAAATTAAAATGGTCAGGCGGAAAAGACCAAGACAGTACATCATATGTTTTTTTAGTTTTATCATTCTCTTGTTTTAGATGTTACGGGGGGACACCGGGGAGTCCGGGGACACACACATTTTACCACTTTGGAAGTGTCTCTCGCGCAAACTATTCAGTTTAGAAAAAAAAAAAATTAGAAACCTTAATATTATACCCTGTTTCAGGTTTTCCAGGGTTTTACAGGTTCCATAAAAAAAATGAGTTTCAGTTCTACGTATGGGGAGCCCCTAAACAACATTATGAGGGACAACCCTATGACTTCAATGGAGCGTAGGTAATTATTGCATCAACTAGGGTTAGTTTCGCTACTGTCCATATTTATTCTGTGCCTACGGCATCATTTTCTGGGGGAACTCGACTGATAGAGACATTTTTCACAGGCTTATTAAATAAGCCTGTGAAAAATGCCTTAAAGGTTCAAAAGAGATGTCTCCGATCATTGTTTAAACTTAAGGGGCTACCTGGCCCTCAGGCGGCGGGAGCTCCCTGAGCCTCCCGCGCTCACATCGCTGGTTGCGACGTCGGACTCCGACCCTGCATCCCTCCTCTCCTCTTCCTTGCCATTCACGGCGGTGTTTTTTGTGTTTTTCTGATCCACATTGTTCCCACGAGTATGAGGGATTTAAGTTTCCATCTGGGCAGAGACCTCTGTACCCAAGATGTGCAGATTTTATGTATTTATTACCCGCCAGGGGGTGTGCAGGTACCCTGGCGAGGAGCGCACTAGCGACTGATTTGTTCCATGGAACACCCGTCAGCCATACATCCCCTTGTGGTGCGTCGCCGCCGCTTGGGATTCGGGGTAACTTTTCATACAGGTTTTCTACGGCGCGGTTAACTCAACCCTCGGTCCCTATCGAAGCCACGAGACGTGATCCACAGCACTTCGATACTGGGGTACGAGATTGTCTGCTCGGAGGCAGGGTGAATGCACACCGATCCCGACCTCACTCCTCTGCTATGCCCTCTGCTTTACAGAGGGTCACGCAGAGGAACGCACCGTTGGTCCTGGTTGGACCCCACCCGTGTCAGAATAATTAGCCGCGGAATTAACATTCCCCGAGGAATAAGAGGAAAGGAGAATGGCGAGGTTGGACCCACGTAATTAAAAAAGCAACGGAGCGCCGTTCACGGTCTAGTCTATATTAATAATGGTAAAGAGTTTATCAGAGTTCTTTATAAAAAAATATTGAGTTACTAGATGATGGGAAATAAAAGTTACGAATGACTTTAATTTATTATAAAATAAGTCATCGTGCAGTTTCCGAATGCAACGTTTGACATTTAGCTTTTACAACTGAGAAAAGTGTCAAATTCATCTGTGGACATAGTCTGTGGATCATTCTATTGTTTGTTTGTGTTCAACGGCTACACAAACAAACGGGTGTAATACGGATAAGTCCGTGCCTTATGTTAGGTTATAATCTTCTGCCTTTCATATCTTTTTTCTTCCAACTTCTATAACCTACTTTCCATTTGCTTTTTTGTTAGTCTTAAGTCGCTCTTTAACTATTCATAAGTTTCCACAACGTACACTACCCATATCACTGGATCCCGAATTACATGCAATCTCGCCATTCTCCTTTTCATTTCCTCTCATTCCCCGGAGAAGGATACCGCCGCGTCCAGGGTGCACCGGCCCGGCAGCTGCTCTTCTCTCCAGACGTATCGAGAGGGACCAGCACCCGCCAGGCACACGTGGAGGACTTTTGATATCGCACCCCAAAAATGTGGAACGCTTCACAATTTTGCGTGTCATCCTTGCGCAGGGCCTGACACCTGGGCCCTGTTTTATGAAGCTGACCACTTTTTGACATATGTCGACTTGTCGGATTGTCGGCTTCATAAAACCAATCCGACATAATATGTCAAAAAATGACAAAATTGTAGAATTGTCGCCCTTAGGCTGTTTTATGAACGTGACATATTATCTCAAAAAGCAACAGGTAAAATCTTGACATAGTTGTGATCTAAGAACGCGTTTTATGAAACTCGACATATGTCAAAAAACCACAGTCGAATTATTCCTGACAATTGTCGGTGACATTATGTCCGATTGTCGTGACAATTATGTCGACTTTTGACATATATTTGCGAATAATTTTGTCTATGAAGCTCATCATCATCATCATCATCAGCCTATAATGTTCCCACTGCTGGGACACGGCCTCCTCTCAATGAGAGGGAAGCTAAATGAGGGTAAAATAAAAAAAAATATATTAACAAAGTAAAAGAATGAATTAATGACTAGTGCAACTTCGATTATTTGTCAAAAATACAACGTTTTTTTGTTTGGTAAAATGGAAATGCACAAAAAACTTACAATTTTGGGCCTAATTTACGAAAATAAAAATTTACTTTGGGATGTGGGAGGAAATAAAAAAAAATGGAAAAAAAATAGCAGTTAACAACTTACGGCATTAGGTGATTTTAATATGGATTACGGTCAATGATATTCTAATAAACAGATATGTTATACACCTACAAAACCACCAAGAAAAGTGTTCCGCGGGGCAGAGCCAGCTCACATACACGCAGTGACGCAGAATAAAGGCAAAACGACCCAATTGGCCCGTTTTCCAGTCTTCACGATTGCGTTTAATAGAATATCACTCACAGCTCACTGTTTAATAGAATATCATTGATCACGGTAGTTTTACCTACATACCCAATTTTTTTCTTTAAAGCAAAAATCTGTACTTAATTGAGAAACAAAAATTTATTCTAGCAGAATATTTTTTTCTTCCTCAATCGTTTAAAATTTAAACGATCATCGTCACCTCGTTTGTATTTGTTCTAAATATTCGTCATAACTACTTTCACTGCTTGATGTAAGTAATTACCATTTTTTTGTAATAATCCTTTTAAAAACACTTTCACACCTTCAACGTTCAAAATATGATTTCGCGACAGAGGGCAACGCTCCTGTCAGACTTGTCGGACAATTCTACATATATATGTCATGACGTCATGACAATTGCATTGTTCTATAAAGCTGATTTGACAAGTTTTTCACGACAAATTGTCACCTGTCACCTGTCGCTAATAAAGTTTCATAAAACAGAGATATGTCCGATTTTCGCGACAATTTGACATATTTGTGAATTTTCCACCATGACAATTATGTCACCTGTCAGCTTCATAAAACAGTCTGTTATGACAGCAAAAAAACTACAATATATAATAAAATAAAAACGTCAACCAATAAAGTAAAAACTATGTGGAATATCATAAATGAAAGAACAAATAAATCAATAAAAAGCGAAATAATAAACATAAAATTACATAATAATGTAACTTGATAACTGAACCTAAGCAAATAGCAAATATCTTTAATAACTTCTTTGCTTCTATTGGGGAAAAAACCTCACCAGCAAAGGGAGCCCCTGTGATGTGCCCCACAGAGAACACAATGTTCCTCAGTCCTGTCGATCCCTATGAAGTAAACTAAATAATAAAAAGTTTAAAAAATAAAAAAAGGTTTGGAGTAGACGAACTTCCCCCATTCCTACTCAAGCAATGTGCAGACGAACTAACCCTGCCATTCTTTAAATTAATTAACCAATCGTTTGAAGAGGGAACTTTCCCCACTCAACTAAAAAACACATTGATAAAATCTATACACAAGAAAAAATCTAAAACCTACCCTAACAATTATCGCCCCATAGCTTTGCTTCCAACTGCGTCTAAAATATTTGAAAAGGCTATGTGTGACCGTGTATACTCTTTTTGTGAAAAATATAAAATACTTGAAGACTGCCAAAACGGTTTTCGCAAAAACAGGTCTACAACGTTAGCAGTCTATAAATACATACAAGATACATACATAATTAAAATAAGATCTGACAACAAAACAGTAAACGCGTCAATTCCCCAAGGGAGTGTAGTAGGCTGCCTGATGTTTCTTATTTATATAAACGACCTCCCTAAAATAATAAACGGACCATGTGTTCTATTTGCTGACGATATCTCTTTGCTCACCTCATGCCAGAACGACGACAATATTAACGCTAAATTAAATTCTCTTCTTTCTACAGTTGTAAACTGGATGGATAACCATAACCTAGAAATTAATTTCACTAAAACAAAATTAATTACTTTTCACCCACATCAAAAATACCCTTTAAAAAAATATTTCAATTTTTATAATGCAAAACTGGAACAAGTATTAATTTACTCTCCTTGGTTTGTCCATAGACACCCACATAAATTGGAAATCCCATATTCAGAAAATAAGAGCAAGACTATCAAAATTTTCATACGCCCTACGCGACTGTAACGATTTTTACAATTTTACGCTGACATACCTACCCATTGTATCTTGTACTTAATATAATATCTGATAAAAACAACATTGTACATTTTCTATTCCCAGCTCTTGTTTATGAAATTTGATCTTTAGGATGGAAAAACTGAACGAAAATTGAAAAATATGTCGCGTAACGGCTCATTCACGACCTTGGTGAGCGCAGCCCCGGATCTTGAATTTTTTCGAGGCGGGGCAAAAACTGAAAAATGCCGCCCCCGCCCGTCTATATTTTTATTTTTATCATCATCAATATTTCAGTCATCAGACGCCTAATGATGGCCATAGGCCCAGGGGTGGACCGTGAGTTTGTTGGGCCCTGGGCTAATACTACTTGGGGGCCTGGCCAAGGGCGTCGCCTGCTTTTGGGCCAGGAGGCATATCAGAAAGGTGCGATTTTTAAGTTTACTATTTAGGGATGCAGCTGAAGTGCATATAGCCACTTCAAAAATGTTAGCACCTCCGTGACCTCGGATTGGTTAGTTTAAGTTTTGAAGAGTTATTTGAACAGGTTAGGAACTATATGATTCTTAAATAGATGCTACTAAATCAATTTATGGAGACAATTTAATGAGAAAGAGAAACTAAGGCTCCAAGAGCGAGCGAAGCGAGTTCGAAAATTTCAACACCCTACTTTGGACAGATTATAATTATTTTGTCACTTCATACAGGAGTTACTTGGTTGACTTTCAAAGTTAAGATTTAAGAGGAACTTGACTGCATGAGCGAGCGAAGCGAGCTCGAAAATTTTTTGACACCTTGCTTTGGACAGGTTTGAATTGTTTCGATCCTTCATACAGGAATTACTTGGGCGACTTTTAGACAAAGTCTCAAGAAAGTAGTCTAAAAAGCAAGCAAAGCCAGTTCGAAAACTTAACAGTTTACCTACCTTGGACAGGTTAGAATTGTTTCGAACTACCGGAGTTACTTAGGTGACTTATGGACAAAGTTAAAATTCAAGAGAAACAAGGCTGTAAGAGCGAGCGAAGCGAGCTTGAAAATTTTACGTCTTTCCTCAGAAGAGAGAGAGAGATCTTGAGATCAAACTGCATGCATGATGTGCACTGGGTTTCGAACCTGGGTCGGCGAACTTCTCATTCCACCACTAGGACCTGCTGGAGCACAGCCCTCTACACCTCGATATCATGGCGTTGGCGGCGCATCAGGTACTTGCTCTGTGTAAGGACTATAACGTCAAGATTTCATGGTGGTGATCCGGCCAAAAAGCTCGCCGCCTTGAAGGAGACCGTTTGATTTATTCTCATCACCCTGACGGCCATTGCTCTTTGGGTTCATCGCTAAATTACGGTAAGTATTTAGTTCGTCAAGTTGTCCGCCCATACTGGCACTCCATAGGGCGCTACGGACCGTACGAGCCCGTATATAGAATCTTCTGCAGGAATTGGATCCCCTCAGATTGGGCAGTAGCCACGAGATTAAGTTCGCGGTGCCCATCAACCGGGGTGTCAACTACTGAAAATGCGGCTATTAGGGACGAGTCCCTGGTACTTCATCGTCGACTCGGATCCCATCTACGACCCCAAAGCTGTCGCCAAGATACAAGAGACGACCTGCCGAAACGTTTGCCTTCACCAGCGTGTCATCAGTATAACAGATGACACAAACACCGTAAAGAAACTAACCGCAAAGCGCCCAGTCGTACATAGATGATATCTCTATCCCTCAGATAGGCCTTGATTACGCGCCAGAAGTTGGTACGGCATAGGTTTGGCATGGTATAGGAGTGCCTCCAATCTTTTTTTTTCTCGAGGTGGAAATCCTGAGCCCTGGGGAGAGTCGAGGAGTCTGACAATTGCGCAGTTGCTCTGCGAGGCAGCGGCATCTAAGCGGGTCCGCCAGATCCTCAGTAGCCATGGTGCTGAAATAGGCGGTCTACAGTTTAGCTCTCAAATAGTTTGTCTTCCTCATCTAAATCGATGGGCTAGTATGCATATGGGGTGTCTGCAGGGCGCTCCTTCTTCTTTAACAGGAACAGTTTTCCAGTCTTCAACAGAAATCAATGAGTTGTATCGTTACAACTCATCATTATCGCAACTTTGACCGTAAGTCTGCCAAGCTTGAATTTGCCGCCCCCTAAACTTGCCGCCCGGGGCATGGGCCCCGGCTTGCCCCCCCCTAGATCCGGGCCTGGGTGAGCGGCGGCTAAGCGCGGGGCGGCGAGCGGTAAGAACAAAAGTATGAAAATGTTTGAAGCACGCCACGAGTCGCCGCTCATAGCGAAAACGCGCGCGGTGTCTCGCCACTCCGCGCCGCCCCGCACTTAGCCGCCGCTCACCGCGGCAAGGTCGTGAATGGGCCGTAAGACCGAAGTCGTGAATGGACCGTAAGGGCTTTCACACACATGGTCACAACTGTCTTAAGATGGCCCTTCCCGGCCCGCCTTTCGTCAACGCGAGCATGCTCGAAAAGCTTGTTGTTTCATCCAGAGCCACAGCGGTGGTATTCTTTCAAGTCCCCTGTCTTACCTAGCCCAAAACCCGCACTACTTGCCTCCCGCACACCTCATACCGCCTAACGCGAGGACATTGAACGAAAAATTGTGTTCGAAAATTTTAAAACTTGTTCCAGGAAATACGTGTTTTTGAATTAGTCTTACAAGAATGTGAAATAAATATTTCTTATATAGAATCTACACTACATTTGCAAGGCTTCTATCAGGATGCTTTCTTTACTTTTACAATTTATGAGTACATTATGAACGACCAAAGTTAAGGTAAAAGTTGTGAAAAAACAGCAATTTTTGGAGGCTTATAGTGAATTTGTTTCTACAAATTTTTATTTTTTGCTATGATAGAAGCCTAGATGTTATCCACAAGATACATATAAGTTCAAAAAATTCAAAGATATATGCCTAACAACGGCATAATCACGCACGAGGGTTTGTCAAAATTCTCGCGAAAAGTATGGCGGGTTGGCCGCTCTTAAGGCGCTGAACCCTAGGGGGACAGCGTGAAAACGTCCTCTTTTGCGTTGCAGAGTTAGCCGAATTGCCAGTACTTACATATTACAAGCCCAAAAAAATACTGTGTGTAGTCAAATGTATTAATAAAAGACATACTTAAGAAAAAATATTTTCTAAAAGGAATCCAGAATCCAAAAAAAAATGCAAGAAAGGACACGAAAAACCTTTTTCGTCTCGAAATAGGTACTTACTCAATATTTTGTAAATATCAAATAGGAAATTCAATCAACTAAAGACATCTGTAAAAATATTTTAACATAAGGGCGTATTTTTTTAAAATAAATTAAAACTGCGAAATATCTTTCATATTGGCGGGATTCAACTAAAATCAAACACATCGCCATTTTCAACCGTATTTGCTTACAGCGATGCACTACTGTCGCGCGCTTGGTAGTGACACGCCCAGTCTGCAGCTAACTGATAGGCCACGTTACGCACTTCAGCATTATGTAAATTCGTCTATCAAAATAAGTTATTTCGTGAAAATTGACACTTTTTTAATGAGTTTCCTTATATTTGGGACTGATTCGTGATTCTGTGCGTGTGTGATAATAACATTATAGAACAAACCAATGGGTAATAAAAGAAATAAAGTGCTACGACAGATTTGTACAAGAAAACGCAGAAATAAACCCAAAAAAATACTGCATCTGAGTAAGTATAAAAAATTGAAATAAAGTTATCTAGTTTTCACACAACAACACTATCAAGCTAAGAAGTTCCAGTATAAGCTGACCTCTTATTGTACGACAAGACTATACAACGCGAGATCAACTCATACTGAAATGTGTCGACGTGTGACACTTGTACGCGCGCGGCTTAATATTTTAGCTGAAATGTATAGATTATCATTTTCATTACAATTATATCATTCAATTAATAAAATATCATTTTGACTCAAATTAATAAAAAATATGTTTTTCACTCATAGAATTCATTCATTTTGATACAAGTGGAGAAAGTTTGTTTTTGCACCTGAGGCGGAATTAACTCTCGGGCCGTAGGCGAGGGTGTTTTTGAGCCGAGAACTGCAATAAGAAATGTCCACGTGTATCAAACGACGTTTTTCAATAAACTTTTGAAGAAATAAAACAAAAGAACGAAAAATATTTTCACCTGGCGATCGACGCCGCGACGCGACGTTCCGGACAGAGTGAGTTCAGTATGCTAAGTGCGAGTTTTTTACTAAAATTCAAGTAATGTGTCGACCACGTAAACCGAGTTTACGTTACCATTTACGTCGTCGGTAATGACAATAGAATGCCTCTATGAAAATGAGGTCCGTTTGGAGCACATCGCTAACGTTTGCATGCTATCGCGAGTGCAAGTTACAATTTTGACAGTTTTGACAGCTCGAATACGAAACGCGAGCGTGAAAAGTTTTCACTTAAGATTTTGTGGTGAGAGCATCATGAGAGTGGTGAAATAACAAAGTAATTTAATTAAATTTAGTATTGTGAATTAAACTTACCATGGAATCTCGTATTATTTCGTTTGGACAATGTTTGAGACCGCAAAAGCACAAGATAAGCGTAATATAACGCCACAAAAAAGTAAACACGGTTACGTAAACAAAGATAGAAACACCACCACAAACCACTCGGGCATTATAAGATCATTTGCTTAGATCTCCATGCCTAAAAAGTAACAAACTTAGTTTTACAAACTTCACAGATGGATCAAGGTCACTCATTACACACCAAAAGATATAAATTACACTAACTGCTCCATTTATGTCACCAGCATTTCAAATTGGGACGGGCTAGTCTTTATTTATAACAATAATATTCAAAACTAACACAAACTTTCGTAAACACAAACAAAACTAATGACCATTGACCACAGATAAGTAATGTCGTCTAACTTCGTTCTATAACCACCACTAATTGAATAGGCAGTCGCTTATATTATGAACACAAAATACGAATGTCAACTTATTTTGGCCGGTTATTAATGTACGCAACACAAGTTACGGTGAATTAACGCGAAAACGAATGAATGTATTCTAGGATCTCACACTCGCAAGTTAACGATTGTCGATGCGGCACTCACACTACCTAGTTCTGACATATTACGCTAGATGGCGCTACCCCAGCGCCATACAAATTTGCCTAAACGTTAACGCGCTCGAATGTGGTGAACGAAAATAGCAAATCTCACACTAAGCACACAGTACCTCAGTGACATGCACGATAATTCATAGTAAAAGACGCGCGTAAAAAAATACGAAAAGGCCTTTGGAAAATCGTGTTTTAAGAAAAAACCACCGCATAAATCAATTACAAATAAAATTTATTGAATTCTTCGATAAATTGTGCTTTGTTGGTACCGACTTTGTTTTGGAAATTTGACATTTCTTTTATTACTAATTTACTCCCAAATTTGCGTTAAAATTGGCAATAAAAACGAATCTTTGGTGGCTCGTAACTTCTTAATAGCTTTTAATTTTACTATTCTGTTTCCACACAAACAAAATGAATAATGAGACAAAACGTGTTTAACTTTGGATGTACAGTGTCAAACAGAGGAGTGATTCCGACCCGAAATGTCTATGCAAAAAATGTTGACTAGTGTCACCTCAAGGCTGGATCCACACTATACGGTCGATTGCGTTCGTTCATGCATTTATTTTGATAATTATAACTTATTTACAAAACATTCACGGGCCGCAGGAAAGACGTCTGCGGGCCGCGTGTTGCCGACCGCTGCAATAGATGCATTGTAATGTTCGTTATCCGTAGCGAGGCGACGACGCGGCTACCTGCCGCGCCTGGGCCCTGTTTTATCAAGCCGACAATCCGACAAGTCGACATAATAATATGTCAAAAAGTGTCAATTGTATTTTTTTTCTGTTTTATGAAGCTGACAGGTGACATAATTGTCATGGTGGAAAATTCACAAATATGTCAAATTGTCGCGACAATCCGACATAATATCTCTGTTTTATGAAATTTTATTAGCGACAGGTGACAGGTGATAATTTGTCGTGAAAAACTTCTCAAATCTGCTTTATAAAACAATACAATTGTCATGACGTCATGACATATATGTAGAATTGTCCGACAAGTCTTGAATGTTGAAGGTGAGAAAGTGTTTTTAAAAGGATTATTACAAAAAAATAGTAAGTACTTACATCGAGCAGTCAAAATCAAAATCAAAATCAAAGCATTTATTTCAAGTAGGCCAGTTACAGGCACTTTTGAATTGTCGAAACAAATATGAAAATTAAATGTAGCTACAGTCCCAGTCACAAGACATAAAAACTGTGAAAGTACTGTAGTTGCCCATTCCCTAGCGTAGATCTCTATGGAGAAGAATGGGCAAGAAACTCCATGGACACTCTTTTAAATCAGAATATTTTTACAAAATCTTGGTTACATCATTCATGTTGAGATCGTACATTATGTGAGAACAATGTAGCAAGATGTGCACGTTAAAGGTGTCCATAGTAAAAACAAAACAAAAACAATTCAAAAATAAAATAAATGATCCGACACACGCGTCACCATCAGCGAGACATTTGAGTGAGCATGACATATCTCCTAACCGCCACGGCACATTCAAGTCAAGGAAAAACGTAGGTTTCCAGCGACTGATAGCATTCTAGTACATAGCACTCACACAATATGCGATATGCGGCTATATAATAATAAAGATATTGAATTTATACAATACAAAGATAGTTGTACAATCTTCAGCAGCTCCAACAATACAATTAGTGCTATCCATTAATGCGCCCCTGTCCTTGTGGAGCAGGACCGGCATTGAGCCAAGCATTTTTATCAGCGATATAATCGTCCAATTTGTAATATGCTCGCTTACAAAGTGTGCGTTTAATACATGTTTTAAATTTTGTTTCATTCAGTTCAAGAATGCTTTGTGGAATTTTATTATAGCATCTCAAACAGTACCCCATGAAAGATGAGTCTACTTTAGCGAGTCTGAAGCCTGGCTGAACTAATTGGTCCCTATTTCTAGTACTGTAATTGTGTCTGTCACCTCTTTTACCAAAAAGATGTAGATTTTTTCTTACGTACATTATGTTTTCGTAGATGTATTGACAATGTACAGTCATGATGTTTATTTCCTTAAACAGTTCCCTCAGAGAATCGCGCCTACGAAGATTGTATATGGCTCTGATGGCTCTTTTTTGCAGAATAAATATAGACTCAATGTCAGCAGCCCGTCCCCATAACAGAATGCCATAAGACATTATACTATGAAAGTAACTAAAATAGACCAATCTAGCAGTATCTACATCAGTAAATTGACGGATTTTTCTCAGTGAAAGTAATGATGACAAATATTTGGAACAAATACAAACGAGGAGGCGACGACTATCGTTTAAATTTTTAAACGATTGAGGAAGAAAAAAATGTTGTGCTTTTAAATTAAAAGCAGAATAAATTTTTCTTTTTCAATTACAGATTTTTGCTATAAATAAAAATTTTGGTTATGTGGGTAAAACTACCGTACTTAATCCATAATAAAAACACTTAATGCCGTAAGTTGTTCTGCTATTTCTTTCCATTTTTTTACTTTTATGTCGTGGGTCAATTTGTCGCTAAACTTCCCAAAGTATATTTTTATTTTCGTAAATTAGGCTTACAATCGTAAGTTTTTTGTGCATTTCCATTTCATCAAACAAAAAAACGTGTTTTTGACAAACAATCGAAGTTGCACTAGTGATTAATTTATTCTTTTACTTTGTTAATATTTTTTTCTATTTTACCCTCATTTAGCTTCTTATACAAAATTATTTGCATAAATATGTCAAAAGTCGACATAATTGTCACGACAATCCAACATAATATATATCACCGATAATTGTCAGGAATAATTCGACTGTGGTTTTTTGGCATAATATGTATGTCGAGTTTCATCAAACGCGTTCTTAGATGACAATTATGTCAAGATTTTACCTCTCGCTTTTTGACATTTATGTCACGTTCATAAAACAGCCTAAGCTCGACAATTCTACAATTTTGACATATATTTCTGATTGTCAGCTTCATAAAACAGGGCCCCGGTCGCGGCTGTCCGCCGGCTGGTCGCAAGCCGGGCTGCGGCTGGGCCTGTGCCTGGTGTGCAGTGCGCCTCCGGACACCCGGACATGATAATAATATATTGTATTGGATTATAGTTATCATGAACATGGACCTTTACTGGCTACTACATTTATAGCGTATAGCACGCGTATAGTTATAAATAAATAAATATCGCTGGACACACACAGCGCCATCTAGTGCCACACTAAGCAACGAGGCTTGTGTTGTGTTGAGTTATGTTATTACTCTCGTTTGTTGTTAAGAGCCTATACTACCTCAGATTAGCAACTCTATTTGTGGTGGTTCAAACTTCGTTTGTAATACTGTTAGAATATCGTTCTAATCAGCTTGCACTACAAAGCGGTTGTTACGTCAGTCACTGCGGCCGAATAGTGCGAAATGAGCGGTTTTTATTCTTTAAAAAATATTTTTTTTGTCTTTTGTAAAAAATAAAAAAAAAACATCCTGCACACCTAACACCTGCATCCTAAACACCTGCTTTATAGTTAGTTCAGTTAGTATACAAAGTTTCATGATCTAATTTGAAGTACTTTTTGAATACCAGTGGTTTATTGTTCGATTTGGAGGTAACTTTGGAAATCTAGTTTTCGCCAAACATTAGACCTAACATTAATCCTCAACTTTACCATATATTTATTTCAAAATTAACGCTGCAGTATTTTAGGCGTAACGGAGGATCATGCTAAGCCATTTGAGGTAGTATAGGCCCTTAAGTTGCTATCATAATGACTCTTTAATATTTATTTAGTTTATGACGTAAGATTTGATTCGCTTTGAATACCAATTTCGTCTGTACTTTTTAAAGAGATTTCAAACTAAAGTTTTGTTTCCTTGCAGTAATATTACCTAGATAAATCGTATTCGGCTATCGGAAGAAGGAAATCTGTTCAACTGTAGAGCCGCGTAAACAGGAAACGTTTCTCGGAACAGTTCGTTTGTTTGTAGGAAGTCGGTGCAAGCTGAGATATTAGTATCTCAGTGACAAATCTTTTGTTCTGTCAGCGAAACAAAGCCGAGTGGTCGGTAGCCACCATGTTAGACACAGTGGGTGGAACTAACTGATGTACTTATTTATTTAGTACATGGAGGACTTACAGCTAATAAAAACAAAGAAAAAAAAGGAAACCGTAGTCACCAGAAAGCCAATTACAGGTCCTCACCACGTATAGACTTATAATAGTAATATAAGGTGTAAGCACAAGAACACAGCACACCCAAAGCTTTAATATAAGTAAGAAGCTATATAAAAACTAGTTTGCAATTTATGTAGCTGAAATAGTAGAGAAAATAATACTAAAACTAAAACAAACATTATAACCTACCGCTACTTAAAAAAATTGAAGCCTAAGCACCTTATGGCCGACTTCACACTAATTTTCATATTCCTAGCATAATTAGTTCATTGAAGTCTATGCTTGCCCACACAATAGAACTGTTCTGCCTATAATTTGAGGATGTATGAGGTACACGTATGGGTGTCTTACTTGGCACATCGAAATAAAATTTGGACAATAACTCAGGGTTATCAATATTGTTATTGATTTTTAACAAGAATAAACAGTCTGCAATTCTACGTCGATCTACCGAGTGGTAGCACTAGCAAATAATGCTTCCTACAGATTACAAGATAATCGGCTGACTGATATGGAATCTTTTGGTGAAAACTAAAGATATTTAATTTTTATGAAACGTTTTTGGATGTTTTCAATGCGGTCAATGTATTTAAGATTACGTGGATTCCATATCTGAGACGCATACTCTAGCTGACCTCTTACATAAGTGCAATACAATACAATATCTTTAGTGTTTTAGCATTTGAGAAACTCTTGAGAGGTGTATTATAATTATAATTAAAGTATTAGGGACGAATATTGCATATAGGAAGAAATATTGTAACTTACTGGCTTGCTCTCAACAAATTGACCTTAAATGCCACCAAAAGTAAATATATAGAGTTTACAATACATAATGTATCATCAAACACTAATAAATTCAACGTTTATACACACACATTGTAATCCAGTAACCACCAACTGTACCATGTGCCCAATGATAGCAAAAACAGAATCAATAAAATACTTAGGCGTAAGGGTCGGGGGGCTTTCGGGACCAGGACCACGGTCCCGGATTCCTCCTAAATATTTTTTAATGGTATTTAAACTTATCTTTCAAACAACACATTGCACATCTGGTTCAGAAAACTAGAAAACTCGTTCATAAATTTAATAATCTTAGGCATGTTGCAAATTGGAAACTGGTTAAAAATGTGTACGAATCCCTTTGCCAATCAATCTTAGCGTAGAAGTATATTATCCTAGTCTAGCGTTTCTCATAAATACATAATGCCCCTTTTTTTTTTTTTTTTTTTTTCGGATGGGAAATCATCAAATAAGTCCTCCCGCTCTGGGCGGAGCAGGAGGGAGTGCCAGACTTTTACTGACTAAAACCCATCCATGTTCCTTCATCGCCCTTTGTGTTCCGGGGCCACGGAATCTCTTTCGAACAGTCCCGCAACCCCGGCAGGCATCGGTCCCTACGGACCCCTTCCCTTTTGCTGACTCTCTTTGAGGTGCGCGTGGAACACGAACGCGCCGTCGACACGGCCTGTCGTCATGAGACGGACGGACGGCGAGCTAGCCCATAGCCCACCGTCCACAGGCCCGCGCCTACGGTGGCCGGGGGCCACGTGGTGGTGGCCCCCGACGCCCGGGGCGTCTCCCGCGGCGGCCGGGACGTTGAGAGGTTCTCTCCCTCTCACGTTCCGCCACCTCCTTCTCTAGCATTACTGCTTCGCAGAAGGAGGTGATGGCGTCCCATTCCGTCTCGCTCCGGACCATGGCTTGCACCAGGGCTGGACGCGAGAGGTCGCCGCCGCCGATCGCCGCTTCGAGGACACGGCGGTGCTCCGCCCACGCGGGGCACACCTCAACCGTGTGTTCCACCGTGTCCTCCGGACGATCCTCACAATGGAAGCACCCGGGCGTTTCCTCCCGCCCGATTCGGTGCAGGAACCTCCCGAACACTCCGTGTCCGGTGAGGACCTGCGTCAGGCGGAAGGTGAGGACGCCGTGGCGTCTCTCAAGCCACTCCTCAAAGAGGGGACTTATCGCCACTATCGTGGCGTGCCCTGCACGGGGTTGCGACAGTCGCTCTCTCCATGTCGCCATGAGATCCCGCCGGTAGTCTGTCCGCTGAGCGACAATTTGTCGCTGCAGCGGAGTTTCCCCCCGGCGAAGCGCCTCCGCGCGCCATTCATGCAGGCGCGCGAGGACTATCGCCTCCTGATCCCATGGCGGCAATCCGGCAAGGAGGCTCGCCGCCTCGCGGGAGATCGTGCGGTACGCTCGGGCCAGCCTTACGGCTACCACCTTTTGGGGCGCGTTCAGATCTCCTCCGGCAGGAGGCGTTCGGCCCCCTCAGGTTGGGCAGGAGCCGCCTGAAGGCAGCCCCAGTCCGTTCCAGTTTGGGGGCCAAACGTCGGAAGTGCTCCACGAAGTTCCACCGGCTGTCGAGGACGAGTCCTAGGTACTTCAAAGTCGACTCGACGCCGATGGATACCCCTCCTACCGTGAGCAAGGATCCCGGAGGTGGCGCATTCCGAGGCCCATGAAAGCACATGGCCTCGGACTTGTGCAATGCCACCTCGAGACCCAGTTGCCGGATCCTCTCAACGACTATCGCAACCCCGCGTGTCATCGCTTCGGCCGCCGCCTCGTGCGACCCGCCCTGTGCCAGCACCAGCGTGTCGTCTGCATAGCAAACCACGCTGACACCGCTAGGGAGGTCGGCGCGCAGCACCCAGTCGTAACCGATGTTCCACAAGGACGGCCCCAGAACCGATCCCTGCGGAACACCGCACGACATCTCTCGCCGGTTCCATTCTCCGCTGCGACCGGGGTAGATAACGGCTCTATCCGTCAGGTAGTCCCCGACCACTCGACGGAGGTAGGTCGGCACCCGGTGATACCGGAGTGCCTCCCTAATGCAGCTCCAGGGCATGGAGTTGAAAGCGTTGGCGATGTCGAGAGACACCGCCAAGACAACCCCACCCCTGGACACCGCATCCCCCATCGTGAGGGCTCTCACGCGCATGATGGCGTCAACCGTAGAGCGCCCCTTGCGGAAACCAAACTGGTGTTCCGCAAGGTCCGGCCCAGTCCCCGCAAGGTGCTCGGCGAGGCGGTTTGCAATGACATACATACTGCCCCTCACGCACACATTTGTACATACATCCATTTTTATACGTACATAGTACATACACATTACACTATCTTACTCTCTCTCTCTCTGACACATACACACACACAACACCACACCACACACGACACCTTCCACTTCACACACAAACACACACACGCATGTTTATTTTTTTTTTATTTCATTAGTACTTTTTCTTGTAATTCTTTTTTACACTAGACCCACAATGACATGTCGCTCTAAAATTGTCAGAATGCTAATCTCGGCGAGGGGGGCCAGGAGCCCATAGCACAGGGTATCCTAGTTAGAACTCGTTACTCCCACAAACCTTTGTACCTCCAATATTTGTAACACCTCTATATTGTAACTTTATTTTGTGGGAGAAAATAAAATTTATTATTATAAAGCCAAAGGTTAAAGCTAAAGTTGAGAAGCTTTTTTCACAATAGCATCAATGTGTGTGTCAAAAAGTACTGTTTTGATAGACGCCCAAGTCACGAATAGTGTTGCACCTTGGTAGGATCGGCCCGCTAAAGTATAACTAGTGGCTAGGACGGCACGTTTCCTAGTGTAAGTGATCACCGAACACTTGGATGGGTTGAGATCAAGTTTATTAACCCGACAATACTCTTCAAGCCGATACAAGTCCGCCTGAAGTTCTAGCTAGACCATATTCGAGCTTTCATGGGAATACATAGAAACCAGTAGTGTCGCTGCGACACGTCGCGCGTCGTCTGCGGGGGCTTCGTGTCGCCCGCTGCCAACTTGCACCTTAACAGAAAATTTCCCTCCATTCGTTGTTTCTTAGGGAAATAGGAAATAGAGAGAGAAAACTAGTCACTGACTAGTAGTAGTCGGTATCCGTCAGTTGCTCTAGTATTGTGGTATTGTACAAGTATCATATTTTTTTTTTTTTGGGGCAACTCTGGTTGAGTGACTTGTCAAAATTTTTGCTCCGTATTTTAAAATTAGTTTTAATTAATTTTATGTGTAAAAAACTCGTCAATTTGTAACTAAATATCAAATAAGTGTGTAAATACCCAGGTTTAATGTTTACATGCAAAAATACACTGTAAAACATAGTGTTTGGTTGCCTACCTCGACCGGTGACCTATAATTTCACAAACAGCTGATGTTCCTGCGGATCTCTCTGGGGAGTTTATCTGTTTCTTTTAATGAATAATTCGCTCACATTAATTAATTAAAAGCTCTCATGGAGCAATAAGTTCATTATTCTGGTTAATCTGACACTTTTTTGTAGTTGAAGTTATGTTCAGTGTCAGGTATCACTTGTTGATTAAGTATTTGTGTAGTTTGTAATAAGTTAATATAGTAACTAGCTATCTATTTAATCAACTTTAATACACAACAGTGAAGAACGTTGGTTATTCTTTATAAATTTTGGCTAGTGTAGGGTAAAGTGCCCTAATTCCGGCCCCGTCCTAATATCGGCCGTGTCGAAGAAATCGTGGCGTAAATTAAAAAACGTGACATAATGTTAGAATAATATTGCACCAAAATATACCTTATATTATTCACAATAGACAATACCAACACGGCGGCGCTCTGTGCGCTATAGGATATTCAGTCGGTCGTAGAACGCGGAGGCGTACGAGAATCCTCTTATCGCCGGCTTTTTGATCTCGGACCGACTGTGGACGACATTTTGGGAAAAGCGATTTTAGCGTTTTATATTCATTAAAATTAATGAGAATTGATTGTTTTCGATACATAATAAAATAAAGAATCGCCTTACATACTTATTTTAATTAAAAAATCATGCTTTATGGTAATTTTAAGAGGCCGGAGTTAGGTTTCTGTTTATTAGTACAAATCCAAATATCGGCCGGGGCGGCCGATATAAGACAATCATTTTTTAACAACGAATCCTAAAACCGGCAGAGGCGGCTCCGTTTGTCATTATCAAAGACATTCAAATATATTAAGTATTTAGTCTTTTTAAATCTTTTTGGTCATTATACAATTTTTTTTAAGTGATAAATAACTTCTTATGGGAGGGTGACTCGATTCGGAACGGTAACGAAAGAGTTCGGGAACGAAGTAGTTCCTGAATGACTGACTGACGGATCAACGCACAGCCTAAACCGCAGATTGTAGAGACCTGAGACTTGGAGGGTGTGTTCTTTGTATGACGTAGGCATCTGATAAGAAAGGATTTTCCGAAATTCTACCCCTAAGTGGGTGAAAAAGGGAGGCAAAGTTTGTATGGGACAACGTGATTCCTTGGTCCAATCTACTTCAAATTTTGCATAAACCTTTTTTTAGCAGAATTGATGGAAAACGTGTTTCGTATTTTATTGTAATCCATTCTTTAACGGGATTAAAAAGGTGTAGAAAGTTATTTTGGCGGTGATTTGCTTCGAAGT
Organism: Xestia xanthographa; assembly: GCA_905147715.2. Taxonomy (NCBI): domain Eukaryota; kingdom Metazoa; phylum Arthropoda; class Insecta; order Lepidoptera; family Noctuidae; genus Xestia; species Xestia xanthographa. The sequence goes on along the minus strand of LR990652.1, from coordinate 253,086 downwards.
TGATCTAAATACTCCATAATGCTTTTGATTTAAATTACTTTTTATTTTGACACAAAACTCAATCCAATTTTATTCAAAAAACGTTGAATTCACATAAAAACTGTTAATTGTAAAAATATGTATGTAAAATATAAGTGTAATATGGATCGGACTTTGGGTACAAGAATCTTTTTTTGTTGCCTACTAACTACATTATGTCCACATTGCATATTTTTAGTTATGTACCTATTATCACCTATTAGGTGTGTTCCTAATTTTTCTATAAGTATTGTGACGTTGATTTTATTGTGTTCAATTTACGTGTTTTTGATTATTTGATCTCAATTGTACCTACCTAATCTATACATATAATAAATCTGTAGAAAAGTCATTTTTGTACATTGAAGAAATTGAAACAAAAAATAGCCAGCGTGCGAAAAGATAAGTAACAGAACCCATTTCCATCATTTTTGAAATTTTTGTCTGTTTGTCTGTTTGTCTGTTTGTCTGTTTGTTTGTGCGCACATCACATAAAATCTACGAATTCAATGCTGACAATGTTTATACATAAAAATTGTGTGTAACTTGGGGTATGATTTAGTGTTTGTTTCATTGAAATCGGTTAATTCTATCAAAAGATATATGAACTTAAAGTTTTCAAGAAGAACTAATCATCAAATGTAAGATACATACATGCAGCGACATCTGTTGAACTAAAATGATACCAACGACTAAAAATGTGCTCACCACAGTCATAACTTTTAAATCGACTGACCAGCTTTAAAAAAAATTATAGCATAGGTAATATACTTTAGCAGTTTAACATTTTGGTCGATAGACGGCGTTGTTTATTTCACTCCATTTTCTGAATTGAATGACCCTCGCCCGTGTCAGTTGCCTATTTTTTGTTTTTTTTTTTTCGGATGGGAAATCATCAAATGACTCCTCCTGCTCTGGGCGGAGCAGGAGGGAGTGTCAGACGTTTACTGACTAAAACCCAGCCATGTTCCTTCATCGCCCTTTTGTTCCGGGGCCACGGTATCTCTTTCGAACAGTCCCGCAACCCCGGCAGACATCGGTCCTTGCGGATCGGCCCTTCCTTTTTGCTGACTCTCTTTTAGGCGCGCGTGGAACACGAACGCGCCGTCGACACGGCCTGTTGTCATGAGACGGACGGACGGCGAGCTAGCCCATAGCCCACCGTCCACAGGCCCGCGCCTACGGTGGCCGGGGGCCACGTGGTTGCCCCGGAAGCCCGGGGCGTCTGCCGCGGCGGCCGGGACGTTGAGAGGTTCTCTCCCTCTCACGTTCCGCCACCTCCTTCTCTAGCATTACTGCTTCGCAGAAGGAGGTGACGGCGTCCCATTCCGTCTCGCTCCGGACCATGGCTTGCACCAGGGCCGGACGCGAGAGGTCGCCGCCGCAAACGTGTAAATTGCCTCAAGATTGGTTTTTTAACCGACGAAACAAAAAGAAGGCAGTTCTCAATTCGACGCGTATTTTTTTTATATATGACCACGGATAACTTTTACAGAGAAGTCCGTACTTGGTCCTTTTGTTTGTAAAAAGCGTAGGTACACACATCTCAAAGTTGGTCCCATTTATAATTGAAAAATCGTGTTTGGGCTAATTTGTTGCACCTTTGATGAGAACTTTAGACCTAGCTGGAGTATGACTGTCATCGAGTGTCTAAGGATGAAGGAGGTGGCGGAACGTGAGAGGGAGAGAACCTCTAAACGTCCCAGCCGCCGCGGGAGACGCCCCGGGCGTCCGGGGCCACCACGTGGCCCCCGGCCACCGTACGCGCGGGCCTGTGGACGGTGGGCTATGGGCTAGCTCGCCGTCCGTCTGTCTCATGACGATAGGCCGTGTCGACGGCACGTTCGTGTTCGACGCGCGCCTCAAGGGCCGATGCCTGCCGGGGTTGCGGGACTGTTCTAAAGAGATACCGTGGCCCCGGAACACAAAGGGCGATGAAGGAACATGGATGGGTTTAGTCAGTAAAAGTATGACACTGCCTCCTGGTCCGCCCAGAGCGGGAGGAGTCATTTGATGATTTCCCATCCGAAAAAAAAAAGGCTGTCGAGGTCAGCCCTTTTTTGTAAAAACATAAGTAGATTATTTTAGCGATTAATGCAAATATATTGAAGAAATTAAATTGTTACCCACTTGGATCTACGTAGGTATATATCTACTAATATTATAAAGCTAAATAAATAAATAAATAAAAAAATAAAAAAAATAAAAAAAAATCATTTAATTCAGACAACAAAGATCCATATTTTGTAAGTATTACACACAGCTTATATTCTAGTGTTAGTAACATTGATATAAAAATAATATTATTAAAACAAAGGACGACCAGGCAGAAAGTCCTACCCAATCAACCTCCGCACAAAATGCCTGATATTTGGAGAATAGCTCTCCGCCACAGCTCTCAGGATATAGTTGCGACTACTCCGCACTCTGCACAGCAGCGAAGCTAAAGAGATTTTGGTTGGTTGAACGCGCTAATTACAGGAAAACTTTTAGTGTTGAATAGTTATCGAGGATGGCTATAGGTTATCTAACATCACGCTATAATTAAAAGGAGCGGAGCATCAATGATAAATGTTGCAAAAACAAGGAAAATTTATTTCTTTCGAGAGCTTCCTTTGCGGGCGCTGCATAAACGGTTAAAGTTGCGCAACAATCATGTATTAGGGAATTGTTCGTTTTAAAGCGTTCTAAAAAAAACCGCGATGGCATTATGTCTATCTTTCAAGGTTGACTCCACTCTTTCTAACCCTCTCTCTCTCATGTGACGCAGACGAAGTTGCGCGGGTCAGCTAGTCAATAATAATTTGAAGACTGGCTGGACCGGAACTTAATTATACAAAGTTGACAAATCGATGTTTGATGTTTTTTTTTTCAAATAAGCTGATTTGTCCACTGCTGCTCACTGTTAGAACCAGTGTTTAACCATACATTTTGCATATATAAGGAAAAAATCTGGTCGGCTTTAGGCAAAAGGGGCCGATATTGGGGAAAATCGGAATGTATTGATAAAAAAAATCATAATAATTAAACAACTAGGTTATTTTCCAAATTTTACGTAAGAATAAGAAACCAATTAAATTTCACAATAGGAAAACAACAATGTTAACACTTTACTTATCAGGTTGAGATATTATGAGTAGTTTAAAACTGAAAAAGGCTTAGGGGGGCGATATTAGGGTGGTTTACCCTATTCAGTTTTTCCACAATTTTAAACCAAGAGTTCTACCCACTTTAGGAAAAAAGTAAAGGACAAAGAATAAATATTTTCAACATAGTGTATTCATCTTATTGAAGTATCACGTGTAAGACTTATAAGCCTATCTCAGTTACCAGTAATCACATATTCCAGACTATTTTCATTTTCTCCTTTCATTTCTCTAGATTTCCTAATTTTGTCCATCCACTTAGTTCTCACCATTCTTTGCACTTCTCCTTTCAGTTCTATTCCCTGAAACCATGCCTGTGATGACCCGTAAGGCTACTACCCAGGAGTTGCAGGCTAAGTTGAGAACGGCCCTTGATGAACTTAACGCAGCAAACAGCAGATGTCAACAGCTGTTGTTGGATACAGAGGAACACGAGGTTGAAATCGAGAAAGTCATTCAGAAAAACACAAGCTTGAAACGGGAGCTAGTGGACCTGCACCAACAATACACGGATGTTGTTGATGAACGGGACAAACTGCGGGTGGTCACAAATGGTTTCAATGACTGTAGTAACTATTATGAGACGGCTTTATGTAAGGTTAGGGACTTAGAAGATGAACTGCTTCATGCTAACAAACAAATAATTAAGTTTCAGAAAGAAAGAGAATGTACTCAGGTTAGGGAAACAGATCACCTTTATAATCAATTATTAAACTCAAATTGCAACCCACATTCTTTAACAACAATAGATCTTACTGAAGATTCTATTCTAAAATATAATTGTAGCAGTTACAAGGTAAGCCAAAATAAAATAAAAAAATATGCAAATTTAATAGAATTATAAAGAAATGCAATAAATATAAAAAACAACAAAAACACAGTTCCCACAATATTAAACTAAGAAAAGAACGTGTTTTTCTCATAAAAAGTTAAACAACTATCAAATTAAATTAGATGACAGTAAGAATTTTTATGAAATAGACACTCATAACTTACAGTCTGAGATTCAAGAACTAGAGCGTCAACTACAATCATGTTATTCCATGTATGTGAAATCTCAAAAACAAATTAAGGAACATATCCTTGCTGCAAACGAGTTGGTCAATAGTGGTGATAGTAATGCAGACTGCGTAGACAGGATGAGCCACATCACTCAATGTACATCACAAAGGGAACCCAGCCCTGACACTATCCTGCCTGAGGAAACGGAGGGTGCTCGGGACTGTATCCCCATTCAAAATTCACCAGACATTGTACAAGTCTCATCACAGGTGGGACAAACAGAACGCAGTTCTCCCTCTCGTTGTAGTACACATTGTGACTGCTCCATCATGTATTCAGATGGTACCTATTGGAACTATATATACTATACTCAGATTGTTACTAATTAATTTGCCTAAACCTAGGCAAATTAATTAGTAACAATCTGAGTCATTCTTGTCAAAATTATTGTACACCTCAGGCTTCATACAACCACATAATGTCATCCATAACTCGGAAGGAATTAGATCCTCATGCCATTGTAACTGTATTTGTAGGTAACAGTTCGAACGTTAAAATTGACGATATCACTGACAATGTCACTCAACTGTTAAAACTAAAATGTAAGAAAATTATTCTATGCGCATTCCCGTACTTTAAGAAATTGTCTAGGAAGCAAAACCATCAAATTCATGTTCATGCCTTAAGGTGGATGCTCAAGCGTAGCCCGCGAAATTCAAATTTTCTTACGTTTTTTGCAATTTGCAGGCCAGTGCTAGGTTGTATGTTGATTAAAATTTTGTTTGCGACTGTAAGACGTATGTAGTTACAGAATTATATTCATCAAACTCACCAATACAACCCTCAAAGTTCATATTGGTGTCAAAATTACTTTTCCAAGGTCAAAATCATTCTTGCACCATTATGAACTTGGAGGGTCGTATTGATGATTTTGATGATTATAATTGTGTTACTACATACGTCTTACAGTCGCAAACAATATTTTAATCAACATACAACCTAGCACTGGCCTGCAAATTGCAAAAAACGTAAGAAAATTTGAATTTCGCGGGCTACCCTTGAGCATCCACCTTAAATAATCATATGCATTTTCTAGTTAGTCATTATAGTGACAGGTTGACATTTTTCGACACTAACAGTTTCGTTCAGAAATTGAAGTCAACCAGGAACCATGCGTACTTGCCTATTAGTTTTAGACGTCAAATAGCTCGGCTATTAGCTTTTAATATAAACTCAGACATAAGTGGTATGTCGCAGTTTTTTGTAAATAGGTCTACGGAAATTAGTAATTATACTAATTGTAATTATACAAATAGTATTAGCTTATATTTAAACTAGTCAATAAGACAATAGAAGGTACGAGTGACAATTTAGTTAATCTCGTCAACTTCGAGGTATCTTCTAGCTCTCAATCAATTAACTGTAAAAAAGGGGCTGAGCAGAATTCCTTAAAATTGTTTCACCAGAATATTCAGGGACTTTCTTCCAAAGAACTAGAAATATAACTATTTTTAGAAAAAACTAAGTTTGATATTATCTGTTTTACTGAACATTGGATAAAAGATTATGAAGTAATGCAAATAAATTATGAGAATTACAATGTGAGCAGTTGCTTTAACAGAAAATCTAAGATGCGTGGGGGTTCATTAATCCTAGTAAAAAATTGTATTAAATCTAAGTCTCGTAATGATATAGTCGATCTATCGGTTGAACATAGCATTGAATTGTCTTGTGTTGAGCTAGATAAGCATGTAATAGTGTGCGTTTACAGACCGCCTAATTACCTGAACTATTCTATCTTTGAGTCAGTAATGGAAGATGCTTTGGCAAAACTTGTAACTGGTAATAAACCAATAATTATCTGTGGTGACTTTAATGTTAATATCATAGAGAATAATGTGAATAGCAGTAGATTCTTAAGTCTCTTTAAATCATTTAACTTGTCAAATGTGTTTTCAGAACCAACTCGAATTACTACAAATACTGCTACATGTATCGATAATGTTTTTTGTTGCTGCGATTACATAAATAAATCCATCGTAAATTACCTGCCTTCAGATCATAGTGGTCAGACGGTTACTTTCGCGTACAATAGACAATTACAAAGAATTCAGATACAAACTAGACTAATAACACCCAGCAATCTAGACAAATTTAATAATAATTTAATTAGCAAGTTAAGTATACCGGGTCATATTAGAAACAATGCAAATGTATTTTATGAAGAATTATTTTCGGTAGTGCACACTGAATTTAATAATACTATAAAAAAGAAATCTAAAACTATTGGCCCAAAGTTTATTTTCAGTGACTGGGCAACACAGGGTATTCGGAAAAGTAGGGAACGATTGTTTGAGCTGTACGGCCTTAAGCCTTATATCAACACTGAAGCTTTTAATAAATATGTTGCTACTTACTCGAAAATTTTTAAAAACACTTGCAAGGTAGCCAAATCCTTATTCATTAGCAACAAGATTAAACGAGCCGACAACAAAATAAAGACGGTTTGGAAAATTATCAACAGTGAAACAAATAGAAATAAAAACCAAGGTAATGACTTCACACTAGAGACACCGCGTGGCCTTGTGAGCTCCAACAATGAAGTTGCTCAAGAATTTGTAAATTTCTTTACCGGTATCCCACTTAAAACTACTGAAACCTTAAATTCCTCTCCCTTGCTCTCTATTGATTTATTGAAAGCGAACGTTTCAGCCTGTCCAAATGAATTTAAATTTCAACATATAAACCCCATAACAGTCATAAAAGGTTTTAAGGAAATCAAGGTCAAATTAACGGAAGATCAATGGGGTATGTCTATCAAAGCTTGTACCTCAATTATTGAGACTGTAGCGCCGTATTTAGCCTCAATATTTAATTTGTGCGTGGATCAAGGGGTCTTCCCGGATCTAATGAAATTCAGTAAGGTAATACCGCTTTTTAAATCCGGGGAAAGTAAAGACACTAATAACTATAGGCCCGTATCCGTGTTGCCGGTTTTCAGCAAGGTGTTTGAAAAGATAATGCTCAATCAAATGCTTAACCATTTTAACACTAATAAAATATTACACGAGCAACAGTATGGTTTCACCAAAGGACGTTGTACAACTGACGCCGGTGTCACTTTATTAAAACACATATTTACTTTCGAAGGCATTTGATTGCGTAAATCACGAAACCCTGATCTTGAAACTTCAGCATTACGGTTTAGGTAAACTTGCGCTCAGTTTAATAAAATCGTATTTGCATGATAGACAGCAGCAGGTACAAATAAATGGAGTCAACTCAATTGGTTTAAAAGTAAAAATGGGTGTACCACAAGGTTCGATATTGGGTCCCTTCCTCTTTTTAGTATATATTAATGACCTACCCCATCTATTTAACAACCATCCGCATATGGTGTTGTTTGCTGACGATACTTCTTTAATATTTAAAATAAACAGACGTGCCACTAATCTTGATGACGTAAATAACGCCCTACTGCAGGTCCACAATTGGTTTACCGCTAATAATTTAGTACTAAATGGGAAAAAAACTAAATGCATTAGATTTGCTCTACCAAATGTCAAAAGTAGTGATTGTGACATAATATTGAATCAAGAGAAACTAGAATTTGTCGATAAAACGGTTTTCTTGGGAATCACGCTCGACTCAAGGTTACAATGGGGTCCTCATCTAACATCTCTTGCAGGACGGCTAAGCTCAGCAGCATATGCTGTTAGAAAAATCCGTCAATTTACTGATGTTGATACCGCGAGGCTGGTCTATTTTAGTTATTTTCATAGTATTATGTCATACGGTATTTTACTATGGGGACGGGCTGCAGACATCGAGTCTATATTTATTCTGCAGAAAAGAGCCATCAGAGCCATTTATGAATTACACTGAAAAAAATTGGTTAGCTGAACAGTTCAGCTACTTGAATATTTACTAAATAATAGTTAATTGTTACTAAAGTTCAGCTCTGTTTTCAAAATGAATTTAGCTGTGGCTACATTTATTATTATGTTAAAACCAGTCGAGTTACCAACAACTAAAGCATTTGGTAATTAATTACTAAAATGTAGGTGTTTACTAAACCGTTTAGCTATTATTAGCTCTGTTTTTACAAATGAGCTATTAATAACTAACTCCTGTTAGTAATCGATAGCAACACTGTTTGGCAGGACTCACAGCTCTGTTGGTAGTAGCCCTGCCTGCCAAGCTGTAGGTTGTGGGTTCGATTCCCAACCAGGTCAAATATTTTTGTGATGAACATTGATGTTAGTTACGTGTTTAGGTATTATATTGTATCAATAATATATTTTTAAGAAAAAAGTACTTATTAAATTAATTTATTTTTAATTTAATAAGTACTTTTTTTTAAAAAGCTCCCATCTTTTCAAGTAGGAAATGAGTTGTAATTTTCAACCACCTGAACAGATCTTCATAAATTATAGCTAAGAACACTCGATCACGTCAGCTTTCAAACGAAACAACCGCATTAAAATCGGTCCATTCATTTAGGAGCTACGATGCCAGAGACAGACATACAGATGGAAAGATACACAGACATGTCAAAATTATAACACCCTCCCTCTTTTTGTCGGGGGTTAAAAATATTTAAGCATTCATCAGTCATCTAGTTCGTTTTTTTTTGTCGTCTCGCTCGCCCGTGAATATCTGACGTATAATAATATATATACATACAGTCAGGCAAAAACGTCTACTATTTAACATATAATTATAGGTACCTAATTTGAATGTAAGTAGGGAAAATTTATAGCTACGCTTTGAACATACCTACTTAAAAAATATTTTTGAGAAAAAAATAGACTTCCAAACAAAAAATACTACAAAGTAGGTACTACCCTAGTTGGCAATGGCACGTTTGCCAAGCTTGGAGATGCCTTTGTGTCGACTGACTGTGATCGTTGTTTCGCACTTTGCTTGGTGTGTTTAAGGTTTATACCTACCTACCCATTTTGACAACACTTATTATGGAGGTAAGTGCAATCGAGATCTGTACCTACCTTTTTTTTTTTTCGGATGGAAAATCATCAAATGACTCCTCCCGCTCTGGGCGGAGCAGGAGGGAGTGTCAGACTTTTACTGACTAAAACCCATCCATGTTCCTTCATCGCCCTTTGTGTTCCGGGGCCACGGTATCTCTTTCGAACAGTCCCGCAACCCCGGCAGGCATCGGTCCTTACGGACCCCTTCCCTTTTGCTGACTCTCTTTGAGGCGCGCGTGGAACACGAACGCGCCGTCGACACGGCCTGTCGTCATGAGACGGATGGACGGCGAGCTAGCCCGTAGCCCACCGTCCACAGGCCCGCGCCTACGGGGGCCGGGGGCCATGTGGTGGTGGCCCCCGACGCCCGGGGCGTCTCCCGCAGCGGCCGGGACGTTGAGAGGTTCTCTCCCTCTCACGTTCCGCCACCTCCTTCTCTAGCATTACTGCTTCGCAGAAGGAGGTGACGGCGTCCCATTCCGTCTCGCTCCGGACCATGGCTTGCACCAGGGCCGGACGCGAGAGGTCGCCGCCACCGATCGCCGCTTCGAGGACACGGCGGTGCTCCGCCCACGCGGGGCACACCTCCACCGTGTGTTCCACCGTGTCCTCCGGTCGATCCTCACAATGGAAGCACCCGGGCGTTTCCTCCCGCCCGATTCGGTGCAGGAACCTCCCGAACACTCCGTGTCCGGTGAGGACCTGCGTCAGGCGGAAGGTGAGGACGCCGTGGCGTCTCTCAAGCCACTCCTCAAAGAGGGAACTTATCACCACTATCGTGGCGTGCCCTGCGCGGGGTTGTGACAGTCGCTCTCTCCATGTCGCCATGAGATCTCGCCGGAAGTCTGTCCGCTGAGCGACAATTTGTCGCTGCAGCGGAGTTTCGCTCCGCGGCGTAGCGCCTCCGCGCGCCATTCATGTAGGCGCGCGAGGACTGTTGCCTCCAGATCCCATGGCGGCGATCCGGTAAGGAATCTGTACCTACCTTAGGTACAGATTTCGGTTGTCAGAAATAAGTGAAATAACCCTTTGTAGGTGATTGAGCTGCCACAGACATGGCCCAGTAACTGGATACCAAACTTCTTAGCTGTAGCAGCTAAAGCACTATAGCTAACTATTTGCAGACAGCAACTAACTGTGATCTATACAACTAATATTTAGTAGTTCTGTGTTCTTTCATTTGTAACTATTATCTAAACCACTTAAGAAATGTCCAACCAAAATTTAGCAGTAATTTAACTAATGTTTGGTAGTTCGGTACCATAGTGTATAGCAATTTGGTGCTAAACACATTAGTAATTTTTAAATAATGTTTTGGTATTTTTTCCTAAACAATTTAGTTACTATGAATGCATTGAGAATATTTTGTTTTCTAGCTCATTCTATTTCCAAACTAGTAACAGGTCAGTCGCGTTTAAGTACTTATATCAAAAGTGTCAAGAGAGTGATGTGTTCAGTGTTTTCCAAAGTAATTACAAGTACTAGCAGGGATATATTATATAGTCTTGAAGTTCACACACGCCCGCCTAGTGTATCTGTCGCGGCCTTCTAGAATAAGAATGTTCCTGAGTGCAACTGCAAAGCTTGTCATGGGCGATAAATCTGTCGAAGACCATCTGGATTCTTGCGGTCTCTCAAAATACAAGGAGTAGTTTAAAGGTAGGTAACAATTAAAATGTTCATGCACATAATAAAGTTAGATTTTTATTATAAACTTATTATGTCCTCATCGAGTCGTGGACTCTCTTCACAGTAGCGAAACATAAAAAGATTAAAACATGCTACCTACGTGTGGTAAGATTTATCCTTAGAATAAAATTTGTGTTCTGTTTTGTTTTAGAGGAAGGCGTAACGCTGGATGCGCTGCTTGTGTTATCCAAAGAACACATCCATGCCCTCGTTTCTGCCATAGGAGATCGTTCTTTACTCGAAGCACATATTCAAGGGTTGATAGATGGAATAAACAAAGCGCGGACCGTGGACGGCGCGCCGTAGCCTAAATTCGAGGCAACGCCGGGCAACAGCTGTGCTGGTGCGGTGCTTGTGTAGTGTACGGTGTACCTTTATGGATATTTTGTGTGTTAATACTTATAATAATGTTGTCCTTTGTTACTCAAATAAATAAATGTTATTTAATCATAATATTGTCATTTGTACTCAAATAATTGAAATAATAAAAGATATAGATGTATGTTTTCTTTCATTTCAGTCTCTTCAACTAAAGCAACAATACATCTCGTGAGCAAACGCCAAAAAATGAACTAGCGCCGCGTATCACTTTTCTCACAAGACGTATTGTTGTTTTTAACTAAACAGATCGGCCGCGATTACGACCGAGCTATTTAGCTATTTTAGCTAAATAGCTCGGCCGTAATCACGGCACGGTCGTAATCAACAATTTAGGTACACTTTACCAAACATATCTTACCAAATAGGTTGTTACCTATCACCAAACAGTTTAGCTAACATTAACCAATCTATAGAGTTATATTATACCAAACAGTTCAGCATTTGTTAACCAAACTGTTATGGTATATCTTACCCAACGCTTTAGCTACCTCTTACCAAACAGTTCAGCAGTCGTTAACCAAACTGTTATGTTATATCTTACTAAACAGTTTAGCTATATCATACCAAACAGTTCAGCATTTGTTAACCAAACTGTTATGTTATATCTTACCCAACGCTTAAGCTATCTCATACCAAATAGTTCAGCAGCAGTTAACCAAACTGTTATGTTATATCTTACTAAACAGTTTAGCTATGTCATACCAAACAGTTCAGCAGTCGTTATCCAAACTGTTATGTTATATCTTACCCAAAGCTTTAGCTATGTCATACCAAACAGTTCAGCACTCGTTAACCAAACTGTCATGTTATATCTTACTAAACAGTTTTGTAATGAGATCTAAATGAAGTAACTAAATTTGTTTTGTTACTGTACCCAAACGTTCGGCAGTCACCACAGCAACTAAATACTTTAGTAATTATCTAATGAAAATTCGGTAACTAGAAACCAAGTCGTTTTTTCAGTGTACGTAGACGCGATTCTCTAAGAGAACTGTTTAAGGAAATTAATATCATGACAGTACCTTGTCAATACATCTATGAAAACATCATGTACGTTAGAAAAAATCGGCATTTATTCAGTAAGAGAGGGGACAGACACCACTATAACACTAGAAATAGGGATCAACTAGTTCAGCCAGGTTTCAAGCTTGCTAAAGTGGATTCATCTTTCATGGGGTACTGTTTGAAATGTTACAATAAAATACCTCCCCACATTCTTCAACTGAATGAGACGAAATTTAAATCTTGTATAAAACGCACACTATGTAGGCAAGCATATTATAAGTTGGGGGATTACATTGATGATAAAAATGCTTGGCTAAATGCTGGTCCTGCTCCACAACCATAGGTGGGGGGGGGGGGGGGGGGCAAACTAATTGTTTGTACTGGTCGGGCATTATTTGAGTCCATCGTCACGTAAAGAAGAAGATGAAGAATTGATTCCCATGTTAATGTATTGTGGAAGCTGCAGAAGATTGTAAAAATATACTTGCATTGTATAGATTCCAGTTCTTAGTATTATATAATTGCATAGCACATGTGTGAGTACTTTGTACTGTTCAGCCACCATTTACATTTATTTATCTTTCATTGACTTGAATATGCCTTGGTAGCTGAGAGAATGTCATGCTCACTTAGATGTCTCACTGATGGTGGCGGGTGTGTCGGGTCATTTAGTTCCCTTCAATATGGTTGAGTTGAATGGCGCCGGTACATGCGTCATGTCTGTGAACGGGCGCTGTCAGTTGGGACTGGTCATCTCTTAGCTGCCAAGGTTCATAAATTTTTGATCTAATCTTTTACTCTGGATGCTCTTAGTGTGCACGTCTTTTTACATCGTTCTCACATATATGTATAATCTCAAAATTAATGATGTAACCAAGATTTTGTAACAATATTTTGATTTTAAAAGAGTGTCCATGGAGTTTCTTGCCCGTTCTTCTCCATAGAGATCTACGCTAGGGAATGGGCAACTACAGTACTTTCTCAAGTTATTATGCCTTGTGACTGGGACTGTAGCTTTGATTTTCTTTTTTGTATTTTTGACTTTCAAAAGTGCCGTAATGGTCTAATTGAAATAAATGCTTTGAGTTTGAGTTTATGTCTCAGTAATAGCGCGTAACATCGCACAAAGCTTGCACCCACATGAGAATAAACGTACGGTGCAATATGAGTGAACTGGATGGACCTCTGCCTCGCCCTTCATGTATTATATTGTATACAGCCGTGATGTAATGCTGTCTCTACTGGTAAAGGATTATAGATGAAAGTATAAATGGACACATCAACTTGTAGCACTTCAATACCCGCAATTACAGACACAATTAAAATAACAATGCACACTGTCATAAACACAATCACCATCACCATCATCGTTATCACAACAACCAACACCATCACTATTCCAATCACAACCACTATCACTATCACAATCATCATAATAAATCAACAATAATCCTGTATAGAAGTCGAATCCGCCATCTTTTGGATCTAAAAATAAATGCCATATTCGTAATCAGCACCAATGATAATCTCGGAATCGACACCCATATTGATTTTTAGACATTTCGACCCCATCGCACCCCAACAGGGGATGATGGTATTTCAGGCCCGCCACATTAAATCTTAAAATTGCTGTTTTTGTAATACACCCGACCCGATACACCATACAAACAATACCAAACCCATTTCACCTTTAGGGGTTGATTTCTGAAAAAACCTGAAACCCATTTCTACCCATTTATCGATAGGAGTACTCCTGAGAAGTTTCGAATAAAATAGTCTAACTAATCTTGTTTCCTCATACAAACTTTCGACTCCCGTTTCACCCCTTTAGGGAGTAAATTTTGAAAAATCCTTTCTTAGTGCACCGTTAGACCTCATAAGAAACCTACACGTGCTCAATTTTAAATCTCTAGACCCAGTGATTTGGGCTGTGAGTTGATTTTTAGACTTTGTCACCCCATTTCTCCATATTAGGAGTTTAATTCTGAAAAAACCTGAAACACAAATGTTTATTGATTTATCGATAGGAGTACTCCTGTTAGGTTTTGAATGAAATAGTCTAACTAATGTTATTTCCCCATGTAAATTTTGGAACCCTGTTTCAGCCCCTTAGGGGGTGAATTTTGAAAAATCCTTCACCCTTAGGGGTGCACTAAGAAAGGAGAACCCCATAAGGAACCTATGTGACAAATTTGGAATCTCTAGACTCAGCGGTTTGGGTCCGGCAAGTGTGTCCCTTCAGTTAAACTGGACCGGACTTAGCTAGGCCGAACAACTATCGTTCCTTTAGCTTTCAATTTTCTTGGTCCGGTCAACTTCTGACCCTACAAGATCAACCCGCTGATCCGGCAATTCTTTTTTTTTGCCCTTCAGGTGTGTCCCTTCAGTTAAACTGGACCGGACTTAGCTAGGTCGAACAAGTATTGTTCCTTTAGTTTTCAATTTTCTTGGTCCGGTCAACCTTTGACCCTACAAGATCAACACATGGGCCATGTACCATAGTCGTTCGAATCAACCTTTAAAACTCTACTGCTTTAAAAACTGCTAAGCTTACAGAAACCCTCAAGAAAAAATTCTAACGCCACAGCACTCCAGCCGACCAGCAATCGCATTGATCTCACATCCATCAAATGGATCTGCCATGTGCATCACCCAGTGACTACACACTACGGTCTTTCCAGACCCCGACCTCCGCCAGAGTTAAACACGCATCGCGCTCTACAGATCATGACTACGTAATAACTACTGGTACGGTCAAACACTACTATAACCGAAAGGGTACTAAAACAGTGGTACACAACGTATGCAACGCACACACTACGCATGTAACGCACACACTACGCAAGCTATGCACGGACTACGTATGCAACGCACACACTACGCAAGCTACGCATGGACTACGCATGTATCTCATACACTACGCATCCACTACGTACGCACTACGTATGCACTACGTCTACACTACGCATCCACTACGTACGCACTACGTATGCACTACGTCTATACTACGCATCCACTACGTACGCACTACGTATGCACTACGTCTATACTACGCATCCACTACGTACGCACTATGTATGCACTACTATACTACGTATGCACTACGTATACACTACGTATGCACACCATTAATGCTCCCCGCCCTACAGGTGCCACACAGGCCTCCAGGTGCCACACAGGGGTGCCACACAGGCTGCTACCACTTAAGCTTGCTCATTCATCATCATTAGCAAAACTTGTTAATAGTTACTATGTACTGGAATAGAAGAGAGGAAGGAATTTTTATTAGTCAACTAAAACAAATAATGCAATATATAAACAATAAATACCAAAAATCTAACATCATAATAGGAGGAGATCTTAACATAAATACCTTAGAAAATAACGTTAAAACAAACCAGTTGATAGATCTCATGCCAGAGTTTAAATTTGTACAACATATAAAGGAATCTACGCGGATCACAAAATCCACGTCTACATGCTCGGATTTGATATTTACAAACTTTCATGCTAATAAAATGTACACGACCGTAGAAGAATTGGACCTGACCTATTGATGTTCGAGTTACGTAAAAAGCAGCCACTCTATAATGGCTGTTTACTGTAAATTATTTATTTGTTTTTAATCGCAGTTGGCTTTTTTCAACACCATCCAAGCCGTTTTTGTCAAAAATAATAAATACATCAACCTCTACTTGTTTACTTACTGTGTAATGTGATTTTGTATACTTACGCGGCTTAAACCTATGTGTTTGTTTATTGTTTACTGCAGTCTGCAAAGCAGCGCGGGAAACCAGGCCGAAAGAGCAAGATGTCAATTAAAAATAGATATGACCTTAGCTAAAAACCAAGAAGACATCGAATGTCTTACATTATTTTATTTTATTTTTTTCCAATATATTATTTTATAAAAGGCAAATCTGGCTCAGTAACTTGGGTGTACACAGTGCTAAAAACAACCAAAGCTACTGTTATACATGGATCGAAGGTCAGGCTGGACGTGGCGCACAGGAAGTGGGACTTTCGCTTTTAAAACACGAACGTCTCTGACACTATCTATAAAAGATTTAATTCTTTGGTCAGATTCTTGTGGCGGTAAAACCGGAATATAAAAATTACTCTCATGATGAAAGCAGTGCTCGAGATGAAACCAAAACCTAGAATAAGAAAGAAAGGATATTAGGGATATTTAAGTATTTGATGCCACCTCTGATAACTTGCCAAATGGAAGTTGATGACTTCTACTCGACTGAGACTCTAGAAAAGTTCATGGATCGCAAGAAAACAACAAACAATGACTAAGTAAATTGGCTAAAAACAAGAGAATTAAAAATAACAAAGCCAGAACAATACCATATTTATATGAAGTCTGACTTTGACCGAAAGAATTACGACTGTTTGGATATTACTCGTAAAATATCAAGACGTCACGGCTCTGACAATCCAGAAAGAGAAGGTGGTTTTAAGAGTCGGCTAACTAAATTATAGCCAAATAGAAAACCTATAGCAGAGCCAAGCTACGTCATATAATATCATTATCACATCTAATACAACCTGTACCTACCAGAAGATGCTCGACACTTTTATGACAATTTGACATGTAGACTTGTTATTGAAGATGACGATGATGGATTTAATACTGAATTAGATTTTATTTTGGATGATGAATAAATGCGAAAATTTATATTTTGCGTTTAATAGTTTGTGACGTTTTAATATTTTTTTTAAATAAATATTTCTAATATTCTATTGGCAAGTTTTTGCTCAAATCAAAATAATTTTATTTATTTGATTTTTTATAAGACCTAAAGGAAGTGGACCTAGTTAAAGTAAAAAACAGTATGAATACATTATACAACAGGCGGATTCTTTTCGTGAACGTAGTAAACATTTTAGTCAATAGCTGCTCCACTTAATAGTTCGTTGTCTGTTTATTATTTTTTAAATAGTTACAGATCACATTTTAAAACACAGCCAACTTACATGGTTGGTTTATGCTTTATAGTGATTTCTACAAAATATGCCATTTTGTATAAAACAGCCACGTCTAAAATCGCAATTATTAATATTAATAGCCACGTTTCGAAATTCTGGATAGGATACATTAGATAACAACAGTTATATGTCTCAAATAAAAAAGAATCAGAAAATTAATATACAACCGTTATATAACCGAAGTGCAACCATCGACAGAAAAATGCCTATAACTCCGTTTGTACTTTTCCTGACATGGCTGCCTTCTGCATAACACGGTCCAATTAGGCTTCTCAGACCACTGCGGAACAATAATACATATGATATTGGAAAAACAAAGTAAACAATCTATTTGGTTTGCCAATAAAAGACTATTTAATAAAAGTAATATACTAAAATTCAAATCCAAGCTAAAGACACTAAACTGGAACGATATTATACAGCCGAATAAAAATGTCGATGAGAACTATCAGTCATTCCATAAAATTCTGATAGATATCTTAAATGAATGTATCCCTAAACGTAAACTTAAACTAAAACCAAAACGTAGTAATCTCTGGCTAACCGTGGTTATCTGTGCCGTGGGTATTAAACAATCCTGTAAAAATAAAAGACTATTAAAAATTCTTACATCGAAACTTAAAAGTTCAATATTTACGAAATACTACAAAAAATATGAGAAAATCCTAAAAAAAGTCTCTAACAGCGGCAAAAAAATTACATTACATACATAAAATGAATAAATCATCACATAAAGTTAAAACCATGTGGAATATTGTAAAAGAACGAACAAATAAACTAACTAAAAAAGAAAACCAAAATATAACATTACAAACACCAAACCTAATAAGCGAACCTAAACAAGTAGCTAACGTTTTCAATAACTTTTTCGCATCCATTGGGGAAAATACCACCCAAACATCCGTCAGTGTTCAGAGTAATACATCAGTGATTAACCCCACTGAAAACATCATGTTTCTTATCCCAGTCGACGGATACGAAGTAAACCAGATCCTAAAGAACCTTAAAAACAAAAATAGTCACGGCATAGACGAACTCCCACCGACTCTGTTCAGGCAGTGCGCAGACGAACTTACTTTACCGTTCTATAAATTAATAAACCAATCCTTCGAAGAGGGCACTTTTCCTAATCAATTTAAAAAAAGCTTTAATTAAACCTATCCATAAAAAAAAAACGCTAAAGGGTATTTCTATGATTTGGTGCAAGTGCAATTCTGACAGAAATCTGAGAAAATTTTCAATTCCTTATTTTCAACTTTCACGAGAATTGGTATCAAGAATATAAACTATTTATGTAATTTATACAACATTACACGCATTAAATAAGTAGATAATGACCGATGAAATTCTGTACTGCTGATGGTAATGAAAACAGTGGAGTTGGTAATGAAATTGGGGACTAAGGTAATGAAAAAAATGGCTGGTAATGAAATGAGTCTAAGGTAAATAAATAAAAAATGCTGGATTATATCATTAAATGATTTTTTTCATTACCTTAGTCTCCAGTTTCATTCCAGAAATTTTTTTCATTACCTTAGTCCCCAATTTCATTACCAACTCCACTGTTTTCATTACCATCAGCAGTACAGAATTTCACCGGTCAATATCTAATTATGTAATTCTTGATACTAATTCTCGTGAAAGTTGAAAATAAGTATTTGATATAATAATGAAATCTTATATCAAACTGTAAAATTCTAAGCGGACACCGGTGTACGCTTAGAATTTGACAGTATAATAGGGTTGAATAGAATATCACATAGAATAATATGAAAAATTCATTACCTTCATTTTATTCTCATTACCCTCACCTTCAAAGCTGAAGGTAATCGATGGTAATGAAAGTGAGGGTAATGTATTTTTCAAACTTTTTTTTATTTTACTTCGCAATTAATCGATTACGGTACATAATTATAATAATAAACATACATTATAACAATTGCCTTAAGACTAAAAGTATGAAAAAAACACAACTACATAAGTCAAAAATCCGCTGAATGTAATGAAACCGAAATTGGTTGAAGCGCGTAGTTGTCGAACTTTTTTAACGGTCGCAAAAAAATGGCGTGAGTCCTGCACCGTTTGTTGTTGCTGGCCGACTGACCGGCAAGTGCGGAGGCGGGAGGGGGTGCTCGATCCAGGGACGATGTAATATACAGCACGATGTTTGATATTTCAAGATAGGCTGAAGGTAATGTAATATTTTTTACGACAAATCGTTTTTATCACAATGTATTAAAATAATAACAATATTATATCTTGCAAAATCATAATTCATTTCCTTATGATGTACTTGAGGTTCCTCAAGTAACAATTCGCAGCTTAAACCTCTACGTTTAATTAAATAAAAATGTTTTTCTAACTCGTCGCATCAAAGACACTGAGGGTAATGAAATTTAAGCAACTAAAATATTATTTTGAGTCATTAACTCGTCATGATTAATTTAAATTCTTCTTGGCATTAAAAGTTAGGCTACCCAATTATAGATAAAAAATATTGGTGGGCTTTTAGGATGTTTAGATTCGCCAAAATATTCACGGACATGT
Organism: Xestia xanthographa; assembly: GCA_905147715.2. Classification (NCBI taxonomy): domain Eukaryota; kingdom Metazoa; phylum Arthropoda; class Insecta; order Lepidoptera; family Noctuidae; genus Xestia; species Xestia xanthographa. Next base: position 233,312 of record LR990652.1, on the reverse strand, counting down.
GATTTGCACAAAATCAGAGAAGTACCCTAAAACAGACCCAAGCAATTACATACCAGTTTCCCTTCTTCCTACAGCATCCAAAGTCTTCGAAAGAGCAATGTGTGATCGTGTTTATTCCTTTTGTGAAAAATACAAGATATTCGATGACTGCCAAAATGGATTTCGCAAAAACAGATCCACAACGCTAGCTGTTTATAAATACATGCAGGAAGCATTAAACATTATAAATAATAAACGATATGCAATAGGGATATTACTCGATATGACAAAGGCCTACGACAAAGTGCAATTTAAAATACTATTACATAAATTAAAAGGAATAGGAATACGCGGGAAAGCCCATGCCTGGTTCGCTTCATTTTTAAAAAATCGAGAGCAATTAGTGGAGATTAATTATTACAATAAAAAAACAAAGGAAGTACAGCTCATAAGATCTGGTGTTGAATCAATACATGCATCAATTCCCCAGGGAAGTGTTATTGGCTGTCTCCTTTTCCTCATATATATAAACGACCTCCCCAAAACCATAGATGGGCCATGTGTACTTTTTGCGGTCGATATCTCAATCCTGACCTCATGCCAAACAATTGATAATTTAAATGAACAACTTACAACTATTCTTGGGAAAGTTATAAACTGGATGAGCGACCATAACCTCGAAATAAATTTTACCAAAACCAAATTAATAGCGTTTCACCCTTGGCAGAAAAAAGAAATAAATATAAACCTTACCTATAATTAACAAAAAATTGAAACAGTTAATAATTTCACTCTCCTAGGCCTAACAATAGACACACATATAAACTGGAAAACACATATACGGACAGTAAAATCTAAAATTTCAAAGTTTTCATATGCTCTCCGCGAAATTAAAAAGACAACAAATTTACAAACCGCACTCGCTTGGTTCAAATATGGCATCATCTTATGGGGAAATAGCACAGATGCTCCGTCCTTATTTACCCTCCAAAAGAAGCTAATACGAATTATAACTAATATAGAACCAACAGATACCTAGTTGCAAGCCATACTTCCAGAAACACAAGATTCTCACCTTAGTTAGTATATACATTTTAGAACTATGTAAACTAGTCCGCAAATACCCAGATGCTTATAACACACGGGGCGACATACAAACGAATTATTCGTTACGCCATAAAAACAGATTGAATTTGCCTCCTTCCCGCCTTAAATCACACTCATCTAGTCCATATTCTATGTCAATAAAAATATACAACAAATTACCAGAAGACTTAAGAAACCAAAATAAAACCAGTATATTTTTAAGTGAATTAAAGAAATATTTAATTAAAAAACCGGCCAAGAGCGTGTCGGGCCACGCTCAGTGTAGGGTTCCGTAGTTTCCAGTCCGTCACAATAAGTGTTCCCACTTATGAATTTAAAGGTGGGTATCCATTATGTAAAAATGCTTGCATATATACGAATATACTACAAACTTAGTTCAGAAATTATTTTGTACAACTTTTTGTCTTTTTGGTACAAAAACTGTTGTTTCCATCAAGTTCAAAATGATTTTCCTAGAGAGTCCTTATAAAGTTCTACTTTTCAGATTTTTTTCATATTTTCTAAACTTATGGTTCAAAAGTTAGAGGGGGGGACACATTTTTTTTACTTTTGGAGCGATTATTTCCGAAATTATTGACATTATCAAAAAATGATTTTAGAAAACCCCTATTCGTTTTTAAATACCTTTCCAACAATATGTCACACGTTAGGGTTGAAATTAAAAAAAAAAATCACTTCCCACTTTACATATAGGGGGGCTACCCTAATAAAACATTTTTTTCCAATTTTTATTTTACCACTTTGTCGGCGTAATTGATATACATATTGGTACCAAATTTCAGCTTTCTAGTGCTAACGGTCACAGAGATTAAGCGAGGATGGACAGACGGACGGACGGACGGACAGACATGGCGAAACTATAAGGGTTCCTAGTTGACTACGGAACCCTAAAAAGCTATTACACAGTCGATGAATATCTAACGGATAAATTCAATGATATTATATATCACGGCAGGGAAAGCTTAGAGGAACACTGTCCCGAAATATTGGCGCCATCCGCAACCATATTGTGTTTCAGTCATCTATCACATCGCCTTGCGATACGATTCTTCATCGTTGATAGATAGGTAGGTGGGTATTTGAAATCACACACAGCACTTGACTCAAATTCCAAACGTTTATTTCTATTAAACCATTTAGGTACAGCGGGTCTAAAATGGCCGCTATAGCAGATCCTACGCAGAATCTTAGCACGAATCACGTTAAACAATTTAAATTCTTAAAATGGACTTTATGATAGTAACAATAAAGTCCATTTTAACAATTTTAAATTTTTAACGTGATTCACAAGACGATTCTGCTAAAGCGGCCATTTTAGACCCTCAGAAACTGATTAACTTTCTTTGATTAGAGTTGAGTCGTCCATTCGCAAATTATTATGGTTGAGGAGAAGAATGGATGAAGAAACTCCTCACACTATTCTAAATCGTATTACAGATCGTTCACTTCATTAAACACTTATAATTACTTAGTATTTCAATTGTTTTTCCTAATCGTAAGCTAACGTGACACTTCATTGCTCACGCGTCTGTCCTGTGTGTGCGGAAGTACCCCCACACCACACAGTACAGTTTATTAATTACATAAGTTCATTAAAACTTACAAACAATACTAGAATAACTCACAATAAATCATTTTAATAATTAAACAATACCAATATTCACAAATGCAAAGGTTCTAGTTAAAGCTAATTAGTCGCTTCATTACTTTTTAGACAACAATATTCTATCTTGCTTAAGGTGAATGCTTCGACCAGCCCGCGAAATTCAAATTTTCTTACGTTTTTGGCAAATTGCAAGCCAGTGCAAGGTTGTATGTTGATTAAAATATTGGACGCGATTGTAAGACGTATGTAGTTACAGAATTACTATCATCAAAACCATCAATACAACCCTCCAAGTTCATAAAGGTCTAGCAATGACTTTGACCTTGAAAAAATCGTTTCTCGACCTTTATGAACTTGGAGGGTTGTATTGATGGTTTTGATGATTATAATTCTATAACTACATACGTCTTACAATCGCGTCCAATATTTTAATCAACATACAACCTAGCACTGGCCTACAATTTGCCAAAAACGTAAGAAAATTTGAATTTCGCGGGCTACCCTGGAGCATCAGCCTTAAAACCATTTCCGGCAAATCAAAGGATTTAATGCAAAGAACACCTAAGAAGTCTTTCAATAACAATTTGTTCTGTAAAATAATCTTGTTAAATTTTAGTTTGTAATTTAGTTACAGAAACTGATTTACTTGTACTTTCATATTATAAGTTGAGCTATTGATCAAATCGGCGCCATCTTCCACCTTAGTGTCAAGTGTTGCCTCATAAACAAATCTTTAGTGTCAAATGAACAATGATAATTACAAATCCCAATTGTCGTAAAATAGTTGCTTAACTTAATTTTAACTATAGGTTTAGCTAAAGACTTTTGTTTAATAAATTACTATTTGAAACCACTAACTATCTAAGTGCTAGTTACGCCAATAGATGGCGCTTAACTCATTTGTCAATTGATGTAATAACTGTACCACGAAGCAGAGATGGCAGGTTCATCAATATTAGCATGGAATAGAATTATGAGTGTTAATAATTAGATTAAATCTTTAGCAGATAGAGCCTCTTGCGGCGACATATATAATAACGAATAATTAAATTTACTTTGCAAAATGACAAATACAATTTTTACATATTTAAATGACTAGTGTACTATTATTTATATTAATATGAAATTTAACTATTTAATTTATTTTAATATTTACTTTTTGACATTTATGTAAGTTGACTTCGAATAATTTTACTGTACTTTTTATTTTTTATTATTTTACTTTTGGATTTCATGAGAAATAATAATTATGTTGTTAGTATGTATGTGTTACTTGTGTGATGAATGTGTTCTTTTTAAGTTTTATTGATTTAATTTATCATTATTTTTTATTGTTGTTATTACAAAACAAGATAAGATAAATTGAAATTGAATTTACTATGCTAAAAATAATGATCATTTTTCAAGCGACTAACAATAAACAATTTAAATACAATAAAATATATATAATAAAAGAATGGATTGATAATAATGGATAGTATAATATTAATAGAATAAGTAAATGGATGGGATTATAAAAGATTGAATACGATATGAAACATTTTAAACAGAACAGTAAAACAGCGGTCTTCCTCTCTACAGATCTACTAAATTTGCTGTCCCCGACAGGGTCCATAATTGTTTCTATGTTTTATTTACCACCTGTAATTGTACATTATGAAGTAGCAATAAATGATTTTGACTTTTGACTTTTGACATTAAAATCCTTATCAACATCGACTGGTACGTGACCCACTGGCATCTTTCTTAGCCTACCCTGTGCCCTGTAGGCACCCTTATAATTCAAAGCTTTTAGCTTTTAATGATGAACCAGAATTAGCACTCTGCTCCAGAGTCATAACAAAATGAAAACGACTCACCAAGGTACTTTCATATTCCGGCTCGACGATGCAAAGCTCGCTTCTCAACCAGTACAGCAGCACTGGACCAGCCTGCTATTCAGCGGCTGGCAATGTGGACCAGTGTGCCACACATAAAGCACATCAGTGAGCTGCGGCTGGCCTGCGGTCGCTGCCCAACGTCTTTAGCAGCTGGCACAGGCAACTTCTTGATGGCAGTCGTCTTCGTCCGAAAATCCGCGTGTTTGTCATTACTCACGTAAATGACGTACGACGTACACGAATTTGGCACTGAACAATTCTTTAATCTGGTCCACAACACTATCTTGCTATTCACTGGCTAGGTTTTAAGAATTTGTTAACGATACAAAGTCTTTGTTCTGCATTTTAAAAATTAACCGTCACTGATTGTCACTAACACTAAAAAAACGGTGTGTATCCAGATATTTCGGCGCTGTTGCAAGCACCTCTTTCTTGATCGTTTTTTACACTCGGTACCCGACACACGAAACTCATCGCGAACTTTTTTCGGCACTTTTTCGGTTTTTACACAGTTGACACTGATTGTTATTGGCACTGTCCTCGCAGCATGATTTCATTAGCACGATTTTATCCCACTTCTGATGTCGGGATTGTCAGGATATATTTCGCTAGGCTCGAGCTTATGTGGGCAGAAGACGGGTTTTGTGCTATGAAAACACATTGGATGCGATACACTATTTTATTTCACATTGCACGGTTCGGCATGGTAGTTTCCATGGAGAAGAACCGGCAAGAAACTCCATGGTTACTCTTTTCAAACAGATACACTGAGTCTAACAAATTACTTGACATTACCCTTTGACACATTAACACTGGGCACAATGATTCGGGTACAGTTTCAAGACTTCTTAACTCCGCTGCGATCAGACATAGAATGTCCGCCTCGCTGCTCAGGACTCTGTAGAAGCCGCCATGGTGGGGTAGACTGGTAAGTAGGTCGCGTGATGTCACCACTGGCGCGCTCGCGATACATTCGCCCGTCCGTACTCATGACCTGATCCGACATATATTTTTATTTATATGCATGGACCCCTCTCAGGTAAAGGCCTCCTCCAAGGATTTCCATTTGCCTCTGTCTCTGGCGACATAAATCCAGTGCGGACTGCGGTCCGTACTCATGACCTGATCTGACATATATTTTTATTTATATGCATGGACCCCTCTCAGGTAAAGGCCTCCTCCAAGGATTTCCATTTGCCTCTGTCTCTGGCGACATAAATCCAGTGCGGTCCGTACTCATGACCTGATCCGACATATATTTTTATTTATATGCATGGACCCCTCTCAGGTAAAGGCCTCCTCCAAGGATTTCCATTTGCCTCTGTCTCCGGCGACATAAATCCAGTGCGGTCCAGCGACTTTTCCAATGTCGTCCTCCCAGCGCGTGTACGGTCTACCGACGCGCCGCTTGCCCTGTGGACCGTCCCATGTAGCTACTTTAGATGTCCATCTCTTATCTTTAAGTATTTTGGTGCATATAACTATGTAAAAACCTATTTGAGTTTAGAGTTTCTAGGTTGAGAAATTAAACTCAAATAGGTTTTTACATATTTAATCCAAAACTGTTATTCTTTACGTACTAAAACATGTAGGTGGCTTAGTGGACTCCTGTGCCATCCACCATTATTAATTAGCCAATCACAGTGCAGCGCAAATCTATCGAGGCTGGCGCGCGGAGTGCTACGTTGAATAAACTGTTTACTCGTGTAGCTTTGCCTCAGTCTCAGCTCAGTGCGCAACTCGACTCCACACAGGCACGGTAATATTATGGTACAGTACTTTAACTCGGCCGCATGATAGAAATAAATGCCTACATCCGCGCGGTACGTAAACATGCGTTAGGGCTGCCCGTCTGCAGCATTTTAATTACATTTGCCTACTTTCTGTTTCTATTTAGTTTTGTGATTGTAAATATCCTTTTTATATAAATAAATGAAATACTTTGTATATTGAATAGGAAGTGTTAAATAAAAATGCGTGTTGTTTTTTGATTGGTAGATTTAATTAAAAAAACATGTTTTTGTTTGAAAAACAAATCGGGCTTATAAATTTGCGACCGAAAAATATTTGCGCCTCGACTGAGTCGTACGAAATGCTTTATTGTTAAATTTTAAAGTATAGGCACCGAAGTTTTAACACAAGCGTAAGTAGGTAGGTACCTACCGTATCATGATTCATTCAGAACCACATATAACTACCTATAGGGAACGTGCACAACGACGGTGCAGCCAACTGGCGTCGCCAATCCGAATCTTGTGCTCTATTAATGCTTGACATTGACTTTTCTAACAAGTAAACAGAATTAATTTTATAGTGAAAATTAATTAACTAATCATAATGCATTGTTGCATTTCTGGATGTAGGTACCAATACAAAACACACCACAAAAATGAAAATAAATCAATTAGCGTAAAATTCTATTACTTTCCAAAGAATACTAATAGCATACCATGTTTTGGTGAAAAATGCAAAAAATGGATAAACGCAGTAAATAAAAATATTTGAAAACAACTTGTTTTTGTTACACTCTGCATTGAAAAGGCCCCCAAAATCAACCGTCCATGCAAACATACCAGAACCATTCATACTTCACCCTATACGTGTTCTACTAGACCGCATTAAAGTTCACACCGAATATCCCTCAACAGTTAATCAAAGACTCCACATGTACTCAGAATATAAACAAACATGGTTATACCCACAACAATGTTTTTAGTTGGCTACACTCCTTTGGTTTTTTTAGTTTTGTATCTAAATGCCGTAGCATTTCAATCAATAAATAATAAATATAATTTGCAATCAATAAAATGCAGTCCGTAGACTGCATTTTATTGATTGGTTCATCAAATGATTGTGAACTAATTGATTTATTAGAGCCTGGAGATACTGTTCTCGCTGATAAAGGATTCCCTTCCATTATAACATGTGTTGAAAATAAGAAAGCTATCTTAGTTATGCCAGCCACCATGTCTTCATACACCACAATTTTCATCAGAAAGTAAACGAAAGATATAAAATTCATATTATTAAACGTTTATATTACGCTGACGATCGTTATTGATAGACCGAAACTCATATTTTATACCTTTTAGCATATTCAAAAGTAATATAATTGAAGAGACAACTAAGTAAATGAAAGCACGATGAGAAGTGATAAGTTTCCTTTTCTGTCCGCATAGTGTCTCTTTTGTCGATTAGTGCTGCCACCTATAGTTCCTGCACGTACCCTATTTCACTCGTCTCAATAACTTTCCGTTACTCTATTCGCTTTATTTATTAATCCAAACACCTTTTTTTCGTGAGATAAAAGGAAATACTTATACATTAAAAAGACACACATTATGTACCTACCTACCTACTAGTAAGTAAAATTATTTTTCAATACACTTCCTCGAAAACTGGTCCTTATCGCACTACGATTAGGTACAACATGCAATGTATTTCACACGTGTGCGATTTTTTCCACTTTCCCGCACGTGTGCAGGAATGAAAATTGCCACAGATAACTATACCTATACTTAGTCCAAATTGGTTCAATGCCTATAGGTGAGGTGAATGTTTTTTTTCTTTCTTCTGAATTCATACAACCAAAAACAGCACAATATTTCCTACTCATCATATTAACTGATTTTTAGAGAAAAAATCGCGCGGTTATTGTTAAAAAAACAACACACCGTCCGTTCGACACTGCGGTACAGCCGTGACTGTCTGCTCCCCAAGCGCACCCCAAGATCGAGGCGCGTAGGTATAGCTCGCGTTTCGTCCGTTTCTATGAAGTTGGAGTACTGTATCATAATATTACTGTGACACAGGTATGTGGTGAGGTGAGACTGGTGGCGCGCGCGCCGTAAATAGCACGGTCTCATGGTCGGCGCCTCAGTAAGCGGCAGGGGGTGAAACTTCCACACATTGGCTTCAAACAAAATTTTCATAGATAGTGCTGCCATCTGTTAGGTACGCTAATATTGGCCATAGTTTTAAATATTTGGCAATAGATAGAGCTAGTTGATATTTGATCATATATTTGATCAATAAATAAGTATTATTTATTATTAAAAGAAAAACGTGTTTTACATGGCAAATAAATTTTAAAATATTACGGCAAAATAAACACCTTTTCACCTCAAGTAGGTAAGTAGTTTAGTTAGTAAAACGAACCGTCTAATTACGGCAGAAACATTAGCAGTAGGGTACATAAAAACTTTTTCTTGTTCTGGTGATCTGTTTTGTGTTCTTTTTTAGGGTTCCGTACCCAAAGGGTAAAAACGGAACCCTATTACTAAGACTTCGCTGTCTGTCCGTCTGTCCGTCTGTCTGTCACCAAGCTGTATCTCATGAACCGTGACAGCTAGACAGTTGAAATTTTCACAGATGATGTATTTCTGTTGCCGCTATAACAACAAATACTAAAAACAGAATAAAATTAATATTTAAGGGGGGCTCCCATACAACAATCGTGATTTTTTTGCCGTTTTGTCTAATGTATAGATAATGGTACGGAACCCTTCGTGCGCGAGTCCGACTCGCACTTGGCCGGTTTTTTTTTTTTGTGATCTTTTTCTTGATATCTGCTATAAACGTTTGACCCTGCTTCTCTCTTGGACCCTTTTTTTTTTTTTCGGATGGGAAATCATCAAATAACTCCTCCCGCTCTGGGCGGAGCAGGAGGGAGTGTCAGACTTTTACTGACTAAAACCCATCCATGTTCCTTCATCGCCCTTTGTGTTCCGGGGCCACGGTATCTCTTTCGAACAGTCCCGCAACCCCGGCAGGCATCGGTCCTTACGGACCCCTTCCTTTTTGCTGACTCTCTTTGAGGTGCGCGTGGGACACGAACGCGCCGTCGACACGGCCTGTCGTCATGAGACGGACGAACGGCGAGCTAGCCCATAGCTCACCGTCCACAGGCCCGCGCCTACGCGGTGGCCGGGGGCCACGTGGTGGTGGCCCCCGACGCCCGGGGCGTCTCCCGCGGCGGCCGGGACGTTGAGAGGTTCTCTCCCTCTCACGTTCCGCCACCTCCTTCTCTAGCATTACTGCTTCGCAGAAGGAGGTGACGGTGTCCCATTCCGTCTCGCTCCGGACCATGGCTTGCACCAGGGCCAGACGCGAGAGGTCGCCGCCGCCGCCGATCGCCGCTTCGAGGACACGGCGGTGCTCCGCCCACGCGGGGCACACCTCCACCGTGTGTTCCACCGTGTCCTCCGGTCGATCCTCACAATGGAAGCACCCAGGCGTTTCCTCCCGCCCGATTCGGTGCAGGAACCTTCCAAACACTATGTGTCCGGTGAGGACCTGCGTCAGGCAGAAGGTGAGGACGCCGTGGCGTCTCTCAAGCCACTCCTCAAAGAGGGGACTTATCGCCACTATCGTGGCGTGCCCTCTCTCTTGGACCCTGTGATAAGATACGTAAACGTGGACCCAACGCCGTTTTGAATCTTGCGCAAAATGCCGAGAAAGACGGCCTTTAAGTGCTATTTTGGATGGAATAAGATAATAAGGAATATATCCTTATTAAGGTATGGTTCTCATAATAAAATTATTATGTAACGTCTTACAAAATTCTTTTGGCACACTACCTATATTTTTATAAGTAACAACATACGTTTACTTGCAATCACCATTTTGAAGAGTTTTACCGAACACCCACTGGATATCTTACCAAAAATGCAGTCCCAACAGTGAGCATTGGTAAATACCACATTGTAAAAAAAGGAAATAAATCCTTAAAAAAACAAAATAGTTTTTCATTTCTATCTGTCATTCATTTATTATTAGGGCTCTGATGTCATTTCAAGTCTAAGGTTAAGAGAATGATTTTCCTTTTATTGACGAATTATTGTTATTTATTTTGTGAATTGAGTAAATTCTTAATTCATTTATTCCATTCATATAAATAACAGTCATTCTTCAATGAAAGGATTTAATTATACTAGAAACAAAAACTAAAATAGCGCCATCTAGCGGCCGTGCTCCGTCCCGTCTGCACGCATGCTCCTATTTATTAGGTAGGTCACTACATTGCTGAACCATAAATTAGATAAATATTATAACTCATGTTTAACCTTGAGCTGACCCTAGCGGTTTTTAGAGTTCCGTACCCAAAGAGTAAAAACCGGCCAAGTGCGATTCGGATACCATTATTATCAAAAAAAGGGCAAAAACTCACGTTTGTTGTATGGGAGCCCCTCTTAAATATTAATTTTATTCTGTTTTTAACCGACTTCCAAAAAGGAGGAGGTTCTCAATTCGATCGGTATTTTTTTTTTTTATGTATGTACACCGATTACGCTGAGATTTATGATCTGATTTACGTGATTCTTTTTTAGTTTGATGCGGAATAGTTGCCATTTGGTCCCATAAAAATTTTACATAGTTTGGCCCAGTAGTTTTCATTTTATGAATATTTTTACTTCAGTCGTGTGGTATAATTTCATGTATGTTCACCGATTTCTCCTCCATTTGTGGAGTGATTTTCAAAAAATATTTTTTTATTTGAAAACTCCTGAGATGGTCGCATTTAAATTTGGTGAAGATCTGATGCTGGTCTTCGGAGATATACAATGGAACTCTTCAGAACTAGACGGTAAATCGGTCGTGATTTTTGCAATCGCTAGGATGTTTACTGTTTATACAACATCATGACGTAACATCACGCCTGTATGCTCTGAGGGGTACACAGATGTGTACAATACACGTATATTTCGACAGTTTAGATATGTTAAGTTCCATTTATTGTAGATAAGCCTATTACAATGACATGTATTGTTAACAATGTAAAATAAATGCATAGCATATATTTGTATAGACTAATACGACTAAAAATTGAAAAATAAAAAAACTTTTTGCAAAAAAAATAAAACCGACTTCAAAACACAAAGAAGTGAAAAATAACTTTAGTTTCAGAAGTCGGTGACAAAAAAAAAACTAAATGAATCAAAAAAGGTCACTGACTTCTGAAGCTAAAGTTATTTTTCACTTTTTAGGGTTCCGTACCCAAAGGGTAAAAACGGAACCCTATTACTAAGACTTCGCTGTCTGTCCGTCTGTCCGTCTGTCCGTCTGTCCGTCTGTCTGTCACCAGGCTGTATCTCATGAACCGTGACAGCTAGACAGTTGAAATTTTCACAGATGATGTATTTCTGTTGCCGCTATAACAACAAATACTAAAAAAAAACTTTTTGCACTTTTTAGGGTTCCGTACCCAAAGGGTAAAAACGGAACCCTATTACTAAGACTTCGCTGTCTGTCCGTCTGTCCGTCTGTCCGTCTGTCCGTCTGTCTGTCACCAGGCTTTATCTCATGAACCGTGACAGCTAGACAGTCGAAATTTTCACAGATGGTGTATTTCTGTTGCCGCTATAACAACAAATACTAAAAACAGAATAAAATTAATATTTAGGGGGGCTCCCATACAACAAACGTTATTTTTTAATAATAATTGGTACGGAACCCTTCGTGCGCGAGTCCGACTCGCACTTGGCCGGTTTTTTATAAATATTTTCTATTTTTTTTTAAGGGCCTATACTACCTCAAATGGCTTAGCATGATCCTCCGTTACGCCTAAAATACTGCAGCATTAATTTTTAAATAAATATAACGGTAAAGTTGAGGATTATGTGACGAAAACACGATTCCATAAACTTTTCTCGATAGAAAAAAAATCCAAAGTTACTTACCTCCAAATCGAACAATAAACCGCTGGTATTCAAAAAGTACTTCAAATTCGATCAGAACAACAATAAAGCAGGTCTTACGTTTTTTTTTATTTTTTCCAATAGACGAAAATTTGATTTTATAAAGAATAAAAACCACTCATTTCGCACTATTCGGCCTGCAGTGACTGACGTAACAACCACTTTGTAGTGCAAGCTGATTAGAACGTTATTCAAACAAAATTTCAAACAAAGTTTGAATCACCACAAATAGAGTAGAGATAACAGAATAAAAAGCATTTTTGGCGCTTACTACATTTTTAAACCGCGAATATACGCTGTCTTCCGTCTCGCGTGACGTGAGCTTGAGACATCAGTTTGTTTCACCGATTGATCAGCCGAACTGCCGAACACTCGCGCGCGGGACGGGCTCGCCGATCAGTTGTCCTCGCTCTGTTGAGACGGGTAGTCTATGTCACTTTGCTCCGCGCCTAGCCGCCATTATTATTATCATTAAATATCTACATTTTTGTTGAGTAACATGGGAAACAAGAAAAATAAAACCGAAAAACTGAAAAAGCGAGAACTAAAAAAGTTGAGGCTTCAAAGGCTTGCTGATTGCCGATTTCGAAGGTACATTCTTATGTATTTTTTACGTGCTGCGCATAGTAAACGCAAAATAAACGGATGATTGATTTGATCGTGCATTGTTTATGTGCAAAATGATTATTTTACAAGGAACCCGTCCGAAATAACTGTGCACTTGGCGCTGTGACGTCACTCTATCGGTACTGAACGCTCATGGTACCTACACATGGCGAACGCGGGGCTCCGCGCCGCGCGGGTAAACGGGAGAGTGGTCGCTTTCCAGCGAGGTGCGCAGTTAATTCGTACGGGTTGTATTGAATCATGTATGTAAATGTAGGTTACTTACATTGAAAATGCACTTAGGCAGGCTTTTCATTTTGTACGATGCATAATCTAATAGATTTAGTATCGTCTTTGAAGTAATAGAGCTCAAACACGCTCAAATGTACGATGTAAAAAATCTGTAAGGTAAAAATAATCATTTTTTGCAAACAAACAACATCGCAAAACAAGGGGGGCCTAAAAGGCTTTAATATCAGAAATAATCAGAATCATAATAGGTATGAATCACGTTAAAAAAATAAAATTCTTAAAAAGGTCTTTATGGTCATAACCATAAAGACCATTTTAAGAATTTTAAATTTTTGACGTTATTCATAATAATATTATGGTTCTGATAAAGCAGCCATTTGAGGCCCCCAGTTCTTTTGTTACTCGGTTTTGAATGGATCTTGTTTCTGGGTAACTTTGTATAAAAAACACAGGCACAGATAATTGGGAATCAAACGAGCTTACCTGTTAAGCGAAGTCTTGATTCAAATTTTATGAGTGGCAATCTGAAAAATAATTATTATAACTTGGTAGTATTTCTTATATCTACGTTACTTCACCGCGGTTTTTAGAGAATTAAAAAATAATATTTTTTAAGAATTGCAACCTTCGTATGCCTCTCTCATCTGACACATGACGCGGTACGTCACTTATTTTAGAGATCTTATCATTGGAACAATCTCTGTTTTATGTACAGAGTAGTTCCAAATACCTATATTCACTATATTTTCCTGAAAGGTTAAAATTGAATTAGGTAGACTAATTATTGCAGCTTTGGGGCTGTTAGTGTTAACTATATTATAGCGGCGGGTGGGTAATTATTTTTCAGATTGCCACTCATAAAATTTGAATCAAGACTTCGCTTAACAGGTAAGCTCGTTTGATTCCCAATTTTACTTCGTGGCAATCTTTCAAATAATTATTATAACTTGGTAGATGTTCAGAGTTGGCTGCAATAATTAATTTATTAACTGATTAAAATGCAAGTAATTCTGAGTGTTGATCTGTGATAATTACATTGGACCTTCTTCTGTAAGAATATTAAAGCTTCCATATTAAAGCTTCAAGGATACTTTACAATAAATATATTACATTTTGTAAAATAACTTTGATAACCATGTAATCCACATTATGTCTGACTTCGTTGATGCCAGCTCTAATTTGAGCTGTTGTTTTGGTTGTATAGTGAGAGTTTAATTCTGGAGTTTAGATGCCCCTTTCACTTGAAATCTGACAAACTTACGAATATTAGGGTTTGATATATTTTAATAACTGTTTTATTGCTCCAATGGGTTAAAGTTAGAGCTAGGAGAACAATCAATGTCTTTGTTTTCTAAATTTTGCTCATATTATCAAACTATGACGAAATTAATTATACTTTTGATAGATTCTATGATTGAGGCAATGATAGCCTCAGATCTCTCAGTAAGTAATTTTATAATTTGAAATCCAGTTGTAGTGTTAGTATTTTATAGATGTGTCTGCAAATAAAAAAGGCTCATCAACTCCATTATTTAGTGTTGAATTGTCTGGAAGTACTATCAAGGAATGCCACTGGCATTATTTTTATTCACTTAGGGCCTTTTGTTAAAATACTTGCAACAGAATAGTGCAACCAAGGCAATGTTTATTCACTTAGGGCCTTTTGTTACAATACTTGCAACAGAAGAGTGCAAACAAGGCAAGTATAGAGTTCCATAGATATATTGTCTCAAAAGGTGATTGTATAACTATAAAAAATTTAATGTAATGATTTTATGATCACATACAATGTCTAACTATTGTTCAATAGTAGAAGAGCCCGAGTCCATTCAAAACACTGTTTCCAATTAATATTACAGCCAATTAATCAGAATACAGAAATCTCTTCACTTTATTGTCGTGAGAATTAAACTGATTTTATTAATCAGTACCTAGTAGTAAGTACTTCTTATCAATAAAGCTCAGTCATTTTTTAAGGGTCTAGGTAGATCCTTGATCAAATATTATGGATATTAAAGTGTTCACTCTATCATCACCAATTAATATAGTTACATACAATTAATAAGAAAAGAAAGAGAAACCTCTTTATTACAGTGTGGATTAAACTGTTTTTATTATTAATTAGTACCTAGTAGTACATAGTATAAATAAAGCTAAAAATTTTGCTAAGGGTCTGGTAGTCTTATGACTAAATATTATGAATGTTAAGGGATTCACTCCTTACTGGTAAAACAGAATTTGAGATTTAGTCAATTGGCTCGAAAAGGACAGTTGAGCTATTTTCTCAAAACTGTTTGTATTTAAGTCTTAGAAACTGATTTCTGCTTAATACTTTTAGTCTGGTAAATTTTGTACATTATGATTTCGTTTATAATTCATTTTTTAACCTATTATTCCTATAATGATAGAAACAATATAAATAAAAACATTGTTATTATTATGTTTTCCCAGGCACCTTGTAAAGGAGCAATAAGTTTTTGCGGTTTCATAGTAGAAAAAATATAATACTTAGAGGTCTGGTCTCCACGATGAATATTTGCTATATTAGTATAATTTCCCAAACTATTTCAAATATTAGGAACTTCTACAAGAATCAGCAGTGTTTTCATGACAATGTCTTTCAAGGGTCTCGAACACTCCTGTTTAATCATCTAGTAATTCTAAAGAATTGACTAAATGTTGTGCAATTAGTGGATATGTGTTGACCATATTCAGTCAACATTGTGTAGGTAATTGGCTACATTGCCGTAATGTACTGTCAATTGTTATGAATTTTAGTTGGATTTTATTAGCTCTACACGAAATGTATGGCATTTTATCTTCTAGTCACAATCCATTGATCTCTGCACTCGCATGCACCCCCCCCCCCTTTTGTTTCACTTTATGGTTATTTTCAATAGAAAGCTATGAAGCTATTAAAGCCAATACTCCAATTGGTAATGAAAAAAGAGAATAAATGAGATTTCTTAGTTAAAATTTATTTTTATGAGTTTGTATAAATCTCACAATAATGTCTGCCCATCTATCTTTTCGGGTATTTTAATTGTGATTTTAATTTTATGTTATGATTCAATGTAGGTAGATGACATGTTGTTATTTGATAGGGATTAATTTGTTTTCAGCATGGTTCA
Organism: Xestia xanthographa; assembly: GCA_905147715.2. NCBI lineage: Eukaryota > Metazoa > Arthropoda > Insecta > Lepidoptera > Noctuidae > Xestia > Xestia xanthographa. The sequence continues at coordinate 217,054 of LR990652.1, read as the reverse complement.
TTTTCTAGTAGGCTACAGCTGATTATAGGGGTCAACGCCCGGAACCAGGGAGCAATGAAGTTATGTTTTACTACTGTCTTCATAAGGTAGTCAAAGTAATAATTATATTTCATTTTAGTTTTAAGGTATGTGTAACGGATCGTTGCACTGTTGTTGGTGTTAAAAGAAAACTACGAAAATATTGCATAAAATTGGGTGGCTGCGCAGACGTATACGGTGCGCGTACGATTCCGCCCTCACGGCGTCGTGTCTAGCCGGCGACTGTCGCCTGTCGGTGGCGCGGGTGTGCGCGTGATCGCGCTCGATTCTGCCTCGCGCTCATTTAAAAAATGTTTATTATCTGTATCGCGACGTTCGCAACCACCCCGCCATTTATTAGAATAATATTCAAAATGTTGCCACATTAAATATACGATTCAGAGGAACACAATATGACATAATATTATTATGTAGGTACACATACACAAACACAGACAGTAAATCAATTATGGATTCTTAATTTAAAGTAAACACTAAGTAGTTACATTATTCTTTCAAAACAGTACTGAGCCGTCCATCATCGCTAACATCCTGCCCCTCAGTGTCGTCATTACGACACTCATCAACACTCTGAAGTACAGCTATACGCGATGCTGGACGCTTCATTATACCGGTTTTTGTTCTAATATCTACGACTCGAACCCGTCCGTCAGGCCCAGGGTATATTGTCTGAATGATGCCCTTCGGCCATACGTTCCGCGGTGAAGCGGGGTCTACCACCACAACAAGATCTCCTACCTTCAATTGTGCGCCTTCGCGATTCCATTTTTTACGCGGAGCTAAGGTAGGTAGGACTTCTTTCATCCACCTAGCCCAGAATAAATCGGCCAACCGCTGAGCTATACGCCACTGTTTTCTTAAGAGAAGATCTTTGTCGTCAAACCTGCCAGGTTGCGGTAGATTTGACGAGGAACCTAATAGGAAGTGGTTGGGCGTTAATGACTCTGAGTCGCGAGGGTCAACGGACACGTGAGTTAATGGACGACTGTTAATCATATTCTCCACTTCGCATAGGAAGGTGGAGAGCGCTTCTTCCTTAGGAGCGCGTTCTTTTAAAACAACTTTTAAGGCAGTTTTTACACTGCGAATGAGGCGTTCCCATGCTCCTCCCATATGGGGGCTAGCAGGAGGAATAAATTGCCACTGGACTCCTTTAGTTAACGCTTCTGTCACCAGTTGTTGCTGATGGTCTATCACCTCCTGATAGGCCTTCTTTAATTCCACATCAGCGCCTCGTAAGTTGGTGCCATTATCAGAGAACAATGTGTGTGGCCAACCTCTGCGTGCGGCCATCCGGCGCAGAGCCATTATCATAGAGTCGGTTGTGAGGGACGAAACTAATTCTAAGTGCACAGCACGTACTGTAAGACAAGTAAACAGTACACCGTACCTGCGTACCCTTTGTCGACCAACTACTACTTCCAGGGGACCAAACAAGTCTACACCACACATTGTGAACGGCCTCTGATGATGGGTAAGTCTGCACTCAGGTAAGTCACCAAGGCGTGGAGGGTTAGGTGAAGTTTTTCTAAAACGACAAATCAAACAATGTTTGGCAACAGTTCTAACAGTAGGCCTTAAATTTACGATCCAGTATTTTTGTCTTAATTCGTTAATAATCATCTCGTTACACGAGTGTGCAGCATTTACGTGATAATGCAACACTATGAGCCGCGCTGTATGGTTTTTACCATCTAAAATAATAGGAACTTTAGTCAGCTGATCAACATCTTTCACGTTTCCGATTCGTCCGCCAACACGTAAAAGATTATTTTCGTCAATGATCGGGGTAAGTGTTCGTAAACGACTTTCCCGCGTTATCTCTTTATTTGATTTTAACAAATTAATTTCACTACGAAATGACAGTAACTGTGAATGATGAAGTAACAACATCTCTGCTTTATGCATTAAATCTACGGTAATACAGGTAATTGAACTTTTCTTACATTTTTCAATAAATAATAAAACTGTAGCCGTAGCACGTAATAATCGCAGCCAACGGGAGAATCTACTTGGATCCGGTACAGGTAAGTCACAACTTATTTTATTATTATTATCGCACACAATGTTTATTCTTTCTAATATTTTATCATCACTAGTACTTATTTTTATTTCAGGTTGTTGAGGCCAGCACGAAGGCGGTTGGTACAAAAACGACGGTCCGGAAAACCACGTGGAATCACTACTAAGCACGTAATCTGTATTCTTCGTCCCCAAGTCAGCTACGTTTAAGTCGGTAGGCACATAGTGCCACTCGTCCACCTTGCTTAACTCATCAATTTCCCCGAGTCTATTTGCAATAAAAACTTTATAGGTTCGACATTGATTCTTAATCCAATACAAAACCGTAGTCGAATCCGTCCAATAGTGTACTGAATTTGGTTGCAAACGGTGTTCTTTTTGTATGCTATTAACTAATTTACACGCTAACACTGCTCCCTGCAACTCCAATCGCGGCACGGAGACTGGCTTCAGGGGAGTAACTTTGCATTTGCTCGCGATGAACGATACTGTAACGCGTCCGTTGATGCTTTCGCGCCGCCAGTAAGCGACCGCGGCGTACGCACTCGGTGATGCATCGCAAAATATATGAATTTCCAAACTCGCTAAACTATCGCTTGTCGGGTCAGTCGAAAAATACCATCGCGGAATTCTTATATTATTAATTTCCTGAGCTTGACTAATCCACTCTCTAAATAAATCATATAAATCATAGCTTAATTTATCATCCCAGTTAAGATTCTGTTCCCAAACTTTACGCATTAAAATTTTCCCTTTAATTGTGAATGGACTTAGGTAACCGTGAATGTCATAAATGGACATAACTATACATAATAGTTCGCGTTTTGTCGGTATCCGTTTCAGTAGTAATATATCTTGCGGTATCCGTTTAAAGGACAAATCAAAGGCTAACATATCGGTACCTGGAAACCATAACAGCCCAAGTGCTCGTTCCGGTTGGTTATCTATATTGAACCTTATTGCCTTGTCATTAAGGGTTTCTTTGGGGACTTCACTTAATACGGTAGGTACGTTACTTAACCAATTACGTATCTCGAATCCACCTTGTTTGTGAATATAGGAAACGTCTTTTATTGTTTTTGAAGCTATGTCTAAATCTGTAAAACTATCTATATAATCATCCATATACTGGTTAAGTTTAATTGCGCTAACAGCGTCAGGCATTTGCTCTTGAAAGAGAGAAGCATTTTTGTCTTGGTTTATGAATTGCGCTATAAAGGGAGAACAATTAGCACCGAATATGAGTGACGTCATAGCGTATTTATTGACCTCGTCGCTCCCTTTCTCTCTCCATAAAAATCTTAATGCGTTTTGATCATCATTTTTAATCTTAATTCTTAAAAACATATCTTTTATATCGCCAATTACACCTATACAATTTTCTCGAAATCTAAACATTATGCCGTACAAGGAATTTAATAAATCAGGTCCTTGCAGTAAAAAATCGTTAAGTGAAAAATCATTACATTTGGCAGCGGCGTCAAATACTAACCTCAGCTTCTTTTTATTTGGGTTATCGACCCCAAAGTGAGGTAAGTACCAAGTACGATTAGTGAGCGTGTCCCTACACTCAGACTCGCTAAGTCTTCTAGCGTAATTATTTTCAAACAAATGTGTAATTCGGTCTCGATATCGCGATTCATATTCCGGGTCGGATAACATCTTCCGTTCGACTGATTTTAGTCTTTTCAAAGCGACGGAATACGAATCGGGCATAACGCAAACATCTGATTTCCAGGGAAGACCCACTGTCCATTGACCCCCGATTAACTCAGCTGATTCGTTAAGTATGTTTAGAGCTCTTGTTTCTTCGATATTTTGACGCGGATTATTACAAATCCCGATAGAGTCAAGCGAGAAAGAACGACGTATTAATTCGTGTAAATCTATATTATCGTTATTTTGTTTGAAGATAGGAAGATCTCTGTTGTAGGTATCTAGCGGTTCGAATGTGGGCGGCTGACGCTGTGGGGAAGTTGTGCACGCGGGGATGGTAAGTAAATGCGAGTCGCTCGCGCCGCTTGAGAAGCGTGCGCGCGCACGTTGTTTACCATTTTCATAAAATAAGGCTCCGTGCACACACCACCCGAGCAACGTTTGTGTAATAAACGGCCCATTAGGTTTAAACTTTTTACAAACAATTGGCGCAATCAAATCATAGTTATCTTGACCTATTAACAATGTAGGTTTTATGATATCACAATTGCAAGAATTAAACTTAATGTTATACAAGATTTCGTATTCACTAAAGTCCATACAAGAAGTCGATTGCACAGGTAAGTTCAATTCTTTTAATTTACGAGCACGTAATTTAAACTTATTACCGTCACTGTTACTAATGTCCAAGTTTAATATTTCAGTTTTACATACCAACTCGCTGGAGTCCCATGCACTCGTGGCACGCATCGTGACGCACTCACCGTGTAACCCAGCCTTATCCGCGATATCAGCTGCGATAAGGCTCACTGTCGCGCCGTCGTCTAACAGCGCGTGCGTGTGAACACTTTGTTTGGGTCCATGTATGGTAACCGGCACTATTTTAAGCACTATTTTTGACACGTTAAGCACTTTACACTTTTCAGGATTATTATTTAGGACGGACACTTCAGAACATCGCGTTTCGATCGTGTGAGCTACGAGTTCGTCGCTGCTAGTGCAGGCGCGCGGCGCCGCGTCCGCGTCGGGCGGCTGAGACTTGCTCAGCGGCTCGGTTGCGGCCTGGCGCGCTGCCTGCGGTTTCACCCAGTGAAGCAGACGATGATGCGGCCCATCACAGGCGTCGACGTCGCAGTTCTCGGCGGTGCACTCCGACTGATTTTCATGTCGATCTCCGAGACACTTGAAGCACAGTTTGTTTATGCGAACATAGCGCCATCGGTCTTTGCGCATAGCGTGTTTGAATTTGCTGCACTCTGTTAGTTTGTGAATAGGTTTCTTGCAGTATTTGCATTTATCAGATGTGGAGGGGTTGTTGACCTCCGCACACACTAACACTGATTGCTTGTGATTTTTATATTTCTCGGAATTAGATCTCGGTTTCGAATCGATTTGACTGTGCACGTAGCTTACTCCTGTCATTGCAACTTTCTTGGCTTCTTGATGAAGAAACTTGGATAATAATTCTAGTTTTGGTGTGTCGTCTTGATTAACATACTGGTATAGGTAATCGGCCCATTTATTAATCAGTTCGGTGGGCAATTTGGAGACAACAATGGTTACTAGTTCGGGACTTCGTAGATAATCACTTTGTTGCACAGTGCGAGTAGCTGTGACATAATTCTTCACTTTGATGGCGAAGTTTACGATCTCCGTATGATATGCTTGTGGTAGCGGCTGTAATTTTCTTAACTGTTGCGTAACAGTTCTCATTATGTTTTCAGGTCTACCAAAACGAAGTTCCAATGTCTCAAGTATCTCTTGAGGTGATGTGGCGCTCATCAGTAAAGATGACGCTGACTCCTTTGCTTCGCCACGGAGACACTTACGTAGGCGCCATAAATTCTCGGAATCACTGAAGTTGCAAAGCCGCGTGGACTCGTCGAAGGCTCCTTTGAAATGTAGCCACTCCATCGGATCTCCGGAGTATATGGGCAGGTCTTTGCAGATAGCTAACCTTGACAAGAGTTCACGGTTTGTTGATTTTGAGGTTGAAGCACTGATGGCGTCCTTTATGGCGTTAGTGAGCGCTTCAATTGCAGGTTGAGTACCGGCCGACTGATCTGTGGGTTGCCGTGCGCGGCTGGCGCTGTTTTCACAAACTTCGCCGACCACGTTCCGTTCAAGCGACGACCCGGGTGCGGCAACGGATTGTTCCAACCACTTTTCTACTTTACTTTTGCATGATATAGACGAAGATTGCTTTGAACATCTGGAATCTTCTAGGTGTGCCAAATCGGCGGCAAATTTTTTCTCTATTAGCTCCTTTTCTATGCGAGCTTTAGTCATAGTCATCGTCATTTCGGCTTGCGCTTGAGCCTCTTTCAATTCGATGATGGCTCTGGCTTGAGCTGCTTTATATTCGAGCCGCTTTTGCCTCGTGGCCGATGAGGAGGACGCGTGGCTCGTACACGTGGCGGCTTGTTCGCGGCTATGCAGGCCGCCATCTTGAGTCGCAACGATGTCGGACAGGATCTTTCCAGCGCTTTTCCTGTTGTACTGGACGTCTGAACCCGCTTCTAGCTTCATTTTCGCTTCGTTAGACATTATTTCTCTCGATTGTGCACGTGTTCTCCCGGAACGCGGCGTTTGAAATAATGGCATCCTGCCACACAGGGTTTGTGTTTCCTTCCACTGAACACTGCTGATCCGGCTCGAATGGACCACTTTTGTAACGGATCGTTGCACTGTTGTTGGTGTTAAAAGAAAACTACGAAAATATTGCATAAAATTGGGTGGCTGCGCAGACGTATACGGTGCGCGTACGATCCCGCCCTCACGGCGTCGTGTCTAGCCGGCGACTGTCGCCTGTCGGTGGCGCGGGTGTGCGCGTGATCGCGCTCGATTCTGCCTCGCGCTCATTTAAAAAATGTTTATTATCTGTATCGCGACGTTCGCAACCACCCCGCCATTTATTAGAATAATATTCAAAATGTTGCCACATTAAATATACGATTCAGAGGAACACAATATGACATAATATTATTATGTAGGTACACATACACAAACACAGACAGTAAATCAATTATGGATTCTTAATTTAAAGTAAACACTAAGTAGTTACATTATTCTTTCAAAACAGTACTGAGCCGTCCATCATCGCTAACAGTATGAGTCAGCAACAATATGATTAAGAAAGGTGCTTAATTATTATGGGTAAGGTTTAAGTGATTTTAAAATGCAATGCAATGCAGGAAAAACTATCTGGTCATGAGAACCCTTCCAAAAATACTCTTGGACTTAGGGGTACTTAAAAAAATTGCATGATTAATATACCCATAATTTAATATTGTATCTATGGATTGCTAGATAAAGCAATAGGTTACTATTGGAGATGTTATTTTAGATTGGGCTTATACATAATGATGATAAGAATATTATCTTTGTTCGAAGCTGGGGTGGGATTTAGTTCCACTTTGCAATTTGATTTAACACTTCAATACCCGCAATTACAGACACAATTAAAATAACAATGCACTGTGCCTCACGAGGCACGGCCGGGACCATACGGGTTAGAACTAAAACAGGTTTAGTTGTTAATGTCATTTGTACATTGACAGGCTGTTATGACCTCCAACTTTGTAAGTCTATAACCCTTTCCCTCTCAATACTAATAGTTTTGAGTATTATGACATTATGGTGTATAGATTTGATAACAAATGGTTTCTTGAACCATTGTACTTAAACCAAGTACCCAGATCATTACTTTATAACGGGTATATAATATGGTTAAATCATTCCGGTACCATCCTTGATGTGTTCTCTTTTGGGGGTACTGACTTAGCACTCCAGTATCTATTATTGTGTTCAGTCTTGAAAGATTTTTGTTAACGGGATACTTTTTTGGGTGTTGAATTTTATTGTGCTAGGCACAAACAGATTAATTGATCTTCTTGTTGTTGGTGGTAAAATCTCTTTGGCTACATGTATTAGTTATTTGGAAATATACATAATAAGCTAAGAATATAACTATTGTCCTTATAGGTTTGGTGTTTCATTTCATTAAAGGAAATATAAATAATATTAATTTAATCTCGAGGTTGACATTGAACATTGGTAGGTTGTGTTATGCAGTGTCATTCAAGCCATTCATCGGTTGCTTTGCTTATGATAACAGTAACATTCTAATTTGGTTTAGAACATCTCAATACCTTGGTTCACTGGTTCACCATATGTATAGTAGTGAAACAGAAGTCTGTCATAAGTGTCTGGAACATTTTCCATCAGCTGTTCTCTCATAGTATTAAGTGAACAAAGAATCTTGTTCTATTATTTGAATGAAAAGTTGTTATATTTAAATGTAAATATTACTTCATCGCTGAAAGATCAAAATTACAAGTTTATGGCATAGCCACAGGGTTCTTTGATAATATCATACTTGACGTCAAAGCTTACACACATAGTGTAGATTATAACATGCTGTAAATATCTCGTATCTAGGCATGTAGATATTATAAATATCCTGTATAGTCTGACATAACTTCCACCAAAATAGAATAAATACACTTTTTGGGCTGGTGTTTTCATTAGTTAAACGTATGTGTAACATTAATTTATACTTGATGTTCAAGCTAAATCTGCGCCAGTCACTTTGCAGCAATGATGTCACAATCTGTTTTCTGTTTTATTTTGTTTGTAAATGTATTACTAACATAGTTTGTAAGTATATTGTTACTAACGCTGAGTCTTGTTGCTCGAAATAAATAAGTTATTATTATTAAAAACACATTATATGGGCTTAACATGCTGTTAGTATCTCGTACTTAAGAATGTGTGGTCCTGACAAATGTATGTCAGCCAGCCAGCAACTTTACTCCCTGATGGGAATCCAGGCAAGGAATGGTTCCACATTCACTGCGAGAGTATAATGCATTTGCAAGGTTATAACACACACGGGATGTGCTAAGTTAAGCAGGGTCGTCTTACGACCTGCATGGTCATGGATATATAGCTCAATTTTGTAATTACCTGATCAAGGTAATGAAAGTACCTGCCCTTTGCTAGCATTGTTCGATAAATTTAGCTGGACACCGCGTGTCAAACTGATAATTTACCATGCAGCTAGTAACATGAGGTGTTACTGGTCTTGAAAATGGCACTTACCTGCCGTTGAATGCTATGCCATTAGATTTTCAGTGTTAGCATCGTTCAAAGACTCAGCTAAAGGATATCTCGTATCTCCACTGATAGATCACCATCCAGCTAGTAACCAGTAGTAGTGTTACTGAGGTATCGCGTACCCACTGGAGGAAAAAAGCTTTAACGAGCTTACAACCCCCTTAGTGCTTCGATGAGCACTGTGGATATCGCGTATCCGGGGGTCATTTAAAGTCGGGCATCCAAGTTGTTGTCAGGAATACACTTTTCCTGCTTCGTCTCTGATGTCTTCTGATAAATAATGTCCTTCCAATTTACGTCCTGGTCGGTAGCGAGCGTTATTTGTAAATGCTTGGATTTCTGTTTCGGGTTTACGAATTTCACTAAAGATGCACTTAGTACACTTCCTGTCACTCGACATTTTGTTATTTTGGTAAAATGTAATGTAAACTTAGTTATAAATGAATAATTTGACGAGAAAGATTTTTTCTTGCGGTGTCGATAACGCGCCAATAAAAAAAGTGACGTACCGCGTCATGTGTCAGATGAGAGAGGCATACGAAGGTTGCAATTCTTAAAAAATATTATTTTTTAATTCTCTAAAAACCGCGGTGAAGTAACGTAGATATAAGAAATACTACCAAGTTATAATAATTATTTGAAAGATTGCCACGAAGTAAAATACAGGGTGTTTGGCTTATGGACCGACACAATTTTTCCAGGGATTTGGGAGGTCATTAACTAGGTTCTACCCATACACCCTATGTCCTAAATGTCATGGTTGGTTACATGTATTTTTTTTTCAAATGAAAAAAATACCCAAAATGTTTCCTTTAATTCCAAATTACTTTTTATTACACGCTTTATATTAGCTTCACTTGTATGTTTGTATGTTTTTTGTAACCGACTTCTTAGGGCGCGATTTTGACCCACTTTAAACGGCCAGATTTCATTCAAATTTTGCACACCCGTCAAAGACCGATAACAATTCAGGTTTTTTCAGAATTCAACCCCTTAAGGGGGGAAATGGGGTGACAAAGTCTGAAAATCAACATGGTTATTGTTTGTATGGTGTATCGGGTCGGGCGGGTGGGTGTATTACAAAAACAACGATTTTAAGATTTAATGTGTAACTGAAATACCATCATCCCCTGTTGGGGTGCAATGGGGTTGAAATGTCTAAAAATCAATATGGGTGTCAATTCCGAGATTATCAGGGGTGCTGATTACGAATATGGCATTTATTTTGAGATCCAGAAGATTTAGATGATTTAGATAAGATGGCGGATTCGACTTCTATACAGGGTTATTGTTGATTTATTGTGATGATTGTGATAACGATGATGATGATTGTGATAATGATGATTGTGATAGTGATAGTGATAGTGATTGTGGTAGTGATAGTGATAGTGATGGTGATTGTGACAGTGATTGTGATTATGATAGTGATGATGATTGTGATGATTATGAAATTTGGCTCATATATAGTTTTTTACCTGGATTAATATGTAGGATACTATTTATCTCCCTAATATGAATAAATATGATCCCGTGGGACAGTTACCAAACTTCACGCGGGCGAAGCCGCGGGCAACAGCTAGTATTCTTAATATAACGGTAACCGTGATTTACAAAAAAGCTTCTTATATACCTACATCAAAACAAAATATTCAGGACAGAAAACTCAATTTTTTATTTTGCGGAATAACATTTAGTAATTAGCGTAGCCTAGGATCTACAGTCGATAAAGTCATCAGCTTTAAATAAGATAATCCTTTCGGAGAGGGAACCTGAGAAACAGCTACCTCATCTAAAGATGGCAGCAGGCGCCCGATTTCCCCACTTCCCAGATAAGTTACTGACTTAATAAATTATAGTTTAAATAACAGTTTTAAAAATTAAAAAAACACGCTTTTATAAATAAACCAAACTAAAAAGTAGAAAATAAATAATAGTTTAAAAAAAAAAAAACTAAAAAACAGGCTTTATATATAGAAAACCAAACTAAAAAATTGAAAATAAATTTTAATAAATTTGAATTAAGAATAGTGTACAAAATTCTAACAAATATAAATGAATAATAGTGTTAATAAGAAAAAAAAGTTTTATTTAAAAAAAAGCGTGGGGTGCATGGTGTCAATAGTTATAAATATTCATTTCGGTAATATCTTAAAAAGCACCCCACGCTTTTTTTTAAATAAAACATTTTTTTGTTATTAACACTATTATTCATTTATATTTGTTAGAATTTTTTACACTATTCTTAATTCAAATTTATTAAAATTTATTTTCTATTTTTTAGTTTGGTTTTCTATATATAAAGCGTGTTTTTTAGTTTTTTTTTTTTCGTTTGTGAGTGTAATGGCACAAAATAAATTTTGTTGTAGGTATTCTCCAGTCTTCTAAATCTAAATACCTAAATCTTTGTTTGATAGAACTGGTTTCAAGAAAATTTCTTACGAGCTACCAAAGTTATTTTCTTTTCAACCGACTTCCAAAAAGAGGAGGTCCTTAATTCGACTGTTTTTTTTTTTTTTTTTTGTTTTTGTTACCTTTTTTATTTGAAAGCTGGTGCTTCCCGTGTGGTCCCATTTATATATATATATATAATTTTGTGAACATCTGATGCTGATCTTCGGAGATATACAATGGAACTCTTCAAAAATAGATGGCAAATGTGCCGTGAATGTTGCAATCGCTAGGATGTTTATTGTTTATACAACATCATGACGTAACCTCACGCCTGTATGCTCTGAGGGGATATGCAGATGTGTACAATACACCCAGATTTCGACAGTTAGGTATATTAAGTTGGCGCGATCGTGTTCCGCGTGCGCCTCAAATGATGTAACATCACGCTTGTATGCTCTGAGGGGGTACGCAGATGTGTACAATACACCCAGATTTTGTCAGTTCGTTCAATTTCCGCGCGCGCCTCATAGAGATGTCAGCAAAAGGGACTGTTCTAAAGAGATACTGCGGCCCTGGAATACAAAGGGCTAAGAAGTAAGTTCCATAATTTGGGGATACGCCTATTCATCATCAGCCTATTAATGTTCTCTATGAGAGGGAATGTGCTATAATCCTCCACGCGGGCCCAGTGCGGATTGGTAGATGTCACATCACACATGTCTTCGAATTTTTTGGTTCTAGGACATGCCGGTTTCCTCACGATGTTTTCCTTCACCATTTTGATAGCAGTGGTGATGAAATAAATTACACAAAGTAATGCGCCTGCCTGGGTTCGAACCCACAACTTACTGTTCGTAAGTCGGGGCTGCCACCACTGGGCCACCGCTGCTCACGCCTATTACCATGACATGTATTGGTAACAATGTCAAATAAATTCATGGCAAATATTTGTTTGGGAACAACTAAAAATGGATAAATAAAAACTTTTTTGCAAAAAAATAAAACCGACTTCAAAAAACACAAAAAAGTGAAAAATAACTTTTGCTTCAGAAGTCGGACACAAAAAAAACAATGAAACAAAAGTCACCGACTTCAGAAGCTAAAGTTATTTTTCACTTTTTTGTGTTTTTTAAATGTGTGAAATTGTACAATTTCAAAATATATTATAAAAAAAAACTAAAAACTATTTTGAACTTAGTTTTATTTTAAAAAGTTCTTTAGTTGATACCCTTTCTAACGGTATGCTACATGTCACAAAGAACAATTCATTAGGTAGTGAAAATGTTAGTTAGGAGAGTCAGGATTAATCCTGACTCTCCAAACAAAACATAACACACACACTCACTCACTCTGAAACATAATAACATTTATAAACTAAATTACACTACTTTTTGTTTTTAGAAACTAAAGTTATAAATCTTGTTCAAATTTGATTCAAATTAAACCAAAATTTATTTTGTGCCATTACACCCACAAACGAAAAAGTTATTTCGAATCAAAGGAAACATTTTGGGTATTTTTTTCAATTAAAAAAAAATAACATATGTAACCAACCGTGACATTTGGGACATTGGATGTATGCCTAATATTGGGTTAATTTAAATCAAATTTGAACAAGATTTATAACTTTAGTTTATAAAAACGTAATAACATTTATCAGTCTTTTCTTAATCCTGACTCTCCTAACTGACATTTTGACTACTTAATGAATTGTTCTTTGTGACATGTAGCATACCGTTAGAAAAGGTATCAACTAAGAACTTTTTTTAAAATAAAGCTAAGTTCAAAATGACTTTTAGTTTTTTTATATAATTAATTTTGAAGTTGTACAATTTCACACATTTAAAAAAGAAAATGACGTTGGTAGCTCGTAAGAAATCTTCTTGAAACCAGTACTATCAAACATAGATTCATTCAGATTAAGAAGACTTTGGAGAATACAACAAAATTTATTTTGTGCCATAACACTCACAAACGAAAAAGTTATTTGGAATTAAAGGAAACATTTTGGGCATCATCCATCTATCTGTTTATTTTGATTGATGATGCACCGCGTGATCCTCGTGAGATCGTGTCGTATCGCCGTAACACCCGTACGTACTACGCAGTACGCAGGCCGGGCCAAGGGGCAAAGGCACTTGTTCTCCCCGTCATTGCGATCTTTTTTTTTAACCGACTTCCAAAAGGAGGAGGTTCTCAATTCGATTGGTTTTTTTTTTTATGTACGTAGGCACACCGATTTGGTACGCTGACATTTATGATCCGATTTACGTGATTCTTCTTTAGTTTGATGCGGAATAGTTGCCTTTTGGTCCCATAAAAAATTAAGATAGTTAGGCCCAGTACCTAGTTTTCATTTTATGAACATTTTTACTTCAGTTGTGTGGTACAGTTAATTTCATGTATGTTCACCGATTTCTCCTCCATTTGTGTAGCGATTCTCAAAATTCTTCTTCTTCCTCCTGAGATGGTCGCATTTAAATTTGGTGAAGATCTGATGCTGATCTTCGGAGAAGATATACCTACAATGGAACTCTTCAAAACTAGATGGTAAATCGGTCGTGATTGCTGCAATCGCTTGGATGTTTATTGTTTATACAACATCATATCATGACGTAACATCACGCTTTTATGCTCTGAGGGTTACGCAGATATGTAGGTACAATACACCCAAATTTCGACAGTTTAGGTATGTTAAGTTCAATTTATTGGGGATAAGCCTATTACCATGACATGTATTGTTAACAACAACTAAAAATGGAAAAATAAAAAAACTTTTTTGCAAAAAAATGAAACCGACTTCAGAAAACACAAAAAAGTGAAAAATAACTTTAGCTTCCGAAGTCGGTGACCTTTGTTTGATTAATTTTTTTTTTGTCACCGACTTCTGAAGCTAAAGTTATTTTTCACTTTTTTGTGTTTTCTGAAGTCGGTTTTATTTTTTTGCAAAAAAGTTTTTGTTCTAAGTATACCCATACCTGGCAACCTACTAATTACGGAGATATTGGGGGTCAAAGTTCCAACTTTTTGACTAGTTTTTATTTAAATACCTATAAGTTTTTAATGTAAGATTTTTACTTAAAACACCTCCACGACCCCCGTACGCCCGTACTATTCAATCCATCCATCAGCACAATGTATTGAGTGCGTTACATTGAGTTCTACCATAACTCCAAAAAAAAAGTCGATTCCCAGCAATAATTTGTGTATTGTTATGTACAGAATGCTTGGTTGCGCGGCTTCGTGATGAGGTCTTTTACTCTCTGTAGGTCGGCTCGAATACGGTACTTGACTACAAATTGATTCTCTGTTCGGGTTAGGTTTTTGCTGAGCCCAGATCCCGTCCGGCTTCTCTAAATATGGTACAGACGTGGTCACCATCGCCACACTCGCCAGTCCCCAGGCACGTCTAGGTAGGGCCGGCTTCGACTGAATGTGACATGTGCCTCGGAATGGAACGGTCACGTACTCTAACACAGATTAGGTTTATCGAGACATCGGGTATGTTGGCGTTTCCAGGGAATAACGAGATGTATCGATTGCGATATTAATTTAGTCGACCGATTCGTTCCTACTAAGACGGCGTGTCTCAGAAAATTCCTCCTGACAATTTGTAATACAACAGGGCTCAGATCTATCCCGATGACGATAGTCATTAATGAGATTTGATTCGGCGATCCCAGGTTTATATTTATTGGGCGTGAAGCGAGGCACTGTCACATTGACTGCGGCGCGGCGCGGCGCACACCGGACAGGGTCGTCAGCGCAAATCGCCCTCCGAGATAATGAAGAGGTACTATTAATTGGGTCGAGGCACCGCTGTCACACTGACTGATCGGTTTTGTCAGTGCAAAAACTCGATCGGATTATATCGATCAGCATCATGCGAAGCTCAGCGGTGTGGAACCGCCGCCCGCGCCGCCGCACATACGAGTATTTGCCTACAAAAGCTGGCCATTTAAGTCGAATTTTCTAAATGTGGCTTAAGGGGATGACAACACCTAATTTGTTGAAATTGATGTCATTTAAGCAGTTTTTTAAGAAAAACTATTTGTTCTAGCACGGCAAAAAAAAAAGTTAATATTGATCATATTTCAAAGACCTTGGACGGACTCGATTCATATTTTGACGAAATCGGCTCGATAGAAAATAATTGCAAAGATTGGTCTTAAAATCATCATTAACGGTCCTATGTCTTTATTTTTTTGACGTATGGGTCTGCAATTAAAAACATGAAATCAACATATTCATACCTAAACCGCTTACGAGTCATAATTCACAAATAATCCATACTTTTTTTATATAAATATTTATTCATTATTTTCTTCTAAAACCTGGCCGCCCAGTAATAGTGACGTCTCGTTTTCTCCCATACAAATAGACAGTGAGCGCGATTTTTTTTTTTTTTTTTTTTAGGAGGGACCACTCGCAGTTGCAACGCTAGACGGTTGCTTGACTGCTTAACCGGACAATCCTGTGGTGGCCGAAAATTACTTTAAGGCCCCCAGCCAGGGCTTACAAACTAACAGGAATTACACATTAAATGAACCGTCACTAAGGGCACCCCCTGTGGGGTTCGGGCCTCGGCTTAGTGGGTCATTGGCAAGAGGGCAGCAAGGGACAACAACAGGCTGGGTCGGATCATTAATTGGCTCATCGAGCATGTCGGGCTGGGGTCGGGCAGTGATGTTACTGGGGGGTCGCGGGGGTCCACGCCGGCGGGACCGGATTCGCGGCTTAAATCGGTTTTTGTATTTGTACCTACGTAGTGTACTCGTTTCCCTACAGCTCTCTTGATAAAGGGTGATGGGATCGTCGGCGAAGAGTGCTAGCTCGGACGCTGCACTCTTGGGGATGTCGCTGGTGTACAGCGTGAATGCTAATGGGGAGATCACCGATCCCTGAGGGACACCGGCGCGGATCGGATGAGAGCGCGATTTTGGTGTTAACAGCGCCTTTTAACTCAATGCAACCATCACTTTCTGACAGCTAAGTAACCTGTTCATAACGTACCGCACCCCCCGTGCCCTTATCCCTTCCCCGCGAGGCACACGGGTAGTCGGAATTCAGTCGTCGTCAAGTGCGGTCAATTGTTTTCTCGATTAAGTACCTTATTTTTTGTGCTCCTAAAATTTGCTGTTTTAGTCGTTTTGTTAATAGTTTGTGGGATAAACACTACCAGCCTAACAAATAAAAATGTGTTATACCGCATTTTTACCATTCTTATACTAAATATAGCTATAACAGATATAACTTAAGAATAAGTCGAGAATATTTTTTTACAAATAATAATAATAATAATAATTTATTCATCAAAAACATTGTAGTACATGTCACAATTTACAAATAAACCAGATATATATTTGTTATAACAACGCTTCCGTTATGTCAAAATGCACGATGTGGCAACAGCGCGACCGAAGAGAAACTAGCAAAAAAAAAAAAAGCAGTTTGTCTATAAAAACTGTATGGACCCTTTGTCAACTTGACGATTCTCGACTTTTTTTTTTTGTTCTATTCTTTGCGCGTGAACTGAGTCAATACAGTTGTAATTAAATTTGTTTATTTTTGTGGATAGAGAAATATAATTTAAAAACTGAATATTAAAATGGCTAAGAGAGACTGATCAATCACCTGGGAGAACGTTTAGAATATAATAATCTTTATTTACGTCCCCAATACCTCAAAACAGAAGATAATCTACCTCCGCACGTGTCCATATTGAGAGATCTACCAATTAATTGGTCTAAAAACGTTACACCCTTTAGAAAATTTGTATTTTAACCGTAACTGCTCATCGTTAGATCAAAAGGATTTTCTCTTTTTTTAATGTTTTAAGTTTTCTTTGAACCTGCATTAGATAGATTTAGAATAATATTTACTGGTTCTACTTCTTCTATTGCATCTAATTCCATAATCAAAACGAACGTAAAATAATTAAATTCGCGTAATCAAACACAAACCGTGGTATTTTTAAGGTTACACTAGCTTTATACAAGGGTGGAGGCGTGAATAACTTCGTAATAGCGGTTGTATGAATACAAATGTCAAAGTTATACCTGTTATAAGCTATGCTTTGTTTATTTGTAGACATTTTGCTTATTCTTTGTTTATTCTCGAGTATAACTTTATGCCACGTTTATTTGTAACGCTGGAATATGGAAGTTCAAGGTATGTAACAACATAAATAATATAATTTCATGTAGGTTACACACTCAGAAATATATATTTTTTTTTTAATTTCGCAAAAGATACCAAAATAATCTCTTGGTATATTGAAAAAAAAAAACAAAAGCGTTTTTGTATGTGTTCCCATTTCCGAGTATTGATCTATTATTTTAAATAAAGCTTAGACTTTCCTAAAGAGCATTGTGAAAGAAAATATTCCGCTTTTTTCCGCCATTTTGTTTAGCACTCATTCAAACAAAATTGAAAATTTATTTAAAACAAAATTATTTAAGTACAGTAATTTCTCTTTTTATTTTTAGATTCCATTGGAAATTTCAAGAACATGTCAAATAAGGAATTATATTCATCTATAGAAAGCAGTGACGAAGAACAGAATAGAACAGCAACAGATGAATCTGATTTCGACGATTAATTTTTTTTGATTAATTTTATTTTTTTAAATATAAGGAATATTATTATAATAAACGTTTGAAAACTATCTTAATTTATTTATTTAATAGTTTCCACGTTACAAAGCCCCAAAAATAATATTGGCCAGGTTTTTAGTACAAATACTCCTATGTGCGCCGCCGCCGGTCGCCGGTCGCCGGCCGGCGGCGGCGGCGGCGGCGTATCCGCGCGCTAACTTTTTGTCAGCTGAGCGCTCCAGTGCGCGGTGCACGCGGGGTCGCGGGCCCCGGCACCGCCTGACACCGCTGCCCACCACTGTCCCCTCTCATGTCTAGCTGATCCGAGCGGAGCCGCCTCGCATGTTATATATAATTATCATGTCACGTCCGGATCACAAAGAGCCGCTCGACCCAGTCCCAGGACTGTCGTTTTGTAATGGACAGCGGAGCGGATTAACTGTTTCCCGCATCAGCCAAAGTTTACGCACGGGTTTTTGGGCATTGCAGTAGCTGAAGTCACGTCGCGCGTCGGATCGACCGCCGCGGAATTGAAATCTACTTTCTAGCTTTTGTTTCATGTGAAAAGTAGTACAATATGGCTGACCTATAACTGAATGACATTTGGAATGTAAACACAATTGCAGCTTAATTACGCTATGATGGATCTAAATTATTGTGAAAACCTATTTATAATGGTTTTGAAAAGTGATTTTAAATCGTCAGCAAGTGTTACTAAAGAGTCCAGTGACGAAGTACGGATGAAGGGATGACTCCTTCAAATCGCAAGCTAAAGTCATTTGCACAAACTACAATGAACATTTCACTTGGAAACCATCGAGATAAAGTGTAGAATAAAAGTGTTAATACTTTGTATATTTTTATTTTAATCAACAGTGTTTTACTTAAATCAATAACAGTTTCACTTTAATCACACATGCTTTAGTCGTACATATTATTACTTAAACTTAACCACTATTACAAAATCAACGAGCTGTGTCTAAGTACACATCTACTTCAAAAATCTCTGATATTTAAGTTCCATTTACTAGTACTTACTACTTATTGCCTTATTTTGTTTTATAAAATAGCGTTACGGCCACTTGACGTTATTCGTTGATCGATCGGGAATGGATGATTTGTTTAGGGTTCCAAAGTTATTTTTTGTTTTGATTGCCACCACTATTTTACATTTTGGCGCGGAGGTTGAGGTACAGTGCTGTTTTTAGTTATATCATAATATCTAGTGTGTATTGCGAATTTCATAATGGTCAAAAACATCGAGCAAAGAACTGAAAATGTTACAGAAGGCTTACGGTGAATTGACTTTATAAAAAACACGTGCTTAGGAGTATATAAATATATATATACAAAGTGTGCGGGACAGTGCAATTTATAGTGTAAAGTGATAGTGATACATAGACACTGCACAGACTGTATATAAAGTGTTATTATAGTGATAAATAAAGTGATAGTTTAGTGTTTTGTGTGCAGGACAATGAAGATAGTGTATAGCGGTGTATATAGGTGTATAGGGTACATAGGCACCGCTAGGATAGTAAATAGGCACAAATAGTTTATTGCATTTTTGTTCGTGTACATAGTAGACTTAGTGTTAGGAGTAAGTATATAAGTTTATTATGTTATATGTTTTGTTGATTTTATATTTTTGTATGATGGTTTTTGATATATAGATCTCGATAACATATAGTTTTATATAGGTTTACATAGAAAAAGTTGGTAAAAACGCGAATATTGTCACGCGGTTCTCGTTACAGTCAAGTTTCGTAGTACTTAAGGTAACTTGCACAATGTTTTCCCGCTTTTTTGTTATGTTTTCATTGGTTTTTAGTTTTCCCCGCGCTTTTCGGAAATTTGTAATTGATTCTGATTGGTCATTTACTTAGAAAATTCTGTATAAAAATAGGGCCATTTTGTCGACACAGTAGTCGGCAAGATAGTAATAAGGAAACACTCTTCCCAATAGAGAAGCAAGAAGTTCATCAGTGGTTTTACTCCACACCACACCAGCAGTAAATGTGCTACCCCGCACACAAAGCGTTTAAAAGCGGTCGAGATGTGATGGAAGATTTGCTTCGCTCTGGTGGGCCATCAACGTCTGCAACTGAAGTTAACATCGCAAAAGTGAAGGAAATAGTGACTGAAAATCTTCTTTCATGTTTCAGAGAGATAGCCGCCAAACTTACGAGCAGTGGCGGTGCAAGACCTATACTTAATGTGGGCAAGGTACAATTCGCGAGGCCCTCTGTTGGTGCAAGAAGTTAAAACTTAACTTTTCCGCCATAAACATCATCCTGCCCTTATCCCATGTTACTTGGGGTCGGTCGGCGCAACACGTTTTCTTCTTCCATTCTCCCCTGTCAACCGTCACGTTCACCTTTATCTTTCATATCATTCCTCACACATCCATCCATCGTTTCTTTGGTCTCCCTCTCCATCCGTCAACATTTATAATTATTCATCACACTTTTAGTCACATGCGATTCTGGCGTAACTGTAACTGGCGCAACTTTTAAACTCCTCTAATATACTTGTTTTTACATTATTCATTCATGCACACCACACATCCACCTCAACATTCTCATCTCCGCTACATGCAATCTTTTTTCATACATAGATCTTCTTCACAGCCCAGCATTCCGATCCATACAGTGCGACAGGTCTAATCACGGACTTGTATATTTACCCCTTTAACTTGAGGGGCATCCGTGGGTCGTAAGTTGTTCCAGTGACCTGTCGCCATTTCATCCATCCTGAGTTGATCCGGTGCGTTACTTCCCGGTCTACTTCGCCATACCCATAGACAAGTGACCCGAAATACCGAAATCGGAACAGATCGGTATGGACGTTCGGGCAATTGTATGGGCACAGGACTGGAGAGACCGCCAAATTCACAGAATAATCTGTATTCTGTTTTGGTCCTACTTACTTTCAGGCCAACATTCTCCAGTCTTTGCCACTTTTCCTCCAATCTGTTCTGGACCTCTAGGCCACTCTCGGCAACCATCACAATGTCGTCGGCAAATAGCATACACCAGGGAGCCTCTTCCTGGATGTTCGACGCAAGTGCGTCCATTATCACCAGGAAGAGGTAAAGGCTTAGAGCCGACCCTTGGTGCAAGCCGACAGCCACATTGAAGCTGCCGGTAGTGCCCGCTGTAGACCGGACTTGGCTACTACATCGACTGTACATCACTCGGATCAATTGCACATACATCCCAGGCATACCTTTCTCTTTCAGGGCCCACCACAAAACCTCACGAGGTACCCAGTCATATGCCTTTTCGAGATCGATGAATACCATATGCAAAAAAAGTTTTTGAGTGCACTTCTGTATTTTTCGCAATGCTGGCGGATGGCAAAAATGGCATCTGTCGTTCCCCGACCAGGCATAATACCATTCATAATTTCATTCTCTTCTCTCAGTGAGCTTTCAATAACTTTCTCCCAAACTTTCATACACGCCGTTTCGTACCCGTTGTCTTCCGTGGGTGTCGTAAGAGGCGACTAAGGGACTCACCAGAGAATGGGCAGCAGCATTCTTTTTGCTTTTGTAACAACCGTACTGCGATCGCCAACCCGCCTGCCAAGCGTGGCGATTATGGCAAAACCCCCCCTTGGGGTAGGCCTGTGTCCAGCAGTGGACGTCTTTCGGCTGAAATGATGATGATGGTGATGAAACTTTCATACTATGCGCCATTACGACCGTAACATACTAACAAAAAAGTCGCAGATTAAAATATTTTTTAAATCATAGACGAGTTGCTTTTATGGTTGTCATACATGGATGTATATATTGTAGTCTTTGCATCGATGTAGGGGGAAATTAAGTACGAACTATTCTAAATGCATGGACTTGGAATGTACTACTTCATAAGTTCATAGTGAACCCTGTGGCGTGTACTTTTGGATTTTCCATACTTTTTTAAAATTATTTTTGGTTGTGAGGCGCGAGGCCCTTTGCAACGCGAGGCCGTGGGCGGTGGCCCACACCGCCCACGCCTTACGCCGTCTCTGCTTACGAGTCACGGTACTCACGAGTCGATCGTATGAAACATGTTGCCGCTCGGTTAGTGGCAAAAGACCTGAATTTTCGTCGAGTCGAGTTGCTGAGGAAATGCTAGAACGAATCAATTCCGACCCAACATTCATTAAACGCATAGTGACGAGACATGGGTTTACGAGTTTGACATGCAAACTAGTAACAAGCTTCGGTGTGGCGCCTTCCAACTGATCCGAAAGCAGAAAAACTATGCGAAAGTCAATCAAAAGTTAAAATCGTGTTTTGTATGACTATCGGTGTTGTGTACTCGGAATTCTTGCCGGAAAGTCAAACGGTAAATTAAGAATATTATTTGAGCGTCATGTGGCGTTTAAGATAGCAAATTAGACGAAAAAGGCCAGATTTGAGGAAAATAAATTCTTGGATTTTGGATCACGATATGCCATCATTGTGAACGATTTTTGACCAAAAACTCAACAAATACCATAGAGCAACCACCATATTATTATTCATCAGATATGGCTCCCACCGACTATTTTTCCTAAACTCAAATTACCACGTGGCACCCGTTTTCATTCGGTAGAAGACGTAAGTGTATCGTTTCTGAAGGAGCATACTTTGAAGGTGATAAAATAAATTTGAATTAATAACTACCATTTTGTGTATTATTGATCATTTCCCGGTACTTTCTTGACAGAGCTCTTCAGTTTTTTCTTTGAATGAATTATGTTCAAGTTGTTGATGTTGAATATTAGCTTGTGGCTCTTCCAAATATTGTTGTACTAGATTTTCTTGGCAAATGAACGGTTTTACCATTTTTTGTATACGTAGCTGAGCAGAAGTCTGCAAAAAAAGAGTATATATCATAAAGGTCACGCCGTGTGGTATCCGGCAGAGTAGAATAGAACCAAACCATTACTCTCACGGGTGTCGTATAAGGCGACTAATGTCTGAGGCAGAACCTTGCGCCTCCGTAGATCAGAGAATGGGCAGCAGCGTTTTCTGTTAGTCTTTCATCACTGCGATCTCCAATCCGCCTGCCAAGCGTGGATGGGAGAGGCTTATGTCCAGCAGTAGACGTTATCGTTATGGGCTGTTGTTGTTGTATATCATAAAGCGTATAAACACTTTTCAGCTATCCTCTTTGTGAAAACATTGTTGTGCGCCAAACTACTAATAACGAAAATAAGTCACTTAATCCTATTTAAAAATGTAATTATGAAGTCGTGTAAAATGATAAAAGTACTCACCATACGGCTCATTTTTGCGAAATATGGATGCATGCGCCACTCACGCCAAACGAGACTGGCCGAGGCCGACTGACTTTTGAACGCGGTTACTTACCCCGCCATCATTGCCGTTCTCGCTTTCCCACTGTGGAGATGGCCGTGACTGAAAGACACAGAGTTGGGAAGACGAAGCTGCGTATATCACTTTACACAATAATCACTATTGATCGGTTTCAAAAATTCCCATACTACAGCGATTTATACGTACCTATATAAATTTATATTATTAAGACTAAACGTGTTACGTACCAATGATGATGATGTGTTACTTAAAATAATTCACGTGAATTTGATAGAGCTTTAGTTGTATTACTTCCCACTTGGTGGTACAGACAGTTTCTAAAATTTAAGAGATATAAATTGAGTTAAATTATTATTCACGATGGATTATTGTATTAATAAACATAAAGCTCATGTAATTAATATTAAAAGTGTCAAGTAATACAAATCGAGATAGCCTTATTTACACGTCCTTTTTAGGGTTCCGTACCCAAAGGGTAAAAACGGAACCCTATTACTAAGACTTCGCTGTCTGTCCGTCTGTCCGTCTGTCCGTCTGTCTGTCACCAGGCTGTATCTCATGAACCGTGACAGCTAGACAGTTGAAATTATCACAGATGATGTATTTCTGTTGCCGCTATAACAACAAATACTAAAAACAGAATAAAATTAATATTTAAGGGGGGCTCCCATACAACAAACGTGATTTTTTTGCCGTTTTGTCTAATGTATAGATAATGGTACGGAACCCTTCGTGCGCGAGTCCGACTCGCACTTGGCCGGTTTTTTTTTAAGTTTAAGCTTTAGTTCAATTTAATATTACTAAAGACATATCAGTATACGCAAAAAATATCACAAAAATTAACCAAAAATGCAACTTGTATTATTCAACACGAAACTTATTTCTTGTTCTATAATAGATAGAGTTAAACCGATTAGATAGAAAAATAGAAAAAAAATCAAGCTTCAAGATTGTATAGAGAACTCAAAACTGCTTCAAGTCGAGTTATATCACTTTTCACTAAAGGCACAGAATTGATCACCAAATTTTGATGAGCAAATTATTGCGCTATTTCTACCTAAATACAACGTTTGATTGCCATAAAATGTTGCTATACTACCAAATATCTTTTATGGGCGGCATGGGCACCGGGCCGTAGGCCTACGGAGGAAGCCGGCGGAGGCCCGGCACTTCGGGGACTGAAGTCAGAGTGTTATTTAATATGCGAGCGAAGCAAGCGCGCGTCTTGAGTCGTAGTGTGTTCTAAAATAACAAAAAAAAAACAGTTCTGCAAATACCATTAAACAGTATATTTAATTTGATTTATTTAGTGTGCATATTATTTGTGTGCAAGCCAGTATTTTTTGGTTTAACTTTAAAATATTTTGTTCGAAAAAAAGGGAATATACAAACATCGATTTAATAAGTTTATTTTTATTTTATTTTAATAAAAGGGTTATCTTAATTATACCAGTTGTTTATTTTTTAACCTGATTGAATAAATGCGAAATAGGAAATATTTTTATTAATTATTTATCTGTAGTCACACTGGTGTGACTATGACTATGACTATATAAAACGGTTTTCCTGGGGATTACGCTTGATTCAAGGCTACAATGGGGTTCACATTTAACATCCCTTGCGGGGCGGCTAAGTTCAGCAGCATACGCTATTAGAAAAATCCGTCAATTTACTGATGTAGCTACCGCTAGACTGGTCTATTTTAGTTACTTTCATAGTATAATGTCTTATGGCATTTTGCTATGGGGACGGGCTGCAGATATTTAGTCTATATTTATTCTGCAAAAAAGAGCCATCAGAGCCATATATAATCTTCGTAGGCGCGATTCTCTAAGGGAACTGTTTAAAGATATTGGCATCATGACGGTACATTGTCAGTATATCTACGAAAACATAATGTACGTCAGAAAAAATCTGCATCTTTTTGGTAAAAGAGGTGACAGACATAATTACAGTACTAGAAATAGGGACCAACTAGTTCAGCCAGGCTTCAGACTCGCTAAAGTAGACTCATCTTTCATGGGGTACTGTTTGAGATGCTTTAATAAAATTCCACAAAGTATTCTTGAACTGAATGAGACGAAATTTAAAACATGCATCAAACGCACACTATGTAAGCAAGCTTATTACAAGTTGGGCGATTATATCGCTGATAAAAATGCGTGGCTCAATGCTGGTCCTGCTCCACATGGACAGGGGCGCATAAATTAGATAGCATTACATATAATTGTTGGAGCTGCTGAAGATTGTACAACTATCTTTGCATTGTATAGATTCAATCTCTAGTATTATATAATCGCATAGCCCATATTGTGTGAGTACTATGTAAAGCTATCATTCACTGGAATCCTACGTCTTTTCTTGACTTGAATGTGCCCAAGCAGTTGAGAGTATGTCATGCTCACTCTAATGTCTCGCTGATGGTGGCGCGTGTGTCCGATCATTTGGTTCCCTACAAAATGGTTGAGTTAAATGGTGCTGATCCATGCGTCATGTTCGTGAACGGGCGCTGTCAGTTGTGACTGGTCATCTCTTAGTTGCCGTGGCTTATTTTAATGTTATTTTTTAATTGTATTTTTTGTTTTTACTATGGACACTTTTAACGTGCACATCTTGCTACATTGTTCTCACATAATATACCATCTCAACACGAATGATGTAAGTAACCAAGATTTTGTAACAATTTTATGATTTAAAAGAGTGTCCATGGAGTTTCTTGCCCGTTCTTCTCCATAGAGATCTACGCTAGGGAACGGGCAACTACAGTACTTTCACAGTTTTTATGTCTTGTGACTGGGACTGTAGCTACATTTAATTTTCATCTTTGTTTCGACAATTCAAAAGTGCCTGCAACTGGCCTACTTGAAATAAATGATTTGATTTTGAATGATTTTGATTTAATGGATAATTTAAGCTGATCCGTAGTCACACTGGTGTGACTATGGATAATTTAACCTGATCCGTAGTCACACTGGTGTAACTACTTTAACCGTTGCAGCTAAGTACGTGAAAATAGTCATAAGAGACTATCCATAATTTTTCGTGAAATTTAAATCCCCATTCACAGATCTTCGAAAAATGTACAGTTAGCAAGAAAATGGGTATGTTACACAAAACATATTTTTGATGCCAATCAATGCTGTTTCTAATACTAAAAAAGTCAGAAATTGCAAAAAAGAGATTCCCATTTAAACAAAAGAGTTAATAAAAATTACGTGACATTAAAACTATTAAGTGTGCAGGAAGAATAGTTCTCAATAAACTTAGCATAACTATTGACTGTAACACAAACCCAAAGAAAAGACGTGCATTACAAATGGAAAAGGACAATTTTATCAAACAGACACAGATATAATTAATTGGTAAGGAAATCACTATTGGCCAGTTTTTGGAAAGTCCGATAAAATAAATTTAAACAAATAAAAATTTATTTGTGTTCTAAATTCAAAAATATAAAAAAAAAACAAATTCTCCTGCAACCTGGCGAAAGCAAAGCGCGGAAAAAAAGAAAATGTAAATCATAGCTTCCTAATAATTCATGACAAAATATGTTTTACTTTACCACTTGTTTACCCGTCTGTACCTCAACACGTATTATTCTCACGTATTATCCTGTAAGTTCCTTTTAGAAGGTTAGTATAATGTATGGCGCGGCCGCTTTTTCATAACATTCTAGATTTGGACGGGTTAACACGCCTACATCATTTTTTTCAATTATCTCGTTCTTAATTAGTGGACAAGTCTGAAATTTCACATGTAAATAATAATAATTTTCTTTTTTTCCGCGCTTTGATTTCGCAAGGTCGCAGGAGAATTTGTTTTTTTTTTATATTTTTGAATTTAGAACACAAATAATTTTTTATAATAATAAGCCTTTTTATTTCCAAAACAGTAACAAAAGAAAATTAAATAAAATTGGTACAAGAAAAAACAATTTCTAAATTGACGTTTCTGTCAAGGCTCCGTACGGGTACAGGCCTCCTCCAACTGCCTCCATTTTTTTCTGGTATTCGCCGCTTCCAACCAGTCGCTTCCTGCTAATCTTGGTATGTCGTCGACCCAGCGAGCTTGTGGTCTGCCTTTTGCTCTTTTACTGCCAGGGCCTCTCCACGTTGTTACTCGCTTAGACCATCTTTCTTGTGGATAGCGAGCGATGTGTCCGGCCCATCTCCACTTTAATCGCCGTGCGTGTGTTTCTGCGTCTACCACTTTCGTTTTGTGTCTGATTTTCTTGCTGTTCTGTTTGTCCATGAGCTTGATGCCAAGGATGCTCCTCTCCATAGCTCGCTGGCACGAACGTATTTTGGTCATATTGTTTTTATTAAAGATTCAGGTTTGGGCACCGTACGTCAGACAAGGTAGTAAACATGAGTCCATAACTTTTTTCTTCAGACTTATTGAAAGTTTCGATTTGAAAACTTCTTTGCAACTCCAGTATTTTCTCCAGGTCATGTTAATTCGTCTGTCTAGTTCATCTGCGTGTCTTGTGTTTTTAAAAGATATTTGCTTTCCGAGGTAAATGTAGCTCTCTACGTATTCAAAGGTGTTCTGGTTTATTACTATCGGGTTTTTCGTACCGTTGGTAGATATTTTTGTCTTTGAGGTGTTCAGTTGCAGACCGATATTTCCACTCGCAGCAATCAGTTCTGTTAACATTACTTCCAGCTGTTTTGATGTCTTAGCGAAGAGGACTATATCGTCTGCGAATCTCAGGTTGCTCAGATATTTTCCATCTATAACCATTCCTTTCCTTTCCCAGTCTAAGTCTTTCATCATATTTTGCAGGACAGCTATAAAGATCCTTGGTGAGAGCGGGTCTCCTTGTTTCACTCCTCTGCGAATATTGAATTCTGGGCCCAGTCTGTCCAGTTTTACCATGCTTGTGCTTTTTCTATATATATCCTTTATAATATTTATGTATATATTTGGAACATTCTGGAATTCTAATGCGTCTCAGATACTTTTGTGCGAGATGAGAGTCGAACGCTTTCGCGTAATCTACATATGCAAGGTAGAGATGTTTATTAAATTCTACTTGTTTTTCTATTATTTGCTCTAAGGTATGTATGTGGTCAGTTGTTGAGTACCCTTGGCGAAAACCTGCCTGTTCCACTGGTTGGCTCTTATCTATAGTTGGCTCTATTCTTTTCTCTAGACACATTGCAAACAGTTTATACATAGTAGGTAGTAGACTGATTGGTCGATAGTTGTTTATATCTGCTGGATCCCCCTTTGTATATAAAAGGATTATCCTTGACTTAGCCCAGTTTTCAGGTGTTACCTGGCTCTCTAGTACTTTATTGAACAAGGTTGTTAGGTGGCTTATCAGCACGTGTCTTCCACATATCAAGGCTTCATTTGGAATGTTGTCCGGGCCTGGACTTTTTTCTTTCTTCAGTTTTTCGATTTTTTCATTATTTCTTCGCCAGTGAAGGGTTCAATAGTTTCATTCGTTTCTCCCGTTTTGTAAATCTTTCTATAGCTACCATTGTTGATGCTTTTATCTTCATATAGTTTTTCATAGAAATCAGAGGCAACTTTTACTAAGTCCTTCTTTGTTTGTTGTTTATGTGTGGTTTTTTGAACCTTAAGTGTCGGAATCCATTTTTTCTCTGTATTTAGTTGTTTATATGCTTTCCTTTGACTTCCCGTTGTTAGTAGATGTTTTTCAATAATTTCCATTCTGTATTTCTCATAATCTTTTTTAAGTAGTTTATTTGTGGTTTTGTAAAGTGTTGAAAGTTCTCTTTTCTCTTCCTTATTTTTTGAAGGTTTGTGTAGTAGCACGGTACGTTTTTTTATTAAGATTTTAGTTTCTTCAGATATTATTTCTTTTTTTGTTTTGGTAAACGTAACAGTGTTTAGACTTCCCTTTATGGCTGATTCTATTTTGTGGTAGTAAGATTCTATATCTTTACCATCTTCCCAGTATACTCGTTCCAGTTTTGTTTTTAAGGCGATTAGGAATGTTTCTTGGGATTTCTCGCTTGACAGGTTTATTGCGGCTAAATTGAATTTAGTTCGGTTTTTTTTTTGGATTGTCTAGAGTTATTGTTCCTCTCAGGAACCTGTGATCACTTGGAAAAGAAGTTTTATTTAATATTTCGATATTGGTGAAGAGTCTTGGACAATTACTCAAAATGTAGTCTATTTGATTTTTATTTCTTTTATCCGGTGTAATCCATGTCCATACCCATATAACCATTTTTGCACACATAACGTAACCGTTTCGACACTTAGCGTCGACACTGACTTATCTCGAAACATAATCTCGTCGCCGTTCCGTGTTAATGCCGTCGCTGCAACTAAAAATGGGTAAGATCCCGACACAGTATTACAGTAACATTTGGTTTCTAATTTACGACGCCGTGACGTAACATTGTTACCATATTTTAACCAGAGTTCGCACAAATCATTCATTCATTCGTTCATTTTCGTTGGCTCATGCGTGACATCTTTAAAATAATAAA
This sequence comes from Xestia xanthographa, assembly GCA_905147715.2. NCBI lineage: Eukaryota > Metazoa > Arthropoda > Insecta > Lepidoptera > Noctuidae > Xestia > Xestia xanthographa. The sequence goes on along the minus strand of LR990652.1, from coordinate 187,448 downwards.
AATACAAAAACCCCACCTTATCTCCCATGTAAATAAAGATTTAGTTTTCATTCATTTCTATGGTTTAAAATGCTCAAATCTTTATGGGAAAAGAAATTTACTGTGTAATTTCGTTGAATATGTTGATATTTACCAACGCGCCACCATAATTTATCATAATTTAATAATTCGGGCGAAAGGTAAACTTTGTTTTATAAAAAAAAAATATAAATAATTATATAATTATAGAGTGCTCAAAAGCGTCTATTTAAATACAATTTCAAATTTTAATACTAATACCAAAATATTTTATCAAGAATAAACCATAAAATTGATATACTATCAAAAAATACATTTTTGATAAAATGCTATTAAATGACAAATATTCTCGTCACAACTAGTCACAAAGTTACGATAATGTGTCGACACGTGTCGACATGTGACGCTAAGTTGTTACAAAATTACTGGATTTTTAAGATGGTTCCTCATATCTTTTTGGTTGCAGTGTTTCCCAAAGTTATGGAAGTACGTGGTACTTTAATGGTATCACATTATTAGAGGGGATCACAACAGAGTCGAAAGTTGAAACTTTGGCGCTAGGGACTAAGTATACTACTCGTGCTAAGCTCCTCGGTACCAAAATCCGCACTGTTTTCCTGTAAATGGCCTAGAAAAAATTAAGTTTAAAGTTCAATAAAATAAGTATCTGTCAATTCGCTCTAGCAACAATGCAACATCAAACAATTACAATAATAATAAAAAACCGGCCAAGTGCGAGTTGGACTCGCGAACCGAGGGTTCCGAATAAACTTATAGGTATTTATTTAGTTATTAAACCACAGTATATTTACGGTTTTCAGATTGTATCCTTTACATGTGCTGTAAGACATTGCTTTTGGCCAAATTTCATCATTCTAGGTCAACGGGAAGTACCTACCTTATAAATTTTGATTCCCTTGAGAGTTTCGAAAAATACGTTTTTTTCGACATAAACGCCCGTATCTTTTTTACGTAAACTTAGAAGGTTGATTTTTTCACAGCTGTACCGTACCGTAGATTTGAGTATATGGTTTTAATTTCGACGCGATACCTTTACGTGTTCTCGAGATAAACGGTCTTGACAGTTATACGGCGTACTTTAAATAAAGAATATATTTTTTTATGTTTTAATTACAAATTTATACTTTTTTTTTCAGATTGTTCCCTGTATTTGTAGTATAAGACGATATTACTTGCCAAATTTCATAGTTTTAGGCCAACGGGAAGTACCCTATGAATTTTGATTCCGTTGAAAGTTTGGAAATATCCTCGTACGTTTTTTGCGACATAAACACCCGTATCTTTTTTTTTCGTTAACTTTGAAGGTTGATTTTTCACAGCATTATGTGACCGTAGACTTGAGTATATGGTTTTAATTTCAACTCGATACTTTCCGTTTTTCTTTACGAGGTACGGAACCCTAAAAATTAACTTACATGTACTCAAGTTATTTTGGGACGTTAATTCTTTAACTCTTCTGTAAAAAGTAATTGGAATTTACGTGAGGTTTTTGGTTGTTTACTCATTTTAATTTTAATGAAATGGTAGACAACGGCAGCAAAAATAAGACAGTTTGAGAATAACTGGCTCTGGTGATGTTTTTATATGTGCAAGTTAGTGTTAAAGTGTTCTGGAACAGCGACTACACAATGTTACTACCCAGTTCCAACACATTGTGTCAACTTTACACACTAGTCACAAACCAAACACAAAGTTTCTAAAATGTGTGATTACAAATTAAGCTGTAAAATGTCGAAACAGCGACGACACAAAGTTACTGAATCTAGTTTCCGTCACATTTTTACTGAACCGTTACAACACATAAAAGACAATCCCTACACAGTCGCATTGTGTCGTGTCAGTTACGAAACTGTTGAGACTTGTTACATCTTTATCAAATCTGCGACCAAAAATGGCTATATGGGTAAATTCTTTGTGTTTTTCTTAAATATTGTGTTGATTATGGTGAATTTATTTTTAAAAGCATATTGTATGAGTTTTTCACCTCTGCGGTTTCTTTTTCCATAGCAGAATGGCCCTATAACTGCGTTTTCTTCAGGCTTTCTTTGGCCTATCTTTGCATTCAGATCTGCCAGTAGGATGACCTTATCGTTTGCAAGGCTCCGAGCATTTTCTATATGTTCATAAAAAGTGTCTATCTCGTTCTCTGTAGCTTCCGAGGTGGGAGCGTATACTTGGATTAGTGAAAGCTTAATTTCTCCAAATTTAAGATTTAGCAGGCACACCCTTTCAGATATGCCCGTGTAGTTTTCTATGTTGTTTTTGTATTTTTTCTTTATCAGGAACCCGACTCCATGGAGTCCTTTAGTTTCTCCAGTGTGGTAGAATATATGATCATCTTCTAGTATATTATTACCATTTCTTCTGACTTCCGCTAGCCCAAAGATGTCATATTTGATTTTATTCAGGGTAAACTTTAACAGTAACATTCTTTGAGGAGACAATAGGGATTTTACATTGTATGTGCAAATGTAGAGTTTTTGGCATGTTGGAGGGTTGTAGTCTAGAACTCCCGCGGTGACCAGCCGTGTTGGGAGATCGGGAGGGGCAGGCGTTAATTGCTATTCAGTGTCTTGTTTTGAGTGGTGTGCTTGAGGAGAAGTTCTATCGGGAAATGTGAGCGTAGGTTTTTTGATAATAAAGTTGTTCATACTATTGTTCTTATTTATTTTTGTTGGCTGTTTTTTGTTTTCGTTTCCTTTAGCAGAATTTGCTTCCATCTCTGGGGATTCTGAGAGGTTTCTTTTTTTGTTGTGTGTCTTAGGCTGCTCTGTTTGATGGTTTACGTTAACGTTACAAACGTTACCCCAGTAAGATTTTAAATATCTTCGCAACCATAGCAAATACAAATACAAATTAAGTTATACCATTTATTTCAAACTAGCTGACCCACGCAACTTCGTCTGCGTCACATAAGAAAGAAAAAGCTAACAAAAGGAATACATTTTCCCCGTTTTTGCAACATCTTTCATTTATGCTCCGCTCCTTTTGGTCGTAGCGTGATGTTATATAGCCTATAACCTTTCTCAATAAATGGGCTATCCAACACAAAAATATAACCAGTAGTTCCTGAGATTAGCGCGTTCAAACAAACAAACAAACTCTTCAGCTTTATAATATTAGTATAGATTCATTTCTAATTGTTAGATAAGATTTATTTCAAAATATAATTTTTTTAACAAAAGATCTGGCTGGGGTAAAGCACACGTATATCGTGTGCGTGTGTCAGTCAACTATGTCACTTAGCTCTTGTAGTCAGATCACACAGGTAGCTTATCTTTGTAAAATGATTTTAAATGATAGCTCATATGGTCATAACATAACAGCACGCGTCGCCTGAACCTGTACTTGTAATCCCTGAAGGGTTAGGCAGACGTGTACCTAATACTATAAGTACCCGCATTTCGCCGGTTATGTTAAAGTCTCATGTAATAGGGGGCGAGCCTATTGCCATCAACCGCCCAATCAGTCATATCCTTCTCCATAACGTTCTTTTAGTAATAACCATATGAAAATCCGTTCAGTAGTTTCTGAGATGAACCCCCACAAACACACCGTCCGTCGCGTCGCGTTGGCGCGGTTAGATAGCGCGGATACAGATGATTGGGAATTTAAAAAACTGCTTGTGCTACACCAGCTAGGCTACATTACTAGTGAGCTCCCCCACGCCTCTACAGTATTGTCATTTATTGCTGTTATGTTTGATTGCAGACGTCGTGCTTCAACATCATCGACAGCGCAGCTCTCCTCAGGAGATCAGTTCGTGGAAGTGCCTGCCCCTGAGCTCGCAACAGAAGGACCACAGTGAGTACATCGCACTCACACGATACATTGACACCGCCGTTAGCTGCCGCTCTGCCCGGCAGCACTGCACAGTTTACATTCTAACACATCATTAATACCAATGCTGCAATGGTTGGGATCTTGAGATAAGTTTTCACAGGGAAGATTATCCATGGGTGGTTATAAGAGTAGGGGAAGTTCAAAAAGTGTTTTGAACTTCCCCTACTCTTATAAAAATTCGAAGAGATCTCGATGTATTGAATAACACGTCTGTTATCTTCTAGTGATTCCAAACAGCAGTTACCATCGAATGAGGAAGAAGTTATCGAGCCGAAGCCACTGCCGAAGTTGCGGCGGCGCCATCCTCCGATCCCGGCGACGATGTCGACCCGCACAACTCTTCGAGGTACGTACCTATAATTGTCACCACCCCATTCTAATTTAATTCCACACGACCCGGCGAGGTGCTGACGTGTGTGTTATAGACTGATGTATACAATTTCACGGAATGAATGCTATACGGCTCGAGAGCGTCGGGTTCCGAGCTGAAGTGTGAGTTGACTTTTACTTGGATGAACTGGCTGGCAAAGTGACCACCAGCGGAACTTGGTGCGCATGTGTGTGGACTGGTGGTGGATCCCGTCCGTCCGCTGTCGACCTGTGCCGTAGTGCAGTGCTTACGTTTGCAGTGACCGAGGCTGACAAGGAGCAGCTGGCGGGGCTGGTGCGTGGCCACCCGGTGCTGTACGACATGCACTACGCGCACTTCAAGAACAAGGCGCAGACGCACTACGCCTGGCAGGACATCAGCCGGAGGATGCTGCGGACAGGTACTCCGATATTCATACTTGTGATCACTCACGTACGCACTACGCACGCATGTGTAACATTGTGACAGGTATCGCTATCTCTGTTACACGACTATGTTGGGGTCGAGTCGACCCCTAGTCTAATTGGATGCAGCTTCGCTAGCTGCATACCAATGTATTCAATTCATTAGCTATTTGTCACAAAGATGCAAACATACATCATTATTCACATCGAAGTCGACAGGTGATATTAGATGCACATGCGTCCACACAGTTCCGCCACGGCAGTGATTGTGGGAGCACTGTAGCGGTCCTCGTTGTTAGAGACGTTCAGACGTCACGTATTCATCGGCATCCGATACACACTGTACGCAGCTAAGACCGACCACTCATCCGCCAAAATATCCAATGCTTTTAGATAAGCTCCTTTACAAAGTCAAATTGTATCATCTATAAAATTAATGAGACTACTATCAATGGGCTTCCAAATATTTTTACTAAGTTAGTAGTGCTACATAAAGGGATTCGACGCAGGGGAATGATTCCTAATAATATTTATAATTTTGTTTTATTTTAACAGAATCAGAATGCATATCGATGTGGAAGATTCTAAAAGAGCGTTACAAGGTAGCTGTGAGGCGGCGCGAACTAAGGATGGATCAAGGATTCATAATGAAACCATCAAAATATGAGGACTTTATGTCGTTTGTGAAACCCTTTTTGATTAAAACTGGAGCCGCTGCAGCCGAGCGCCCCTCCGGAGACGCCGCGCCACGCCCGGACTCGGCCGACCCCATGTGTTCCGGAGCTTGGCCAGCGCAGCCACAACGGAACAATTTTGTCGAATTTTTTAGAAATTTAGGTGAAACTGTAAAAGACTTCCCAATAGACGTGAAAAATCGTGTGAAAAACGAAGTTCTCAAAGTAGTCAGTGATGCAAGGGAGTTCGTTTTAAGCAATACTTCAGTGGAACAATTATTTGTGGTAGAAGATATAAAAGAAGAACCCTTAGAATAACAATAAAAAAGTTTTACAAAAAAGTCATGTTTATTGTTACTGTCCCGTCTCCAAATACGAAGCGATGGTAGTGCGAATACGAAAAGGTCAAAGACCTAGCCACAGCCACAATGTAAGTAGAACGTGGCATGGGAACTTAGGTAGGTAACTACAGGAAAGCTAAGACTACTTATAGGGCGAGGGTGTTTTTGAGCCGAGAACTGCAATAACAAATGTCCACGTGTATCAAACGACGTTTTTCAATACACTTTTGAAGAAATAAATTATAAGAACGAAAAATATTTTTGTTATGAATTACTATGAAACTATATGATTTTAAATTTATTTTTTTCCGCGCTTTACTTTGGCCAGGTTGAAGGAGAAGCAAAGGTATGAAGCCGCTAAACAGCCTAATATAAAAAATACTTTTTTTTATATTTTTGAATTTATTAGTATATATAATTATATCGAACACAAGTGATTCATATTGTTGTTAGTAATATTTACCATTTTCATCAAAATAAAATGAAATAATAATCAATTCAAAAACCTATAGCTATAACTAAGTCCGCCTCCCGGTGCACCAGACCTGCAGCTGAATATACGGGTCCAGTGCCCCAGGAACGGACAGTCAGGTTTATCCACTATTACCTTTAAGATGCTGTTGGTGCTCCCCCGAAGCCGAAGCATCAGGGATGCTGTTCTTTTTCGCATAATTGCTTGAAAGCTATATATTATACCTGCTTCAGCAAACATGCCCGACGCGCTACAGAACCGCGGGAGCACCAACAGCAACCTTTTTTTTGGATGGGTAATCATCAAATGACTCCTCCCGCTCTGGGCAGAGCAGGAGGGAGTGTCAGACTTTTACTGACTAAAACCCATCCATGTTCCTTCATCGCCCTTTGTGTTCCGGGGCCACGGTATCTCTTTCGAACAGTCCCGCAACCCCGGCAGGCATCGGCCCTTGCGGACCCCTTCCTATTGCTGACTCTCCTTGAGCCGCGCGTGGAACACGAACGCGCCGTTGACACGGCCTGTCGTCATGAGACGGACGGCACAATCGTGGCGTGTCCTGCACGGGGTTGCGACAGTCGCTCTCTCCATGTCGCCATGAAATCCCGCCGGAAGTCTGTCCGCTGAGCGACAATTTGCCGCGGCAGCGGAGTTTCCCCCCGGCGTAGCACCTCCGCGAGCCGTTCATGTAGGCGCGCGAGGACTATCGCCTCCAGATCCCATGGCGGCAAGGAGGCTCGCCACCTCGCGGGCGATCGTGCGGTACCCACGGGCCAGCCTTACGGCTACCACCTTTTGGGGCGCGTTCAGGTAGTGGGCGGCTCGCCGCCTCAATGAACGCGCCCACACCGGGGCCCCGTAAAGGGCCATGGATCGTACGACTCCTGCGAAGAGCCTCCGGCAGGAGGCCCCAGGTTGGGCAGGAGCCGCCTGAAGGCAGCCCGTGTCCGTTCCAGTTTGGGGGCCAAACGTCGGAAATGTTCCACGAAGTTCCACCGGCTGTCGAGGACAAGTCCCAGGTACTTCAGCGTCGACTCGACGCCGATGGATACCCCTCCTACCGTCAGTGAGGATCCCGGAGGTGGCGCATTCCGAGGCCCATGAAAGCACATGGCCTCGGACTTGTGCAATGCCACCTCGAGACCCAGTTGCCGGATCCTCTCAACGACTATCGCAACCCCGCGTGTCATGATTTCGGCAACCGCCTCGTGCGACCCCCCATGTGCCAGCACCAGCGTGTCGTCTCCATAGCAAACAACGCTGACGCTGCTAGGGAGGTCGGCACGCAGCACACAGTCGTAACCGATGTTCCACAAGGACGGCCCTAGAACCGATCCCTGCGGAACACCGCACGACATCTCTCGCCGGTTCCATTCTCCGCTGCGACCGGGTAGATGATGGCTCTATCCGTCAGGTAGTCCCCGACCACACGACGGAGGTAGGTCGGCACCCTGTGATACCGGAGTGCCTCCCTTATGCAGCTCCAGGGCATGGAGTTGAAGGCGTTGGCGATGTCGAGAGACACCGCCAAGACAACCCCACCCCTGGACACCGCATCCCCCGTCGTGAGGGCTCTCACGCGCATGATGGCGTCCACCGTAGAGCGCCCCTTGCGGAAACCAAACTGGTGTTCCGCAAGGTCCGGCCCCGTCCCCGCAAGGTGCTCGGCGAGACGGTATGCAACGACTCTTTCAAAGAGCTTGCCCATCTCGTCGAGCAGCACCACGGGCCGGTATGCGGACGGAGAGTCCGCAGGGCGCCCCGGCTTCCAAATGAGGACCAGCTTCCCCGTCTCCCAACGAAGCGGGAACTGGCCTCTCTCCAAGCATGCGCATAGGAGCCCCTCCAGTCGGGGCCCGAGAGCCCCCGAGGCTAGGACCCAGGCTTTGCCAGGCAAGCCGTCGGGTCCCGGGGCGGTATTTTTGGCGCTGAGCCTGCTTACCGCCACTCTCAGGTCTACCCCAGTCACTTCCGGAGCGTCGTCGTCGTCATCCTGGTGATCCGCTTCCAGCACCGCAGGCGTCGGAGCCATAGACGGGAGGGGGATGTTCCCCTCGCGTAAGGAACAGAGTGCTCGCCACGTCCTCCACGAGCCCCAACAGCACCCTAAAAGCGTTATTGTACTGGATGCGAAGAGCGTTGTGTGTGTCAGTGTTGCGTTGACGACTGAGACGTGCGGACGCCGCGTCTTACTCATTATTTCGCTCTATAATTTTATAAAAGTACTCTCATGTGACTCAATCATTTAGATAATGGATAGATTTGGAAGATCTTTAAGAATGGAGTCGAATACACCTGTTGAAAGTATTATAAATGAAGAGATGATGGAGAATGCGAGTGAAGAAACAACTATTGAGAGAAGTACGATAGATATAAAGAAGGAGATATGCCCGCAAGACGAAAATGTATCGGAACCCTGTGTCTTCACTTTGCCCCTACTACACGGCAACTACTACACACGCAGTTCAGTAAAAGTAATAGATACGCAGTCGCGCACACACCCGCATTTCTTAAAACTGAACGTACTACACAAGCAATTATAAACATTATGACATCAAACACAACGTGTATTTACCATGCACCGTACAACTTACCCACACAAAAACATCACTCGCTATCGTTGTGTTTTGCAAAAGCATAAGTACGCTAGTGATTGACTAAATCGGAAAGTTATCGAATTTTTCATTTATTATTGTGTACATTTTTTTGGGGTCCTGAAAATAATTAAATAATAATAATGTCAGGAATATAAAAATAAACAATATGTTGCTAAAAATATATTATGAAGTAAATTAAAACAATAAAATATCCGGTTACGTTGGTTTAGGCTGTCATGGCCTATTGAAACAGTAGTTAGTAGCACGAGGCTAAGGCATAATATACGATAATTTAAAGCCAAAAACACTCCACCGATTAAACCTGAAATTTAATTAACTTACTTTACGAAAGTTGGTTACGCATTTCTCTACTATGCTGTAAAATAATCAAAATAGGTACCTACATAAAAAACATTATTTGACATCGATCTTCCAACCGGGTTAAAACGGTTGACAAATTGAAAAATAAAACTAATGTAGTAATATTTAATTCGTCAATCGACATTGTCGATAGCCTACATTAGTGGATCTGCACAAGCACATCATTAACTCGTCGCGAGAAGGAGCGGCCGTACTACGTGATTCATCCGCTTAGTGAAATATCGTTTTGTGATTTTTACATTGCTTGTTCAGTCACTTAGCGACAAACTTAGGTAGTGGTTAAGGAGTAATGTATTTATTGCAAAAATAGTACACTCGCTGTGATATTTGAAAACAAACCTAGCATAGTAAAAACAACAAATATTTTACGATTTGTTGTTTTTCTTGATTTTAAAGACAAATATAGTATAATACTTGTACTTATATATGATAAGTAATTCCGTGATCAACAAAGTTTAGGTTTATGCTTCGGTTTTTACAAAAATCCCCTGAACAACACGGAATGGTCGAAAGTACACTAGTTCGCGTAGACGGCCATTTGCCTATGACATGGCCGACTCGACATGTCGCGCGGACACCGACACGCCCCCTTACCACTTCTCTGTTGACAATGAAAATCAGAGAAATGTTGAGGGTGAGAGAAGATAGTGAAGAAATTATCGTAGAGGATGATGGTTTTGCCACCGTGACCAAGAAGGCGAAAAGACGATTGCACAGTAAGTCACAAAATAACAATAGTAACGATAATGTGAGTAGTTGTTAAAATAATACACAGCAAGAAAAATATTTTGAGGTATGTCTTACATCTAAGACGGTACTTCCAAAAATGGTTGGTATGGCCAAACTACTGAAGTCTCAAAATATAAACGACTTACTTAAAATTAAATATAAAAGTCCTTATAAAATGTTCATCATACTAAAGTATATTGACGATACAAATAAAATACTTAACTGCCAGAAGTTTAAATAATTAGAATTTAGATGTCTAAGAACAGATCAATTAAGTATTATTTATGGCATTGTCAGAAATATTGACTTGGAAATTGAGGAGAATGAACTTACGGAATTATTTCAAAGTGAAGCAGATATCTGCACGTTTAAAAGATTGAAAAGATTAACTGAGGATGGACAGTGGATTAATAGTGAAGTTAGTCGCATCGCTTTTATGGGTATCAATTGCAAAGGCTCGCACATGGCATTAAATAAAAATTGTCCAGTATATCTCAAAGAGAAAATGAGTAAGGACAATTGCTGACGAAGATGGAATGAAGCCGTTGGTAAATTTACAAAATAGATCGTAATTAAAACGTTACCATTTCTAACAATTTCTATCTAAGATAAGGCTAGCAAAGGTCTCTGCGCGCAATTTAATATTAATACCGATAACGATACCACTCCCAATTCTTAGCGATAGTGGCGATAGAGCCCTTTTGTCATGTTTTAGGTACTTTTTCAGCAGTAACCAAGTAAGTATCTATCCTTAAATATGTTTTTAGTTATTATGCCTCATTAGATAGCAAATAAATAATAGTTTAAAAAATAACTAAAAAACACGCTTTATATAGAAAACCAAACTAAAAAATAGAAAATAAATTTTAATAAATTTGAATTAAGAAAAGTGTAAAACATTCTAACAAATATAAATGAATAATAGTGTTAATAAGAAAAAAATGTTTTATTTAAAAAAAAAGCGTGGGGTGCTTTTTAAGAAATTATCGAAAAGATAATCCTTCGTCTCATATCTGTCAATGAAATATTTATAACTATTGACACCATGCACCCCACGCTTTTTAAAAAAAAAAGATTTTTTTCTTATTAAGTAACACTAATATTCATTTATATTTGTTAGAATTTTTTACACTATTCTTAATTCAAATTTATTAAAATTTATTTTCTATATTTTTATAAAATTCGTCATTCCTACACGACGCCATTGTCATTTTGGTAAAAGTTCATAGTCTGCTAAGTTCATAATGATAGATCACTGGTCGGTCAATGGTCTCGTAATAGAATTGTGTTGGAATGATATTGTTGTATTGCCATTTTTAAAACCCGGTGGTAGAAATGATTTTCGAAAAACTACTATTAAAATTGAACATTTATTCATGCCAGATTTCATTTTATATATTTTTACATATTATTTATTAGTGTTTTAAGCCATCTGAATTAATAAGAAGTTCGTAAATAGGAAAAAACATTAAAATGTTCAACGCGGATTAATGTAAAACTTAATATTTTATCTGTATAAATGTCAAAGTCAAACACATTTGACTTTGACATTTACAAAAACAGATACATGAGAGTAAACTATAATGTCACAGACATTATAGTTTACTCTCATGTATCTGTTTTTGTTTCTAGCGGCCGGTGTTTTGTTATTGTATTTATTTTCATTTGAGTGTTCTAGTTAGATTTTTGTTTGTATATTTTAACCCTTATGTGGAGGAGCTCGTGGCTAAGTAATAACAGCCGCTCGGGTCAATCTTTAGGTTAAGCCGTGCTTGCCTAAGTTGGTCTGTGGATGGGTGACCACCCTTACACACCGAGTTTCCTCCGTGCCTCGGAAAGCACGTTAAGCTGTTGGTCCCAGCTGTCATTTGTAGATCTTTGACAGTCGTTACAGGTAGGTAGTCAGTGGCCCATATAGTCTGACAACCAGTCTTACCAAGGGGTATCGTATTTCCCAGTACTAACTGGGTTGTGGAGGTCAGTTAAGCAGTCGCTCCTTGTAAAATACTGGTATTCAGCTGAATCCGGTTAGACTGGAAGCCGACCCCAACATAGTTGGGAAAAGGCTAGGCAGGCAGATGATGATTTTAACCCATAGGTAACATGCATTTACAATCTTGCCTGCAGTTGTTGAACTCTAAAGGCTGCTTTACGCCGGGGCAACGCTATGCGATATTGCAGCATGCCACATGGCCGCATGCTACAATATTTTAAAATGTTGCCCATTGTGGCAAGAATTGTGTGGCTTGGCAACACCTTGCGTCATGCTGCTAAAGTTACTTCATCAGCCATAATCTACGGTGTCTTGTCCCCTCGATCAATCAAGTTGGTAGACCAAAACACTCCAATAAAATATACAGCATGATACTTTGAAAAAGGCACGATGTTGCCTCGGCGTAAAATACGCTGCCGCATTCCGCAATTGCTGCATTGTATCGTTATTTGTAGCACACCATAATACGACGCACGCCACAACATGTAGCATGCTGCAATGCCGCACAGTGTTGCCCCCAATGATATTCTAAAGGTAGCTTTACACCGGGGGCATCACTGTGCGGCATTGCAGCGAGCTACATATTGTGGCGTGCGTCATCTTTTGGTATGATGCAATTAACCACGGTGAGCGGCAATTGCGGTATGCCGCAGACTATATTACACCGAGGCAACATCGTGCCTAGATAATTTTCAAAGCATCCCAAACATAACCTATAAACTGTATGACGCACCAAGATTGTGGCATGGAATCCATAGTGTTTGGATAGAAGCTGTGACAGTCTGATACATGACGCAAGTTGTTGCAATGCCGCACAATGTGCAACATTTTAGATTATTGTAGCATGCGCCTTTGTGGCATGCTGCAATGCCGCTAAGTGTGTGGTGTAAATAAATAAATAAATAAATAAATTAACCTTTATTTTCAGACTACAGTCCATAACTTTGTTAGTATTTTAGTGTTAGTAACAATGGTGCTTATGTAATTAGGTTAGTATTGTTAGTGTTTACAACTTAAATATTTATTTAGTTAGACCTAAGACAGTCCCCACCCAGTGTCTCTGGAAGGGGCAGTCCGGTCTAGCAGCAATCATCTTCAAAATGCTGTTGTCACTACCATGCAGGCGCTGCAGTAAGGAAGCCGCTTTCTTTCGCATGATAGCGTGAAAGCCATCTGTGCGAGCCTCTGCGAACATTCCCGATGCACTACAACGCCACGGCAGTCCCAACAGCATCCTGAAGGCGTTATTAAATTGGACGCGCAGGACATTATAGGCTCGACGCGTGTATGACACCCACAGGCCGCTCGTGTAGAACGATTGACAGAACGCCTTAAAGAGGGTTACTTTTACGTTCTTGGTACAACGAGCGAACCTGCGGGCAAGCATATTGCTCCTCACAGACAACGCCCTGCGCTCCCTCTCAATATCTCCGTCGTCCCTTAGGTCGCTCGTAATAATGTGACCGAGATACCTAAAACTATTGACAATTTTAAGTGCTACGCCGTTGAGACCTATGGACGGAACACAGCGTGACTGCTGCTTAGGGGCTTTAAAAACAAGAAGCTCACTTTTTTTAGAGTTGTATATCAAGCCATGCTCCCCCGCATAGGCCTCACAGATCGAAAGCAGCTTCTTCAACCCACCTATCGATGGACTGAGCAGCACCATATCGTCTGCATAGCTTATGTTATTTACACATATTCCATCAATGTGGCAACCGACATGTGTACTGCTGAGCCGCTCGATAAGCAGGTTGATGTACAAATTAAATAGCAAAGGTGAGCTTAACCCCCCCTGCCTAACTCCGCATTCCAGTCTGTACTCGTCCGACAGAGTACCCACCCACCTCACCCGGTTTTTTTGATTAGCGTACCAGTATCTGAGGAGGGATGCGTACTCCGCCGATACACCCGCGTCCCCCAACTTGTCCCACAGTATATCATACGATACTAGATCAAAAGCTTTTGACAAGTCGAGGAAACACGCGTATACCGGCGTCCTCCTCGCTGTGTAGTACTTGACAGTTCGCTTTAGACTTAGAATAGCGCTGTCTGTTGAGACTCCTGCTTTGAACCCGAACTGTGCATCGTGCAACTCAACCTGTGCAGTGAGGCGACTATTCAGCAGACTGTCAAGCACTTTGGCTGATGTGGTAGCGAGTGAGATGGGCCGATAATTATTTATATCAGACGTAAAGTAAGTAGTAAAGTATAAACTAGCCATATTATACAGATATGTTATTACACCTACAAAACCACGGAAAAAAGTGTGCCGCGGGGCAGAGCCAGCTCACATACACGCAGTAACGCAGAATAAAGGCAAAACAGGCCAATTGGCACGTTTTTGACTCTTCACGATTGCGCGCTCACAACATATCTGTTTAATAGAATATCGTTGGTTGCCCCGGTGTAAAGCAGCCCTATGTAAAGCATGTGTGCTGCAAACACCTGCAAAAAATCAATTCACTTTTTTACCTAGCTGCATTTGGCATTTGGCTGCATTGGGACGACCCGATTGGCGCAGTGGTAGTCAGGCTGCCTTTCGTTCTTAGGGTTCCGGGTTCGAATCCCGGTCGGAGCAAATGTTTGTGTGATGAGCATGGACATTTGTTTCCGAGTCATGGATGTTTATATGTATAATAAGTATGTATTTACAAACAAAAAGTATCTATGTAGTATATTAACTATCTGGTGTCCACGATACAAGCCTCGTTGCTTAGTGTGGCACTAGATGGCGCTGTGTGTAATGTCGAGCAATATTTAATATTTATTTATAGTAAACGTAGATTAACTTATATTTAATTACTGTTCTTGACATAAACAAGAAATAGAGCATCTAAATTTATAAAGTAAGAAATTAATTCTATTTTCTATTTTTTATTCTAATAATCACTCATCATGAGTATTTAGAACAATTGCTTAGAATAATGCTCTATAACGCTCTTCGTCAGTCCAACACGATCCTATTGTCATTTTGGTAAAAGTTCGTAGTCTGCTAAATTCATAGTGATCGATCATTGTCCGGACAATGGTCTCGTGTTGTAATGACTTTGTTGTATTGCCATTAATATAAGACCCGTTAGTAGAAATGATTTTCGAAAAACTACTATTACATTTGAACATTTATTCATGCCAGATTTCATTTATTTATTTATTTACATATTATTTATTAGTGTTTTAAGCCATCTGAATTAATAAAAAGTTCGTAAATAGGAAAAAACATTAAAATTTTCAACGCGGATTGATGTAAATTTAATATTTTATCTGTTTATATGTCAAAGTCAAATGTGGCATTACTGTTTACTGACGTTTATTTGTTTTTGTATCTAGCGGCCGGTGTTTTGTTATTGTATTTATATATATTTAATTTGATTGTCTAGTTAGATTTTTGTTTGTATATTTTTACTCCTAAGACGACCCACTGACCGAGAAGCCTATATTTATTGATTTTATACAAAATGGTGATAATTGAGCAAATTTCGGCTCCACTTGATTATTTGGAAAACCACCAATGAAGGGCGAAGTTTATCGAAGGTAAAGATCTTGCAATTATTTGTTTTGACCAATAACGCCCCACTTTATGGGCAAAGTATGTCGCCCGATGTTACAAAATATATATTTTTTTATAGAAACAGACCATGTACCCTCTCGAAGTTGCTCAATCAAGGCTGGATGCTATTGAAGCCAGGAACGAGGCGACTTTAAAACATGCTCGGGAAGGCCATCAACAACTCAGCTGCTGCATTGATGGACAGCTCCACCACAGAAAAAATGGTGAACCATAGAGGCCACTGTGTGCCAAAAAAGGTAATTACTAATTACTGTTGATTTATAGGTAAGTCATTCACCTTTAGGTAATGGTTTCACCCAAAATCGGAACTTCTACTCATTGTGTGTGCTACCAACATACCCACAATAAGTATTATGGAGCATTGAAAACAAAACAATAAAAATAATAATAATTAATATGACCCCTCCATCTAAGCTTATAAGCTTGTGTTAGGTTTAGGCTCAATCAGTAGTAGTACATTGGCCAGAATCTGACATCTTGATTGTAACTCTGATACTAAGCGCTAGGTTACACAACATGCTATAAAAGAAGTTGCAACTTTTGTATTAAACTTAATTTTGTTTTCACACAAACTCTGCAGAATTATAATGTCATGACAAAATGATTAAATGAAACAGTGTTTTTATAAAGAGTATTAATTTATTTTAACCTATAAGTATACCCGTAATTACAGGAATAACAATGTTCTGTTCCCGGGCTTGAAACGTTAAATCATATTTTGTCAATACTGTGGTCACTGTGGATCTGTAACAAAGAGTTAAATCATTTTATTAATACTTAGAGCATTTTCGTACTTCATTAGAACATTAAGGTAGGTTTACAGTACATACCTGCTAATTTAATTTATGCATTTCTCCACAGTCTGTCAAGAAGAGCCTGCTGCAGTGCCCGACCTTCAAGAAGATCCCGATTCACCCTTTGATGGTTTTGATAATTAGGTGCTGCATTATTATTTTCCTCCTAAATTAAAAGACAGATTAGTGATTAATGACATGACTGTTATTATTTTTATTAAAAGGTAATATTTGTGATTTGTTATTCAAATGATGATTAAAATTAAAATATTGAAGATCTTTTTGATTTGTATGAAGACTGATTTTGATTTGTTATTATTATTACATTAGATATTGTAACTTGTCTTTTCTTTTATGTAGTACTTATATTTACATTTCAGGTTTTTCAATTGACTTGAAATTCAAGTTTAAAATGTTAAATAAATATTTAGTTTATGAGAAATAAAGATTATTTTAAATGTTGATTTTTAACATAGCAGTATTATTTTAAATTCCATCTTCATTCTAAGTGAAATGTGGAATGTAAATCACCTATTGCAAGCCAAGTACTTCTAGATAAACTTCATCAGGTGGCAACGGTGCTCTTGCCATGTATGGAATGTTGTGCAATATGTAACATGCATTCACAATCTTGCCTGCAGTTGTTCGACTATAATGTAAAGCATGAACTGCAACCTGAAAAAATCAATTTACTTTTATAAGTACAACCGCAGGTAACTTAACTTTTATTTAATTAATACTGTTCTTGACATAAACTATTGCATCTAATCATTGTTATTGAGTATCTAAAACAATAAATTGCTTATAATAATGGGTCTTTACCTGAAACATGCTTCTAATACACTGCAATGGGGAATGAGTTCTTCAATTTATTAACCTCCTTAAGAGTTCTTTCCAAGGCGAAACGACTTTACAAATTCCGCCTCGGGAATATCTTAAAAGGGTTCAAATAATCCCTTTAGGCTCAAAACGTCTACTCTCCCAAAACATCCACTCTCCCAAAACGTCCATCATTCGCGTCAAGCGAAGGGCACGACGACGTCTTCTGCATTCCGCCCATCTTCTTTCTCTAGCATCCACTGCGTTGGCTAGCTCGAGAACATTTTGTTCGTAGTGAATTCATTGTCTCCATTCAATATTCCACAAACACGATCGAAATAAAAGCAATGATTGCACAATGACGTTCCACTGATAGGTTAGTGATCAAAAGAACTGTCAAAACTTTAGCAGATTACCGCTCTATGTTAGTCATTGTGTACGAGATTACCATTCTAAAACAGTGGTTGTTCATTGGAAAGCCATAATGACGCCATTATATTAGTAGATTACCAAACTTGTCAAAATCAACAAATAGAAGATCAACGATAGATCATTCTGACACTATTGTAATAGCAGACTTGATTTGCGTTGGCTGGCTCGAGAATATTTTGTTCGTAGTGAATTCATTGTCTCCATTCAATAATCCACAACCACGATCGAATTAAAAACCATGACCGCACAATGACGTTTCAATGATAAGTCAATGATCCAAAGGAACTGTCAAAATTTTAGCAGATTACCGCTTATGTCAGTCATTCATTTGTCATTGTGTACGAGATTACCATTCTATGCCATTTCTTTCAATGGAGTGTCAGTGGTTGTTCATTGGAAAGCCATAATGACGCCACTAAATTAGTAGATTACCAAACTTGTCAAAATCGACAATTATGAGATCAATGAACGACTATTCTGACACTATTGTAATAGCAGACTTGAGGCCCTGTTATTTAAACTATTATTAAAAGTCAGTAACTTATCTGGGAAGTGGTGAAATCGGGTGCCTGCTGCCTTCTTTAGATGAGGTAGCTGTTTCTCAGGTTCCCTCTCTGAAAGGTTTATCTTATTTAAAGTTGATGACTTTATCGACTGTAGATCCTAGGCTACGCTAATTACTAAATGTTATTCGCAAAACAAAAAATTGGGTTTTCTGTCCTGAATATTTTGTTTTGATGTAGGTACAGTGTCGACCAAAAGTCGATAGGCAATCTCACAAAGCAATAGCTTGACGTTTAGTTTGACTTGCCTTGACAGGCCTTTTACAAGTAAAATGTAGTCCAAAATTTCAACATTGAAATATAAGTCAAGATGGCCTAGTGGTTAAGCGTGTCCACATCTAAGAGTGAATCATTAAGTCGTGAGTTCAAATCTCACGATGTTACTTTTAGACTTTTTGTAAGTGTTTACTCGATTGGAAGTAATGGGACAGAAAAATATTCTCGCTTTGTTCACACATTTCATAAAGAAGAAGAAGGTAGATCATAGAAAAATAAGTCAAGAATTTATATTTCTGTGAGGTACACCTGAGTTTTATGAATATTTTACTTGATCGAAATGAACGTTGTCGTTTGGTTATGTTAAATTTGGTTAGTGACGTGTGGTTTAATAGATAGCGGTATTGTTGTTGGTATTTCTCAAAATGCAGGCAAATATTGATATTGAGGCGAGGGCGACTAATATTATCGTGCTGCATAAAAGTGGTCTTAATAGAACACAAATATCTGAAGAAACCGGTTTAATGTGAGTATTATATTTATGAATTATTGTAACAAAGTTTTATTAAAAATTAGAGCCTACTTTGTTATTGTTTATTTATTTAGTGACTTAGGGATTAATAAATTGATTTTAAATCCATCATGAGGCATAAAAGATAAATAATTAGTGTTAATTATTGGATTTATAAACGCAGAGTGAATGATAACTTCAGTATTTTATTATAGCTGCCTAACATAATTTTTTTGTTTTTTGTTTTAGAGGAATACTGTGAGTCAGATAAAAAGGCCTTGCTAGTCGACAATGAAGTGGAAAGCCGTCGCTTATTATCGATGCGCAGCGACGACATAATATATGGTTGGCGAATAAGAAACAAATGGTTTCACACCTACGAGACACTTTGTGGAATTATTTGACACCTCATCGCAAACTGTTCGCCGTGCCCTCCACGCTGAAGGCTTGTATCACGAAGACCAGCTAAGAAGCCCTTCTTGACAGAAAGAAATAGAAGAACGATTACGTTTCGCACGGGATTATTTAGATTTTTACTGGAATACTACCATGAGAAGACTCAAAAAACTGACTTTTTAAATAAAGTCAAAAGGGTAGGCTTCATTTATGGCGCAAGAATAACACTCTGCTGGTCTGACAAAAACATAATCCCTAATACAGACTCAAGTCGAATTATGGTTAATATGTGGGGATCATGTGGGGTGGGGATGGATAAGTGCAGCAGGGCCAGGAGAACTGGCTTTTATTCCTCCACTCGCCAACAGTTCTACTTAATTATGTAGAAGTATTAGAGGATGTCATGCTACAGCATTAATCCCTAGGTGCTTTAGTTTTAATTAATAATAATAATAATAACCTTGTAGCCAGGATTATCCATCAGCAACTTGCTCTAAAATACAACCTTGTGGAATCGGAAGTGCCTTATTATAGGTATGTGCCCGACCCAGTTCTCGATAATGGCTGTATCACGTTGTACTGGGATCAATCCATCATCACTGACAGGACTATTGTAGCCAATAAGCCTGATATAGTGGTGGTGGATCGATCAGAGCGGCGCGCAATGATTGTTGACATAACGGTCCCACATGATGAGAACCTCGTGAAAGCCGAGAAAGTTAAACAAATCAAGTATCTTGACTTGGCTCGCGAGGTTGTTGACATGTGGGAAGTGGACTCAGCAATCATTGTGCCGATAGTCGTATCAGCCCATGGCTTAATGGCCAAGAGCCTCGATCAATACCTGAGGAGGCTCTCGTTAGGCAGCTGGATCAAGGGCTTGATTCAGAAAGCGGTACTCCTGGACACGGCTCGTATTGTTAGGAGGTTCCTCTCTCTGGAGCCCTGACCGCCGGTAGCTTGGACCCTGTTCCCGATACCGGTGGGCTACAATTTTTTATATTTTTAAATGTTTTTTATATATTTTTTAATTAATATTTAAAAATGTAACAAATTTGTTTGTAAATGAATAAAGGGAATAATAATAATAATAATTTCTTTATTGGCATAAAAACAGGGTACAGAAAAATGTGAGACCCTGGCTCCAGAGCTAGGTTAGAATACCTGTATTTCAGGAGCCAGTGACTTCTTCCATTTATGTTACAATTGGCCAAGTTTTATGCAGCCTAAGGTGACAAAATTAAATTACTTAAAATTAAATTCAATAATTATCATTTTACATTTAGGTAATTACATAAGCACTAAAAATAGAATAAGAATAAATTCAGGATTAAAAATTTAGATTAATAATTGAATTAAAAACAATAATTTAAAAATTATGACATTAGTAAAAATAAATAAAAGCTTGTAATAAATTTAAAATAAATTGCAATTCAGCTAGGATGAAACAAAATAATATTAGAAATAAGAGTGCAGATATGTCAGTGTGCAAGTGGGGCTGGGTGTGAGTGGGAGTGTGTATGTGTATGTGTGTGTGTATTTGTGTGTGTATGTGTGTGAATACCATTAAATTGTGTTCTTAAATATTTATGTTGATTGCAGTAAATTTTCAGTAGCGTTATAGTCCTGTGTCAGTAGCCAGATTTTTACCTTCTTTTTTGTTTCACGAGTCGTTATGGGATTTATGTTCAGGATTTTATTTAATTTATTATAAAGAAAAGCGGCAAGATATACCCGTTGACGCCTAGCGGACGGCGTGTGACAGCGTAAAGGTAAACAAACGTTTTTTATAGTGCGCTTATTATTACTTTGTGCATTATAGGGGGTAATACTGTGCTGCTTACAAACCACTTGTAGAATATAATTCTGTCTTACTGTGAGTACTTCACACTTCTCGTATAAGACTTTGGTGGGAAATCTAAAGGGTCTGAAAGTCATGACTTTAAGCAGAGATCTTTGGGCCCGTTCCAGGTGAATCATAAAAGTCTTGCATCCACCACCCCATACAGTAACACAATATCCCACGACTGACTGCACGAGTGCATAGTACACAGTGTGAAGGAGTTCGAAGTCTGCTACGTGTCTAAGTTTTTTAAATGCCCAGATCAGTTTTCTGATACGCGTTGTGGTGAGGTCTATGTGCTGTCGCCAGCCAAGTTTTTCATCCAGAATCACACCAAGGTATTTTACATGTGTAGACTTAGTGATAGTAGAGCATGAACATGACGTTGAAGAAGCCAAGTTACAGTCATGTAATCTAATATCTAAATTGGAAGGTTTAGTTTTAGAAAAAGAGAATTGGAGGAAAGTGGATTTGGAAAGGTTCAAAGTGAGTCGGTTAGATCTCAGCCAATGACTTACCCTATGCAGTCCCAGTTCGGCGCTTCGTCGAACTTCGTCCCAGGTCCCTCCATGGAATATTAATTCCGTATCGTCAGCGTAGGTAACGATTTTGCCGTTTACAAGTGGCAACTGACACAGGTCATTTATATAAATCAAGAAGAGACTTGGGCCAAGTATACTGCCTTGTGGGACGCCATAGGTAACCCCAGCATCAGAGCTAACGTATTCTTTTATTTTAACTCTTTGCGTACGGTCACAGAGAAAATCCTTAAAAATGTTTAGAGCATTTCCGCGAATACCAATCTTATTTAACTTGTCCACAAGGAGAGAAATCATGACGGTGTCGAAAGCTTTGGCCAGATCGAGAAATATGCCGACGCATTTTTGTTTTTGATCTATTTTTAGCGTGACGTGATCTACCAATTGGTTTACGGCATCTTCAGTGCTTTAGAGTGCTTTTGCTAAAGCCAAATTGGCTTCTGACAGTAATTTTATTGTGTTGCAGAAAGTTTGTGAGCCTTTTGTTTAGAACCTTTTCTAGTATTTTGGATAAAGTAGTAAGAACTGAGATGGGCCTGTAGTTTCCAACATCGTCCTTCTTTCCCCCCTTGTGGACAGGAGTTATAAGGGACTTCTTGAAAACTTTCGGAAAAACACCCTGGGTAAGACAGATCTCAATGAGTTTAGTCAGATGAGGGACGATAATGTGTCTAGCTAATTTAAGAAACTTGGCTGAGATAAAATCCCAACCAGTAGCACAGTCATTCTTGAGATTCATAATCAACGCTTCAACTTCGACTTCGTCTGGCGGAAGTAACACTATTGAATTTGGGATGGGGGTTATGTCAAATTTATAATTATTTTGAGCTGGAGTTATTTTATCTGCTAACTGTTTACCAATATTAGAGAAGTAGGTGTTTATCTCATTTACAGCACTTGAACCACTTTTCTGCGGTACTAAAAGGTGGTCCCCAGCAGTTTTCTGTTTTGAGGTACTGATAATAGATTTGACAGCATTCCATTTATCTTTAGTACAGTTAGTATTTTCTAGTAAAGATTTTTCGTAATTCCTTTTTATCTTTTTAAGAAGACCGTTACAAAAGTTTCTATATCTTTTGTATATCAGTTCAGCAGATGTATTTTGTGGGTCTTTTGTATGAGTTTTGTGCAGCTTATCTCTGTGGCGGATACATCGCAGTAATCCAGGTGTAAGCCAGGGTTTAAGCAATCTTTTCCTACAGGGTCGGGAAATTATGATCGAGTGTTGTGTTAATGCACTTGAAAGATGATCAACAAAAAGAGCGGCGGCATCATTTGCGTCAGAATCACTGTTTATAAAGGAAAAATCAACAGCTTGCAAGTGTACTAGGGCAGCATCATAATCAACTTTCTTGTACACATTATTTCTGCTAATGTTAAGATTTCGGCAGCAAAGGCTTAGGAGGACTGAGGCGTGATCAGTCACGGTTGAATCTATCACAAAGGCCGCAGCAGAATAGGATGTGTTCACCATAATATGATCCAGACAGTTTGCAAGTCTCGTTGGATAGGTGTGTGCCGGAAGTAGTCCTAGTTCTGCAGTTAGATTGAGGTAAGCCGCACTGTTTCTGTCAGTGTTGTTTGATTTAATATCGATATTGATGTCGCCAGCTATAATTATGTGTTTAGCTTTAATAGGACGTATGATTGCATCCAACGAAGTGAGAAAGCTATTTGTACAGTGTACAGATACACAGCTAATATGTTAATATCAGGGTAAACTTGAAGCAATAGAAAACTAGCGTCACTTGACTCAGGTTCTTCAACAGTGCATTTAATATTTTTTCTGACATAAATAACGATGCCACCATTTTGATTAAGCCTGGTCTTGGATGAAAAGGATTCGTAGTTATCAATAATAGGAATAGGTTTGTGTTCATTAAGCCAGCATTCAGTAAGGATTATAATGTCTATGTCAAAGGAGAATCTGGCTAGTTGTGCTTGAAAATGATCAAAGTTCTTGTAAATACTGCGAATGTTTTGTGTTATTATTTTCAAGGACTTTGCAGTGCTATGTAACACAGAATTACAAGTTTCAGGGTCACAAAAATATAGCTATTTGCCACAGAGATAGTATCTAAATCGAATAAAATTGTATTTGAATTATTAGCCATTGGGAAAAGAATTTAAAATTATGTCACTTAAAATTGGTGTTTTATCAAATAAATAATTGTAATAATAGAATGCTTGGAATAGTTCAGGCCTGGTCTTGTCACTTGATAGATTTGCAATTCTATTTGTGTGATGCATTACCTGGTATATGTGGTTGTGAGTGATGATGTGAATTGTGTAATTGTGGTGTAGTGTGCACTGAAAAAGTGTGGGTTTGGGTTGGACAGATAAAACATTATAATTAACTAACAGTGTTATGAGAGACATCAGTAGATTACAGAAAATTATGTTGTTATTATAACAATAGAGAAAAACTGAGATAATCGCTAGTCATTTTTCCAGACGAAGGTTGGTGATGTCAGATTCGCTCTTAATCAAAATTTGCTTACCGCCTTCAACTTTTCGTAGATAAACTTTTCCGGATGACGTCCAACAAAATTTGTAGCCGTTATCCTTCGCATAGTTTCTAGCAAGGTAATAAAGATGTTGTGCTTTTACTTTAAGGGTCAGGATTTCGGTTATATATATTGGTTTTGATGGACCTTCCTTGTTAATGTGAGTAGTATTCAGTTTATTTTGGCTGTTATTTTTGTTGAACTGTCGTAGGTTTCCTTATTAAGCTATCCTTTGGTGTTGTGGTAGTGAAGTCAACCATGATAGTGGAAACGCCATCCTTTTTCTTTAAACGGTAGACGTCCTTTATATCTTGGTGCTGCAGTTGGGTTTCCAGGACACTTGCCGTTTCAGTGATAATATTCCGTAAGGCTTCCTTTGTTTCGCCTTGCTTTTTGGGATGTTCTTAATTTCAATTTTAGACGAATTCATCATCCGTTCGAGGTTTTCCACTCTCTCTTCAAGCTGGTTAATGTAGAGCGGTCAGCTTTTCGTTCCGCTTCCAAATTTTGCAGTTGAATTACCATGTCATCATACTGTTTAGAAATATGGTCGACAGAATCTTTGATTCCAGCATTTTGCACCTTGATTTCAATCATGGCCGCTTGAATTGCCCTCAGCTTGCTATCTGTTTGACTTGTATGAGAGTTTAATAGCTCACGAATCTCCTCCATGAAGTCTAAGCAATCGTTATCACGTTTGCGCCTACGTGAATTCACATAATCAGGTTCGCTAGCAGGTATATTTGGGGTGGATACAGCTGTTTGCGTTTTTACTTTGCATGCAGCTGATTGTGCGTCTGATTCACTGCATGTAGGCGTCTTTGGAGGTGTACGTCTTAGTGGCATCATGATTTTGTTGAATAGTTATTACTTACAAGTTAACAAATAAAGCCTGTCAGTAAAGCAATAGCAATGTTTTAGTACAAAGCTGTCATACAAGTGGCCAAAGCGCTATTAAAAAAATGCAAAAAGAATCGCAAGACGCCAGAATCGAACTCACGGCGCTTTACTTGCGTATCTCAATGGCTCATCACTCTGCTTTATGGACTTAGAAGTTGTATTATATGTGTAACAAAATATTTAGTGAATATTAACTTATCCGTAATTAAATTAATGATCTTAAATTGAGGTTTAGTTTCAATCTTCTTTTCTTCGGGAAAATGAACACTTAAACTATAACCTCAATACGAGTTAATACATTTATTGTGACGTCACAAAAAATATATTCATAAAGTCTAAATTATTTATATTAGTTTTCAATAAACTCTGCTGATTACCGATACCTATAATAAGTGGGTATCAACTATATGTCATATTTGTGTGATTAGAATATCCTTTCCTTGTTACTTAAGTATGTTATTAGGAATTGAAAGTAAGTGGGTATACCGTATACAATAAAAAATTTTATGATCGGTTACAAGAGAACTTTTTTACATCTAGGTAGGAATGAATGTGACGTTACAAGTATCATGAAAGTTTGTTAATTTTATAAATAAATAAAACGAATAAACACGTTTGATATCATTCACCACGACTTTTTATTTCCACCTTCCAACACCGAACGGCTAAAATAATAAATAAATAGTTGAATAATAATACTATGTTTTTTTTTACTAATATTTAACTTATTCTTATAAAAAATAAATAATGAACCAATAACTAATGTTACCAAGAAACAAAAAACCCCACACGTTGTTAACAGGATTTGAACTCGGATCTCTTTGATCGTGAATCCTACTGATTACCCCAACAGCTATCAACACATGGTCAATAGCTGTGAATTTTGTGAATTTTAACTATCCAATGGCTTACCTGTTCTTAAACAGGTCGCTACACAAATAAGGTTTGCTGCGTGTAAACGGAAATATATTCTTATGTTTCGTGGAGTGTGACGCGCGACATGCGATTGGGCGAACTCAGTGGCTGTGGTGTGCGTACTGTATTGAGACCACTTACACATATAGACGCACGGACGCTCGACCGTGCGTTCACAGCAATACAATCCTTAGCGTGCCTCAGCACTTATAAACGCTTACTGTACCTATATAAGAAGCTTTTTTGTAAATCACGGTTACCGTTATATCAAGAATACTAGCTGTTGCCCGCGGCTTCACCCGCGTGAAGTTTGGTAACTGTCCCACGGGATCATATTTATTCATATTAGAGAGATAAATAGTATCCTACACGTTAATCCAGGTAAAAAACTATCTATGAGCCAAATTTCATAATCATCACAATCACCATCTTTATCACAATCGTCATCACTATCATAATCACAATCATTGTCACAGTCACCATCACTATCACTATCACTACCACTATCACTATCACCATCACTATCACAATCATCATTATCACAAACATCATCATCGTTATCACAATCATCACAATAAATCAACAATAACCCCGTTCTGTATAGGTACAAGTCGAATCCGCCATCTTATCTAAATCTTCTGGATCTCAAAATAAATGCCATATTCGTAATCAGCACCCTTGATAATCTCGAAATTGACACCCATAAGTATTGATTTTTAGACATTTCAACCCCATCGCACCCCAACAGGGGATGATGGTATTTCAGTTACACATTGAATCTTACAATCGTTGTTTTTGTAATACACCCGCCCGACCCGATACACCATACAAACAATAACTATGTTGATTTTCAGACTTTGTCACCCCATTTCCCCCCATAAGGGGTAGAATTCTGAAAAAACCTGAATTGTCATCCGTCTTTGACGGGTGTGCAAAATTTGAATGAAATCTGGCCGTTTGAAGTGGGTCAAAATCGCGCTCTAAGAAGTCGGTTACATACAAACAAACAAACATACTTACAAGTGAAGCTAATATAAAGCGTGTAAAAAAAGGAGGATTTAGACAGTTATTTGCACATTGAGTTTCACAGCAATAAGTATTTAAAAAAAAAAATGCTTTCATTAACATAGACGATTTTTTGACGTCACACTACACTCATGAAAGTGGTCTTCATTCATATTTTCTGGTCCAGTTATGTGTGAAAAAGCATCAATTACCAATTTCAAAAGAAATCTTAGTCTTCAAATTAGATTTTTTTTAAATAACTGCAGATAATCCGAATTTTTCAAGACATACATTGCAATAAGCATTACATCGATAACAATGAACAAAGAACAGACCAAATTATCATTTGATAGATGCACATAGTCGCACTATTACGCTACAATATGAATTAGTCGAATTTGAAGTTATTCATTACCTAACGAAAACCAAAATATTCCAAAGGAAACAAAAAAAAAGTTGCGAGTGGCTTTTTTTTTTAAACTTTCTTCTCCACTCCTCTAGGAACTCCATAAAAAAGTCCCTTATAAATCCGACCACTGTAAACTTCGTTCCACCTTATTGTCTAATTGCACTTGCACAAGAATATAAGTCCGCATTATTGACAACATCATCATCATCATCATTTCAGCCGAAAGTCGTCCACTGCTGGACATAGGCCTCCCCCAGAGGGGGGTTTTTGCCATAATCGCCACGCCTGGCGGGCGGGTTGGCGATCGCAGTGCGGTTGTTACAAAAGCACAGAGAACGCTGCTGCCCATTCTCTGGTATTGACAACATATCCCGAGAATGAATTGAATGAATGAATGAATTTCTTAGATAATATCACCTTTCGTCGCAACCGTACTAAATCCGACTCAAGCACTACTAGCATTGCGAATGAAAGTAAAACTTCAACTGAATCGCCTATAGAAGGCACCACAACAAGTTTACCTGACATTTCTGATGACGACGACAATCAAACCATCCAACTTAAAAAACAACTAGAACAATTAACAACAGAACTAAACGAAGCTCACAATAAAATAGAATCATTATCTCTAGAAAATATTAACCTCAAGCGTATTAATCAGGAGTTGCTTGAGCAAAATGAACATTATAAAGATATGACATGTAGTTCCCAAAAAATAAAAACACCAGTAAACCAAGATTTAGTCGAAGCTAGCAAATCAATCATTTTAAAAGAACAACTTGATATGAAAACCGCAACTACATTGCAATACAATGAGAGCAAACAAAATAAAATTTGCATCATCAGTACCAACAAATCTAATAAAGTATTATCGATTGCAGAGGAAAAAATATCCAATTATAATATCTATCATTACCTTAAAACAAATTGCGGAACCCAACAACTACTCAAAGAAATAAAAAACATGGTTAAAGACTATACCAAGGAAGATTTTTGTATAATATTAATTGGAGAAGACGACTTCAAAACAACAAATGACTATTTTGATTTAATCTATGACATAAGAAACAACTTGAAAGAAATTGACAACACAAATATTATTCTGTGCCTACCTACCTTTAAGTTTAATAGCAGTTCAAATCTGCATAACTTGCGAGTCGAAAACTTTGCCAACTTACTGTATCTAGATATAATGACACATTTACATGCATACCTATTGGACTCTAACCTACATCTTACGTATGACAGTAGCATGTTTAGCAACTTGACATGAAGACTGAATAACAATGGAATGCGCACCATATTTGACGATTTATAACGGCAAATGGAAGATATAATTGCTGTAAACCTTATGACAAACGATAACTACGATCTCGAACAAGAGGGTCAATCAAAGACAAAAAGAAAACTAGGTGACGGCCCTCAGTTTTTTCTATAACACCAAATTGCAACAACGAAACAGAGCACAAGGACACAAAACAGGTCAACAGACTAAGTTTACACTAATGTTTCAAAATATCCAAAGCATCGGAAACAAAGTGGAATTAATAGAACAATTACTTTTAGATTCTGACTTTGATTTTATCTCACTATCCGAATTGTGGAATAGTGAAAATTATTGTGAATCAATCTTACCACAAGGATATAAAATAGCGTCCATTTATTGTCGCAAAACTCGCGAAGGCGGAGGCGTTTGTATTATTGTTAAAGACTCATTAGATTTTATTGAACGAATAGACATTGTTAACCATTCAAAGGAGTATGTTATCGAATTTAGTGCTATTGACGTTCCCAAACTAAACTGTACTTTTATAGGACTTTATAGAGCAGATCGTCATTTTGATATATTTCTTCAACAACTGGGAAAAGTTTTACATACTTAAATTGAATATTAAAAAATCACATAAATACTTAATAATAGGAGGAGACTTTAACATAAATGTATACAATAAAAATAAACAGACTCTAGAGTTCTTAAACTTTATGAAAACATATAACCTGCAACAAATAATCCGCGAACCAACACGAGTAACCAAGACAACATCCACTTGCATTGACCTACTTTTTACAAACTACCCACCGCTTATAAACAAAGCAACTGTCAAAGATTATGGACTGTCGGACCATAAAGCAATAAATGTTCAGTTAAATGTAGAATATTTATCGAATAACAATAGTAAAACTTGGTATACCGAAAAGAGATTATTTACAAAAAATAACGTTAAATGTTTTAAAAATTCACTAAAATCAGTAAATTGGGAAACAATACTAAATAAAAATAATAGTGTACACACAAATTACGAATCCTTCATTACAATAATAAAACACAATCTAAATAAATACATTCCATTGCAATGATATTCTAACAAACAGATATGTTATACACCTACAAAACCACCGAAAAAAGTGTGCCGCGGGGGAGAGCCAGCTCACATACACGCAGTGACGCAGAATAAAGGAAAAACAGGCCAATTGACACGTTTTCGAGTCTTCACGATTGCGCGCTCATAACATATCTGTTTAATTAAATATCATTGTTCCATTGCAAAAAAATAAGAATAAAATGCAACCCAAAAAAAGGATGGCTTACTAAAGGTCTCAAAAAATCATGCGAACATAAAAGAGTGTTAAGAACTATTTTTAATGAAACCAAAAGAAGTGTCATAAAAAAAACATTATAAATTAGTTAGTAAAATATTAAAATTGACTAATAGAAAATCAAAAACACTAACATATATTAAACAAATGCAAAAATCTGACAATAAGGTAAAGACAATGTGGAATATAATTAACACAAAAACAGGGAAGACAAAAATAAATAGACGTGAAATATCACTGAAGATAGACAAGGAAGAAGTAAAATGCCCGTTATATGTATCCAACAGATTTAACGAATTCTTTGCGACGGTAGGGCAAAGTCAAACCACTAAATCGACCAATAACATTGGAAAACCCGTGGTCAACCCCTCTACTTGTTCAATGTATCTACGCCCGGTAGACCAAAAAGAGATCGTAAACATAATAAGGTCAACTAAAAATAAACATAGCTGCGGTATCGACGACATTCCGCCAATTATAGTAAAGCAATGTGCAATAGAACTTTCCATTCCTCTGATGTTTTTGATCAATCAAAGCTTCCAAGACGGCCAATTTCCAGACGCACTTAAAGTAGCTTTAGTAAAACCAGTGCATAAAAAAGGTGACAAGCATACCCCTAGCAATTATAGACCCATAGCACTGCTACCAACCTTTTCCAAAATTTTTGAAAAAGCTATGTGTAATCAGCTATATAAATTCTTAGAAAAGTTTAATATTCTTGACGACGCACAAAATGGATTTAGAAAATGTAGATCAACCACATTAGCAGTATATAAATATGTTCAACAAGCGCTACAACATATAAACGACAAACAATATGTAATCGGGCTACTACTAGACATGACAGAAGCATACGACAGGGTCCTTTATGATATCTTACTTACTAAACTATATGGTTGCGGTGTACGAGGACCAGCTTATTCGTGGTTTAAATCATATTTACAAAATAGGAAACAAATGGTACAAATTGAAAATTACGACCATGATACAAATGAGATCAAAAATATTAGATCACAAGAAAGACAAATTACTTGCTCAATCCCTCAAGGAAGCGTATTAGGATGCCCACTATTTTTAATCTAGGTACATTAACGACCTTCCCAAAATGTTAGATAAAGAAAACGCTTTACCAGTACTATTTGCAGACGATATTTCAATATTAATCAAGTGTGGAAACGTAAATAACCCTAGTCTACAAATACAAAATACACTCCAAACAGTAGATACTTGGCTCCAGATCCACAACTTAGAAATTAACAGCAATAAAACTAAAGTAGTACAATTTAGATCTTATAAAAAACCACCTCTGAATATAAAAACAACATTTAGAAACACGCAATTTATAGAAGAAGTTAACACATTTAGCCTCCTAGGCATAAATATTGATACACACATTAACTGGAAGTCACATAAAGAACACATAAAAACCAAAGTCTCCAGATTCTCATACGCACTTTTTCAAATTAAACAAAGTACTAACACACAAACAGCTATGGCTGCTTACTACGCATACGCATACTCCTGGCTGCGATATGGCGTCATGCTATGGGGAAATAGTGTTAACGTAGAGGACCTATTTCTAATACAAAAGAAGTGTGTAAGAATTCTAGCCCAAATAGATAATACGGAGACCTGTAAACCATACTTCATAAAGTATCAGATGCTAACTCTGCCGTCAATATACATACTGGACAGTGGACATTTGCGTATTTGTTTTCAAAAATATCGACAAATTCACCAAAATTGAGGATACACACAACGTCAACACTCGCCATAAAAAGAGGTTATGCGCTCCATCCTCAAGAATTAAAATGTTAAGTAATAGCCCATACTATATGGCAATAAAAATATATAATAAGTTGCCCAACATGTTTAAAACTGAAAAATCTGTAACAATATTTCAAAAAAGGCTAAAACTGTACCTTATCCAAAAATGTTTCTACTCAGTAAAAGAATATTTAGAGTCTAGCTTAAAATAACGATTTTCTCTCATGTACAAAAGTGGCGATCTGTCCTATTCAAACAGTAAGATTGAGTCTACCCTATTTAACTGCATATAAAATTAAAATTTGTACTACCTACCTGAAAAGGACTACATTGACATTCCTGAATAATTGTATTAGGTACATTTCACTATTAATGACATTAAATACTGACTTATCTGTTAAGTATATTAATTGTATTATCAATATTATTGACATTTTTTTTTTTTGACATAACTAGTATTTTTTATTTTTCGCTATTGAATTGTACTGATTTAAAATATTACGTATTATAAATGTTTAATGCATGCTAATTTAAAGTGAGAAGGGCAGGCGAATATGAAATTGCAATGCTTGTAAAAGGCTGCTAAGTCATAAGTAGGTACCTACTAACATATTTTAACACCATATTGTACACTTGGTTCGCAATAAATGATTTGATTTTGATTTTTTGATTTTGAATTTTGTTTATCTATCTTGTACCTATAATCTGAACCCAAGTTGTAAGGGTTCAAAAAACGACGACGCGCTTCGAGAGAAAAGGTAGGTACCTACTTAGTGCCCTTGCGCTTTGCTTCGCTTGGCTCGTCTTGGCGGGGGCACTCCTGTGCCCCCAGATGAGAAGAACCAGAAAAAAATACCGCGATTCAATCAAATGCAGATCATATTATGTGTTGTGACTAAGCTGTTGTTCAAGTATCTACCTACTTACTTGAGTTACCTACCTACTAGATTTCCTCGTAGAGGTAAATGGCTAGTAAAAAAATGTTGCATCATAGTTTTTACAAGCTAGTCGCGAGTGAAGAACTAGTAGGTACCTATGTATCGTACTCATAAATTTACAAGAAGTTCTCTGCGCTCACAAGAAGTGCTCTGCGCTGCTCTTGGTTTGTATAGGTACCTATACAAACCAAGAGCAGCGCAGAGCACTAGTACATACTTTGCACTACCCAGTGAGTACCTACGGAGTTGTACGCGTAGCAAGTTTAGTTATTGTTATTATATTCAATGGGCCGATGGATGGCAATCGTCGACTAGCCGGCACGCGGCCGCGCCGGGCTACCCCGCGCCGATCCACCGCGCTCCGCGACGCTCCCCCGCGCGCCTCTCCATCGCGACGGCGCTATGCGTGCGAGCGAGAGGCGAGCCGCGCGCCGCTACGCGTGGCCGCGCGGCTCCCCGCGGCGCAATCCCCGCCCGACAGTGTGCCGCCGCCCGCCGCTTCGCCTACAGACAGCACAACACGTCACCGTTCAAGTTCATGCAATACCTGATGAAGAAGTGCTGTGTCGTGTGGTGCCACCCGTGCTCGAGTGCTCGTGTGTCACAGCTGCAGCTTTGCGAAAAAAGGTAACCCTACCTAGTTATATTAAGAGGAACGAAACTACGATTTAGAGGGTGTTTAGTCTCAACGGACCGCTGCTGTCAATTCATTTTGGTCCGTTCAGACGTAGACAAAAAATATTTACGTCCGAACGGATCGGTGTAAAAAAAAAAAATGAATAAACAATAATAAGTAAGGGACAGTCGCATTCATTGTTGTTGTTGTCATTGCTCACGTACGTATATTGAAGCCTAAGGTCTGACTTAGCTAGTTTTCAAACGAATTAAAAAAAAAACATTCTTTGAGCGTAATATAGGGGATGAAAGTTTGTATGAAATTTCTTCATTTTTGAAGTGAATCAAAGGAAATACCTTTTAAAGGTACGTATTTTAAAAACGTTTTTTATATATTTTTACCTTTTCTCCTTCTAGTATACAGTATAGAACCCAGTGGAGTATACAGTATACTCCAGTGGGTGAACGCCAAGTCCACCTGCAGCTTGGTTTTTTCTTTAACTTGACTTTTTCGACTTTTCTCCAGGTTGTCAAAATGGATGATGAAAAGTTAATAAACATGGTTCGGGAGCGAAGACAACTGTACGACTTAAACCACCCGCTGTATGATGTCCGACCAAAGAGAGACCTCGCCTGGAAGCAGATCGGCGAAGCGTTAAAGCACTCACGTACGTATTATAAATAAATTATTCTCGTTCTCATTCGCGTATTCTTTGAATTCCTTTGGCATTATCAGGGACATGGGGATGTGAAGTCGTAGTATATTCCTGACATCCTCTACAAAATCACTATCACTACTTACATAGAATAAAACAAAGTCGCTGCCTGTCTGTTTGTCTGTCCCTATGTACCTATGCTTAGATCTTTAAAACTCCGCAACGGATTTTGACAGATAGAGTGATTCAAGAGGAAGGTTTTTGTGTATATGTTATGAACCAAGTGATAAATTGGACATTATACATAATACCCGGGCATTATGAAAAATGCCCCTCATATTGGGCATTTTTCAGTGCAATTTGATAAGAATTATTCAAATAATCAAATTGACCGGGCATTATACATAATACCCGGTCATTATGAAAAATGCCCCTCATATTGGGCATTTTTCAGTGCAATTTGATAAGAATTATTCAAATAATCAAATTGGCCGGGCATTATACATATTGTCCATCACCTTTTGGGCAGAGTTATACAAACACATTTAATTACTATTTTTTATTGTTATTGTCATTTAACTTAAAATAAATTAAACCTTATAAGAAAAATAAAAGCGTGTTACATTTTTTAGCATATTATACACCTTCATTATTTTTCTTTTGTAGTCAAAATGTAACACGCTTTTTTTTTTTTTTTTTTCTTATAAGGTTTAATTTATTTTAACTTTTTAGTATTTTTTTGTTCATGTTGTTTCCACGAGTATAGGAAAAAAACGGTCCATCCCCCCAGAGGTCCATTGTAGAGGGATAAGGGCTTCATTACAACAGTACAACAGGGGCATTCAGTACAACAGGGTTCACCCTGATACCCTGAGGCGCAAGCGCAACGTTAGCGATATGACATATTTGTACACTCGCATACCATTCAGCCCTGCACGTGCTCACCTAGGCATTGGGTCATCCATCTAATTAAAAACAGAATCCACATTCATAACAAACGGAACGAACGAACTTATTTTCCCGAAGATGGTGTCGCATATTTACGTCCACCAAACCACCACCACTCACAATCACCACCCATTAAAAACGATCCACTCATCAAGACGAATCAAACTCGACACGGTAGTAACGCATAATTACTGAGTTCTTGTGGCCACCTTTCTGCTCCACCATCAGACCCTGTTACCATCTAACACCAAAGTACTCATCAAGATGAATCAAACGAGCCCAAACTCGAGGAGGTTATGGCGTTTATTATTGAGTTCCTATGGCCATCTTCCAGTTCTATCATCAGACCCTGGTTAGTGGTTACCATCTAGCACCAAAGTACTCTTCAAGACGGATCAAACGAGTCTAAACTCGATGGGGTTGTGTCGTTTAATAACCGAATTATTATGTCCATCATTAGACCCAGGTTACCATCTAGCGCCAAAGTATTCATCAAGACTCGTTTAATTAAGACTCGATGGGGTTACGTCGTTTTATAACGGAGTTCCTATGGCCACCTTTTAGCTCCATCATCAAACCCTGGATGCCATATGGAGACAAAGTACTCGTCAAGTCGAATCATACGAGCCCCAACTCGATGGGGTTATGTCGTTTTATATCGGAGTTCCTATGGCCACCTTCCAGCTCCATCATCAGACCCTGGATATCATCTAAAGACAAAGTACTCATCAAGACGAATCAAACGAGTCCAAATTCGATGGGGTTGTGTCATTACATTACAGAGTTCCTATGGCCACCTTCCCGCTACATCATCAGATCAGCTCCATGTTCTCATAATATTGCATTGCCTCGCGATATACATATGCGTGCAAAATTTCAGCTCAATTGGTAACCGCGAAGTGGGTCAAATTTAACTTGCAAGATTTGATTACAGACAAACACCGGGACAGGTGAAACTAAATAAAAGCTTGTAAACAGGTGAAACTAAATAAAAGCTTGTAAAATACCTATTGAAAATTAGAGGTAACTTTGTGATGGTTTTCTATCGCGAAAATTTTATCCTATTATGTTTTTCGCCAGCCAACCTTCACATTCTGCATGAGGTTTCCTGACATATACTTTTTTTCCCATTTTAACATGATTTACTACTCTAAAATTCTAATCAAAGATTGAAAATTTTGCTTTAGGCCCGCTCTTAAATGGGCATTTCTAAGTGTGTAGTAAATATATAATAGGTATACAATGAATATTTTTTACAGAATGCTTGGTTCACGGCTTCGTGATGAGGTCTTTTACACTCTGTATATATATATAAAGTTTTTAACCAGCGGTTGATTTAGGCTCTAGGGGTCATAACTATGGTGATATGGTGAAATTTTCGGAAAACTTGAATTTAGGTTCTAGTCCAATTGGTAATAATAATAATAAAAATAATAAAATCGTTAATTTCTCACCACAAGCCAAAAAATATAAACAATATTTACATATAAGAAGTAGCCAACGATTTTTGGTTGTGGATCGCTGGTGCCTGTGGTAGGTAGTAACACCACTGTAATACAGGTCACCAGGTGACCTGTTTAAAGTTACACATTTGATAGCTTACATCTGGTAGGTATCACAGCAAAAAACAAAAATTTCAAACGATTAGTGAGCTTATTAGAAAAAGAGACACAAGAGAGTATTACAGTAATATAAGTAAAACAATTAAAAAGTTAAAGTACAAACGTTGGTGGTTTTTATGAATGTAAGTTTGTGTGTGCGTGAGTGTATGTGTGTGTGTGTGTGTTGGAGAGAGTGTTAGAGAATGAGTCTGATTAGACTAATACGTTAAAGAGAGCTTCTGTGGCAGTATATGTTTGGCTTTGTAGCCAGGCATGTAAAGTTATTTTACAGTTATGCTTGTTCAATGAGTGTATAGAAAGAATTTGGTTTCATTTATTGTAAAGATAGTCCGAGGAAAACAAAGAATCTTTGACTAAAAGAGGTTTTAAGAGGAGTAGCCAAGGCAACTATACGGTTACGGCGATTTGTTTGCTGTGAATAGTTGGAAATAGAGTGTTGATTTATAATGGTGGTCAGGTACAAACAACAGGTAGATTGGATTGATTGGTGGTGGTAACAATAGGTAGATTTTTTCTGACGTAATCTACTTATTATTTGTTCGGTAAACTGTTAAATAACTTAACTGTTACTTTAAATATAACTACGCTATTGTATTAGGTACCTTAACCTGTGATAATAGCTGTAGGTATGTGTGGTTTAAATAAATAAATTATGTAAAACATATATTATTTAACACATACATCTTTAAAGTGAAAACAGTACTGGGGTGACTGGGATTCGAACATACGCCTCCGCAAATACGAGTAGGTATCTAGGTAATCCGCAAATACGAGTACTTTTGGTAGGGAGGGGTGAATTCCCTATATTGCCATGCCAGTTGCCACGTTAAACGATTGACTATTTAGCGCATTTATTGACAAATCGTTATCATTTTATTTCACAGCTCGAGATTGCAGAGACAAATGGAAGCGGATAAGAGACTGTTACAGGAGAGCGCAGAAGTTACGGAGAATGAAGTCTGAACAAGGAGCTAAAATAATTAAACGGCCAAAATATGAGCAGCTATTGACATTCCTCAACGCACACTTGAGGGACGAAGTGCGCAACGAACACTCCTCGGCAGACAATCCCGACTCCAGCAACGATGAGAACAGCATGATTGAGGAGGCAGCCAGCCCTGCAGCCTTCGTGGACAGCCTGGCGCCGACGCCGGCGGCCGAGCCGTATCCCGCACTCACGGACTGCGTGTACACCGCCCCCCTCGCGCCCACACTGGCGCCGCACCGCGACAAGCTTACAGACTTCTTCATGGGCCTGATCGAAACTGTTAGGGATCTACCGGAAGACGTGCAGATTCAGGTGAAACGCGACGTGTTTAAAGTTGTCAGTGACGCGGAAGAAATGGTTTATAAGTCAAAGACAGAGAATCCGTTATCGAGACTTGCCTTTGTTAAAGAGGAAAACGAATAAAACATCTTTATTAATTATTCTCCTCTTAGTACGGGATCCGACTGCAGAATTAGTTCATTAATCGAGTATTCGTTTTGGCATTTGCTGCTTTGGCAGTCTTGCAGTAGTTGCGTTTCGATGCAGACGGGTTGCTGACGCATATTCATTTTCGTTATCGCGGCGGCGCAAGTCGTCGCTCGTAATTTTAATCGCCAGGTAAAACCCTCCACCACTTGTGGCGAATAAGCTACCGGCGTTCCTGCAGCAGAAATTGGATGTGATTGACGAGGTGTCCGCAGTCCAAATCTGCACTACGAACTTTAGTGAGGACGACGCCGCTGACTCGCTGCTGCTGCCCTGCCGGCACTCTGGGTTGTGGGGGTCAGACAGGCTGTCGCTCTATGTAAAATGCGGGTATTCAGCTGCATCCGGTTAGACTGGAAGCCGACCCTAACATAGTTGGGAAAAGGCTAGGCAGATGATGATGATGTTTTATGTAGTAACAACACATGTACCATTTCACATGCACACTCACACACATAGGTCGACGATACAATTCACACGTTACTTAGTTTTCACTTCTATCGGCAGTCCCCAGACTGTCATGCATGTCTAAAGTTCTCATCAAGGTGCATGAAATGAGCCCAAACACGATGTAAATGCTGTAAACTCTTGAGTATAAGTACAGGGAAATTTTCCACACCATATTTGTGACAGGGAAAGCAAAAGATAGTGAAGATGAAAATTCAAAGTCAAAGCCTGGTCTGTGAATCCCGCGTATGTGATATGAAGTGCCGGACTGCCTTTGATACGCGGTTGTTACACGCCAGAGCGTGCGTGTTCGTCGCCGGTTTGGACGTGTTCGCTTCGCCGCGACACTTAGCACTCAATACCGTCCATTGGATTCCGACACTGTTTCCTAACCCTTCTCATCTCTGGATAAGCTAATTAAATAGCTAAGTAACACTTGGGCACACCTTAGGGTTGCCAACTTTTCCAGAAGAAATAGAGGTTTCTAATATCACAGATAACGCCTCGCATTCGCAAGTTTGTCGGGGGTGTGCTCGCTGTGTTCGTAAAAGGTACATGGTACACTACTCTATGTGTTAACGTGAGATAAATAAAACAGGCCAAGTGCGTGTCGGACGGTCGGGCCACGCACAATGTAGGGTTCCGTAGTTGCCCATCAAAATATGCAGACACTTCCTACTGAAACTAGATGGTAAATCGATCGTGATTGCTGCATTCGCTTGGATGTTTATTGTTTACACAACATCATGACGTAACATCACGCCTGTATGCTCTGAGGGGTACGCAGATGTGTACAATACACCCAAATTTCGACAGTTTAGGTATGTTAAGTTCCATTTATTGGGGATAATCCTATTACCATGACATGTATTTTTAACAATGTAAAATCAATGCATAGCAAATATTTGTATAGGATATTACAACTAAAAATGGAAAAATAAAAAAACTTTTTTGCAAAAAAATAAAACCGACTTCAAAAAACACAAAAAAGTGAAAAATAACTTTAGCTTCAGAAGTCGGTGACAAAAAAAATTAAATGAATCAAACAAAAGTCACCGACTTCTGAAGCTAAAGTTATTTTTCACTTTTTTGTGTTTTTTGAAGTCGGTTTTATTTTGTTATATCAACCTATACTCAGTACCCAAAATAATATTCGTTATTTGATATCTCAACATAATTACACTTAAAAGTTTTCTCTAGGTACTGATGTTAAATTGACAACTTGAAGTATCAAGCTATTGTCAGCCGAGGTCTTGTTGATTAAATCGTGATAAATTGTGATATCAAGTTATGGCCAACCGAAGTATTTCTGTTTAAATTGCGATATCTTGAGATGTCCAGTTACGGTCAACGAAGTTCTGAACCCTATATGTAATAAGTATAGGTCTCACTACATGTCCGTTACAAAAAACTTTAAAGTTAAATGAATATATTTAGTTGACAACATAAGTAGGTTCGAACAGGAAAAAGTTATATAACGGAAAAAGGTAAAGTAGTTCCTGACAGAAAACCGAAAGAGTTGAGTTCATGTTTACACAACATCATGACGTAACATCACGCCTGTATGCTCTGAGGGGTACGCAGATGTGTACAATACACCCAAATTTCGACAGTTTAGGTATGTTAAGTTCCATTTATTGGGGATAATCCTATTACCATGACATGTATTTTTAACAATGTAAAATCAATGCATAGCAAATATTTGTATAGGATATTACAACTAAAAATGGAAAAATAAAAAAACTTTTTTGCAAAAAAATAAAACCGACTTCAAAAAACACAAAAAAGTGAAAAATAACTTTAGCTTCAGAAGTCGGTGACAAAAAAAATTAAATGAATCAAACAAAAGTCACCGACTTCTGAAGCTAAAGTTATTTTTCACTTTTTTGTGTTTTTTGAAGTCGGTTTTATTTTGTTATATCAACCTATACTCAGTACCCAAAATAATATTCGTTATTTGATATCTCAACATAATTACACTTAAAAGTTTTCTCTAGGTACTGATGTTAAATTGACAACTTGAAGTATCAAGCTATTGTCAGCCGAGGTCTTGTTGATTAAATCGTGATAAATTGTGATATCAAGTTATGGCCAACCGAAGTATTTCTGTTTAAATTGCGATATCTTGAGATGTCCAGTTACGGTCAACGAAGTTCTGAACCCTATATGTAATAAGTATAGGTCTCACTACATGTCCGTTACAAAAAACTTTAAAGTTAAATGAATATATTTAGTTGACAACATAAGTAGGTTCGAACAGGAAAAAGTTATATAACGGAAAAAGGTAAAGTAGTTCCTGACAGAAAACCGAAAGAGTTGAGTTCATGTAGGTAGACTAAAATGTGCTGAAAGAATTACAACGGCTGAACAGACGCATTATTTTGAAAATTATTGGCAACTTGGAGATAGAGATAGAAGGGCAGCATTTGTGTCTAAGTCAGTAATGATTTTACCGAAAAAATCCCAAAAAATGGGCAGCAGGACATTAAATAGAGATTGCTACTGTAAATACATGCTAGAGATTTCTAATGCGGAAAAACCGGTCTGTAAAGAGTGTTTTTGTGAAATACTAGGAG
The DNA here is from genome assembly GCA_905147715.2 of Xestia xanthographa. Lineage (NCBI taxonomy): Eukaryota > Metazoa > Arthropoda > Insecta > Lepidoptera > Noctuidae > Xestia > Xestia xanthographa. The sequence continues at coordinate 146,544 of LR990652.1, read as the reverse complement.
AGACCAAGGGATTTGTTAATGTTATTATAGAAAAAAAGAAATTGTCTCCTAACGGAATCATTGATGAGGATCAGAGAGGTCGTCAACCTCCCAAAAATAAGAAGACTATCGAAGACATTTCGCTTGTCAACCACCAAATTTTGAGCTTTCCAAGTTACGAGAGTCACTACTGTAGAAATTCAACTGGTAAGAAATATCTAGCTGCTGACCTTTCAATTGCTAAAATGTACAGAGAGTATAAAAACACTTCTTCAAAGTCTGTCTCGTTAAAATTATATGCCAAATCCTTTCACGACCTCAATCTGTCGTTCAAGCAACCATCGAAAGGCACATGCAACACGTGCGATGTGTTGAACGCTAAAATTATAGTTGCAGATGAAGACCGCAAAATTAATTTAACTGCTGAATTAGCTGAACAGCAACATCAAGCTGATAAAGCTTATGCTGAAAAACGTGTGGATAAAGAGAATGTCAAAGCAGATTCGTCTGTTAGGGCATTTGTATTTGACCTCCAGCAGTGCTTGCCGACACCATATTTAAAAACATCTGTCTCGTTTTACAAACGACAGCTTTGGTCTTTTAATTTAACAGTGCATGATTTAGCAACTAATGAGGCTACCTGCTACATGTGGGACGAGACAATAGGAGCTCGAGGAGCAAACCAAATTGCCTCATGTTTGTAGCACTTCTGCAACAGTTTGCCGTCGGAAGTCAAAGAACTGATTTTTTATTCGGATACTTGTGGTGGCCAAAACAAAAACAATGTCGTGGCAATGATGTTATCATAATCATAGTTTATCATAATCATCCGACGCTGCAAAAGATAAACCACAAATTCCTCCTCAGTGGGCACACACATATGGAGTGTGACTCTGACCATGCGATTATAGAAAAAACTAAAAAGAGGACACAGATGAGGATCAATCATTTATATGATTGGGTGCAGCTGGTGAAGACTTGCAAAGTTCAGAAACCATTCAAGGTCGTGGTAATGTCTGTAAGTGATTTCTTGGATTTTGCTGAATTAAAATCCGAGAAAGGACCCTTTTCTGTCAAAAAGCTGGACGATTCTGGAGACAAATTTCTGTGGCAACCAATTAAATGGCTGCAATATGATAAAACAGCGTAGTAAAAATAAAATTAATTACAAGAAAAGCCTGGATCGCGAACCCCCTTTCAAATCAGTCAATTTTCGGAAAAGAGGAAAAACCACCTTAGATATCTTTAAGTTGAGCCAAATCTCCAAGGAAGCTTTGCCAATTAGTGCAGAGAAAAAAAAGGATTTGATGGATATGATTGACCTGATTGACGACTCGTTCAAAGAGTTTATATTAATATAAAAACTGTCGGTGATGTCTTTGCATCTACTGATCCAGATTTGGACGAAGACAACCCAGATGAAGAGGATTCTGAGGTCTAATAAAAATAATGATATGAATGGTAAAATGGGTTTTGGACGAGGTTATGGAGTCAATTTTTTAGTTATTTGTGTTAGTAACATACTTGTATCTGTATGACGTTGTTTATAGTCCAATAAAACAATTTTCTATTTTATGTTTTTTTTTATTGCAAAAACGATACGAAACTGGTAGGTTCGTGGTGTTTCAATTAATTATATTTATTTTGTTTTTATTTCACATTGCTTGATTTGAGTGAGTAGTAGGTACCTACCTATTTCAGCAAATCTAATATTTTTTTGTTTGTCATTTGTTTGCTATGCAATTAAAATAATGTGTTTGTCATTAAAAATAACATTGTTAACCTAATAACACTGGGGAGTGTTATTAGGTTAACAATGTAATGTAAATGTGTGTTATTAGGTTAACAATGTCATGTAATGTAATGTAATGTAAATGTTAGTGTAACAAACAACTCAGAAGGTGAATAAGTTGATAACTGTTGGTGAACAATTAGACAACTTGGTGACTAAGTTGATAACTCGTTGGTGTTCGACTTGACAAGTCTATTATTATGCAATCTATGGGGAATTTCATTTATTTATTGTCATCGTTTAAAAGATGGCATAAAATAACCTATATAACAACTAAAACACTTATGTTAAACCAATTTACCGATTTACCAAAAGACGTCAAAACTTTAAAATGGCCGTCCTGACAATTTACAACATTGAGGTAGGAAAAGTCAGTGATTTACAATTTTAGGACATGTCAACATATTCACGCCAGCCACGGATTTATACAAACATTATTACTTATCTATTTCACCTAAAGGTGATTGATTAACACCCAATGATATTATATAGTAAAAAGAGGTAGATATCGCACTAGCACGCACAAATTGTCGAGGACAAAGTGACACAATTGTTGCACTTTGATAGCTAGCTATCTCTTTCTATCTTATACGTTCCGGGTATTATCTATCGCTGTCGTAGTTTTAAATTACTTGCAACGATATCTGAACGCCATTTAGTATGAACATGGCGTATCTTCTTTATAATATCATTGTTAACACCTAATAAATCTGAACTTAGGTATGTATATAATGTAGGTATGGACCTACATTATTTTACACGTTCGTAACACAATGGAGGAGGGTAAACTTAAAAACTTTTTCAATCTCAACGGGAATATGTCTATCGTGATATCCAAATCCTTTACGACTTATCAAAGTCTATGATTCAAGATCGTTCAAAGGTACCATAGATAATACACTATATAATACAAGATAGATGCGCAACTGAGGTTTTCGTTTTAAAAAACTGTGTACCCTAACAGTTAGATGGCGATGGCGCTACTTCCCCTCAGCTTACGCTATCGCTCACCAGATGGCGCGAATAATGATTATTATTTATTTTTGTGGAATAAATGAATTCTTATGTGTATAAAATAGACTATGATGACAACATCATGATTATTCTAGTCTTGTCTTAAAGAAAATGTAGAATTCGAAACATACACATTAGAATTTACTTAATTCATAAAATAAATAACAATCATTCGTCAATAAAAGGAAAATCATTCTTTAAAATCTTAAGGTGAATGCTCCAACCAGTCCGCGAAATTCAAATTTTCTTACGTTTTTTGCAATTTTCAGGCTAGTGTTAAGTTGTATGTTAATTAAAATATTGTTCGCGGTTGTAAGACGTATGTAGTTACAGAATTGTAATCATCAAAATCATCAAAACAACCCTCTAAGTTCATATAAGTCGAGGAACGATTTTTTCAAGGTCAAAGTCATTGCTAGACCTTTATGAACTTGGAGGGTTGTATTGATGATTTTGATGATTATAATTCTGTAACTACATACGTCTTACAATCGCGAACAATATTTTAATCAACATACATCCTAGCACTGGTCGGCAAATTGCAAAAAACCTAAGAAAAATTGAATTTCGCGGGCTACCCTGACGCTTTCACCTTAAGCTAGAAATAACATCAATAGAGCCATATCAATAAATGAATGATAGATAGAAATGGAAAAATATTTAGTGTTTTAAATAATTTATTTCCTTTTTTTACAATGTGTGATAAAATAATAAACATACAATACAATACGGCCAAAAAGCACTTTTATGCCGTCTTTCTCGGCATCTTGCAAGTTTCGTCGAATTCAATTCAAAAGGTAAAATCTAGGTCCAGTCAGTATACACGGCGTTGGGTCAATCGATTACGTATCTTTCTTATCACAGGGTTCAAGGGTCCAACGTTTATCTATACTAATATTATAAAGAGGAAAACTGTTTGTTTGGTTGTTTGTTTGGTTGTAATGAATAGGCTCAAAAACTACTGGACCGATTTAAAAAATTGTTTCACCATTTGAAAGCTACATTATCCACGAGTAACATAGGCTATATTTTATCCCCGTACTCCCACTGGAACGGGAACTACGCGGGTGAAACCGCGGGACGTCCGCTAGTAGCAGATATTAGCACAACAAGCACAGTATTAGCACACAGGTACAGGTTCTAAAAAAGCACAAAACAGAACACTACGAAACAACGAACGTAACATTAAAAAGTTTTCAAAGTAGGTACTATCGAGGACACTCCCGCCTGACCACCACTAAGCTCATTTTTGCTTGCACTCACAATAAAAACGCTCTCTAGCCCCGCCCCGTTGACTTTGTGTAGAAAAAATGAATGAAAAGATACCGAATCGGCCGAGCGCATTGACGACGCACGCCAAACGAGATTTATTGTTATTTTGCGCGCCAAAGTTGACGCTTTTCTAATAGGCCCAAACTTTAAGGGGGCGTGGCTCCGGCGCCTCCGCATGATTTAAGCGAAAAAAAATTAAAATGGTCAGGCGGAAAAGACCCCGATAGTACCTACTGTTACTGTGTACTACTTGAAGTGAAAACGAAAAGATGTTATTTATTTTACTATATTATATTTTTTTTTTTTGTTCGTGTTGTAGTCTGACAAACAGTCTTACCAAGAGGTATCGTATTACCCGGTACTAACTGGGTTGTGGAGGTCAGATAGGTAGTCGCTCCATGTAAAATACTGGTATTCAGCTGCATCCGGTTAGACTGGAAGCCGACCCCAACATAGTTGGGAAAAGGCTAGGCAGATGATGATTTGTAATGTAAAACATGTTGCAATAATAATAATAAATAATACTTATTTATATCTATTATTACTTTTATTGTCCTGTTATCAACTAGCTCTATCTATTGGCAAAAATGTAAAACTATGGCCAAACTAGCGTACCTAGCCACACAGATTTGAAGTAAATGTATGGAAGTTTCACCCCCCTGAGTATCGTCGTTCAAGGCGAGATATACTCGAATAAGTACCTACATTCAATTCGAGAAGAATTTGTTGCGATAAGTAGTAAAATACAAACTTTGGAGATAGCCATGAAACCTGATGCACAAGTGTGTCAAAAGTCTTTAAGTTCGTTTGATGATTTGTACTATGCCGTAATCAGGGGGTCTAAAATGGCCGCTTTAACAGAATTGTAATATGAATCACGTTAAAAATTGGTAATTCTTAAAATAGACTTTATTACTAAAATCATAGAGTCCATTTTAAGAATTTTGGGTTTTTAACGTGATTCATACTAATATTCTGCGTGGATTCTGCTATAGCGGCCATTTTAGACCCGCAGTGCAGCGGCTGACTTGCAGATCGCTGATAAGAGCGGGATGTCGCAGGACTCGCAGGTGACGGCGCCGCCCGCGTGGAACGGGGCGTCCAACTCCATGAAAACGGGAAGTAACATGCGGCTACCTAAACTTGAGTTACCTAAATTCGATAGTGAAATAGAAAACTGGCAAACATTTTATATTTACAAAACTTTAATTCACGATAATAATTCGATTTCTCAAATAGAAAAATTTAAAAAAAGAAAAATCCCGGCTTTGTCTATTGTCAAAGGAATTCCGATGACCGCCGATAATTACGAAGTAGTTTTTAATAGTTTAATCGAGCGTTATCAAAACAAGCGTACCTATTATATAATAGCTTTAACTTATTTTTCTTTCATGGGACGAACCTGTGCCCAGAGACGTAGCTGTAGAATGGCACGTGTGTGAACTTGGCAGATCATTGTCCAGCAGATCAAAAATAAATCGAAGTTCTATTCGCATGCAGCATAGTTCTAGAGTTCCTGATACTTTTCAGAAATAGTTCTGCCCTTTTTCAGGAAAAAAAGTCAAACGAAAATATAATCTGCTAACTTCCGGTAGGTAGCAGATCATTTTTTCCAAAACTAAAATTTTCAAAGTGTTTTAGGCGCACAATGATGAGTTCTATAGTTCCTAATACATTTTTGATATAGTTCTGTGACCATAAAAAAGAAAACAAGAAAAAGAAACATAGTAACTTCAAACCAGAAAAAAGTCGATACTATACATACAAATGGCAATAATTACATAAAACGTGGATTCTCATAGATTTTTATAGGCAATATCTGTAGTCTAGACGTTGAAGTAACAAGTAAAATCATGTATGAAAAAAAAAACTCGATCTAAAGTGTCACCAGTGCATAGCTGAAGCCTTAGATTAGCGAAAATAATTATAAAATTCTATGTTTGAATCTAAATATTTCTGCATTTCTCAATTTTCAACCATGATCTGCTGATATCTGAGTATGAGTTCTAGATTTGCTTTCCATGTTTTTCTGTAGCACTACTATTATTGTATCTGAAACCGAGGAGTTCTAGGTCCTCAATACTACTCATAATTAAATATTGATTTTATAATGCAAACACAAAATCTGTTCATGATTTCTGCATTTCTAAATTTTCAACCGTGATCTGCTGATATCTGAGTGTGAGTTCTAGGTTTGCTTTCCATGTTTTTCTACAGAACTTCTATTGCTTTATCATAAACCAAGGAGTTCTAGGTCCTCAATAACTTTTATAAATAATTATAGATTTTTTTTTGCGAACACGAAATCTGTTCATGATTTCTGCAGTTCTTAATTTTCAACCGTGATCTGCTGATATCTGAGTGTGAGTTCTTGGTTTACTTTCCATGTAATTTTTTAGCAATACTTTTATTATATCTGAAACCGAGGAGTTCTAGGTCCTCAATACCACTCATAATTAGTTATATTTTTTTTTTGCGAACACGAAATCTGTTCATGATTTCTGCAATTCTATATATTCAGGCATGATCTGCTGATATCTGAGTGTGAGTTCTTGGTTTACTTTTCATGTTATTTTTTAGCAATACTCTTATTGTATCTGAAACCGAGGAGTTCTAGGACCTCAATACCACTCATAAATAATTATAGTTTTTTTTGCTAACACGATATCTGTTCATGATTTCTGCAATTCTAAATTTTCAACCGTGATCTGCTGATATCTGAGTGTGAGTTCTAGGTTTGCTTTCCATGTTTTTCTACAGAACTTCTATTGGTTTATCATAAACCGAGGAGTTCTAGGTCCTCAATACCTTTTATAAATAATTATAGATTTTTTTTGCGAACACGAAATCTGTTCATGGTTTCTGCACTTCTTAATTTTCAACCGTGATCTGCTGATATCTGAGTGTGAGTTCTTGGTTTACTTTCCATGTAATTTTTTAGCAATACTTTTATTATATCTGAAACCGAGGAGTTCTAGGTCCTCAATACCACTCATAATTTTTTTTTTTTTTTTTTTTGCGAACACGAAATCTGTTCATGATTTCTGCAATTCTAAATATTCAGGCATAATCTGCTGATATCTGAGTGTGAGTTCTAGGTTTGATTTTCATGTCTTTCTTTAGCACTACTATTGAGGTATCTAAAACCGAGGAGTTCTAGGTCCTAAATACTACTCATAATTAATTTTAGATTTTTTAATGCGAACACGAAATCTGTTCATGATTTCTGCAATTCTAAATATTCAGGCATGATCTGCTGATATCTGAGTGTGAGTTCTAGGTTTGCTTTCCGGGTTTTTCTTTAGCACTACTATTGAGGTATGTAAAACCGAGGAGTTCTAGGTCTTCAATACTACTCATAATTAAATATTGATTTTATAATGCGAACACAAAATCTGTTCATGATTTCTGCATTTCTAAATTTTCAACCGTGATCTGCTGATATCTGAGTGTGAGTTCTAGGTTTGATTTTCATGTCTTTCTTTAGCACTACTATTGAGGTATCAAAAACCGAGGAGGTCTAGGTCCTCAATACTACTCATAATTAATTATTGTTTTTTTAATGCGAAGACGAAATCTGTTCACAATTTCTGCATTTCTTAATTTTCAACCGTGATCTGCTGATATCTGAGTGTGAGTTCTAGGTTCATTTTCCAAGTCATTTTTTAGCACTACTATTATTGTATTTGAAACCTCCTCGGTTTCAACACGAAATCTGTTCATAATTTCTGCAATTCTAAATATTCAGGCATGATCTGTTGATATCTGAGTGTGAGTTCTAGGTTTTATTTTCATAGTTTTCTTTAGCACTACTATTGAGGTATCTAGAACCGAGGAGTTCTAGCTCCTAAATACTACTCATAATTAATTTTAGATTTTTTAATGCGAACACGAAATCTGTTCATGATTTCTGCAATTCTTAATTTTCAACCATGACCTGCCGATATCTGAGTGTGAGTTCTAGGTTTATTTTCCATGTTATTTTTTAGCAATACTCTTATTGTATCTGAAACTGAGGAGTTCTAGGTCCTCAATACTACTCATAATTAATTATTGATTTCATAATGCGAAGACGAAATCTGTTCATGATTTCTGCATTTCTCAATTTTCAACCGTGATCTGCTGATATCTGAGTGTGAGTTCTAGGTTTACTTTCCATGTTATTTTTTAACCGACTTCAAAAAAGGCGGAGGTTATATGTTCGTGTGTATGTATTTTTTTTTTTTTTTATGTATGTTATTAGCAATACTCCTCAATGCCACTCATAATTAATTATAGATTTTTTTTTTGCGAACACGATATCTGTTGACAGTAGATATGAGCGCCGCGCCGGCGTGCCGCCGCCGTCGCCGTGAATTCATGTCGATGCGTCGTCGCCGAGTGCAGCGCGCGGCGCGCCGTCGCCGTCGCGATGATTCGCAACTTGCTTTCTCGCTCGCACGCGCGGCCCTACCGCATAAGTGCTCATTTACGAAGACGCGGCGCGTCGTGCGGCACGTTGTGCGGCCCTACTGCATAAGTGCTCATTTACGGAGACGTGGGCTGACGCGGCACGTCGTGCGGCGCGTTGTGCGGCCCTACCGCATAAGTGCTCATTTACGGAGACGCGGCGCGTCATGCGGCGCGTTGTGCGGCCCTACCGCATAAGTACTCATTTACGGAGATGCGGCGCGTCATGCAGCGTGTTGCGCGTTTTCCCGTTTACGGAGAGTCTGTGTCATCTACGATATATTTGTATTAGCGCGTGTGAAGCCGCGTGCACCGCCGCGGCCAACGCAACGCTGCATTTCAGCAAACGCACGTAAAATTGCTTCTCCGTAAGCACTCTGATACATAGTCAATCGTCATATTATGTTTGAATTGAAAGCAGGCCGCGCCGCAACGCACTGCGCGACGCGCCGCGTCTCCGTAATTTGTAAGCCTAGTCGCTTCGCCGCACTCGTCGCTAACACAGTATATAATTAGTCTATGAACACAGTCGAGTCGAATATTTATTATATATTTGAACAACAAACACAACTAAAAAACTAAAACTACTTAAAATACTTGTCGGCGCACATTAGCATTTGTCATTGTCAAGAGTGACAGGTTGTCAACGTCACTCTAGCGTAGAGTCGAGTCTGTGGTAGCGGGGCGGCCATCTTAGAATTCAGTTCTTTGAGAGCGGTCGCCAGCGCACCAAGTTTTCGACGAATCGCTATCCATCGCCTTAATCATAGTGTATTTTATAGTGACTATTGTTGATCAGAATATTAGTGATTATCATTTACGCAAATGTAGAATTATTTTAATGTTATAAGAAAATCGCAAGATGGATTCTGATGAAGGCCCTTCCGAGCTTTCATACTTATATTTTCTGTTTTTTTTTTAATAAATACGTTTTATTATATAGATAGATAGTGCTCTAATTAAAAAAACTCTGTTTCAGTTCAACTCAAAATGCTGAAATGATTATTTTTCAGTAAACGTGATTACGTATTATTTAGAAGACGGTAAACTTTTTTTTGTAACAGCAATATGGTTTTCTTTGTTATTTTTAAGAAATCTCTCCCTGATAAAAAAAAAACTAAGGCCCACGGCCGGCGATGCCGCGCCGCCGCCGCCGTGCAAATTTCCAGGCTACGCCGTCGCCGCCGCCGCGGAATTGGCCATCGGCGCGGCGCTCATATCTAGTTGACAGTAATTTTCATATTTTTTGCTAATCTTTATCTTCAACCATGCTCTGTTGATACTTTTGTATGAATTCTGAATGTTCTTGCATTTTTTATAGCCCTGTTATTTTTGTATTTAAAACTGAAGAGTTGTCTGTCCAGAATACTATGCATAACTTATTTTGGACTTTATGATTCAAACATAGAATTTTATAATTATTTTCGCTAATCTAAGGCTTCAGATATGCACTGGTGACACTTTAGATCGAGTTTTTTTTTTCATACATGATTTTACTTGTTACTTCAACGTTTAGACTACAGATATTGCCTATAAAAATCTATGAGAATCCACGTTTTATGTAATTATTGCCATTTGTATGTATAGTATCGACTTTTTTCTGGTTTGAAGTTACTGTTTCTTTTTATTTTTTTCTTTTTTATGGTCACAGAACTATATCAAAAATTTATTAGGAACTATAGAACTCATCATTGTGCGCCTAAAACACTTTGAAAATTTTAGTTTTGGAAAAAATGATCTGCTACCGGAAGTTAGCAGATCATATTTTCGGTTGACTTTTTTTCCTGAAAAAGGGCAGAATTATTTCTGAAAAGTATCAGGAACTCCAGAACTATGCTGCATGCGAATAGAACTTCGATTTATTTTTGATCTGCTGGACAATGATCTGCCAAGTTCACACACATTAGAATGGCAAGGTTTTATAGCGGATCTTCATAACTTAGAACTAATAGAAATCCCTCGTAGGATTATACCTTCCAAGTCTAAGGGATGTCAACTCATCGGATTCTGTGATGGGGTGTTTATCTTAGTGTCGTTACCTCTCACGACGTACAAGTTTATCTTTTAATTGCGAAGTCCAAAGTAGCACCTCTAAAAGTGTTGACTGTCAACCGCTTAGAGCTTTGCAGTGCTGTATTGCTGTCCAAAGTAATAAATCGCATTCAGTCTTTGTAAAAACCAATAGGGAAAAGTTTGGTAACCTGCACTCCCGTCGACATGCCGACAAAATAACAAATATGCCCTCAAAAACAGCCCTGCTTTCTAAAAGTTTCTTCGGAATGTCTTCACGAATTTATAATAAGCTTCCTAAGCAAATAAGAGAAATTGAAAACATTAAATTTTTTAAGAAAAAGTTGTATGACTTTTTGGTAAATAGACCATATTATAAAGTACATGAATTTCTGTCCGACAGATTCGTAATGACGTAATGCCAAACTGTTTTTTCTGCTTTATGTTTTGATGCAAAATATAACTCTTATTAAAATTTCTATTTGAGTTAATATAATTATATCACTTAAACTTAGGTCTAAGATTCAATATTAAACATACAAAATTGTTCAATTCAAACTATTGTATGCCGAACATGGTAGAGCAGTGCAAACGCACACACAAATAACCTTATAACAACTCTGTAACCACTGTCTCACAATAAAGATTTTGATTCTTTGCTTAGTTCAAAAATCATCTATCTATACATATAATAAATCTGTAGAAAAGTCATTTTTGTACATTGAAGAAATTGAAACAAAAAATAGCCAGCGTGTGAAAAGATAAGTAACAGAACCCATTTCCATCATTTTTGAAATTTTTGTCTGTTTGTCTGTTTGTTTGTGCGCACATCACGTAAAATCTACGAATTCAATGCTGACAATGTTTATACATAAAAATTGTGTGTAACTTGGGGTATGATTTAGTGTTTGTTTCATTGAAATCGGTTAATTCTATCAAAAGATATATGAACTTAAAGTTTTCAAGAAGAACTAATCATCAAATGTAAGATACATACAATGCAGCGACATCTGTTGAACTAAAATGATACCAATGACTAAAAATGTGCTCACCACAGTCATAACTTTTAAATCGACTGACCAGCTTTAAAAAAAAATTATAGCATAGGTACACACCATGGGCATACTTTAGCAGTTTAACATTTTGGTCGATAGACGGCGTTGTTTATTTCACTCCATTTTCTGAATTGAATGACCCTCGCCCGTGTCAGTTGCCTATTTTTTGTTTTTTTTTTTCGGATGGGAAATCATCAAATGACTCCTCCTGCTCTGGGCGGAGCAGGAGGGAGTGTCAGACTTTTACTGACTAAAACCCAGCCATGTTCCTTCATCGCCCTTTTGTTCCGGGGCCACGGTATCTCTTTCGAACAGTCCCGCAACCCCGGCAGACATCGGTCCTTGCGGATCGGCCCTTCCTTTTTGCTGACTCTCTTTTAGGCGCGCGTGGAACACGAACGTGCCGTCGACACGGCCTGTCGTCATGAGACGGACGGACGGCGACCTAGCCCATAGCCGACCGTCCACAGGCCCGCGCCTACGGTGGCCGGGGGCCACGTGGTTGCCCCGGAAGCCCGGAGCGTCTGCCGCGGCGGCCGGGACGTTGAGAGGTTCTCTCCCTCTCATGTTCCGCCACCTCCTTCTCTAGCATTACGGCTTCGTAGAAGGAGGTGACGGCGTCCCATTCGTCTCGCTCCGGACCATGGCTTGCACCAGGGCCGGACGCGAGAGGTCGCCGCCGCAAACGTGTAAATTGCCTCAAGATTGGTTTTTTAACCGACGAAACAAAAAGAAGGCAGTTCTCAATTCGACGCGTATTTTTTTTATATATGACCACGGATAACTTTTACAGAGAAGTCCGTACATGGTCCTTTTGTTTGTTAAAAGCGTAGGTACATCTCAAAGTTGGTCCCATTTATAATTGAAAAATCGTGTTTGGGCTAATTTCTTGCACCTTTGATGAGAACTTTCGACCTAGCTGGAGTATGACTGTCATCGAGTGTCTAAGGATGAAGGAGGTGGCGGAACGTGAGAGGGAGAGAACCTCTAAACGTCCCGGCCGCCGCGGGAGACGCCCCGGGCGTCCGGGGCCACCACGTGGCCCCCGGCCACCGTACGCGCGGGCCCGTGGACGGTGGGCTATGGGCTAGCTCGCCCTCCGTCTGTCTCATGACGACAGGCCGTGTCGACGGCACGTTCGTGTTCGACGCGCGCCTCAAAGAGAGTCAGCAATAGGAAGGGGTCCGCAAGGGCCGATGCCTGCCGGGGTTGCGGGACTGTTCTAAAGAGATACCGTGACCCCGGAACACAAAGGGCGATGAAGGAACATGGATGGGTTTAGTCAGTAAAAGTATGACACTGCCTCCTGGTCCGCCCAGAGCGGGAGGAGTCATTTGATGATTTCCCATCCGAAAAAAAAAAGGCTGTCGAGGTAAGCCCTTTTTTGGAAAAACATAAGTAGATTATTTTAGCGATTAATGCAAATAAATCGAAGTAATTAAATTGTTACCCACTTGGATCTACGTAGGTAAATATCTACTAATATTATAAAGCTAAAGAGATTTTGGTTGGTTGAACGCGCTAATTACAGGAAAACTTTTAGTGTTGAATAGTTATCGAGGATGGCTATAGGTTATCTAACATCACGCTATAATTAAAAGGAGCGGAGCATCAATGATAAATGTTGCAAAAACAAGGAAAATTTATTTCTTTCGAGAGCTTCCTTTGCGGGCGCTGCATAAACGGTTAAAGTTGCGCAACAATCATGTATTAGGGAATTGTTCGTTTAAAAGCGTTCTAAAAAAAACCGCGATAGCATTATGTCTATCTTTCAAGGTTGACTCCCCTCTCTCTAACCCTCTCTCTCTCATGTGACGCAGACGAAGTTGCGCGGGCCAGCTAGTATTGAATAAATCTATCTTGTTCACAGACAGCTCGACTGTATTGTCATGGTTGAATACTGAACCACACAAGCTTAAGACCTTCGTTACCCACAGAGTGGTCCTAATTAATGACAGTCCTGTGCCAACTGAGTGGCGACACGTGTCCACCCATGACAACCCAGCCGATATTTGTAGTCGTGGCTTATCATGCTCATCTTTATCTGCTTCTCAAATCTGGTGGTCTGGTCCTCACCTGGCTGTCCAACGAGCCCAGCAACTGGCCTGTTCCAGCAGTTGAAGTGTCCGATAACGTGCCACAACTTCAACCCGCCTCACGCGCGTGTCACACTGGTGTGACACGTGAACCTGTCTTGCTCGATTCCATCATGGAACGCCACTCCTCTCTTTCCCGAGTGGTTGCATGGATCTACCGTTTCATCAACAACGCGAAAGCTAAACGTTCTGAGCGTAACTTATTAACTTATCTGACAGCCACTGAATTAATCCAATCTTTAGATCATTTAACAAATTATGTTCAACATCAAAGTTTTAATGATGTCATATCTCTAATAGAATCCAAGAAACCTTTACCCAAACATTTATCTAAACTCTCTAATTTTCTTGACACTCGCGGAATCTTGCGAGTGAGGGGACGTCTCAAACATGCGTCATTACCAGGTCGCGTCAAACATCCATACCTCTTACCTAAGATTTCACGACTGAGTAGGTACTCTTCTTAATGCCTTGGGCGAACTCTGTGGCTGTGGTGTGCGTATTGTATTATGACCACTTCACAGCAATACAATCCTTAGCGTGCCTATGCACATATGAACGCTTACTGTACCTAGGCATTAGGCAGGAAAATAAAAAGTCTAAAATCCTGAGCCTCTAGGGGCTACCATTAAGTACTACAGTCTTAGAGTAAATTGAAGTAGCCAATTAGGTCCTCGACTTGACGGTAGAGGACGTTATTGCGATGTTTTTTTTTTAAATAACAAAAGTAAGTCGATCAATAATCAGCCACACCGGCCCATCAGGCATTTTCCCGATTTGCCCGTATGGCCAGTCCGGGCATGGTTGTAGGAACAATTTCACACCATAACATTATTTTCACACTTTTTATATCATGATTTTGCAGTAGTCAGGTTTTAGTTTTCTAAACTAAAATAAAATTATAAAAAGGAAAGATTTAATTTTTTGTTTGTTTGTTACGATTTAACTCAAAAATTTACACAACCGATTTAAAAAAATCTTTCATCATTAGATAAGCCACAATCTTTACCGAGTAACATAGCATAGACAGGGCGAAGGGACAGCACTCAACAAACACATGGGGTGGATTCTGTACCTATCTAAGATGACCGGTAGAAATATTTCAGGGAAGTTATGGGAGTCCAATAAATTTGTCTTGTTTCATTTTCTCATACGCAATGTATCATTACCGTGGCAAAACGCACGTAGCGAACGGCAAGCGCGACGACGAGTTCTATGAACTCTGCTAGGCAGGAAGTGAACTAAATTATACAGGGTTAGTTTTCAATGACCGGCCAAATTTTCAGAGATGGTTTAGAATGGATATTTTCGATATAATGAAAAAAAACCGGCCAAGAGCGTGTCGGGCCACGCTCAGTGTAGGGTTCCGTAGTTTCCTGTCCGTCACAATAAGTGTTCCCACTTATGAGTTTAAAGGTGGGTATCCATTATGTAAAAATGCTTGCATATACGAATATACTACAAATTTAGTCCAGAAATTATTTTGTACAACTTTTTGTCTTTTTTGTACAAAAACTGTTGTTTCCATCAAGTTCAAAATGATTTTTCCAGAAAGTCCTTATAAAGTTCTACTTTTCAGATTTTTTTCATATTTTCTAAACTTATGGTTCAAAAGTTAGAGGGGGGGGACACATTGTTTTTTACTTTTGAAGCGATTATTTCCGAAATTATTGCCATTATCTAAAAATGATTATAGAAAACCCCTATTCATTTTTAAATACCTTTCCAACAATATATCACACGTTAAGGTTGAAATTAAAAAAAAAATCACTTCCCACTTTACATATAGGGGGGCTACCATAATAAAACATTTTTTTGCAATTTTTATTTTACCACTTTGTCGGCGTGATTGATATACATATTGGTACCAAATTTCAGCTTTCTAGTGCTAAAAGTCACAGAGATTAAGCGAGGACGGACAGACGGACGGACGGACAGACATAGCGAAACTATAAGGGTTCCTAGTTGACTACGGAACCCTAAAAAAAAGAAATTTAAGGGGGAACCCCTTAAATTTCTTCTTTTTTTTGATTTTGTCATTGATTGATTGATTTTGTCAATCAGATTTTATATTAATTGTGTATTTAACGAGTTCTGATTTTTTTACTAAAGTGGCGCTAGTGCATGGGGGTCTCTTAAAATAAAATTTAATTCCTGTCCACCACTAAAAATCGAACGTGTGGATATTGCAACAGCACAATTCAGTTCAACTTAGATAGGTAGCAGTTAGGATATATATACATTTGGCGGTGCATGCACGTACAGAAGTGAATTGATGATTGACCCACTAGGATGATTTAGAAAATTTTTAGGACATTTTCAAATGATATTATTATATTTTTCGACAATAATATTTAAAATGCACTTTTGTGTTGATAATTAAAATTTTGGCTGGTCATTGATAACTAACCCTGTATTTATATCATGCAAATTAGCCGAGCTATTACAATTTGTGCTACTTCTTAGATATAGCCAGATTATCTTTAAAATATGAAATGGTGTCAATTACCTGGGTCAGTCAGATGACCATCATACTTCGTAGCATAAATGGAAATAAATTCAAACAATTTGTTCTATTTAAACTACAATTTATTTATTTATTTTTACTATAAAACAAATAATGATAATAAATTATATAGTTCCACAAACTAAACAACCAACCTACGGTAAGTGTGCCACGATACCATCATGATGCACACTCGAGAAAATAATCTAAATGTTCTTCACAAACACAACACATTCATCTCCTGTCATATTGTCTATTTGGAAGTTTGCAGGAGGTGTATGACACGCTGGCAATTCTGGTCAGGCATGGTATAAATATAACAATGGCACGTGGCCTAGTGCGCGTCGCCGGCGGGCCCGGCGAGCGCGGCGGCACGAGCCTCGTGCTTCTCGTGCTCCTTGTGCGGCTCGAGATCGGCCGGCTCGTGCTTGTCGTGCTTCTCGTGCTCCTTGTGCGGCTCGAGATCGGCCGGCTCGTGCTTGTCGTGCTTCTCGTGCTCCTTGTGCGGCTCGAGATCGGCCGGCTCGTGCTTGTCGCTGCCGGCGGCGTCCATGGCGGCGGCCATTTCGTCGTCGTCGTCCTTGCCGTACAGGTCGGGGTAGTGCGACATGCACTCCTGCATCACACTAAACTTCTCGTAGCAGTCGCTGCCCTTGGGATCTGCATCACTGAAACATTTATAGATAAATGATAAATGATGTTTATTTTGCAAGTAGGTTTTTACAAACACTTTTACACGTCATTTTTTAAAACTAGATGGGGCCGGTGTTTCGTACCTGACTACTCTGAGAAGAAACAGCCGAAACAAACTCAGAGGTCATAGTCTCTTTTAAAGTCCAGACAATCTTGCTCAATTCACATGAGGACTATGCAGATTAGTGTCTGAGATGGTCTTTTGAAGAAAGAACCATACAGATTTGAGTGGACCTGTCCAGTCAGTGCAAGCATTTGTCAGTTAACGTGTAGCTCGACTTACTCAAGGAGCTCAACGAAACGACGAACAATACCAAAGAAAGGACATTTGGGAAGGTCGCTTATAGTACTCAAACTGCCAGACAGTTGTGGAAAAAAAAAACAAACAAAAAATAAAAATGTGACCCACATGGTCCCCACATTCACAATAATCAAATAAAATTAATAACAAATTCTTTTCAAATGAATGAAAGTAAAAAAAAAAATCACATACATACGCTTTAACAGTAAACTATTACATGGTAATTGGTTTTCAGATTATTCATCCTTACTTGCAAATACAAAAGGAACTTATCTTAGTGTTGTTACACGAAATCTCTGAAGGGGTCATTGTACTCATCATTAAGAACAACTTTTACTATGGGACCAAACCCAGAGAATCTCGAAAAAAAAGTCAGCTATTGCCTACATATGTTCGCATAACTCGTCAAAATGTGTGGATCAGATGTTTTTTTTTTTCGCGATTCGGGGTTTGGTCCCACAGTAAAAGTTGTTCTTAATGATGAGTACAATGACCCCGAGATTTCGTGTATGAATAGATATGTTACTGTAAAAGCCCGAACTACGGTAAATCCTAAGATTTTCCAGTAAAACCTAAGACTTACCGACTCTTAATGGTAAAAGTCCGAACTGTTTTATGATCAGCATCGTTTATTTTGAACTTTTACCACCATTCACTTGGTAAATCTTATGATTTCCCTTAAAGACACGGTAAATATTGAAATAAACATGACAAAACGTATTCGGCAAATGGTCTCGTACTTGTGGCAGTCTGCAGCAAGTGAGTTTTCGAGAAGTTATCGGAAAATATAATCTATTTGGCCGAGGAATATGTACTCATGGACATAGGTATTTAATCATCACACCCCCAACTCCTATGTTGCGTTTGGATAGGGAATGACGGTCCTGTGCTGTTTCATTTTATGGCTGCTGTGTTACTTTGGTATTCAATACTGCGTTCCAAAATTCAAATTGCCAATGTAGGTTACATGGTTGCCAAGCTCAAAAGGAACTGAAAAATGTTTAATTTTTTATACTATTTAAGCTTGCGGCAACTTGCCTAATTTAAAGCCATAATGTGGCCAAGGGTGGAGCACACTTGCTTTGAAGCAACTGATTCACTAAAACGAATGGTATCATCAACAAAATAGACACGCACCTGTAATGGAAGCAAGAGAAGGCTTCTCTGAATTGTGAACCGCATGGGCCGGTAGACATGCCGCCCAGACATGGACAGGCCCAGTTGATGGAGCCATCTGCCAGAATGAGTCCAGGTGTAGGGTCTGGCTCAGGCAAGCTCACCTTGCTGGGTGTAGCCAACTCTTCCCGAGTAGCTACAATCACTACATCCTTTCCATCCAGCCCTGATGATAGCACTGACCGGGTCGCCATCTGTGTACACAAACACCCATGTTTGTAGTTAACATGTATAATTCCATCATGTAGGAGAACAATGCCACCATATTAATTCTGTATGGACCAAGTTGGAATTAATTTTAGACACAAGTAATTTTAGACACAGTCGATGGATGGAGATTTGTAACACACCTTAAGAAGTTAGGTGGATACTCATCTGCATTCACAGAGTGTACATCGAAATCATGACGGTGGTGGCGAGTTGGCGATCTTACTGCGCGAGCGGGTGAGCGGTGCAGCGAGAGTTTCAGAGCAGTCCCTGCAGCGCAGGCGCGAGGCTCGAGACGCGTAGCTCGGCGCTACTCAGCGCTAGCGCGGCTCGCACGCGGCGCAGTTGTCCGGCGCGCACGCGGACCAGCGCGCGACCGCGCTCTGCCACCAGCACGTCCACGCACAGGGAGCCGGCGCCGCACTCGCCGAACACACTTTTTGTCGCTTCTTCAATGGCACTGCGCACTGACAGCCGGTTCAACTCCACACTACACCTGAATGCAATATATTTACAACACATTGATTACCAGTTTAGGCTTTGGTCGTCGCTTGAGTTTGTTTATTACGCAATGTTATACGAATTGTACTCACGTTAACTCCAAATAAAAATATCGTGAACTCATAAAAATAATTATTAGATTAGAAAACAAGTACAGTTATCATAGTAGTCTTAACAATTATGAATTCCTAAAGCTGATGAGGGTGGAACTTTATCATCAGATTAAGTTATGAATGTATAATAATATTCTAAAACTCATTGAAACATGGGGGTGTATTGACGGTATTGACAAAAGTGAATTCAGTCAGAATTGTGAGGTTAGCTGTCAGTGTCAGCTGTCAGACTTACTTTTTTTTTATTTATTCTGAAAGATTTTGTTTCTATGGTCATCCATGATACAAAGTCTTTCAGTCGCATACATAGATGTCAGACTTACTTGTCATCAGTGCTGCCAACTCAACTACTTCAAAATATGCTAACCTTCTCTAAAAAATGCCAACATAAATAAATGTCAGCGTTTATCAAGAAATTAAATCAGGGGAATAGAATATCAATGTCTTGATATTCATCAACATGTGCTGATGTGGTAGGCTGAGAGCTAGACTCGTAACTCTCTTTGGTTCCGATACAAAGTAGACATTGTCTGGAACAGTATAAGACTATCAGCACTTTCCTGCTCTTTTTAGGCCTAATCTGACGTACAAAATAGCATTCAGGGTTCTCACCACCAAACCACCGCGAAGTCGAGTATTGATTTCAATTTTTATTTCAAGAAAGATTGTTATTTACATTCTTTTCATGTATTACAAAATATGTCAAAAAATCACAGACGTGTAAAGAGTTTTAGACCAAACATCAATTCCTAGTTATATCCATCACTCTTTATCCTTGTTCTATCAAGCAACAACTTAATAATGGTGTCTCGTTCTTTTATTTATTTATTTATTTAAAGACTTTGGAAGACTTACAGCTAAATACAATAGTGATAAATAACAGTATGATAATCAGACAGCCAATTACAAGTCTTCACGTCTAGAGCTTGTCCGGTATAAATATACTGTGGAACAAAGTATAATACACACTACCAAATAATGCCAAAAGATATTAAGGTGGATGCTCAAGGGCAGCCCGCGAAACTCAAACCCCCCTACGCCTTTCGCAACTTGCAGGCCAGTGCCAGGTTGCATGCCGATCAAAATATTGTTTGCGACTGTAAGACGTATGCAGTAACACAATTATAATCATCAAAATCATCAATACAACCCTCCAAGTTCATAATGGTGCAAGAATGATTTTGACCTTGGAAAAGTAATTTTGACACCAATATGAACTTTGAGGGTTGCATTGATGAGTTTGACGAACATAATTCCGCAACCACACACGTCTTTTTACCTGTAGCCACACTGCCCCACACATAGACAAATTTTGACATGAAGCTTGTTATTCTGCGCCGCCATATTGATAAACATATAACCTACAACAACACTACGGTGTCAATCACGTTATGTGAAAAAAATATTAATTGTTTGTACCATTAGAGACTTGAAAAACGTAAAATAAAATGGTGAAGTGCAGTGCGTACCGGTGTGACAGTGATAGCTCTATCAAAATACCTGGATTAACCTTTCATCGGTAAGTTTTTATTTACGCTGTTGTAAACTGAAACAATTTGTCGATTTTTCGAAATTAATCAACTGTTTCGATGAATTTTAATCGTTTTTATCGTAGCCTAATTACTATCATGCAATTTGCTCATACGCTTACTTAGAATAAATCGAACTAAAATAATAAACAAACAAAATTGTCTTATATTTACAATTAATGACAGCTCAAGTACTTGTAGAATTAACCGGGGACGGATTTAGTATTGCGTAATGATAAATATAATAAATATTGATTAAAATTGTTTACGTATTGGGTAAATGCATATAATTTAGGTGCCTACGCTTAATAATTACAACAAAGTTGAATAATCCAAATCCAACAGACTTCATTTTCTAAAATAGTAACTTGGCATAAATGTAACGCCTACAATGTATCAATTTATCACATTTTAATGTTGATAGGAAGTAGGCATAAGTCATACACATACTATAAGCTACTCATATTTCTTTGATATTTTGGTGCTTTAAATAATAATAATAAAAATAATAGTAATATTTTTGTTCCAGGTTTCCAAGATGAAAATTTAAAGAAAGCCTGGACTGATAACATGCAGCTCCAACCCAATCCTACTGGGGTACTCTGTTCGTAGCATTTTGAGGAACACTTTATAGATGCCAGCGTCTTTCGAACAAGATTACGTCCTGGATCAATTCCGACACTGATTAACAATAGTATGCTACTATATATAGCAACAAATTATTTTATATTACACTGGTCTTCATAATAATTTTGTTGATCTTTTGTTTACAGGATAGGGAAAATGTTATTAACCTCCAAAAAACCTTGCCAATAAAACGAACTGCTGCTGGGACAATTTTATTGTTGAATATGGTTGTAAATGAAATGTATGTAACTTGACTACTTTTGGGCATCAGGTGACGATAACGGATGAGAGCGTTCTGAAAAAATGTTATTGTGCGATAGACAATACATTCCGCACATTGCCAAATAAAAATTATATAAAAAACGTATTTTATTTTTAACCTTCTAAGAAATGCAGTCAATAAAACTTGTTACAGTATTAATGAATGCATGAGTTTGACAACAAGTAGGTACCTATAACGTCCTACAATACTAATACCGGCCTTAGTCCGGCCCTGTTTAGACAATTTTTTCATGTGTGTGTAATGACTTCCCAAATTTTAGCTAATGTTTGGTCTGCTACTCTTTATACGTCTGTGCAAAAAATATGGTATATGATAAAAGCTAAAAAAATATGCTATACAAGAACAAAATATGCCAAATTTAGCATATAAATGCTAAATTGGCAACACTGCTTGTCATTGTCACTATTTTTTTTAAGTTTACCCCGAAGGGAAGGCATGATATCTTTCGACCTTATTGCCTAGTCACGTCCAAGTATTTTCTTTTGTAATATTAAGTTTTAGACAATAATGTCTTTCGTATTAAATTTTCATATTTAGTTTTTGTTTTCTTATTACTGTGTTTAGTAAGTGCATGATAGATGTCGTACCTATCCATTTTTGTCAAATCCAAGGTAAAAAGCGTAAAAAGTCATTCTACTGTCAAGTCAAATGACTTGAACATACATGTCATGTCAAATTAGCTATCTCCTCCTAGAAAAAACATAACCTTCCAAAGAGTTAAAGAGATATTTGAATGTCTTTGTAACCTACAAAATACTAGTCTATAAAACAATCTAATAACAATTAATATACCTAGAAAACCTAGTAAAAAACACGAAATGTAACCTAGATGTCATTTACAGTCTCTGTTATAAATTTGTACAAATATAACTACCCTCTGAACCGCGCTTGAATTAAATGACAGCCACTAATGTCACTCAATAGACCGCGCCTGGCTGTAATGACCACCAATTTTTTTAGAACGCTTTAAAACGAACAATTCCCTAATACATGATTGTAGCGCAACTTTAACCGTTTATGCAGCGCCCGCAAAGGAAGCTCTCTAAAGAAATAAATTTTCCTTGTTTTTGCAACATTTATCATTGATGCTCCGCTCCTTTTAATTATAGCGTGATGTTAGATAACCTATAGCCATCCTCGATAACTATTCAACACTAAAAGTTTTCCTGTAATTAGCGCGTTCAACCAACCAAAATCTCTTTAGCTTTATAATATTAGTAGATATATACCTACGTAGATCCAAGTGGGTAACAATTTAATTTGTTCGATATATTTGCATTAACCGCTAAAATAATCTACTTATGTTTTTCCAAAAAAGGGCTTACCTCGATAGCCTTTTTTTTTCGGATGGGAAATCATCAAATGACTCCTCCCGCTCTGGGCGGACCAGGAGGCAGTGTCATACTTTTACTGACTAAACCCATCCATGTTCCTTCATCGCCCTTTGTGTTCCGGGGCCACGGTATCTCTTTAGAACGGGTTCCCTATGTCAGATCGAAACGCAAACAGTCCCGCAACCCCGGCAGGCATCGGCCCTTCCTATTGCTGACTCTCTTTGAGGCGCGCGTCGAACACGAACGTGCCGTCAACACGGCCTGTCGTCATGAGACAGACGGACGGCGAGCTAGCCCATAGCCCACCGTCCACAGGCCCGCGCGTACGGTGGCCGGGGGCCACGTGGTGGCCCCGGACGCCCGGGGCGTCTCCTACGGCGGCCGGGACGTTTAGAGGTTCTCTCCCTCTCACGTTCCGCCACCTCCTTCATCCTTAGACACTCGATGACAGTCATACTCCAGCTAGGTCGAAAGTTCTCATCAAAGATGCAAGAAATTAGCCCAAACACGATTTTTCAATTATAAATGGGACCAACTTTGAGATGTACCTACGCTTTTTACAAACAAAAGGACCATGTACGGACTTCTCTGTAAAAGTTATCCGTGGTCATATATAAAAAAAATACGCGTCGAATTGAGAACTGCCTTCTTTTTGTTTCGTCGGTTAAAAAACCAATCTTGAGGCAACTTACACGTTTGCGGCGGCGACCTCTCGCGTCCGGCCCTGGTGCAAGCCATGGTCCGGAGCGAGACGGAATGGGACGCCGTCACCTCCTTCTGCGAAGCAGTAATGCTACAGAAGGAGGTGGCGGAACGTGAGAGGGAGAGAACCTCTCGACGTCCCGGCCGCCGCGGCAGACGCCCCGGGCTTCCGGGGCAACCACGTGGCCCCCGGCCACCGTAGGCGCGGGCCTGTGGACGGTGGGCTATGGGCTAGCTCGCCGTCCGTCCGTCTCATGACGACAGGCCGTGTCGACGGCGCGTTCGTGTTCCACGCGCGCCTAAAAGAGAGTCAGCAAAAAGGAAGGGCCGATCCGCAAGGACCGATGTCTGCCGGGGTTGCGGGACTGTTCGAAAGAGATACCGTGGCCCCGGAACAAAAGGGCGATGAAGGAACATGGCTGGGTTTTAGTCAGTAAAAGTCTGACACTCCCTCCTGCTCCGCCCAGAGCAGGAGGAGTCATTTGATGATTTCCCATCCGAAAAAAAAAAAAAAAAAAAAAAAAAAAAAAACACTAAAACAAAACCACAAAAAAGTGAAAAATAACTTTAGCTTCAGAAGCCGGTGAGAAAAACACCAAATCAATCAAAGGTCAAGCTTCAGAAGTCGGTGACCTTGTTTAATTGATTTAGTGTTTTTGTCACCGACTTCTGAAACTTGACCTTTGATTGATTTGGTGTTTTTCTCACCGGCTTCTGAAGCTAAAGTTATTTTTCACTTTTTTGTGGTTTTGTTTTAGTGTTTTTTTTTTTTTTTCTTTTAGTGTATTTTTTTGTCAAAAAGTTTTATTTTATTTTTCCATTTTTAGTTGTAATATCCTATACTTACAAATATTTGCTATGCATTCATCGTGATTGATTTAGGCAGAAAATTTTTTGCTAAAGGCCAAGTTTATGTTGCGCTGAGCCGTGTAAAGACTCTAGATGGCATTGCTCTTTGCGATTTAGAGCCAAATAAATTATTGAAAAAAACACATGATGAAAAAGCATTGCGTGAAATGCAACGGTTAAGATTATTGTAAAAAAAAAATAAGAGAAAACATAAAATTAAAATATACAAAATAACAAAATAAAGGTTGTCACATTCATAAATTCCTCTCACAATATTTCTGACAGGCCAATAAAATCTTATTCCATCCATTCGCAAACATAGCTAACTGTCGAAATCTGGGTGTATTGTACACATCTGCGTACCCCCTCAGAGCATACAGGCGTGATGTTACGTCATGATATTGTATAAACAATGAACATCCAACCGATTGGAGTTGTCACAACAGATTTGCCGTCCCTTTTTGAAGAGTTCTATTGTATATCTCCGAAGATCAGCATCAGATCTTCACCAAATTAAAATGGGACCACCTCAGGAGTATACTTTTTCAAATAAAAAAAGAATTTTGAGAATCGGTCCACAAATGGAAGAGAAATCAGGTAAATTGTACACTTCTGCGTACCCCCTCAGAGCATACAGGCGTGATGTTCCGTCATGATATTGTATAAACAATGAACATCCAACCGATTGGAGCTATCACAACAGATTTGCCGTCTCTTTTTGAAGAGTTCCATTGTATATCTCCGAAGGTCAGCTTCAGATCTTCACCAAATTAAAATGGGACCACCTCAGGAGTGTACTCTATCAAATGAAAAAAGAATTTTGAAAATCGGTCCACAAATGGGAGAGAAATCAGGTAAAATACATAAAAAAAAAAAAATACATACACACGAACATATAACCTCCGCCTTTTTTGAAGTCGGTTAAAAAATATTCATTCAGAAAACGGTCATTCAATTCAGAAAATGGAGTGAAATAAACAACGCCGTCTATCGACCAAAATGTTAAACTGCTAAAGTATATTACCTATGCTATAATTTTTTTTTAAAGCTGGTCAGTCGATTTAAAAGTTAGGTTTAAAGATATTTATTCTCAAAAAAGACACAAAGTCACTTACATGAGAAAAATGCTTAAAATAAATTATAATTAAAGTTCGTCACAGACGTCACGGTAGCGATTACATATTATATATATTAGATATACCCATCCACTGCATTCAGATGTTAGGAAGGTTGTTATTTTTTATTATATATTCAGATAGACTTTTGAATGCATTGAATGAGTGCACCCTTTTAATACATGAGGGTATTTTGTTGTATAATTGTGCTCCTTCAAATATCATCATTTTTTTGCCAAACTTAGTTCTCGTCTTCGGTAAAATCAGAAAACTAGCTCGGCGAGAGCTACGTTGGGTTACTTGTTTCACTTTAGTAAACGATAAATTAGTCTGTATACTTTTGTTGAGTGCCTTACGAATGAAAATACATGTATTGTAAATATATAACTGTCTAATGTTCATTATTTTGGTTTCTTCATAAATTTTGCTTGTCGATGTTAAGAATGGGTAGTTAAAAATCATTTTTATTAATTTGTTTTGTGCAACTTGAAGACTTGCTAGCTTCGTCTTGGCCGCACTGCCCCATATTTCAACCAGATATAGTAGGTGAGGTTTTACTAAGGCGTTATAGATGGTGTGGCGCAATCTATGTGGAATACATCGAACTATGTTTCGGAGGGATCCAACTAATGACGTAAGCTTTGTTCTTATATGATCCAAGTGAACAGTCCACGAAAGAGAACTATCCATTCTTAAGCCAAGATATTTTTCACAAGATTTTTGCTGTAAAGGTATATTATTAATAACTAATGGATTATGTGGAGGTATTATTTTATTTTTGCTTTAAACAAGATATAGCACGTTTTAGTAATATTTATAGTTAATAGATTATATTGAAACCATGAAAAAAGGGTGTTTAAATCGTCTTGAGCCTGGGCAACTAAATCATGAATGGAAGGTCCGAAATAAAATAAGCAAGTGTCATCTGCGTATAGAGTAAGATGGCCATGTAGTTTAATTTCCTGAATATTATTTATATAGATCAAAAAGAGCAGGGGCCCCAGGATTGATCCCTGGGGAACTCCACACGTTATAGGTAATATGCCACTTTGATGGTTATTATCCGTTCTAACTACCTGCGACCTGTTTTTTAGATAGGACTGGAACATTTTTAGGGCACTGCCGGTAATTTTGATGGTTTCTAGCTTTTTAAGTAGCAATTCGTGACTTACGGTGTCGAACGCTTTTTTGAGATCAATAAAGATACCAAGGACTATATTTTTTCCATCTACATTTTGCTTAATTTTAGTAACGAGGTCGACTGTAGCTGTTAGTGTGCTGCTTTTTGGTCTAAACCCGTATTGTCTGTCTGAAAGAAAGTTGATAGTAGTTAAATGTTTATACAATCGTTCGTGTAGGATTTTTTCTAATATTTTTGACAATACAGGCAACACTGAAATAGGTCGGTAGTTACCTGGGTCCATTTTTGAACCCGATTTGTATATGGGAGTGACCTTCGCCATTTTCAGAGTATCGGGAAAATGACCTTCGGCTAGCAGTTTGTTGAAACAGTTGCTCAGGTTGTTTGCAATTAAATTGTTTATGCATTTTATTGCTTTGGTACTAATTCCATCTAATCCAGTACTAGAGTTAGGGTCTAAATTTGATATCATTTTTGAAATTTCAGTTGCAGAACACGGATCAAGAGTTGATAACACTGGAGTGTCTTCGGGAGGAGTTTCTGGTAAAGCATGTGTATGGTCATCGTGAAATGATTTAGGTATTTCATTAGCTAGAAGGGGTCCAATAGTGGCAAAGTATTCGTTAAAAATCTGGCAAATTTCATTTGGGTTCGTAACGTGTTTCGAGTCAATCAATAGTTTTGAAGGAGCACAATTTAGTTTAATTTTATTGTTTACAAGAATGTTAACCAAATTCCACATTTTCTTAGGTTTATTAATACAATCACTAAACTTTTTATAGTAGAAATTATTCTTTGTATCTTGCATGTGTTTGGCAACATGTTTTCTTTTTGTGATAAATTCTGCTTCCAGGGTGGTGTTCTTTGGATTCTTCTTCAGTTCTGTCCACAATGCGTTTCTTTGGTTGATATCATCAATTATGTTTCTATTTATCCAGTCGTTTTGGGGTAGGTTCTGGATTTTGGTTTTTGTTGTTTTACTATTGTCAATTATTGATTTTATTTTGTTTTCTAGTAATGCGTAATCATCATCAAATTCTTCTAGGTTTGTTGCTTCTAGTATATCATATAGTTTCGTTAAATCTATGGCTTCGTATTTGGTCCGTATTTTTCGAGGGGATTTAGTTTTTTTGAGTTCAACATATATTTGTTTGTGATCTGACATTGAAGAGTCAGCTATTGCCATGTGAAAGTGATCGTCCTTCAGATTAGAGCTAACATGGTCCAAAATAGATTTTCTAGTATTCGAATCTCTTGTACAATATTTCTTAGTGATTTTATTTAGTAATGTATGTCCAGTTCCCTTCAAAAGTTCATGATATTGTTTAGTCTTTTTGTCTTTGTTTAAAAGATCAATATTAAAATCTCCGAACACTATTGCCCGGTTTTTTTGTTGT
Organism: Xestia xanthographa; assembly: GCA_905147715.2. Taxonomy (NCBI): domain Eukaryota; kingdom Metazoa; phylum Arthropoda; class Insecta; order Lepidoptera; family Noctuidae; genus Xestia; species Xestia xanthographa. The sequence goes on along the minus strand of LR990652.1, from coordinate 118,403 downwards.
AGTTGGGACTCATAAACCTCAAGAAAATCTGCGTAGTTAGTATCGCCAGGGTTATATACGACTCCTACTTCTAGTGCATATCGCTCTAGTCGTACCCATAGATAGTTGTTTCCTCCTATGTACTTAGACTCTGATAAGCTATGTTTAAGGTCATTGTGTACATATGCTGAAACTCCACCTCCTCTTGAATCGGTTCTATAGTTGTAGTAGTGTGAGTAGTTGTTTATTTGTAGTTCCAAGGCTTGTGTTTCGGTTCTTATCCAAGTTTCAGTCAGTAAAATAACATGTATCGTATTGGGAAGCGATTGTAGAATGCATTTAAGTTCGTCAAATTTTCCTTTTTTGCGTATACTTCGAGCATTAAGGTAGAAAAATCTGAGCCGTGATTTATTGGTTTCTATATTTTGGTAATTGTTGATAACTTGGTAGGTATTGCTAGCGTTGGTCTTAGGTATGGTTTCGCTTACTGTTCGTAGTTTTTTGCAGGGTTTTTTATTATTGTAGGTGTGCCATTAATATACTTAATAGTTAGTCCATTCTCTCCATCATTTTGGCGACGTGTTAGTTCTTCTTTTATATCTTTAAAATATTTTTGCTGAGCTGGGGTTTGATCTGAAAATATTTTAATGTTTTCTGGCAACTTCTCTTTATTGCGTAGGAGTTGCTTTGCGGGTGCTGAAGAGTCGTAACATACTTTGATTCTGCGGCTTTTTCCCGGTGAGTATTTGCCTATTCTAAAGACTTTAATCGGTTTCGGGAGGTCTTGGCTCACCAGTAGAGTAATTTTTAAAATATCAGCGTCATCTTGGGATTTTCGTTCTTCAGCGCTAGCAGCGGACTGTTCGGGCAGGCCTACAAAAATAATATTTTTTTCTCTGCTATTCCGATTTGCTACCTCCTTAATAATTTGTTCGTTCAGAAATAGCTGATTTTGAAAGTTTGAAGTCAAACATTCAGAGGTGGGTTTAAAAGTGTTAAGTTCTAACTCAAAGGATTTTATTTTATGTTCCCCGAGCGATAATTGTTTTTCCAACTGTGACACAGTTGTTTTTAATTGTTTATGTTCATTTACCATACTAGATGTTGATGATTTAATCTCACTAATCTGCGCTGTATTTCCGCGAATCATGTTTGCTGTTTGTTCATAACATGACTTTAATTCAGTGACCTCAGCTTTGACCTCTGCTATACTTTCCTGCATTTTAATAATAATCTGCTCATTAGATCCAACGTATTTTTCTAGCAACGAACCGATACGGGACAATTCCGACCGCATTTCTTTAATTTCGGCGGCGCATTCACATTCATGTTTCCTTTTATTTCGAAAGGTAATTAATTGCGGGTCCACTGCTAACGAGCTTAGCTTTGATAAATCGGGTTGCGATCCACCGCCTGTGCCGTGCGGAGGCGATCTTTGTACATTCATAATAGTGCGACAGTATTCAATGCAAGCACAACTTCAAACTTCAATGTTGAGGGCACGTGTACTTATCGGTATTTGCTTGGTTGGAGCACCGGCGTACCGCGTGCGCGTCGAGTCACTGTGCGAGCGAGTTAAAAATAGCAACTGTTCTACTCACGCGGGGGTGAAGCGCGCTCGCGCGGGCACGGCCGTCGGTGGCTTGCTGTTCTCGAGGCGTAAGACACAGGGACGAAACGGCACAATTAGAAATTAATTGGTTTTGCAATTTGAGTTCTATCCTTGTGTTACTATTAGTTATATTTGAAGGGCAATAAATAAAGTGTTTTGAGAATAAAATAATACACGACCGCTCCGGACGGGTGACGAACGTCGTGTCGAAAGTTATGACTGTGGTGAGCACATTTTTAGTCATTGGTATCATTTTAGTTCAACAGATGTCGCTGCATGTATGTATCTTACATTTGATGATTAGTTCTTCTTGAAAACTTTAAGTTCATATATCTTTTGATAGAATTAACCGATTTCAATGAAACAAATACTAAATCATACCCCAAGTTACACACAATTTTTATGTATAAACATTGTCAGCATTGAATTCGTAGATTTTACGTGATGTGCGCACAAACAAACAGACAAACAGACAAACAGACAAAAATTTCAAAAATGATGGAAATGGGTTCTGTTACTTATCTTTTCACACGCTGGCTATTTTTTGTTTCAATTTCTTCAATGTACAAAAATGACTTTTCTACAGATTTATTATACATATATGTAATATGTAACTAGCTGACCCGCGCAACTTCGTCTGCGTCACATGAGAGAGAGAGGGTTAGAGAGAGTGGAGTCAACCTTGAAAGATAGACATAATGCTATCGCGTTTTTTTTTAGAACGCTTTAAAACGAACAATTCCCTAATACATGACTGTTGCGCAACTTTAACCGTTTATGCAGCGCCCGCAAAGGAAGCTCTCTAAAGAAATAAATTTTCCTTGTTTTTGCAACATTTATCATTGATGCTCCGCTCCTTTTAATTATAGCGTGATGTTAGATAACCTATAGCCATCCTTGATAACTATTCAACACTAAAAGTTTTCCTGTAATTAGCGCGTTCAACCAACCAAAATCTCTTTAGCTTTATAATATTAGTAGATATATACCTACGTAGATCCAAGTGGGTAACAATTTAATTTCTTCGATATATTTGCATTAATCGCTAAAATAATCTACTTATGTTTTTCCAAAAAAGGGCTTACCTCGACAGCCTTTTTTTTTTCGGATGGGAAATCATCAAATGACTCCTCCCGCTCTGGGCGGACCAGGAGGCAGTGTCATACTTTTACTGACTAAACCCATCCAAGTTCCTTCATCGCCCTTTGTGTTCCGGGGCCACGGTATCTCTTTAGAACAGTCCCGCAACCCCGGCAGGCATCGGCCCTTGCGGACCCCTTCCTATTGCTGACTCTCTTTGAGGCGCGCGTCGAACACGAACGTGCCGCCGACATGGCCTGTCGTCATGAGACAGACGGACGGCGAGCTAGCCCATAGCCCACCGTCCACAGGCCCGCGCGTACGGTGGCCGGGGGCCACATGGTGGCGTCTCCCGCGGCGGCCGGGACGTTTAGAGGTTCTCTCTCTCTCACGTTCCGCCACCTCCTTCATCCTTAGACACTCGATGACAGTCATACTTCAGCCAGGTCGAAAGTTCTCATCAAAGGTGCAAGAAATTAGCCCAAACACGATTTTTCAATTATAAATGGGACCAACTTTGAGATGTACCTACGCTTTTTACAAACAAAAGGACCATGTACGGACTTCTCTGTAAAAGTTATCCGTGGTCATATATAAAAAAAATACGCGTCGAATTGAGAACTGCCTTCTTTTTGTTTCGTCGGTTAAAAAACCAATCTTGAGGCAACTTACACGTTTGCGGCGGCGACCTCTCGCGTCCGGCCCTGGTGCAAGCCATGGTCCGGAGCGAGACGGAATGGGACGCCGTCACCTCCTTCTGCGAAGCAGTAATGCTAGAGAAGGAGGTGGCGGAACTTGAGAGGGAGAGAACCTCTCAACGTCCCGGCCGCCGCGGCAGACGCCCCGGGCTTCCGGGGCAACCACGTGGCCCCCGGCCACCGTAGGCGCGGGCCTGTGGACGGTGGGCTATGGGCTAGCTCGCCGTCCGTCCGTCTCATGACGACAGGCCGTGTCGACGGCGCGTTCGTGTTCCACGCGCGCCTAAAAGAGAGTCAGCAAAAAGGAAGGGCCGATCCGCAAGGACCGATGTCTGCCGGGGTTGCGGGACTGTTCGAAAGAGATACCGTGGCCCCGGAACAAAAGGGCGATGAAGGAACATGGCTGGATTTTAGTCAGTAAAAGTCTGACACTCCCTCCTGCTCCACCCAGAGCAGGAGGAGTTATTTGATGATTTCTCATCCGAAAAAAAAAACTAAAAATAGGCAACTGACACGGGCGAGGGTCATTCAATTCAGAAAATGGAGTGAAATAAACAACGCCGTCTATCGACCAAAATGTTAAACTGCTAAAGTAACCTATGCTATAATTTTTTTTTAAAGCTGGTCAGTCGATTTAAAAGTTATGACTGTGGTGAGCACATTTTTAGTCATTGGTATCATTTTAGTTCAACAGATGTCGCTGCATGTATGTATCTTACATTTGATGATTAGTTCTTCTTGAAAACTTTAAGTTCATATATCTTTTGATAGAATTAACCGATTTCAATGAAACAAACACTAAATCATACCCCAAGTTACACACAATTTTTATGTATAAACATTGTCAGCATTGAATTCGTAGATTTTACGTGATGTGCGCACAAACAAACAGACAAACAGACAAACAGACAAAAATTTCAAAAATGATGGAAATGGGTTCTGTTACTTATCTTTTCACACGCTGGCTATTTTTTGTTTCAATTTCTTCAATGTACAAAAATGACTTTTCTACAGATTTATTATATGTATAGATATGTATATGTATATGTATAGATTTACGTTAATTTTACTTTACGCTTTTAACAAAAAGAAAATTTATGCCTTACGAAATTAAAGATTATTATACCACTTTCTAAATGTGTAAAATAAGTAAACAACTATTAATGTATTTTCTGTATCTCTTATCTAAATTTACCGTTTTACCCATGTTTATGTATCAATAACCCTATTTTATGCCCTTACCAATGTAACAAATCTACTTGATCCTATTAAAATAAAGGAATAAGCAGACTTGTTCAATTTAATATATAATAGGCAAAAGATAAAAAATACAGCTAGTTATATAAAACCTACCTAACACGCACTCTCTATAGTTTTATAGTTCACGCACTTAGATGGATAAAAATGAGTTTACCACTGTAGTAACGGGAACAGGCGTCAGGGTAGCAGGTTGCAGGGGTGGCAGGTACTTCTAGCAAATTAAATAGATATAATATTTCCCTACAGAACAAGTTAGATGTTATGAGCCATGACGATATTAATGTAAATCAATTGTATGATCGTTTCTTTTCAATAGTTCACACGGAATTCAACAAAACTTTTGAACAGAAGACAAAAAGTATTTGCCCCAAATTTATATTTAGTGATTGGGCAACTAGAGGTATCAGAAAAAGTAGGGAAAGACTATTTGAGCTATATGGCCTTAAGCCTTTTATAAACACTGAAACTTTTAACAAGTATGTTGCTAAGTATTCAAAAATCTTTAGAAATACATGCAAGGTTGCTAAAGCCCTGCACATTAGCAACAAGATCAAAACAGCAGAAAACAAAATAAAGACAGTTTGGAAAGTCATAAAAAAGGAAACTAACAGGAAGAAAATACGTAACACTAGATACACGTTAGATTCAGCATGTGGTCTTATAAGCTCTAATCTGGAAGTAGCTCAATAATTTGTAAATTTCTTTACCGATATACCATTAAAAACTACGGAGGCTCTTAATTCCTCACCTGAAGTCTCAATTGGATTATTAAAGGCGAATGTATCTGGCTGCACGGTTGAATTTAAATTTAAACACATAAACCCAATGATAGTTATTAAAGCTTTCCGGCAAATAAAAATCAAACTAACCGAAGATCTATGGGGAATGTCTATCAAAGTGTGTACATCCATACTTGAGACTATAGCCCCATACTTAGCTTTAATTTTTAATTTGTGTGTAGACCAAGGAGTTTTCCCTGATCTAATGAAATACAGTAAAGTGATACCTCTTTTCAAATCCGGGGACAGTAAAGATACTAATAATTATAGACCTGTATCCGTGTTGCCAGTTTTTAGCAAGGTGTTTGAAAAAGTAATGCTTAATCAAATGCTCAATCATTTTAACACCAACAAAATTTTACACGATCAACAGTATGGTTTCACCAAGGGACGTTGTACGACTGCCGGTGTTACCTTATTAAAGCACATATTTACTGCGTGGGAAGAGTCTCAAGACGCCATAGGAATATTTTGTGACCTTTCCAAAGCATTTGATTGCGTAAATCACGACACATTACTTTTGAAACTTGAGCATTACGGACTAGGTCAACTTGCACTTAGTTTGGTGAAATCATATTTGAGTGATAGACAACAACTTGTTCAAATAAATGGTGTTAATTCAAAGGGTTTACAAGTAAAAATGGGGGTTCCGCAAGGCTCAATATTGGGTCCTTTCCTCTTTCTCGTGTATATAAATGATCTACCCTATTTATTGAAAAACCAACCTCAAAATATGGTGTTGTTTGCTGATGACACTTCCCTAATTTTTAAGATAAATAGACGGGCCCAAAATCTAGATGACCTGAATAATGCCCTACTTCAGGTCCATAATTGGTTCACAGCAAACAATTTGGTATTAAATGAAAAAAAAAACTAAATGCATAAGATTTGCTTTACCCAATGTTAAGAGTCAGTGGCGGCGCAAGACCTAAACTTAATGTGGGCAAAGTACAATTCGCGAGGCCCTCTGATGGTGCAAGAAGTTAACACTTAACTTTTACGACCTCCATAAACATCAGCATCTTCCTGACCTCGTCCCATTTTGCTTGTGGTTAGCGCAACACGTTTTTTTCTTCCTTTCTCCCCTGTCAACCGTCACGCTATCATTCACTCCTTTATCTTTCATACCATTTCTCACACAATCCATTCATCGTTTCTTAGGTCTTCCTCTCCCTCTCCATCAGTCAACATTTATCACCCTTTTAGTCATATGCAATTCTTCCCTCCTCATCACATGTCCATACCATGCCAGTCGATTCCCTTTCAACTTTTCTGTAACGGGCGCAACTTTTAAACTTCCTCTAAAATACTAGTTTTTACCTTACCATTCTTGTCACACCACACATCCACCTCCACATTTTCATCTCCGCAACATGCAATCTTTTTTCATCCATCTTCTTCATAACCCAGCATTCCGATCCATACAGTACGACAGGTCTAATCACGGACTTGTATGTACCCCTTTAACTTGAGAGGCATCCGTGAGTCGCAAGTTGTTCCAGTGACCTGTCGCCATTTCATCCATCCTGAGTTGATCCGGTGCGTTACGTCCCGGTCTACTTCGCCATCCCCTTTGACAAGCGATCCGCGGCGAGATACCGAAAATCGGAACAGATCGGTATGGGCGTTCCGGCAAGAGGTATGGGCACAGGACTGGAGAGACCGCCGAATTCCTCCTCCAATCTATTCTGGACCTCTAGGCCACTCTCGGCAACCAACACAATGTCGTCAGCAAACAGCATACACCAGGGAACCTCTTCCTGGATGTCCGACGTAAGTGCGTCCATTATCACCAGGAAGAGATAAGGGCTTAGAGCCAACCCTTGGTGCAAGCCGACAGCCACATTGAAGCTGCCGGTAGTGCCCGCTGTAGACCGGACTTGGGTACTACATCGACTGTACATCACTCGGATCAACTGTACATACTTCCCAGGCATATTTTTCTCTTTCAGGGCCCACCACAAAACCTCACGATGTACCCAGTCGTATGCCTTTTCGAGGTCGAAGAATACCATGTGCAAGTTTTTGTGCGCACTTCTGTATTTCACGCACAGCTGGCGAATGGCAAATGGCATCCGTCGTTCCCCGACCAGGCATAAAATCGAATTGATTTTGTGAAATTTCATTCTCTTTTCTCAGTCATCTTTCAACAACTTTCTCCCAAACTTTCATACTATGCGCCATTATTACGACCGCCATAAACATACCTACTAGCAAAAAAGTCACAGATAAAAATATTTATTAAGGCGAAATGCGTTCCAAAAAAGACGTTTTGACGCATTTCGGCTGCTCGCAAAATCAATTTTTGGCCTCAAAAACTACAAATTTGCTTTATTTTTTTTCATGATTTAAAAAATTAAAGATATTCTTTAGTGAATTATGCGAGCCAAAACACGATTGACATAATTTGGCTCGATACAAAAAAATTGCAAAGTTTCCCTAAAATTTGCATTTTTATTCCGTCCATGAACAGAAAAACCAGTTTTATTCGATTATAGTTAGAGTATTTTTAATAAAATTTCGTCTACACGTTCACTATTAAATACATTAGAGGATTATGGTTTTTTTTTATTTAACAGAGCATATAGAATTTTACAAAAAAATATTTATAAAAAGCGTGCAATAAGTTAGCGTGCGGGCCGGTCATACCACCGCTCCCGTGCCCCGTCACTCCCGTCAGTCGTCCGCAGCGCGTCTTAGAGAGCAGTAGTGTACAACTTTTTTGCGCCCGCTGTCGTCGACTACTTAGGAGAATATTGAAACCCGCATTCTTAAAACTGAACGTACTACACAATCAATTATAAACCTTATGCCTTCAAACACAGCGTGTATTTACCATGCACCGTACAGCTTACCCACACTAAAACATCTGACGCTATCGTTGTGCTGTGTAAAAGCATAGGTACGCTAGTGATTGACTAAATTGGAAAGTTATCGAATCTTCCATATAATGTTGTACAAAAAAAAGTATAAGGTCCTGAGAATAATTAAATTAAAAATGATGTCCAGAATATAATATAATAATAAAAATAAACAATATGTAGCTAAAAATATATATTATTAAGTAAATTAAAACAATAAAATATCCGATTACGTTGGTTTAGGCTGTCATAGCCTATGGAAACAGTAATTAGTAGCACGAGGATAAGGCATATTATACGATAATTCAAAGCCAAAACACTCCACGGATTTATCCTGAAATTTAAATAACTTACTTTACGAAAGTTGATTACGCATTTCAAATAATCAAAATAAATTAAAAACATTATTTGACATCGATCTTCCAACCGGGTTAAAACGGTTGACAAATTGAAAAATAAAACTAAAATAGCAATATTTAATTCGTCAATCGACATTGTCGATAGCCTACGGTAGTGGATCTGCACAAGGACATCACCAACTCGTCGCAAGAAACAGCGGCCGTACTACGCGATTCATCCGTTCAATGAAATATCGTTTTATGATTTTTACATTACTTGTTCTGTCACTTAGCGACAAACTTAGGTAGTGGTTAAGGAGCAATGTATTTATTACAACAATAGTACAGTCGGTGTGATATAGAGATAGATACTACACAATTATTACAAACTAGAGTTTCGCTACTACTGGCCAGCGGGGTGCGGCAGAGCGGGAGGCCCCGCGCGCCTGTTACCCGGCCGCGTCTGCTTCACCCCCTTGAAATCTACATGACCACGATACCATTTCGCCTTAAATCATAGACGAGTCGCTTCTAGCGCTGTCATACATCGATGTATGGGGAAATTAAGTACGAACTATTCTAAATGCATGGACTTGGAATATACTACTTCGTAAGTTCATACTGAACCTTGTGGCGTGTACTTTTGGATTTTCCATACTTATTAAATTTATTTTTGGCTGTGAGGCGCGAGGCCCTTTGCAACGCGAGGCCGTGTGCGGTGGCCCACACCGCCCACGCCTTACGCCGCCTCTGTTAAGAGTAGTGATTGTGAAATAATATTGAATAAAGAGAAACTTGAATTCGTAGATAAAACGGTTTTCCTGGGGATTACGCTTGATTCAAGGCTACAATGGGGTTCACATTTAACATCCCTTGCGGGGCGGCTAAGTTCAGCAGCATACGCTATTAGAAAAATCCGTCAATTTACTGATGTAGATACCGCTAGACTGGTGTATTTTAGTTACTTTCATAGTATAATGTCTTATGGCATTTTGCTATGGGGACGGGCTGCAGATATTGAGTCTATATTTATTCTGCAAAAAAGAGCCATCAGAGCCATATATAATCTTCGTAGGCGCGATTCTCTAAGGGAACTGTTTAAAGATATTGGTGCCGATTCTCTTGTCACAAATGTCTCTAAACTAGACTAAAAATCACTAAAATTTAGTTTGTTCCTGTCAAACGACGTTTCCCATTCTGAAATTGATTAAAGTGACATGACTTAAACAAATTATAGTTTGACAGCACTAAGTTATTCAATTTAGTGAAAATCGCAATTTTGCTATTCTGAAATTGACGTTTTTCACCTAAAATTTAGATTGTCAAACTAAATCAGACTATTTTTAATCGCGATTAAAAAGGTGTGGAATAAAATTAGTTGTCATGAACTAAAATTTGCAAAGCATATTTCTCTCGTATTTCATAAAAGTTTGGATGATTTTGAGTTCAATAAGGAAGCACATGTGATTGCAGCTGTTGTCGATTCGGCAGAAAGGTAAATTTAGTGTTATTTTATTATAATAGGATACAAACAAAATGCATTCATGAAAACTTATCAAAGGATTTTTGTACTGAACAAGTATTGCACTTGCTACATTATTATTTGGAAAAGAAGTGGATAAATTCACGTCTCTTATTCAAAGCCACTTCCAGGTTCTGTGTAATAAGAAATAACTATTTTTTAGAAACTTTCAAGAGAGAATAAAAATATTTTAGGTTAGATTTTTTTTGTGTTCTTTGACTAATTATCTTGTTTTAATTTATAGATTAGAAGCGTATGATCGAAACCAGAACTTTGGTGCCGACTGCATGGGCCAAGACGACATCGTATACCAGTGTCCACCCTGTGATACATTCAGTGATATAAATGCGGATTCTCCACTTCCCATCACCAGACAGGCAATCCAAGAATATGTTCATAGGTGAATGAATACATTTGTTGGTCAAATTTTTAGAAAGCACTCCATACTAACAGTGATTAGAAAGAAAATACTATTTCATCTGATCACAGTATAGTAAAGAAAGCCTCTGAATATAATTTTTTTATAGATTATAATTTTTATTTCAGTTGGACCTGGCTCGGCGGGCACAGCTTCAAGAAGAGCTGGAGGAGCGGGTCGCGGCGAAGGAGAAGCGGGCGCAAGTCGCACGGGCTAGGTCCGGGTACGGTGCGTCCCGCGTTCTTTACCCGGACCATTCTCTGGTGGAGCTAGAGAGAATGGCGGAGGAGGACGAGGAGGAGATTGTGGAGGTCGCCTCTAAGTCCTCCAACCTAAAGGGGACCTTGCAGAAGGCCCTCAAGAGTAGGGCCGCGAGCATGCGCGGTGTCGTCGCGGAGTTGGTCCGGCGGAAGGCCACCGACGAGACGCGGCAACTGCAGGCGAAAATAGATCGCCTGCAGTCGGAGGTCAGCCAGCTTCATCAGAAGCTGGCTGAAGCCACTGCCCGGCCACTACGAGCCGAGACGAGTCCTGCGGCGGAAGGCCCCTCCTCCAACCTTGAGGATATCATCCGCAAGGTCGTAATGGAGGAGAGGGCCTTCACAAGAGCCTGTTTAGCAGGAATCGAGGACCGGCTCTTGCCGGAGAAACGCCTCCGACCGCCGCTTACGGCGGATAAGAGGCAGTCCGAGCCAGGGCCGTCCTCTTCCTCCCAGGTGGAAGACGCCCTTCTCCCTTCAACCACCCCGTCCAACGAGTGGACGGAAGTGGTCCGTAAGGGGAAGGGCAAAGGCAAGAAGTCGGCCACGGCCGTCGCTGTCGTCCCCGCCACCACCGCTCCCAGTCAGTCACACACGACCGGCAAGGGAAAGTGGAAGGGCAAAGGGAATGGGAAAGGAAAAGGGAGGCAGCTAGTCCCCCCAAAAACCGCGGCCGTCGTGGTGACGCTCACCGCGGAGGCTGCGGAGCGAGGGGAGACATACGCTTCGGACGCACGGCAGTGTGTCCTGCCGGCGGACCCAAGCCGGTGCTCGAATTTTCGAGTTCCCGGGGGCAGAGGGGAGTGCCCATGCGGACCTCTTTGCAGCCAAGCTGCAGGAGGTCATCGCAGATTCAGCCAAGGTGGCCCGACCGGTCAAGTCTGCGGCAATAGAGGTGACGGACCTAGACGACTCCGTCACCAAGGAGGAGGTGGTGGCGGCGGTCGCGGCGATAGGGGGCTGTGGCGTCGCGGCGGTCCAAGGCCGGGACATAAGACCCGGCCGCGGCGGCATGGGCACCATTCGTCTCGAGTGCCCAATCGCCGCTGCCAAAGCCGTCCTTGCCAAGGGACGGCTTACAGTCGGATTTAGCTCGGGTGCAGTCCGGGCACTCGAGGACCAGCCTCAGCGTTGTTTCCGGTGCTTCGGCATCGGACACACCCGGGCCCTGTGTCCGTCCACGGTAGACAGGACGGACACGTGCTTCCGGTGCGGCAAGGACGGCCACAAAGCCGCCTCCTGCGAGGTCGCCACGCCGCACTGCGCGGTGTGTGCCGCCAGTGGCTGCCCGGCAGGCCACGTTATGAAGGGGAGGAACTGCAATCCTCCCCCAAAGCGGGGCAAAGCGCAGGCGCCGACCAAGCCTGCTGCTCCCGCTAGCACCGTCGTTCCTGCGGCGACTGCGGAGGGAAGTGCCATGTCCGACTAATGGATAGGATCGAACATCGCATACTTCAGGCGAACACAAACCACTGCAGGGCAGCCCAGGATCTGCTGATGCAGACCATGGCTGAGTGGTTGGTGGACTTGGCGGTGGTTGCCGAGCCTTACTCGGTCCCTGGCCGTTGGCTGGGTGACAGGGACGGCTTGGTGGCGTTGGTGTCGCGGTCTTCCACAGACTCCCCTCCCCTCTCGCTCTTAGAGAGGGGACCGGGATACGTGGCCGCCGCGTGGGGAGACATGGCCCTGGTGGGGGTCTACTTCTCCCCAAACCGCCCTCTCTCGGACTTTGAGGATTTCCTCGAGATCCTCACCGCAGTCGTAGGGAGGGTGGCGCCGCGCCAAGTCATAGTGCTGGGTGACTTGAACGCCAAGTCAGTGGCCTGGGGCAACCCGGCTGCCAGTTGCAATGTCCGGGGGCAGGCCGTTGAGTTTTGGGCGACCTCATGCGGTGTGTCCCTCCTCAACAGGGGGGCGGTCCACACGTGTGTGCGGCAACAGGGTGGGTCGGTGGTGGACGTCTCGTTTGCCATCCCCGCGCTAGCTGCCCGCGTCGCCAACTGGCGGGTAGAGATGGTGGAGACCTTGTCGGACCACCGATATGTGCGGTTTGACATCTCCACCCAGGCGGGTGGGATGGCCCGCGCTGGGCAATCTCCCTTCCCGCGGTGGGCACTCACCCGCCTGGATCGGGAGGCAGCCAAAGAGGCGGCCTTTCTCCAGGACTGGCTGTCGCCCCCTGTCGAGGTCCTGGACGTGGATGCCGCAGCGGTCCGGCTCAGGGGGTCCCTGACCAAGGTGTGCAACTCCAGCATGCCTCGGTCTCGCCGTCCGCCTCCCCGTCGTGCCGTCTATTGGTGGACAGAGGAGCTTTCGGAGCTCCGGGCCGCCTGCGTGGCGGCCAGAAGGGCATACGCGCGTAGCCGACGGCGCAGTGCCCAGAACCGAGTCCGGGAAGAAGAGGACAGCCTATACGCCTCTTACCGAGAGGCCGTGACGGTTCTCAAGTCTGCAATGGGCGCTGCAGAAGACTCGGCGAGGGCCGAGATGCTGGAGGGTCTCGACAGGGATCCTTATGGGAGACCATACAAAGCGGCGCGGAGCCAGCTACGCCCCTATGGTCCCCCACTGACGGAGACACTGGAACCTGCGTTGCTGGATGGGGTGGTCCGGTCCCTGTTTCCGCACAGGACCGACTTCACCCCGCCAACGATGGATCCCCCACAAGGGGCGGTTTCGCCAGAGGAGGAGGTCCCCCCGGTGACGGCGGCGGAGTTCTATGCGGGGGTTCTCAACCTCCGCGCGAAGAAAACGGCCCCCGGACCGGACAGTATCCCCGCACGGGTGGTGGCGATCGCCGCCTCCGAAATGGAGGACAGGTTTCGGGACCTCTTCAGCGCGTGCTTTACGACTGGAAGGTTTCCCAAACTGTGGAAGGAGGGGCAGCTATGCCTCCTCCGAAAGGAAGGACGCCCGGTGGACTCCCCCTCGGCATACCGGCCCATCGTCCTGCTTGATGAGGTCGGTAAATTGTTCGAGGGGATTGTCGCCTCCAGGCTTGATAGCCATTTGCGGGGGGTAGGGCCGGACCTGTCGGACGCCCAATTCGGCTTCCGTCGAGAGCGTTCAACAATCGATGCGCTGGCCCTACTCAAGGGCCAGGTGAAGGAGGCGGTTGAGGCGGGGGACGGAGTGCTGGCGGTGTCATTCGACATTGCCAATGCATTCAACTCCGTGCCCCACTCGACGATACTGGAGGCGCTCCGGTATCACGGAGTGCCCCAATACCTGCGGAACCTCCTGGCCAGCTACTTGGAAGACCGAGAGGTCCTCCTCGTGGACAAGACGGCCACGGTGAGGCGGTACGGTGCAGAGTCCGGTTCCGCAGGGGTCGGTGCTGGGGCCCCCTCTGTGGAACATCGGGTTCAACTGGCTCCTGCGGGGAGCCCTCCTCCAGGGCACGAGTGTCATCTGCTACGCGGACGATACTCTCCTCACTGCCCGGGGGAGGAGCTTTCGGGACGCGGCCTGTCTGGCCTCGGCTGGCGGATCCTTGGTGGCAGAGAGGATCCGCCGCCTGGGACTGAAGGTGGCCCTGCACAAGACGGAGGCCGTGTACTTTCGCGGTCCCCGGCAGCGCTGCCCTCCCGACGCCCACATCGTCGTGGAGGGCGTCCGTATAGGGGTCCAGCTCCAGATGAAATATCTGGGGCTGGTGCTGGACGACAGGTGGCGCTTCGGCCCACACTTCAGCGGGCTGTCGACGCGCCTGTTGAAGGCCGCGGACGCCCTCTCGTGGCTCCTCCCAAACCTGGGGGGGCCCAAGGCGAAATGCCGGCGCCTCTATGCCGGCCGGCATCTTGCGGAGCATGGCCCTTTACGGGGCACCCATCTGGGCGGACTCCCTCCATAGGAGGGAGAATGCGACCGCCATCCGCAGGCCCCAACGGGCCATTGCACAGCGGGTGGCGAGGGCCTACCGCTCGGTGGGCTTTTCGGCGGCGTGCACTCTGGCCGGCACCCCTCCTTGGGAGTTGGAGGCTTGGGTGCTCGCCAGCTGGTGTCCCCCTGACATAGTCAGAGTCCTTTTTTACTCTTGATTTGTTACTTTACTGCGATTTCTATTTGTTTTCTAATTTAACTTTGTTATTTAAGTGGCTTGAATGTTTACTTTATTAGTTTTAAGTATTTTTGTTATTGTCTTGTTTATGTGCTATGATAATCTATGCTTATGCCTAAATATCTATTCCATGAAGGAAATGTCCATATTTGGAAAAGCACAGAGTTTTAGATGACTTTATTTCGTTCTATCACTTTGGTGGCAAGTTTTAGGCAGTAGTCTAATAAAATTTTCCTAGATTTGTTTTCTGACATCAGGATCTTTATACTATTTTTATTGATGCTATTCTCTAGATTCTGTTCGGCTTCGTATCTCTCTTTTTCGAAGACTGGGCATTCGGTTATGATGTGAGCAATCGACTCCAGTGCATCCGGTTCACAGATGCACGATGGGTTCTCCTTACACTTGAAACGGTGCAGGTATTCGGAGAACCCACCGTGCCCCGTGAAGATCTGTGTCAGGATACCTGTTGGTTGTACCTTCTTTACGATTTTAAAGGCGTCGATTGCATCGGGGAAGAAGAGTTTAGTTACAGAGGCGGTTTCGCCATTCTGGTACCTCCGGTTCCATTCGTCGAGCGACCCCAAACGGATCTGCCGCTTGACGAATGAAACCGGGCAGCGGTCATAGTCCGGCCTCTTTCTAGACCGGAGTGCAGCCTCCTTCGCAAGATGGTCTGCGCGCTCGTTGCCTTCGAGCCCTGCGTGTGCCTTTACCCAGAACAAGGATATATCTTTGCTCTGGGATAAAGCCACGGCAACGTTCGCCCTCGCCTCCACGGCCAGTGCGTGGAGGGAACCTTGGTTCGTAACTGTCTGAAGTGCGGCCTTTGAGTCACTATAGATACCGAAGGTTCCCTCTTTGCGCTTGAGTATTTCGCGCGTGGCTACGCATATGGCCAGAAGTTCCGCCTGGTAGACCGTGCAGTACGGAGGCAAGCTAAGTTTGAAAGACTTGGTCTCGGCATCACCCTCCCAAAGAGACAGTGCTGCTCCGACCTTGCCCTCAATTTTGCTGCCGTCCGTGAACACCCTCACTGCTTGACTGTTGTGGCAGTCCACAAGTGTCCGGTCTTCCAGGCACACGAACTCCATGGCCGTATGTTTTGCCGGGTGCGGAGTCTCTGCAAATGCCACCACCCGCTCTACCTCCCTGCCCGCGAGTGCTGGCTGTGGCACCCCTCTCTTCGCCTCATACAGAGCGGCTGCTTCTTGTATTCGGAGGTCAAGTGGGAGTAACCCAGCCAGCACCAGGGACGCGTTCAGCGAAACGGTGCGGTAGGATTTACAGAGCTTCTGCGCGAATCCTCGTTGGACCGTGTTGAGGCTTTTCTGCACTCCGATCTTTTTCGCGGCCGGCGCCCAGGCACTTGCCGCGTACAAGATTACCGGCTCCACTGCTGCCGTGTATATCGTGTGGATGATCTCCGTGTTAAGGCCCCAGCTCACTTTAGCCGCGCGTGCCAGCTGCTTGTAAATGTTCACAGCTTTTCTGCAAACATTTGCGACATGGGAGTTGAAAGTGAGCTGGTGGTCGACGGTGAGCCCCAGTATTTTGATTTCCTTAGACATGCCAATGTCTACCCCGCCCATGCTCAGGAGCGGGATATCGTACTTTAGCTTCTTGGTAATTACCATTGCACAAGTTTTTTGCGGTGCAAACTTCAGTTTATTTCGGATGCCCCACACCCGAACATACTCGAGGGCGGCATTGGCATGCCTCTGGACTTCCAATGCTGTCTCACCGTCGAAGATCATCACCACGTCATCGGCGAACGCCTGGCAGTGGACGCCTCGCTCTTCCAGCCCCTTTAAGAGGGGGTCGAGGATCAGGTTCCATAGAATCGGACCGCCAATGGACCCCTGCACACACCCCTTATTCGTGTCCTTCCGACACTCGGCACCAGCGTATCGGACTCTGACACTCCTACCAGTCAAGTAGCTGTCTAGCAGCCTCCTGAGGTTCACCGGGCACTTTTCCTCAGCCAGTCTGGTCCTGATGGCCGGCCACCACGCGCTGTCGAAGGCTCCCTCTATGTCCAGTGATACAACAGTGATCAGCTTCTTTTCACTCAGCTTCCCTTTGATATGTTGTATCATGGTGTAGAGGGAGTCCTCGGTGCTCCTCTGTGGCATGAAACCAAACTGGCGAGTACTGAGCCGCGGGATTAGGTGCCATTTCAGTCTTGCTACTAGCAGCTTTTCTAAGGTTTTGCCTAGAACTGGTAGGAGGCCGACTGGCCTGTACGATTTAGGGGCGGTGTAGGATTCTTTGCCGGGCTTACGGAGGACTACCACCGTTGCCACTTTCCAGGCTCCAGGGAAGTGTCCGTACTCCAGGCACTTGTTGGCCAGTGCAAGGAACGTCCCTGGGTCCCGGGAAATGACTTGGGCACAGATATCGGCTGTGAGACCGTCTGCCCCGGGTGCCTTCTTCGGGTTGAAGCTTTCCACCGCGGTTTTCAGCTCCTGAAGTGTAAACGGTGGGTCATGTTGTTCATCATGCGCCCAGTCGTTTACACGACAGGCCGCTTCACGTGTCCGACGGTGGTCAGCGTTTTCACCCTCCTCTAGGTCTTCCGGGTAGAAGGTCTCGGCCAGCAGCTGAGCCGATTCCTGTGCACTCAGCGGCATTCCGTCCTTAACCAACGGCAAGTCCTCCTGTCTTTTTGCGGTCCGTCCTATGACCCTGTATATCCCCTCCCACATTCCTTCCCGATCCTGTCTCCCGCAGAAGGCCTTCCATCCCTCCGTCTGCGCTTTCATTGCAAGGGACTCATACTTAAGTTTAGCTTCCAGGTACTCATCGACGACTTTCTGTCTCCGGACAGGTGCAGCGCATTGGATGCGTCGTCTCTTGGTATTCACTTCCGACATCAGCTCTGCGAGCTCCTTGGACCACCACGGTATGGTAAGTGTTTCATTTTTCTTAGTCTTTGGCAGTTCATGTTCACAGGTTTGTACTATTGTGGCTATATACTGATTAACGTTACGATCTAAATCTAACTTATTATTTATTTTACTAATTTCTATTGAGTTTAATTTTGCTTCGGCTTTTAATTGGGCCAATTTCGTATGAAATTGGCTCCAATTAGCTTTTTTGGTGTTGAAGATTCTGGTTGTCCTGTTCACATTAATGCCTTTTGATTTTTGGATGTTAAGTTGAAACACTATACCATTATGGTCCGAGCTCGTGAGTCCTTCCTCGACCCGCCAGTCCTCCACCAAGTCCAGCAGCTCCGCTGAGCAGGCTGTTACATCAACGAAGCTGCTATACAAGGTGTTACCTCTGACGGTGTCGAAGGTCGGAGTGTTGCCAACGTTGAGTACCTGCAAGTGCATGTCCTCCAGGGTTCCCGACATGTCCTCTCCCTTGGTGTCAGTTACCAGGCTACCCCACCAGGTGCTCTTGGCGTTGGCGTCGCCACCAATGATCATCCTAGTGGGGCCTATTTCCTCGCGAATCTGCAAAAGTTGCTCCAGGTATGGCTGTATGGGTTGGTCTGGTTCGAAGTAGAAGGAGACTACTGCGATTTCCCAGGCGCTGGTACGGATCCTCACCACCACGATGTTGTTGGTGGTGAGTTTCGGACACTGTGTCACGGTCTAGATCGTGATCGAAAACGGCTATTGCCGCCTTCACAGTTCCACCTCCTTGTTCAGCGCACTGGTAGACTCTCGCTCCCCGGTAGTCTCGCATCCTTCTAACCCCACCCACATACGGCTCCTGGAGCAGTGCGAACGCAACCCTCCGCTCACTAGCCACGATCATGAGTTCTTGGGTTGCTAGGTTCTTCCTTTGCAGATTCGCTTGGATTACCTGGTAATTCTTACGGGCTCTCGAGTGTGTTCGGAAATCCCTGGAAGAGTCGTTCCCTATTTCCGCTGGCTGGCCCTTAGCAATACGCCACCGACAGCCGCGCCAATCCGTCCCACTTGAGACGAGTTGGGCACTGGCTGTCGAAGGCGTTGTGCTCCGTGTGGCTCAGCTTGGCTAAGACGCAGTTCCTACATTTCGGGGGTTCAGCAGCCAAACGTGAGGGGCAGTCGACTCTCAGATGGGGGTCACCACAGTGCGTGCAGAGGTCTGCGGACTCCGTGCACAATTTACGGCCGTGACCGTATCGCAAGCAGCGGGTGCACTGGATCAGTGGCGATTGGTCCAACACTCGCACCCGCTGCAGGTCGATGTGCACTCGGCCCGCGTGCGTCAGCCTGTGCCATACTGACGGGGACACCTGCATGACGATGTGAGACGTATGGGGGTTCCTCGTCTTGCGACGGTACTTGACCCCCATCCTCACATCATCTGCAGGGAGGTCCCCAATCAGGTGGGTGTTTTGCCGCTTAAGCGACTCGATGACCTCCGCATCTGAGTGACAAGAGAGAACGTCCATGATGATAATGAGGGGATCCTTATTATTGACTTCTTCCACCACGAGGTTTCCTGCCCTCTTTATTCTCTCCGTCACGCGAGTCAGCTCCTCCCTGGTCCTGAACCCGACCACCACCTTCTGGTCCCTCGCTTTCCGCAGCCTCTCCACCCTGGTACCCTCGTTTCTCGCGTCGACCGCCGTCCTAAGCTTCTCAATCACCTCTTCACCGGTGTCCTTGTCATTAACTGATGACACGACCATCGAGTGAAGAGGCGCTTGAATGTGCTGCTTCGGAACGGCGGCCATCTCCGCGAACGAGGGCCCCTGGCCTACGACAAAGCGAGGTGCCTGCTGTAGGTGCTCCGACAGGGCTCGCGTGTGCAGCTGGCATTCCTCCAATGCCTTATTATGCTGCTGGAGGTTCTCCATAAGCTGCATCATGAGCTCTGTCGGTGCGCTGGGGGCCGGTGTCAGGTCCTTGGGGGCCTTCTCGGGTTCAACTGCCTCTCTCGGTGTTTTAACCCTCTCAGCTTCTCCCTCCTTGACTAGCTGATATAGCCGGTCCACGGCTTTTATCATGGCATCTTTAATTTCTTTTTTGAGATTCCTTGAGCTGTCCAGTTGAATCTTGGCGCTGGAGAGACACGCCTTTGCCTCCGTGGTTCTGTTGAGGTACCTCACGGGTGGCACTTCTCGAGGCGGACTCTCCAGGGCCTTTCCTGGCAGCTCATAGGTGTCGGATCTTACCCGCTGAGTGGCTAAAGCTTTGTTTTTGAGTTGTTTGGGGGGAGTGGGCACGAGTGTCTTCTTTGGGGGAGTGGTGGCGGGTTTTGCTTTTGGAGGTGTAAGGGGTTTGCTGGGTTGCCCCGATTTGTGTTTCAGTGTTAGTGTTGGCGACTGGCTGGTATGCCTTTTCTTTAAGAAATATATCTTTTTATTAATGACTTTTGGTCAGAAGAATATTTAGTTGTCAAGTGTCAGTCCTTTGCCTTGTACATAATTTTATCGCTTTTTGTTATTAAATATCAATTAATAATATTTTACAGTGTTTCCATCACCTACACACAAGCACAAATATTCAGTCCATTACAGTCCATTTGCTCACCAACATTTTGGTCCATTCTCGCCGTAAAAACAAACCATTTTCAAAATTTTCATTTTGACGTAAGTTTTTCATTTCGTTTAATAAACATTAATTTCGTCGTTTTTACTCATTAACCATGGTGGAAACACGTAGTCAAAGCAAGGCAAAAACGGACACTACGGTCACGGAAGTCGATCGGACGCAGCCCGAACGTCGCGAACGTTCACGGGGCCGCGACCGGCCGGCTTTGGCCACAGCAACGGAGGGTGCTTTGGCATTGCCAATTAGCTCGACCACACAGCCCGCGGGCACTGAACTTTGCGACCAGGCACAACCTAGCCTCGCAAATTGCCCAAGCGTTCGATCTAATTCGGTTTTAGAGGCAAATGCAAAAGCACCTTCACGCAGCGCACATAGTGTTCACAGTACACAATCGTGCAGTGAACGCAATCACTCATCGAGGTCTTCGGCGACCGTCCGCGCTCAGAAAATGGCCATCGAAGCTGACGCAATGCGGCGCCGAGTGGAGCGCGAACGTCAACAAGTGGAGCGTGAGCGCGAGCTTGCGCGACAGCAGGCGGAACGTGACCGCGAGCTTGCCCGCCTCGAGGCTGAGGTGGAAGAGACGGAACTGCAAGCCAAACTAGCTGCTTTGGAAGCATCAGATAAGTCATCTAAATCCCATTGTTCACGTTTTTCTAGTTGTCATTCCGCAAAACGCACCGCGACGTGGGTTCTTGAGCAGAACATGACCACGGTAACTAACGCGAACATGCCTGGTGAGGCACCGACTGTCACCTTGGGCAACCCCCAAGGACAACATTCACAGCCGGCCGCTCCTACCAACACGGTATCGTTCTACGTACCGAATGTCAAACATGCAGCCCCGTCGTCAATTACACGTGCTGCCGGTAACAACTACCACAACGATGCAACACAACAATTAAATACGTCTGAACGCCCTATCTCAGACCCCGTAACTCAGCTTACCCAAGCTATAAACGCCCTTTCCAACAGACCAAAGAGACCCGAACTCGTCACGTTCTCGGGCGAAGTTAGTCAGTGGATGGCATTCAAGAGTAGTTACGAACGAACTAAATCTAATTTTTCTCCGTCAGATAACTTAGATCGTTTAAACAACGCTGTGCGCGGTCCGGCGTACCAGTCCGTGGCGTCTCTCCTGTGGACTTCCGGGGAACCGGACGACATCGTGGCCGCCCTAGAGCAGACGTACGCGCGCCCGGAACTTCTCGTCGCCCGCGAGGTCGCCGAGCTGCGCAACAGTCCTAAGCTAAGCTCTCCCGAAGATTTAAACCGTTTAGCAATTAAATTACGCAACTTCGTGACAACGCTTAAGCTACTTAATCAGAGCGAGTACTTATGGTCACCAGAGCTCTTTCGGTGCATATTGATGAAGTTGAGCGAGCACACGCGCGCTCGTTTCACGGACTTTGCTTCCGTTTTATGCACCCGACCAACCAAACTTCACAAAATTGGATATTTTGTCCCGCTTTCTTTTAGTAGAGGCTGATAAACAGTTAAAATATAACTTTGTTGCCGACAGTACGGTTAAGGCACAGAACACAACGCATCCTACTAGATTCCAATTGAAGAAGGAAACAATTCATGCCACCGTACCTAACGACAAAGTGCCCGAGCGTTGTACCTATTGTAAACAAGGACCTCACAACATAAAAACATGTAAAGCCTTTTTAGCGCTCTCAATAGACGACAGATGGCGTTGGGTCCGTGAGACAAAAATATGCTACCGGTGTTTGAAGTCTAGCCCACACACTTGGAATTTTTGTCGCGCCAAACGTTGCGGAGTAGACGGATGTCCGAGACGTCACAACGCGCTCCTTCATGGCACAATGACAGCGAACTCCAAACCTAGCGTAGCATCCAGCAGCCAATGCAACAATACTCAAACTTTGTTAGCTGAACCGCCCACTCTTGTCAACGTGGACAATTTAACCAACGAATCTGAACCATCTGTTAAAATTGGAAATACATCTGATACTTTAATTAATGTCACAGGGACTTCGCGGTCAACCGATCGCCCTCGCGGGCTGCTGAAGGTAGTCCCGATAGTACTCGAGGGTCCTGACGGCGAGTTCCACACGACGGCGTTACTCGATGAGGGCAGTACTGCGACGCTCATAGACGGCGAGGTTGCTGCGCGCATCGGCGCGAAACCCACCTGTCAGGAGCGGCTGCGCATCGAAGGCGTCAGTGGTATGACAAAAGAAGTTGACGTAAGTTACGTAAACTTTTACATCCGAGGTCGAAATTTGCCTGATCGTTATTTAGTAAAACACGCGCGGGCGATCAAACCTTTGGGTTTGCGCGCGCAACACCCAGGCAAAATTATCATCTCAGACTACGATCACTTTGTAGACTTATCCAACGAACTTTCATACACTGACGTCACCCCCACTGTCCTCATTGGTGCGCCTGATTGGCACCTGTCTTTAAGTCGCGAAGTGCGATGCGGCAAGAAGAGTGACCCTGTCGCCTCGAGAACTTTGTTAGGTTGGGTAATTCACGGCGCGCTTTCCGTTTCGTCTAAGCCACTCGAATTTGTGAACCACGTATCGGATCATTTAGACATACTCATCAAAAGTCAATATGACATCGATGCCTTAGGCATAACGAAAAGCGCCCCTCGCCCAAACGATGACGACAAGCGAGCCGTGGACATTATCGAATCATCGGCGCGCCAACTTGATGACGGACATTTTGAAGTTGGCCCACCCTGGAAGAAAGAACTGCCGAAGACTATACCTGATAGTTACCCGCAGGCATTATCGCGCTTCACGGCCCTTGAACGCCAGATGGCAAAAGATGAATCGTTTGCCACAGCCTTTAACAAATTCATAGACGACGTCATCGCAAAAGGCTACGCTGAGGAGTGCGAACCGATCACCTATCACCAACGAAAACCACCAAATGGTTCCTGCGTTGACGTAGAAGCTGGTATTCGCTGGTACCTGCCTATTTTCGGCGTTTTTCACCCCCAAAAGAAGAAGCTTAGAGCGGTCCACGACGCCGCCGCGGTGACGAAGGGTGTAAGTTTAAACAGTCTGCTCCTACAAGGTCCGGACTTGCTTTGTTCTTTACTGGATATCTTGTTCCGCTTTAGAGAAGGCGCCGTGGCTCTAAACGGTGACATAAAAGAAATGTTTCCTCAAATAAAAATCGCTCCAAAAGACAGAGACGCCCAACGCTTCCTTTGGCGTAACAAGGAAGGCGAACTGAAAGAGTATCGTATGTCCTCTATGATTTTTGGCGCGGTTTCGAGTCCATTCATCGCACTCTACATTAAAAACAAAAATGCAAAAACACTCCAAGCCGATTACCCTGCCGCCTGTAAGGCAATAATTGACGACCACTATATGGATGACTATTTAGGTAGCCACTCCAGTGTCGCCGATGCGGCGCAGCTGGCCGCCGACATAGTCACAGTTTACAAAGCCTGTAGTTTCGAGATGCGCGCGTGGACGTCAAACGATCCGGAGGCACTTTCGCTTATCCCAAAAGAACTTCGAAGCGACGCAACCTCCGACGTCTATTTACCGCCTAGTAGCGAGGTTGGCGTATTGGGTGTTAAGTGGACCCCACGTCAAGATTCGCTGGGTTTCCGAACAGTTTCGCAGTTACCGGCCGACACCTTAACCAAACGTAGTCTCTTGTCAAACGTCATGAAGGTCTATGACCCCCTCGGCTTATTAATGCCGGTCATCATCTGGGGCCGCATTCTGATACAGAAACTATGGAGGGCAGGGGTCGGCTGGGACTCACCGCTTCCCAACACGTACGTAAATGAATGTGAAGACTGGTTTTTACAATTGCAGGTCGCGTCCAACATAAAAATACCTCGTTGGTATATGACTAGGACAGAGGTAGTGGATACCCAACTGCATGTAGTAGCCGATGGTGGCGAACAAGCTTATGCATGTGCTGCCTATTGGCGTTTTAGTTACGATGACAACTCCGTGTCTACAACTCTAATCGGCAGTAAAGCACGCGTGTCGCCCTTAAGGCCGGTCTCAATTCCACGCATTGAACTACAAGCTGCGCTTATAGCCTCTCGTTTCGCGCAAACAATTTTGCAAGCTCATCGAATTAAGCCCTCCGAGATCATTTTTTGGACAGACTCAACCACCGTCCTTAAATGGATTCGGAGTGATGCTCGGGCGTTTAAACCATTCGTGGCGCACAGGTTGGGAGAGATATTAGAAACCACCAACCCGTCCAACTGGAGGTGGATCCCTACCGCTTTTAACGTCGCCGACGATGCCACAAAACCTAAAAAATTAAACCTCACACAGTCTCATCGATGGTTTACAGGTCCTCCGTTTCTGTTACAGCCGCCATACGCTTGGCCGACCGAGCGAGTTGCTGACATCGAGGAGACTCTACCAGACCTCGAGTTCAAATCGGAGCTGGTGGGGTTGCTTCTCGACGTTCCGTTCTCGAGTCCAGTACCTGACGCGACGCGTTTTAGCTCTTGGCTGCGCCTTTTGCGCGCTACCGCCCGTGTTCTCCAGGGTGCGCGATTGTTCCGGCTTAAACTGTCTCGGCCAATAGATCAAAATTCTAATATATACATCGACAGTACCACATCTCCTTCACAACTTCATGCGGCGGACATCATAACAGCTGAGAAGATGATACTCCAACGAGCTCAGAGAGACAGCTTCCCCGATGAGCTGAAAGCAGTTGAATCATCACAGCCGGTGCCCAAAAACAGCCGAATAGCAAAACTCGCGCTAACTCTTGGCCAGGATGGCTTGCTGCGACTGGACTCACGGACAAAGTATGCGCCAGGAGTGAGTGAGAGAGCCATATCGCCTGCAATTCTAGATGGTCGCCATCACGTCACACGACTCCTCATCCTTCACGAACATATTCACGCCGCACATTGTTTCAACGAACTTGTCCTTAATGAGCTCAGGCAGAAGTTTTGGATACTCAAAGCAAGAGACAGCATCCGTAGCGTAGCAAAAGCCTGTCTTCAATGCAGAAGGTGGAAGGGCCAACCTGCTCGACCTCAAATCGGCAATCTACCGGAAGAGCGACTCGACCATCACAAGAGGCCGTTCACGCACGTAGGCCTAGATTATTTCGGTGCTATCACTGTCACAATATTCCGACGCAACGAAAAACGCTACGTTGCGCTGTATACATGCCTAGTAACGAGAGCCATTCACTTAGAACTTGTCACCTCACTTTCATCCGATGCTGCCATTATGAGCCTACGACGTTTTATTGCTCGCCGAGGATCGCCTTCAACAATATTTACAGATAATGGCACCAACTTTGTCGGAGCCTCCCGAGAGCTACGCTCGTTACAAGACGACGCAGTGCAAGAATACGTCACAAACCACAAAATCGAATGGCGTTTCATCCCACCGGCATCACCGTTCATGGGCGGAGCATGGGAAAGATTGGTAAGAACCGTGAAGACAGCCCTGAGAGCCTGCCTTGCTGAAAAAGTATTAAAAGAAGACGTACTATCCACACTACTCCTTGAGGCAGAGGCTATAATAAATTCGAGACCTCTCACGTATGTGCCATCTTCAACCGACTCACCAGAAGCGATCACTCCTTTCCATTTCATCTTGGGTTCCTCTTCAGTTGTACCTTGGACCAACACGCTTACAGACTTGGACAGAAGGTGTGATTGGCGTCGAAGCTTACGTCTGGCGGATCAGTTTTGGGCACGTTGGCTGCGCGAGTACCTGCCCACGCTCCGAGCAAGAGGACCCTCCACCAACACATTCAGTTTCAGTGAGGGAGACGTGGTGCTGATCGCCGACCCTACCCTTCCTCGTGGCTTATGGCCGTTAGGAAGAATAGTGTCGATCTACCCAGGGCCAGACGGAGCGGTCCGCGTGGCAGACGTCCGCACTAGGGGCGGCATACTGCGCCGACCGGCCCGTAAGCTCGTTTTAATGGAAGCTGTTTCCCAGCCAGTAGCCACCGGTTGTTAGTGTTCCACTGGGGGTCCGGTATGTTGGCGACTGGCTGGTATGCCTTTTCTTTAAGAAATATATCTTTTTATTAATGACTTTTGGTCAGAAGAATGTTTAGTTGTCAAGTGTCAGTCCTTTGCCTTGTACATAATTTTATCGCTTTTTGTTATTAAATATCAATTAATAATATTTTACAGTGTTTCCATCACCTACACACAAGCACAAATATTCAGTCCATTACAGTCCATTTGCTCACCAACAGTTAGGTTAGGTTAGGTTTCCTCCCAGGTGGAAGACGCCCTTCTCCCTTCAACCCCCCCGTCCAACGAGTGGACGGAAGTGGTCCGTAAGGGGAAGGGCAAAGGCAAGAAGTCGGCCACGGCCGTCCCTGTCGTCCCCGCCACCACCGCTCCCAGTCAGTCACACACGACCGGCAAGGGAAAGTGGAAGGGCAAAGGGAATGGGAAAGGAAAAGGGAGGCAGCTAGTCCCCCATACGCATACGCGGAGACATACGCTTCCATTTTGGTGCGGGCGCGCGGCAATGCCGATCCGACCCAACTCGGGATCGGCAGTGTGTCCTGCCGGCGGACCCAAGCCGGTGCTCGAATTTTCGAGTTCCCGGGGGCAGAGGGGAGTGCCCATGCGGACCTCTTTGCAGCCAAGCTGCAGGAGGTCATCGCAGATTCAGCCAAGGTGGCCCGACCGGTCAAGTCTGCGGCAATAGAGGTGACGGACCTAGACGACTCCGTCACCAAGGAGGAGGTGGTGGCGGCGGTCGCGGCGATAGGGGGCTGTGGCGTCGCGGCGGTCCAAGGCCGGGACATAAGGCCCGGTCGCGGCGGCATGGGCACCATTCGCCTCGAGTGCCCAATCGCCGCTGCCAAAGCCGTCCTTGCCAAGGGACGGCTCACAGTCGGATTTAGCTCAGGTGCAGTCCGGGCACTCGAGGACCAGCCTCAGCGTTGTTTCCGGTGCTTCGGCATCGGACACACCCGGGCCCTGTGTCCGTCCACGGTAGACAGGACGGACACGTGCTTCCGGTGCGGCAAGGACGGCCACAAAGCCGCCTCCTGCGAGGTCGCCACGCCGCACTGCGCGGTGTGTGCCGCCAGTGGCTGCCCGGTAGGCCACGTTATGAAGGGGAGGAACTGCAATCCTCCCCCAAAGCGGGGCAAAGCGCAGGCGCCGACCAAGCCTGCTGCTGCCGCTAGCACCGTCGTTCCTGCGGCGACTGCGGAGGGAAGTGCCATGTCCGACTAATGGATAGGATCGAACATCGCATACTTCAGGCGAACACAAACCACAGCAGGGCAGCCCAGGATCTGCTGATGCAGACCATGGCTGAGTGGTTGGTGGACTTGGCGGTGGTTGCCGAGCCTTACTCGGTCTCTGGCCGTTGGCTGGGTGACAGGGACGGCTTGGTGGCGTTGGTGTCGCGGTCTTCCACAGACTCCCCTCCCCTCTCACTCTTAGAGAGGGGACCGGGATACGTGGCCGCCGCGTGGGGAGACATGGCCCTGGTGGGGGTCTACTTCTCCCCAAACCGCCCTCTCTCGGACTTTGAGGATTTCCTCGAGATCCTCACCGCAGTCGTAGGGAGGGTGGCGCCGCGCCAAGTCATAGTGTTGGGTGACTTGAACGCCAAGTCAGTGGCCTGGGGCAACCCGGCCGCCAGTTGCAATGTCCGGGGGCGCGCCGTTGAGTTTTGGGCGACCTCATGCGGTGTGTCCCTCCTCAACAGGGGGGCGGTCCACACGTGTGTGCGGCAACAGGGTGGGTCGGTGGTGGACGTCTCGTTTGCCACCCCCGCGCTAGCTGCCCGCGTCGCCAGCTGGCGGGTAGAGATGGTGGAGACCTTGTCGGACCACCGATATGTGCGGTTTGACATCTCCACCCAGGCGGGTGGGATGGCCCGCGCTGGGCAATCTCCCTTCCCGCGGTGGGCACTCACCCGCCTGGATCGGGAGGCAGCCAAAGAGGCGGCCTTTCTCCAGGACTGGCTGTCGCCCCCTGTCGAGGTCCTGGACGTGGATGCCGCAGCGGTCCGGCTCAGGGGGTCCCTGACCAAGGTGTGCAACTCCAGCATGCCTCGGTCTCGCCGTCCGCCTCCCCGTCGTGCCGTCTATTGGTGGACAGAGGAGCTTTCGGAGCTCCGGGCCGCCTGCGTGGCGGCCAGAAGGGCATACGCGCGTAGCCGACGGCGCAGTGCCCAGAACCGAGTCCGGGCAGAAGAGGACCGCCTATACGCCTCTTACCGAGAGGCCGTGACGGTTCTCAAGTCTGCAATGGGCGCTGCAGAAGACTCGGCGAGGGCCGAGATGCTGGAGGGTCTCGACAGGGATCCTTATGGGAGACCATACAAAGCGGCGCGGAGCCAGCTACGGCCCTATGGTCCCCCACTGACGGAGACACTGGAACCTGTGTTGCTGGATGGGGTGGTCCGGTCCCTGTTTCCGCACAGGACCGACTTCACCCCGCCAACGATGGATCCCCCGCAAGGGGCGGTTTCGCCAGAGGAGGAGGTCCCCCCGGTGACGACGGCGGAGTTCTACGTGGGGGTTCTCAACCTCCGCGCGAAGAAGACGGCCCCCGGACCGGACGGTGTCCCCGCACGGGTAGTGGCGATCGCCGCCTCCGAAATGGAGGACAGGTTTCGGGACCTCTTCAGCGCGTGCTTTACGACTGGGAGGTTCCTCAAACTATGGAAGGAGGGGCAGCTATGCCTCCTCCGAAAGGAGGGACGCCCGGTGGACTCCCCCTCGGCATACCGGCCCATCGTCCTGCTTGATGAGGTCGGCAAATTGTTCGAGGGGATTGTCGCCTCCAGGCTTGATAGCCATTTGCGGGGGGTAGGGCCGGACCTGTCGGACGCCCAATTCGGCTTCCGTCGAGAGCGTTCAACAATCGATGCGCTGGCCCTACTCAAGGGCCAGGTGAAGGAGGTGGTTGAGGCGGGGGACGGAGTGCTGGCGGTGTCATTCGACATTGCCAATGCATTCAACTCCGTGCCCCATTCGACGATACTGGAGGCGCTCCGGTATCACGGAGTGCCCCAATACCTGCGGAACCTCCTGGCCAGCTACTTGGAAGACCGAGAGGTCCTCTTCGTGGACAAGACGGCCACGGTGAGGCGGTACGGCGCAGAGTCTGGTGTTCCGCAGGGGTCGGTGCTGGGGCCCCCTCTGTGGAACATCGGGTTCAACTGGCTCCTGCGGGGAGCCCTCCTCCAGGGCACGAGTGTCATCTGCTACGCGGACGATACTCTCCTCACTGCCCGGGGGAGGAGCTTTTGGGACGTGGCCTGTCTGGCCTCGGCTGGCGGATCCTTGGTGGCAGAGAGGATCCGCCGCCTGGGACTGAAGGTGGCGCTGCACAAGACGGAGGCCGTGTACTTTCGCGGTCCCCGGCAGCGTTGCCCTCCCGACGCCCACATCGTCGTGGAGGGCGTCCGTATAGGGGTCCAGCCCCAGATGAAATATCTGGGGCTGGTGCTGGACGACAGGTGGCGCTTCGGCCCACACTTCAGCGGGCTGTCGACGCGCCTGTTGAAGGCCGCGGACGCCCTCTCGTGGCTCCTCCCAAACCTGGAGGGGCCCAAGGTGAAATGCCGGCGCCTGTATGCTGGCATCCTAAGGAGCATGGCCCTATACGGAGCCCCCATCTGGGCGGACTCCCTTCACAGGAGGGTGAATGCGACCGCCATCCGCAGGCCCCAAAGGGCCATTGCACTGCGGGTGGCGAGAGCCTACCGCTCGGTGGGCTTCTCGGCGGCATGCGCTCTGGCTGGCACCCCTCCTTGGGAGTTGGAGGCTTGGGTGCTCGCCAGAGTGTACGAGTGGAAGGCACACCGGAAGGCGCTCGGAGAGCGTCCCGTCGCTGAAGAGCGGGAGGCCGTGCGGCGAGAGGCGAAGGACGCCATCGTCCTCCACTGGACGGAGGACCTCGCCAACGCCGCCTTTGGCCGCCGGACGTTGGACGCGCTCGGTCCGGTCCTGCGGAGCTGGCTCGAGCGGTCCCACGGTTTCCTCTCGTTCCGTCTGGTGCAGGTGTTGTCCGGGCATGGCTGTTTCGGATCGCACCTGCACCGGATCGGGAGGGAGGAGACCCCGGCGTGCCACGACTGCGGCGCGGCGGAGGACACGGCGCAGCACACCCTCGAGGTGTGCCCGGCTTGGTCTGAGCTGCGCCGTGGTCTGACCGCCGTGGTTGGTCGGGACCTCTCGCTTCCCGGCGTGGTCAACGCCATGCTAGGGAGCGAAGAGGCCTGGGCAGCGGTCGCCTCCTTTTGCGAGGACGTAATCTCGCAAAAGGAGGAGGCGGAGCGCGCGCGGGAGGACGACTCTTTCGCTGCGCCGCTCCGCAGACGAAGAAGGGGTCGGAGAAGGCATCGTCCTCTCCCCCCTCATGGTGGCGACGGGCGGGTGACAGGCGCGGGGGTGCCGTCGCCCGCATTGCACCCGTCACCACCTTCGTCGGTCATTCCCGGGCCCGTCCCCCTCCCCACGGGGAGGGTGTGAGGGGTCCGCCATGAAGGGCAATCGTCGGCGGAGGACTGGACGTAAAGGCTGTGCCGGTTCCCCCGCCACTAAGACGAAGCGGGAATGTCGCTGGGTCGTTTTAGTGGGTATACCGGGTCAGACCGGGGAGTCCCACATAACCCCCCATCCCCCGATGGGAGGGTATGCGTAATGCATTTTTTTCCAGCGCAAACAAAAAAAAAAAAAAAAAAAAAAAGGTTAGGTTAGGTTTTTTTTTTTTTTTTTTTTTTTTTTTAATTCTACTTCCTCTGACAGTGTCAGAGCCTCTTTTATCTAATGCTACTCTTTCATTCCAGTTCTATCAAGTTCTTTCTATCTCTGTCATGCTGTTTTTTCCGGTGGGATTCCGGTCTAAACTATATCTACTCTTCTTATATTATATCTTTATTTTAGGTTTCGGGTTTATTAGGGTATAAAACAGGGACACAAGTCGGTGGTTCTTACTACTTTTACATGTTTGTTTTTACTTTTATTGCTATCTTTTAAAACTATTCATTTTTTTTAATTACATAATTTTTTCATAACACTATTTCTATTTTACAACGATCTACTAAATTATTCTATTACATAATATTCCTTATTGCTATTTCTATTTTCGCTTAATTCTCTATTTTACATACAGTTTCTTACGGCTACTTACGCTCTAAAATTTATATGGGCAACCAATAACATTATTTACTAATAGATCTTTATGGCATTTGGCAATTTCGTAACTTCTGTTCTCAATGCTTGACTCTAATATTTTTTACAATATTATGCAAACATTTTTGCTTATGCTGTTTTGTTCCTCTTTATAACTTTTTCACATATTTTTACGCAAAATTCCAAAAACAACTCTCTCTTTCTACTTTGCATTATCAGCCACATATTTACAGCGTCGAGTTTGGTGTCGAGTACATGCTCGGCCTCAAGTCTTTCTCTGTCGAAGACGGGGCAGCTGAACAATATATGTGGCACCGTCTCATCCATATCAGGATCGCAGATGCACGATGGGCTCTCCTTGCACTTAAAGCGGTTCAGGTATTCCGAGAACCCACCGTGTCCCGTCATGATTTGAGTAATCATGCCGTTGATTTTTATTTTCCTGATTATCCTGTAGGCCGCCACTGCGTCCGGGAAAAACAATTTGGTGACAGAAGCTGTTTCTCCGGAGCTGTATCTCCGGTTCCACGCGTCAAGAGTCGCCGCACGAATGCACCACTTCACGTATGAAACCGGACACAAGTCGTAGTCGGGCTTTCCTTTGGAACCTTCAGCGGCTCTCTTGGCTAGTTCATCGGCCCTCTCATTACCTTCCAACCCCGCGTGGGCTTTGATCCAAAACAAGGTAACAGCCTTTTTTTGGATCGACAGGGACCTAAGGTTGGCCCTTGTCTCTACTGCCAGGGGGTGGTGGCGGTTGTAATTTTGTATGGTTTGGAGGGCCGCCATAGAGTCGCTGAAGATTCCAAACGATTGCGCACTGTGCTTCAAAATCTCCCTGGTTGCGACGCATATTGCCAAAAGCTCAGCCTGGTAAACGGTGGAGTAGTGAGGGAGAGCAAGCTTGAGGGTTTTGGTTTCGGCGTCACCGCTCCATAGGGATAGTGCCGCTCCAACCTTGCCCCCAATCTTACTCCCGTCCGTAAAGATACGAACTTCAAGTTCGTTCTGGGCATTTTCTAATTGCTCTTGGTTTACCAGGCTAACGAGCTCCAGCTCAGCGCGCTCTGCGGGGTGTGGAGCCTCCATTGCCGAGGCGGTCTGCTCGACCTCCCTGTCACCAAGTGCTGGTTGGGGCACTCCTCTTCTGGCCTCGTATAGCGATGCCGCTTCGCGGACTCGCAGGTCGAGAGGTAGTATCCCAGCCAGCACTAGCGCGGAGTTCAAGGAGACCGTCCGGTACCCTTTGCACAGCTTTTGCGCAATACCGCGCTGTACTGCTCCCAACTGCTTTCTGATACCCAGCTTGTCGACGGCCGGAGCCCATACGCTGGCGGCATACAGGATGACTGGTTCAACGGTAGCCACATATATGATCCTAATGACCTCGGGGTTTAGCCCCCAGCTGGTCTTTGCTGCCCTAGTAAGCTGCTTGTGGATGCCTATTGCCTTTCTGCACACATTTGCGACGTGTGCGTTGAAGGTCAGCTGTTTGTCGATGGTGACACCCAGGATTTTGATCTCATTTGACATGGCAATGTCGATCCCGCCCATGCTCAGGCGTGGGGTGTCGTATTTTAATTTGCGCGTTATGACCATAGCGTTGGTCTTCTGAGGGGCGAATTTAAGCTTGTTTTGAACACCCCACGCCTGCACATGCTCGAGAGCGGCATTGGCACGTCTCTCGATCTCCAACGCTGTGTCACCATCGAAAATCAGCACAACGTCGTCTGCAAATGCCTGGCAATAGTCATCCCTAGCTTCCAAGCTCTTAAGAAGTGGGTCCAGCAACAAGTTCCAGAATATCGGTCCGGCGATAGAACCTTGGACACAGCCCTTACTTGTGGCCTTGCAGAACTCTTCACCTGCGTACCTAACCCTGACCCTTCGGTTTTCGAGATAGCTGTCGATGACCCTCCTCAAGCCGACTGGACACTGTTCCTCAGCCAGACGGACCCTTATGGCTGGCCACCAAGCGCTGTCGAAGGCTCCCTCTATGTCCAACGATATTAGAACAATTATTTTCTTAAGTTTCAGCTTACCGCGTATATGTTGCATTAGCTCATAGAGGGAGTCTTCGGTGCTCCTCTGGGGCATGAATCCGTACTGGCGAGTACTCATCCTTGGGATCAGATGAAACTTGAGGCGGGCCATCAACATCTTCTCATATATTTTTCCGAGAATAGGTAATAGGCCGATGGGTCTGTACGCCTTTGGGGAGCTGTAGTCGGTTATTCCAGGCTTCCTCAAAATAATCA
This sequence comes from Xestia xanthographa, assembly GCA_905147715.2. Taxonomy (NCBI): domain Eukaryota; kingdom Metazoa; phylum Arthropoda; class Insecta; order Lepidoptera; family Noctuidae; genus Xestia; species Xestia xanthographa. The sequence goes on along the minus strand of LR990652.1, from coordinate 84,659 downwards.
CCGTAGCTTCTTTCCAAATATCAGGGAAGAGGTGGGTCCTCAAGCAGCCATTTAGGAGAGCCAGGGCTACCTCCGGGGCACCTTTAATGGCTTGGCAACAGATGTCGGCTGTAAAACCGTCGGCTCCTGGCGCTTTTTTGGCATTAAAGGACCCGCACGCTGCCATCAGTTCAGCCATCGTAAATGGTGGCTCACATGGTTCATCATGTCCTCTAGCATTCACGGCCTCGGCCTTTTCTCTGGTAAGACTGTGGCAGGTGCTGTCGATATCTTCGTGGTCCTCCGGATAAAAGGTTTTCGCCAACAGTTCCACTGAGCCTTTTGCGTCCAGAACCAGCCCATCCCTCGCTAGTGCAGCTGCAGTACCTTTGGTCACCCCTTATTACATCAAAGGTGGGGGCCGATCCCACGTTCAAGATCTGAAGTCCTAGTTCATCAAGGGCACCCGCCAGAGCCTCACCCCTATGATCCGCCTCTCGGCTTCCCCACCAAGTATTCCAAGCGTTGACGTCCCCCCCCAGTATCACGTCGTGAACTCCGATTCCCTCCATGACATTCTTTAGATGGTCCAAGTCTGGCTCTATAGGCTGTCCACCATCCAGGTACACCGACACCACTCCTATTTCCCAGGCTCCGGTCCTCAGTTTTGCGACTGCAAGGTTTTCTGTTGTTAGGGTTGGGCACTGTGTGAGGTTTATGGTGTCGTCGAATAGTACAATGGCCGCTTTGTTGACTTTCTCGGTCTTCCTGGCACACTGTACTATTCGTGTACCCGGATGGCTCTTCATTTCTCCGATCCCACCTATGTATGGCTCTTGGACCATTGCAAAAGCCAACTTTCGCTTACCTGCTTCCATAATAAGCTCAGCTGTGGCCAGTTTGCTTTTTTGGAGGTTTGCCTGTACGACGCGATACTGGTGAGGCACTTTGGTGGTTCCGCGGCTAGCCGAGAGGGGCAGTCCACCCTCATGTGTGGGTCTCCACAATGTGTGTAGAGGTCGGCGGTCTCCGTGCATAGCTTACGGCTGTGGCCAAAGCGCAGGCAGCGGGTGCACTGAATCAGTGGCGACTGGTCCAGTACACGCACCCGCTGCAGGTCAATGTGTACTCGGCCCGCATGCGTCAGCTTCTTCCACACAGCAGGCGACACCTGCAGGATGACGTGGCATATGTGGGGGTTCCTCGTCCTGCGACGGTACTTCACCCCCATCCTCAGGTTAGCTGCTCCATGAGCGCCGTCGGTCCACCTGACGTCGGCGTAGGGTCCACGCGAACTTTTTCGGGGGCAGCTGTCTCTCCGGGCGTTTTAGCCCTCTCGCTCTCTCCCTCCCTGACTAGGTGATATAATCTTTCTACCGCTCTAGTGATACTGTCCTTTATTTCCTTTTTCAGATTTCTCGAGCTGTCAAGTTGAAGCTTGGCGCTGGAGAGACACGCCTTTGCCTCCGTAGTCCTATTGAGGTATTTCACAGGTGGTGTTTCTCGAGGCGGACTCTCCAGAGCTTTCCCTGGCAGCTCGTAGGTATCTGACCTCAACCTCTGGGTGGCCAGTAGTTTGGGCCTGGATTTTGGAGGCATGGGCTCGGTTGTCTTCTTGGGGGAAGTAAGAACGGGTGCTGTTTTAGGAGGTGTTTGAGTTTTTTGGGGTTGCCCCACTTTCTCTTTCACCGTTTCCCACTCCCCATCACTGCGCCTCACTGAGGTGCCTGCTGGCACTGTGCCTGCCTCCTCCACGCCCAAACTCTCCTCCACAGCCTTCGTTTTGTTAAGGGGGGTCCTTAGTCCGAGCATCCTCACTGAGAGCTTGAAACCAGCCCATCCCTCGCTAGTGGCTGATCCTCACCTCTTCCCTTGGTCCTTCCTATTACCCGGTAGATTCCTTCCCAGACCCCTTCTCTGTCCTGTTTTGAGCAGAAGTCCTTCCAGCTCGCGGTTTCGTCCTTGGCTGCTTCCGTCTCATACTCAACTTTCTTTTTCAGGTACTCTTCGACGACCTTCGCTCTGCGGACTGGTGCAGCACAACTAACTCTGCGTTTAAAGGTAGTGGCCTCTTTTTTCATCCTCTCGAGTTTCTCGGACCACCACGGCAAAGTGAACACTTCGTTTGTTTTCTTAATAGGCATTGTTGAAGTGCATGCGTCTTTTATTATATTAGTGTAAAGATTTGTAATTGAATTAAGTTTTACAGCCGTATTTAATTTATCTATTTCAGTTTTGTTTATTTTATTTGCTAGCAGTAATTGGCTGAGTTTCTCACGAAACTCGGGCCAATTCGCTTTTTTAGTATTGAAAATCCTAGTTGTTCGGTTAATTTGGATGCCTTTTGACCTTTTTAGTTTAATGTTGAAAACAATGCCGTTGTGATCCGAGCTCGTGAGGCCCTCGTCTACCCTCCAGTCGTCCACTAGGTCCAAGATATCTGTCGAGCATACTGTTATGTCAACGTGACTACAGTATCTTGTCCCCCCTCTGGTTGTGTCGAAGGTCGGAATTTCCCCTCTGTTCAGTATGTTCAGGTCCAGCTCATCGATGACTCCGGACACTTCTTCGCCTCTGCGATCAATGGACAGGCTTCCCCACCAGGTACTCTTGGCGTTTGCGTCTCCTCCAAGAATCAATCTCCCGGGACCCACCTCATCCTCAACGCGTTTGAGGTGCTCGAGGTATGGTGCGATTGGCTGGTCTGGCTCAAAGTAAAAGGAGACTAGTGTGATCCTCCAGGCACTGGTTCGGATCCCCACCACGGTGATGTTATTCGTGGTGAGTTTCGGGTACTGTTCGACGATGAGATCTTTGTCGAAGACCGCTATTGCGGCCTTAACAGTCCCATCTCCTGTGTCAGTGCTCTGGAAGACCCGGACGCCTCTATGACTCCTCATTACTCTAGCCCCGCCGACGTATGGTTCCTGGAGGAGAGCAATGGCGACCCCGCGCTTGTCCGCTTCGATCAGAAGTTCGTTGGTCGCCAGTCTTTTTCGCTGGAGGTTGGCCTGTACTATTTTGTAGGGGTTAGGTTAGGTTAAGTTAAGAGTGGGAAATCCCCGCGAACACCTCGACTATCCCACAGGAATTTCTCTTGTGAGACAGTCGAGGTAGTGCCGGACTCGAACCGGCTAAAACCACACTCCTGCCTTTCCAGTGCCCTCTGACATTGTCAAAGCCGTTTTTGTGCAAATTGATGTTGGCTACTGTGGCTTTTATTTATTACTTTCTTTACGAATCCGGAGAGACGTCCTCTCTAAGTGTATATCTATAACTTTCATCATTAATAATTTATACACTATACCTACCCACTACATAATATCTTACACTGACAAACAATTCTATCTATTTAAAGCTACCGAAGACCCCCCTTTCTTTTACATAATTTTTAAACTCAATTAGATAATACTCAAATTATATTGCCATTATATACTTAAGTATTATTATTACTTGTTTCTGCAAATCACTAATGTTGCAATTTTTGTGCAGTAGTCCAAAAACTTTTCTCGGGTCTTATCGGTCATCAGGCCAGGAAGATTTCGCGCAACGAGCTCAACACCTAGCTTCTGCTCTGCCTCATATCTGGCCCTTGCGGTGATGGGGCACTCTAGCAGTATATGGAGCACCGTCTCTTCTTTGCCAGGCTCACAAGCGCACGATGGGCTCTCTTTACACTTGAACCGACTCAAGTATGCAGAGAACCCACCGTGCCCCGTGAGTATCTGCGTGGTGATGCTCGTGGGGACCATTTTTCGCACGATCCTGTACGCCACTACCGCGTCCGGGAAGAAAATTTTGGTGCCCGAGGCAGTCTCACCTGATCCGTACCTCCCGTTCCATTCGTCAAGCGTCTCCAACCGGATTTTTCGCTTGACGAATGATACGGGGCACAGATCATAGTCCGGCCTCTTCTTCGACCTCAGTGCGGCCTCCTTCGCCAGCTGGTCGGCTCGCTCGTTCCCCTCCAACCCTGCGTGGGCTTTTATCCAGAACAAGGAGACACTCTTGTTCTGGAGCCTGCAGCGTCGGATGATGTCCCTGGTTTCCACAGCTAAGGGATGGGGGGAACTTACGTTCGCAACTGACTGAAGGGCCGCCATGGAGTCGCTGAAGATGCCGAACGTGGTTTCACCACTCTCAAGCACTTCTCCTGCCGCCTTCTGTAGGGCCAGAAGCTCTGCCTGGTAGACGGTACAGTAAGACGGCATGGCAAGTTTGAGGGCCTTAGTTTCGGTGGCACCATTCCACAAGGATAGCGCCGCTCCGACTCTGCCCTCAATCTTGCTGCCGTCTGTGAATATACGCACAGCAAAGTCACTGTGGTTGTTATATTGTTCCTCGTCTACCAGGCTTCCCAACTCCAGCGTCACTTGGTCCGCGGGGTGCGGAGCCTCTATCGCTGGAGCCATCCGTTCAATCTCCCTCCCTCCTAGTACCGGCTGGGGTACGCCCCTCTTGGCTCCGTACAACGCTGCCGCTTCCCGTATACGGAGGTCGAGTGGGAGTATACCAGCCAGCACCAGTGCCGAGTTTAGGGAGACCGTGCGGTAGGCTCTACACAGCTTCTGGGCAAACCCCCTCTGGACCACGTTCAGCTGTTTTATGACCCCCAATTTGTTGGCGGCAGGTGCCCATGCGCTTGCGGCGTACAAAATCGTGGGCTCCACTGCAGCGGTGTATATCACCCTTATCACCTCCGGGTGCAGGCCCCAACTAATACGGGCTGCTCTGGCCAGCTGCTTGTACATAGCTATGGCCTTTTTACAGACCATAGCTACGTGTTTGTTGAAGGTGAGTTTGGCATCGATTGTAAGCCCCAGTATTTTGACATCTTGGGACATGTCAATGTCGATCCCCCCCATGCTCAAACGCGGCGCGTCATATTTCAGCCTTCGCGTTAGTACCATCGCACAGGTTTTGTGCGGTGCGAAGTTCAGCCTATTCCTGACGCCCCACGTCCGAACATGTTCGAGAGCGGCATTGGCCTGTCCCTCAATTTCCAGTGCTGTATCTCCGTCGAATACCAACACCACATCGTCAGCAAATGCCTGGCAATAATCACCCCTACCCTCTAGCTGCTTCAGAAGCGGGTCCAGTATCAGGTTCCAAAAAATGGGCCCTCCTATCGAGCCCTGAACGCACCCTTTGCTGGTGTTTCTCCTGCTTTCTTCACCGGCGTATCTCACTGTGACCACCCTGTCGCTGAGATAGCTGCTGACTACCCGTCTCAAATTCACAGGACACTTTTCCTCAGCCAATCGTACTTTGATAGTGGGCCACCACGCACTGTCGAATGCTCCCTCAATGTCCAGTGACACAAGCGTGACAATCTTTTTCTGTGCCAGCTTCGTGCGGATGTGCTGCACAAGGGTATAGAGGGAGTCTTCAGTGCTTTTTTGGGGCATAAAGCCGTATTGGCGAGTACTTATCCTGGGTAGTAAGTAAAATTTGAGGCGGGCAACCAGCATCTTCTCGTACACTTTCCCCAGGACAGGCAATAGCCCAACCGGCCTGTACGACTTGGGTTTGGTGTACGAGTCTTTGCCTGGCTTTCTAAGCACAACCACCGTTGCTTCCTTCCAGATCTTCGGGAAGTGGTGTAGCGCCAGGCACTTGTTCAGCAGTGCCAGGAAGTAGTTGGGGTCACAGTGAACCGCGTGACTGCAGATGTCCGCCGTGAAGCCGTCGGCTCCCGGAGCCTTTTTTGGGTTGAATGATCCCACAGACCTATCATGCTCGCTTAGGGTAAACGGTGGGTCATGTCGTTCATCATGGCTCCATGCGTTTACCATTTCTGCCCGTTCTCTTGTTTGGCGATGGTCTATGGTATCATCTTCCTCTCGGTCCTCGGGGTAGAACGTCTCGGCCAACAGCTTCACGGAACCCCTCGCGTCCAGCGGCTGTCCACCTATCTGTAGTGGCAGATCTTCTTCTCTCTTTCCGATCCTACCCATTACCCTGTAAATTCCCTCCCAGACCCCTTCTCTGTCCTGCTTTCCGCAGAACTCCTTCCAGCTCTCTGTTGCGGCTTTCGTCACTGCTTCCTCATATTTTTCCCTTTCTTTTTTGTACAGGTCTACAACCATCGCTCTTCGGACCGGCGCTGCGTTCCTCACTCTGCGTTTCCTGGTGGCGACCATCCTCTTCATCTCAGCGAGCTCCTCAGACCACCACGGCAAGGTAAGTGTTTCTGTGTTGTTTTTCCCCGGAATTGTGTGTTGACATGTGTGTGTAATTGCTTGTGTGTATGTGTTAATTTGTGCCTCTAACTCGTGAACCTGTGTAACATTTGAGAGTCCCGCAAGGGTCAAATCCTTGTCCTGCATAATTTGAGACAGTTTCTCACGAAACTGGCTCCAATTTGCTTTCTTTGTGTTGTAAACCCTAGTGGTCCTCTCAATGTTTATGCCTTTAGATTTGGTTAAATTAATGCCGAAAATAATGCCGTTGTGGTCGGAGCTCGTGAGACCCTCGTCAATCCGCCAGCCGTCCACCAAGTCCAGCATGTCCGCCGAACAGGCCGTCACATCTACGTGGCTGCAGTACCTGATGTCACCCCGAATGGTGTCGAAGGTGGGTATGTCCCCAGTGTTGAGGATCTGTAGCCCCAGCTCCCCCAGCGCTCCACACATTTGCGCACCCCTCCGATCTTCACTGCTGCTACCCCACCAGGTACTTTTCGCATTCGCGTCTCCTCCAATAACCAACCTGCTAGAGCCCAGCTCTCGCTCTATCTGACGGAGGTGCTCCAGGTATGGCTCAATGGGCTTGTCGGGCTCGAAGTAGAGGGACACCAGCGTGATCGTCCAGGCTCTGGTTCGGACTCCCACCACAACGATGTTGTTTGTGGTGAGTTGCGGGTACTGTAAGACGTCCAAGTCTTTGTCGAAGACGGCTATTGCCGCCTTTACAGTCCCTTCTCCTCCCTCAGAGCTCTGGAAGACCCTTACGCCCCGGTGGCCTCTCATTCTTCTTACCCCACCCACGTAGGGCTCCTGGAGCAACGCTACGGCGAGTTTGCGCTTTGTCGCCTCGAGCAAAAGTTCGTTGGTGGCTAGCTGACTCCGTTGCAGGTTGGCCTGGACCATTTTGTACCTAGCAGTGGTTGCAGGGACGCCCTTAGCAGTACGCTATGGAAGTTCGGGCCAATCCGTCCCACCTCCTACGCACCGGGCAGTCGCTACTGAACGCGTTGTGCCCAGTGTTCCCCAACTTGGCTCTGGTGCAGTTTACGCACACCGCCGCTTCACCGGTCTGTCGGTTTGGGCAATCCGCTCTGATGTGTGAGCCGCCGCAGTGGCTACACAGGTCAGCTGGCTCCTTACAGAGGCGTTTGCCGTGACCGTACCCCAGGCAGCGGGTACACTGCACCAGTGGCGTCTGGTCTTCGACGCGGACCCTCTGGAGGTCGATGCGAAGTTTTTCTGCATCGATTGCACGCCTCCAGATCATTGGGGACACACTGAGCACAACGTGATTCATGTGTGGGTTACGGGTATTCCTCCGGTACTTTATAACAGTCCTTTGGTCCTCGTCGTCGAGGCCGTGAAATATCTCCCGGTTCTGATTCTTCAGGGCTTTAACGACCTCTTCGTCGCTGTGTATTTTCAACACGTCCCTAAGAATCAGAAGCGGGTCCCGATTCTTCACTTCCTCGACAACGAGGTTTCCTCCAGCCGCCTCTAACCGCTCCTTCACTTTGCGTCTCTCTTCCTGTGTTGCGCACCCCATGATAATCTTCCGATCTTTGGCCTTCCTGACTTTCTCAATGCGCACCCAGCCCTCCTTTGCGTCCACTGCTTTCCTCACCCTTTCTAGGATTTCGTCCCCAGTTTCCATCTCTTGTGTCGAGGAGACGACCACGGAGTGCAGCGTCGTTCGCTCCAGGGTTTGTGCCCCGGTGTGGCCTTTATTGACGGCTGCGACAGTCGCATAGGTCGTCTCCCCCACACTTTCCTTGCTAGCCAGGTTAGGTTAGGTTAGGTTAGGTTAGGTTAGGCGGTCCCACGGTTTCCTCTCGTTCCGTCTGGTGCAGGTGTTGTCCGGGCATGGCTGTTTCGGATCGCACCTGCACCGGATCGGGAGGGAGGAGACCCCGGCGTGCCACGACTGCGGCGCGGCGGAGGACACGGCGCAGCACACCCTCGAGGTGTGCCCGGCTTGGTCCGAGCTGCGCCGCGGTCTGACCGCGGTGGTCGGACCGGACCTCTCGCTTCCCGGCGTGGTCAACGCCATGCTGGGGAGTGAGGAGGCCTGGGCAGCGGTCGCCTCCTTTTGCGAGGACGTAATCTCGCAAAAGGAGGAGGCGGAACGCGCGCGGGAGGACGATCCTCTCGCTGCGCCGCTCCGCAGACGAAGAAGGGGGAGAAGGCGCCGTCCTCTCCCTCCTCAGTGTGGCGACGGGCGGGCGACAGGCACGGGGGTGCCTTAGCCCGCATTGCACCCGTCACCACCTTCGTCGGTCATTCCCGGGCCCATCCCCCTCCCTACGGGGAGGGTGTGAGGGGTCCGCCATGAAGGGCAATCGTCGGCGGAGGACTGGACGTAAAGGCTGTGCCGGTTTCCCAGTCCCCCGCCACTAAGACGAAGCGGGAATGTCGCTGGGTCGTTTTAGTGGGTATACCGGGTTAGACCGGGGAGTCCCACATAACCCCCCCATCCCCCGATGGGAGGGTATGCGTAATGCATTTTTTCCCAGCGCAAACAAAAAAAAAAAAAAAAAAGGTTAGGTTGGGGGACCCCCCCACAGTGCTTGCGTCCACGTCGCGTCCCCTGGAAACGACCCAGTTTGACCACCGTAACGGAGTGGCAGACTGGGTTGGCCAAAGTGCACTGTGATTTCGTAGCTCATTTTATCCTATTGCGTTGTCGACTACGAACCTGCGGAGGCTATGCCTAAACCTACGCGGGGCGCCTGCGGGCGATTTTTAAAACAAAAAGGCCCTTCTCAGGGCCAACCCAAAGGCCCTTCTCAGGGCCAACCAGAGGGCCCTTCTCAGGGCGACCCCGACGCTCCGGCGTCAGAGATTAGCCGCGCGCCGTCTGCGGCTAGCTTATTCGGAGGGGCGAGTGAGTCGTCCGACAACGACTCACTTGTTACTTTGTCGGACGCGGACGACTCTCGTTCGCGGAAGCGGGTCTACCGGAGCGGTGGGTCCGAGGGCTCCTCGGCCTCGGGGTCGACTAGGTTGCCGAAGGCTAAAAAGCCGACGGCGGCCGCGAACACCCATGTCGTTGGGCTCGCGGACGCCCAACGCCAGCTGGACCTGGCTCGGCGGGCGCAGCTCCAGCAAGAGCTGGAGGAGCAGGTTGCTGCTAAAGAGAAGCGGGCGCACGCTGCCCGAGCCAAGTCCGGGTACGGTGCGTCCCGCGTTCTATACGCGGACCATTCTCTGGCCGAGCTGGAGAGAATGGCGGAGGAGGACGAGGAGGGGATCATAGAGGTCGCCTCTAAGTCCTCCAACCTAAAGGGGACCTTTCAGAAGGCCCTCAAGAGCCGAGCCGCGAGCTTGCGCGGTGTCATCGCGGAGTTGGTTCAGCGGAAGGCCACCGACGAAACGCGGCAACTGCAGGCGAAAATAGATCGCCTGCAGTCGGAGGTCAGCCAGCTTCATCAGAAGCTGGCTGAAGCCACGGCCCGGCCACTACAAGCCGAGACGAGCCCTGCGGTGGAGGGCCCCTCCTCCAACCTTGAGGATATCATCCGCAAGGTTGTAATGGAGGAGAGGGCCTTCACAAGAGCCTGCTTAGCAGGGATTGAGGACCGGCTCTTGCCGGAGAAACGCCTCCGACCGCCGCTTGCGGCGGATAAGAGGCAGTGCGAGCCGGGGCCGTCCTCCTCCTCCCCGGTGGAAGACGCCCTTTTGCCTGCAACCACCCCGTCCAACGAGTGGAAGGAAGTGGTCCGTAAGGGGAAGGGCAAAGGGAAGAAGACGGAAACTTCCGTCCCTGTCGTCCCCGCCACCACCACTCCCAGCCGGTCCCAGACGACCGTCAAGGGAAAAGGGAAGGGGAAAGGGAAGGGAAAGGGGAAGCTGGTCCCCCCGAAATCCGCGGCCGTCGTGGTGACGCTCACCGCGGAGGCTGCGGAACGAGGGGAGACTTACGCGTCTATTTTGGTGCGGGCGCGTGGCAATGCCGATCCTACCCAACTGGGGATCGGCAGTGTGTCTTGCCGGCGGACTCAAGCCGGGGCTCGAATTTTCGAGTTCCCGGGGGCAGAAGGGAGTGCCCATGCGGACCTCTTTGCAGCCAAGCTGCAGGAGGTCATCGCGGATTCGGCCAAGGTGGCCCGACCGGTCAAGTCAGCGGCCATAGAGGTGTCTGAGCTGGATGACTCCGTCACCAAAGAGGAGGTGGTAGCGGCAGTCGCAGCGATAGGGGGCTGTAGCGTTGCGGCGGTCCAAGGCCGGGACATAAGGCCCGGCCGAGGTGGCATGGGCACCATCCGCCTCGAGTGCCCAATCGCCGCTGCCAAAGCCGTCCTTGCGAAGGGACGGCTTCTAGTCGGGTTCAGCTCGGGCGCAGTCCGGGCACTCGAGGACCAGCCTCTGCGGTGCTTCCGGTGCTTCGGCATCGGCCACACCAGGCCTCTGTGTCCGTCCAAAGTAGACAGGACGGACACATGCTACCGCTGCGGCAAGGAGGGCCACAAAGCCGCCTCCTGCAAGGCCGCCACGCCGCACTGTGCGGTGTGTGCCGCCAGTGGCTGCCGATCAGGCCACTTATTGAAGGGGAGGAAGTGTATTCCTCCCCCTAAGCGTGGCAAAGCGCAGGCGCCGACCGGGCCTGCGCCTGCTGCTGCCGCTAACACCGCCGTTCCTGCGGCGGCTGCGGAGGACGGTGCGATGTCCGACTGATGGACACAGTCGAACATCGTATCCTTCAAGCGAACACCAACCACTGCAGGACAGCCCAGGATCTGCTGATGCAGACCATGGCTGAGTGGTTGGTGGACTTGGCGGTGGTCGCCAAACCCTACTCGGTCCCTGGCCGTTGGCTGGGCGACCGGGACGGCTTGGTGGCGTTGGTGGCGCGGTCTTCCACAGACTCCCCTCCCCTCTCGCTCTTAGAGAGGGGACCGGGATACGTGGCCACCGCGTGGGGAGAGATAGCGATGGTGGGGGTGTATTTCTCCCCAAACCGCCCTCTCTCGGAGCGCGCGTGGGAGGACGATCCTCTCGCTGCGCCGCTCCGCAGACGAAGAAGGGGGAGAAGGCGTCGAGCCCTTCCTCCTCATGGTGACGGGCGGGCGACAGGCGCGGGGGTGCCTTCGCCCGCATTGCACCCGTCACCTTCGTCGGTCATTCCCGACCCCCCCACACCCGTGAGGGTGTACGGGGTCTGCCTTGCAATCGTCGGCGGAGGACTGGAAGTAAAGGCTGTGCCGGTTTCCCAGTCCCCCGCCACTCGGACGAAGCGGGAATGCGCTGGGTCGTTTTAGTGGGTATACCGGGTCCGCCCGGGGAGTCCCACATACCCCTCCCGTCCCCCGATGGGAGGGTATGCGTAATGCATTTTTTCCCAGCGTCAAAAAAAAAAAAAAAAAAAAAAAGGTTAGGTTAGGTTCACGTGTGCCTAGTGGCTGCTGGTCCCTCTCGATACGTCTGGAGGGAAGAGCAGCTGCTGGGTCGGTGCACCCTGGGCGCGGCAGTATCCTTCCTCGAGGCATGAGAAGAAATTCTCATTCTTCGGGGAATGTTACTGTCGTGGCTAATATTCTGGGGAGGTGTCACATCGTTCGTCGTGCGATTACTCACGGAGCGGGTTTATTGTGCGAGGTGCGATGTGTATCAGGGGTCGGGAATATTGTCATGTGCCGTGCGATGGCTCACGGAGCGGGCTCATCGGACGGTACGTGACTAGGATTCACTCCTCGAAGTTCTCGGGGAGTGAATCGGGGAGGGGTAAAAACGTCGTGTGCCGTGTGATGGCTTACGGAGCGGGCTCATCAGACGGTACGTGATAAGAGATTCACTCCTCGAAGTTCTCGGGGAGTGAATCGGGGAGGGGTAAAAACGTCGTGTGCCGTGTGATGGCTTACGGAGCGGGCTCATCAGACGGTACGTGATAAGAGATTCACTCCTCGAAGTTCTCGGGGAGTGAATCGGGGCGGGGTTAAAACGTCGTGTGCCGTGCGATGGCTCACGGAGCGGGCTCATCGGACGGTACGTGATAAGAGATTCACTCCTCGAAGTTCTCGGGGAGTGAATCAGGGTTGGGGATCCTCCTTCATCTTGGATCACGGCGTTCATCGCCCTCTGGTACACGTCTGACCATCAGACGTGACTGTGAGCGTGATGAATCGTCGTGATAAGGGATCAAGGGGGAGGGGGGGAATATATATAATTTTATGTGTATGTATGTATATTATATTTGATATATTTATATGTAAATATGTTTATATACTTATGATGAGGTGGGGAGACAGGGACCACACCCTTAAAAGGAAAAACAAAAAATGAAAAAGACGATTTGTAAAAAACTACCCCAGGGCGGTACCAGCTGCTCAGCAGCTGGAGAATCCGCCACGATCCCTCCGGGATCGTCATGCCCCTCGTATTCTGGGGGGGGCAGCAATCGTTTTCCGCTTGCCAATGGCAACGAGAGCCGAGGAGGCTCAAGATCACGGTCTTTCGAAGACCTGATCTCGTTTAAACCACCCGACCGAAGGCCGGGTGAGCGCCGTGTGGCGGACGCAGACGCAGTGTTGGACTCCGGCGCTGCGTCACTAAGGATGGGAGCAGAGGCTCCAGCAGAGCCGCGCGTGGTTCTGGAGAGGGTATGCATGTCCGAGTCAGAGGACACACCGCAAGCGGTTGCCACTTCCTCCAAGTTTTGGGGGAAGCGTTCGCGCCATTCGGACGCGGGTTCGGCGGTTCTGTCCTCCAGTGAGGAGAACCTACCGGCCCCCAAGATGCCCACAGGCAAGAGAGGCAGAGGTCGCGGGACGAATAGTCCGGCAGCGTCACGCGAACCCCGGGGCCGCTTCCTAAAGCAGCGCCCCGATACGCCAACGGTCAGTGATTCGGATCGCGTCTCGCCCGCGGTCTCAGTCGACGACCTTGGAGGGGTCACCGTCGCTCTTGTGGGCACAAAGGCGGAGGCCAACGCCGCGAAACGTGCTCAGAATAGAGCGGTCGCGGCCGATGAGGTGGCCGAAATGGCCCGACAGGCCCGAGAGCGGCGGTCTGCCCAGGCAGTCAGTGGGGAGAGCCTGACAGCAGAGGCTCTCAGTCGCCAAGCGATGGACGGCGTGGACATTGTCCTGAAGGTTGCCACCAAATCCGGCAACCTGAAGGGCTCATTCACGCGCGCCCTCAAAGAGGCGGCAGAGGGGATCAGGGAGGCGGTTCAGGTTCTACATGACCACACGACCTCGGAGGAGACGGCGAGGTTGTGGACGCAGAACAGCCGTCTCCGAGCCGAGCTGGAGGACCTCAAGCGGCAGTTTACCGCTTTGCGAAATGTCGGGCAGAAGCAGGCGGCTCCCTCGTCGGCCCCTGCATATGCGGCGCCACCAACTCAAAGTTTGTCGGACTACGACGTAGAGAGGGTGGCGAGAATCTGCATGGTGCAGTGTGGGGGCATGGTGAGTGCCCGCCTGGAGGCAATCGAGTCTCGACTGCCCCCAGCTGAGATCCTCCGGCCCCCGCTTGCGGCGGATAGGCGGAGGATAGAAGAGGCTGCGAGGACAAAGCCCACGCAGATCACGCAAAAACCTCCAGAGGGGGGCAAAAAGCCCGCGGCGGGTTCGGGGACGCCCGAACAGGTTGCGTCCGCACCCCTCGTTCCGACGTCCCAGCCCCCGGCGACCGCTTCTCCCGCCCATGTGACGGTGGGTGGAGAGGGCCGCGGCAAAAAGAAGAGGAAGAGGAGGAAGAAGACGGCGGTTGCAACCGCACCTCCTACCTCCCAAGAGGCCGTGCTATCGGCGACCGCACCTCCCACCCAGGAGGCCTGGACGACGGTGGTGAAGAGGGGGCGCAAAAAGAACGCGCCGCAGCCGACACCGCCCCAGGTACCGGCTCGATCAGAGGGCACGAGGCCACCCAGGGTCACTACCCCACGCTCCGAGGCTGTAGTTATTACACTGCAGCCCGAAGCCGTAAGCAGGGGAGTGACCTACAAGTCGGTCCTGGCGGAAATGAAGCAGAAGCTTCAATTTAGCGAGTTTGGCACCCCGGCTGGTTTCGTCTTCAGGACGGCAGCCACGGGTGCCAAGATGCTTCAGGTGTCGGGTGCCGGAAGGCAGGAGAGGGCGGACAAGTTGGCTGCCAAACTCCGGGAAGTCCTCAAGCCAGAGGACGCCCGAGTGTCCAGGCCATTGGTCACGGCTGAATTGCGCGTGGAAGGCCTGGACGACTCGGTAACCCCGGAGGAAGTAGTGGCGGCCATGACCCAAACCGGTGGGTGTCCGCCAGACAGCGTGGTGGCGGGCGAAATTCGCAGCGGCACGGACGGGCTGGGCACTGTTTGGGTGCGATGCCCGGTCGCGGCTGCGAACAAGGTTGCAGATGGCGGGCGACTCCTGGTAGGCTGGGTGTCTGCCAGGGTCAAGCTCCTGCCTAAGCGGGCTTTGAATTGCTTCCGGTGCCTAGAAAAGGGGCACGTCAAGGCACAATGCACTGCACAGGTCGACCGCAGTGAACTATGTTTCCGCTGCGGTCGACCTGGCCACAAGGCGGCCCAGTGCTCTGAAGCGCCAAACTGCAGCCTTTGCGCAGCTGCAGGGAAACGCTCGGAGCACAGACTTGGCGGGAAGGCCTGCAAGGCACCCAAGTCTAAAAACAAGAGGTCTAGAGCTGTTAGAGAAACTGCATCTCTCCCACAGCCCAACTCCCGACCCAGGGAAGGAGGAGCCGAGGAAATGGAATGTCATTAATGGCACAATACCGTTTCCTCCAGGCAAACATTAACCACGCCGCCAGAGCTCAGGATCTATTGCTCCAGAGCATGGCGGAGTGGTTAATCAACGTGGCTGTGGTCGCCGAGCCGTATTTTGTCCCCCCCCGCGATAACTGGGTAGGGGACCTGGACGGCTCGGTGGCCATCATTGGCGGGACTCTTGACAGTCCGTCGCGAGGACACGGTTGGGTGGCTGCCCTCGTGGACGGCATAGTCACAATTGGGGCGTATTTCTCCCCCAACAAGAGTCTCGCTGACTTTGAGGAGTTCCTTGTCGAGCTAGGTGCCATCGTGAGCCGGTTCCATCCTCGCCCGGTGCTGGTGCTCGGGGATCTCAATGCCAAGTCTGCGGCATGGGGATCCCCGATCACCGATCCCAGGGGTGAGGTGTTGGAGGAGTGGGCGGTCGAGACCGACCTGATCGTCCTGAATCGGGGTTCGGTGTACACGTGCGTGCGGCAGCGGGGCGGGTCCATAGTGGACGTGTCGTTCGCAAGCCCCGCTATTGCGAGCCGTGTGCGCGACTGGCGAGTTGCCGTAGAGGTGGAGACGCTGTCGGACCATCGATATATTCGATTTGACGTCTCCGCCCAGACTGCGGGCGCCGGTCGCCCAACGGCCCCGCAAATGGATGGTCCTCGCTGGTCATATAAGCGTATCGACAGGGAGCTTCTCGAGGAGGCCGCAATCCTGCAGGCCTGGGTCCGGGAGTCAACGACAAACGAACCCGTCGACGTCGAAGCGGAGGCGCAGTGGTTCCGCGGGGCAATGACGCAAATTTGCGATGCGTCTATGCCCCGCGTCACCCAACCCACAAGGCGCCAGCTGTATTGGTGGTCCGCCGTCATAGCGCAGTTGCGCGTGAAGTGCGTGGAGGTGAGACGCCAGTACACCCGATACCGGAGGAGACGTCGTCGGGTTCCGGAGGAAGAGGCCGCGCTGTATGAGGTGTACCGCGCGGCCAAGGAGGCTCTGTGGCTGGCCGTCGGCGAGGCTAGGACTCGAGCCAGGGAGGAGATGTTGTCGACCCTTGACGTGAATCCGTGGGGGCGCCCTTATCGTGCGGTCCGAGGGAAACTTCGTGGCTGGGCGCCCCCACTCACTGAGAGTCTGCAGCCTCAGCTGCTGGAGGAAGTGGTCGCAACGCTCTTCCCTGCTAGAGAAGAGCATGTACCGCCGCCGATGGCTTTGCCCACAGCCACAGAGCCAACGGATGAGGAGGACGTCAGCGTCCCCGAGGTGACAGAGGCAGAGATGAGGGCGGCAATAACGCGGCTTCGGGCCAAAACCGTTGCCCCGGGACCCGACGGAGTTCCTGGTGTCGCGCTTGCCCTCGCTCTGAAAGAGCTAGAGCCCCAGCTGAGAGGACTCTACTCAGCGTGTCTTGAGCAGGGCCAATTCCCTAGTGAGTGGAAAAAGGGTCGTCTGGTCCTGCTCAAGAAGGCGGGGCGCCCAGCGGATTCGCCATCCGCATACCGGCCCATAGTGCTGCTGGACGAGGTGGGTAAGCTTTTCGAGCGGATTATTGCTGCCCGCCTCGCCGGCCACTTGTACAGAGAGGGGCCGGATCTGGACGATAGCCAGTTCGGCTTTCGGCATGGGCGCTCCACTGTGGACGCCATAATGCGGGTAAGAGTCCTGGCGGAGGAAGCGGTGTCCCGGGGCGGGGTGATGTTGGCGGTGTCCCTGGACATCTCTAACGCTTTCAACACCCTGCCCTGGAGCTGCATTCGGGAGGCGTTGTGTTATCACAGGGTGCCCCCGTACCTCCGCCGCATCGTTGGGGCTTATTTAGCGGAAAGGTGTGTCACCTACAGGGGACGCGACGGCGGAGGCCGGCGCGACATGTCGTGCGGTGTTCCACAGGGTTCGGTCGTCGGCCCACCCCTGTGGAACATCGGCTACGACTGGGTGCTGAGAGGTGAGCTCCAACCGGGGGTGGCCCTGGTGTGTTACGCGGACGACACACTGGTCACGGCCCGGGGGAGCTCGTACAGGGAGGCAGCGTTGCTGGCCACGGCTGCGGTCTCACAGGTTGTGGGCCGCATACGGCGCCTGGGCCTGGAGGTGGCCCTCAACAAGTCGGAGGCCGTGGTCTTTCACGGCCCCAGGCGGGCGCCGCCGCCGGGATCACATATTGTGGTCGGGGGTACTCCAATCGCTGTCGAATCCACCATGAAGTATCTGGGATTGGTGCTCGACAGCCGTTGGAGCTTCGGCCCCCACTTCCAGCGGCTGGCGCCCAAGTTGATGGGCGCGGCGGGCGCGCTCGCAACGCTGCTTCCCAATCTGGGGGGCCCGAGCACCGCCTGTAGGAGATTGTACCTGGGGGTCTTGCGATCCATGGCCCTGTACGGGGCCCCGGTGTGGGCCTCTGACCTGACGGCCGGCAGTATCGCGATCTTGCGAAAGCCGCAGAGGGCGATGGCCGTCAGGTCTGTCAGGGGGTATCGCACAGTCTCCTATGAGGCGGCTTGTGCACTGGCCGGGTCGCCACCCTGGGACCTAGAGGCGAGAGTCCTCGCGTCACTGTACCGGTGGCGCGAGGAGGTGCGGACGCGGGGCGGTGGACCGATACAGCGAGAGATCGATCTGCGTCGGTCTCAGCTCCGCGAGGTCATGGTGGCGGAGTGGCGGGAGAGGCTTTTGCGCCCTACTGCCGGCCTAGCTGTCCTTGCCAAGGGACGGCTCACAGTCGGGTTCAGCTCGGGTGCAGTCCGGGCACTCGAGGACCAGCCTCTGCGGTGCTTCCGGTGCTTCGGCATCGGACACACCCGGGCCCTGTGTCCATCAACGGTAGACAGGACGGACACGTGCTTCCGGTGCGGCAAGGACGGCCACAAAGCCGCCTCCTGTGAGGTCGCCACGCCGCACTGCGCGGTGTGTGCCGCCAGTGGCTGCCCGTCAGGCCACGTTATGAAGGGGAGGAACTGCAATCCTCCTCCAAAACGGGGCAAAGCGCAGGCGCCGACCAAGCCTGCCGCTGCCGCTAGCTCCGTCGTTCCTGCGGCGACTGCGGAGGGAAATGCCATGTCCGACTGATGGATAGGGTCGAACATCGCATACTTCAGGCGAACACAAATCACTGCAGGGCTGCCCAGGATCTGCTGATGCAGACCATGGCTGAGTGGTTGGTGGACTTGGCGGTGGTCGCCGAACCCTACTCGGTCCCTGGCCGTTGGCTGGGCGACCGAGACGGCTTGGTGGCGTTGGTGTCGCGGTCTTCCACAGACTCCCCTCCCCTCTCGCTCTTAGAGAGGGGACCGGGATACGTGGCCGCCGCGTGGGGAGAGATAGCGGTGGTCGGGGTGTATTTCTCCCCAAACCGCCCTCTCTCGGACTTTGAGGATTTCCTCGAGATCCTCACCGCAGTCGTAGGGAGGGTGGCGCCGCGCCAAGTCATAGTGTTGGGTGACTTGAACGCCAAGTCAATGGCCTGGGGCAACCCGGCCGCCAGTTGCAATGTCCGGGGGCGCGCCGTTGAGTTTTGGGCGACCTCATGCGGTGTGTCCCTCCTCAACAGGGGGGCGGTCCACACGTGTGTGCGGCAACAGGGTGGGTCGGTGGTGGACGTCTCGTTTGCCACCCCCGCGCTAGCCGCCCACGTCGCCAGCTGGCGGGTAGAGATGGTGGAGACCTTGTCGGACCACCGATATGTGCGGTTTGACATCTCCACCCAGGCGGGTGGGATGGCCCGCGCTGGGCAATCTCCCTTCCCACGGTGGGCACTCACCCGCCTGGATCGGGAGGCAGCCAAAGAGGTGGCCTTTCTCCAGGACTGGCTGTCGCCCCCTGTCGAGGTCCTGGACGTGGATTCCGCAGCGGTCCGGCTTAGGGGGTCCCTGACCGAGGTGTGCAATTCCAGCATGCCTCGGTCTCGCCGTCCGCCTCCCCGTCGTGCCGTCTATTGGTGGACACAGGAGCTTTCGGAGCTCCGGGCCGCCTGCGTGGCGGCCAGAAGGGCATACGCGCGTAGCCGACGGCGCAGTGCCCAGAACCGAGTCCGGGCAGAAGAGGACCGCCTATACGCCTCTTACCGAGAGGCCGTGACGGTTCTCAAGTCTGCAATGGGCGCTGCAGAAGACTCGGCGAGGGCAGAGATGCTGGAGGGTCTCGACAGGGATCCTTATGGGAGACCATACAAAGCGGCGCGGAGCCAGCTACGCCCCTATGGTCCCCCACTGACGGAGACACTCGAGCCAGCGTTGCTGGATGGGGTGGTCCGGTCCCTGTTTCTGACTGGGAGGTTCCCGAAACTGTGGAAAGAGGGACAGCTATGCCTCCTCCGAAAGGAGGGACGCCCGGTGGACTCCCCCTCGGCATACCGGCCCATCGTCCTGCTCGATGAGGTCGGTAAATTGTTCGAGGGTATTGTCGCCTCCCGGCTTGATAGCCATTTGCGGGAATTAGGGCCGGACCTGTCGGACGCCCAATTCGGTTTTCGTCGACAGCGTTCGACGATCGATGCGCTGGCCCTACTCAAGGGCAAGGTGAAGGAGGCGGTGGAGGCGGGGGACGGAGTGTTGGCAGTGTCATTCGACATTGCCAATGCATTCAACTCCGTGCCCCACTCGACGATATTGGAAGCGCTCCGGTATCACGGAGTGCCCCAGTACCTGCGGAACCTCCTGGCCAGCTACTTGGAAGACCGAGAAGTCCTCCTCGTGGACAAGACGGCCACGGTAAGGCGGTACGGCGCAGAGTCCGGTGTTCCACAGGGGTCGGTGCTGGGGCCCCCCCTGTGGAACATTGGGTTCGACTGGCTCCTGCGGGGAGCCCTCCTCCAGGGCACGAGTGTCATCTGCTACGCGGACGACACTCTCCTAACTGCCCGGGGGAGGAACTTTGGGGACGCGGCCTGTCTGGCCTCGGCTGGCGGATCCTTGGTTGCAGAGAGGATCCGCCGCCTGGGATTGAAGGTGGCGCTGCACAAGACCGAGGCCGTGTTCTTTCGCGGGCCTCGGCAGCGCTGCCCTCCCGACGCCCACATTGTCGTAGAGGGCGTCAGAATAACGGTCCAGCCCCAGATGAAGTATCTGGGCCTGGTGCTGGACGACAGGTGGCGCTTCGGTCCGCATTTCAGCGGGCTGTCGACGCGCCTGTTGAAAGCCGCGGACGCCCTCTCATGGCTCCTCCCAAACCTGGGGGGGCCCAAGGCGAAATGCCGGCACCTCTATGCCGGCATCTTGCAGAGCATGGCCCTTTACGGGGCACCCATCTGGGCGGACTCCCTCCATAGGAGGGAGAATGCGACCGCCATCCGCAGGCCCCAACGGGCCATTGCACAGCGGGTGGCGAGGGCCTACCGCTCGGTGGGCTTTTCGGCGGCGTGCGCTCTGGCCTGCACCCCTCCTTGGGAGTTGGAGGCTTGGGTGCTAGCCATAGTATACGAGTGGAAGGCGCGCCGTAAGGCGCTCGGGGAGCGCCCCGTCGCCGAAGAGCGGGAGGCCGTGCGGCGAGAGGCGAAGGACGCCATCGTCCTCCACTGGACGGAGGACCTCGCCACCGCCGCCTTTGGCCGCCGGACGTTGGACGCGCTCGGTCCGGTCCTGCGGAGCTGGCTCGAGCGGTCCCACGGTTTCCTCTCGTTCCGTCTGGTCCAGGTGTTGTCCGGGCATGGCTGTTTCGGATCGCACCTGCACCGGATCGGGAGGGAGGAGACCCCGGCGTGCCACGACTGCGGCGCGACGGAGGACACGGCGCAGCACACCCTTGAGGTGTGCCCGGCTTGGTCCGAGCTGCGCCGCGGTCTGACCGCGGTGGTCGGACCGGACCTCTCGCTTCCCGGCGTGGTCAACGCCATGCTGGGGAGTGAGGAGGCCTGGGCAGCGGTCGCCTCCTTTTGCGAGGACGTAATCTCGCAAAAGGAGGAGGCGGAACGCGCGCGGGAGGACGATCCTCTCGCTGCGCCGCTCCGCAGACGAAGAAGGGGGAGAAGGCGTCGAGCCCTCCCTCCTCATGGTGACGGGCGGGCTACAGGCACGGGGGTGCCTGCGCCCGCATTGCACCCGTCATCTTCGTCGGTCATTCCCGACCCCCCCACACCCGTGAGGGTGTGAGGGGGGTCTGCCTTGCAATCGTCGGCGGAGGACTGGAAGTAAAGGCTGTGCCGGTTTCCCAGTCCCCCGCCACTCGGACGAAGCGGGAATGCGCTGGGTCGTTTTAGTGGGTATACCGGGTCCGCCCGGGGAGTCCCACATACCCCTCCCGTCCCCCGATGGGAGGGTATGCGTAATGCATTTTTTCCCAGCGACAAAAAAAAAAAAAAAAAAAAAAGGTTAGGTTAGGTTAGGTTTTTTTTTTTTTTTTTTTTTTGTTCTGGCAGGAGTGGGAAATCCCCGCGGACACCTCGACTATCCCACAGGAATTTCTCTTGTGAGACAGTCGAGGTAGTGCCGGACTCGAACCGAACCGGCTAAAAACCACACTCCTGCCCTACCAGTGTCCCTCTGACATTGTCAAAGCCCTTTTTGTCTGTATTTACTTTGCTTTAGCTGTTGTAGATCGGAAAAGACCATGTTTTAATTCTATCTATATACTTATAAATTTTTTGCTGTATTTTAACACGCTTCTCTCACTTATGTATAATATCATGCTACTATTTCTGTATACTGTTTTAGAATTAGCTTCTTCTTTGATTAATTTCTTACTTTATACTGTTTGAATGCCCACTACTATTTATTGAAATACTATTATTCTGGTTTTACTAAAATTTTAAAAACAAAAAGAATTTTAACACATCTATTTATTACCTAATATTTTGCCTGTTTTTATTAATTTGCTTAATTTTTATTCTTGATTTTCTTATCGCTTTGAATTCTATGATATCTAAGTTATATACTTAATATATATTTAAATATCATAATTATATAATTTACAACTAGGTTAATAATTTCTTCGATTCCTAATTTGGTTTTTGTTTCACTAGATGATTTTGACTTTAAGATGTTATTAACTTGAAGTGCAACAAGCTCGACGCAGCTTGCCGATTCCAGTAGGGCCGGCCTCTGATCCAGCATAACTAGAGCCACTTTCTCATGAAGGTGACTCCAGTTACCATCCCCCATAAAATCAACTATAGCGGACCGCTCAGCGTGTCCGCTCTCTGGTTGTGTCGAACTTGTCCTGTGTCTGTATTTCAAAGGGAACGCACCTACCACCTTAGCAATATGCTATCGCCTCTCTCGAGAATGCGTCCCACTTTCTTCGTATTGGACATTCACTGCTGAATGCATTGTGTGAATGCTCCCCCAGCTTGGCTCTAGTGCAGTTTACGCACGCCGCTGCTTCGCCTTTAAGCTTAACTGGGCACTCCACTCTAAGGTGTTTACCACCACAGTGACTGCATAAATCGGCCGGCTCTGTGCATAGACGTTTGCCGTGACCGTATGCTAAGCAGCGAGTGCACTGCACCAGAGGCGTCTGGTCTTCGACGCGCACTCTCTGGAGGTCAATCCGGAGTTTGCCTCCTTCGAGTGCCCGCCTCCAGATCGTGGGGGTTACACTCAACACAATGCCATTAGTGTGCGGGTTCCTTGTCTTTTTCCGGTACTTTACAGACATCTTTTGCTCCTCGTCGTCGAGGTCGTGAAAAATCTCCTGGTTCTGGTTCTTAAGGGCTTTTATCACTTCGTCATCACTGTGTATTGACAATACGTCCCTAAGAACCAGAAGCGGGTTCCGGTTCGTCACTTCCTCGACAACGAGGTTCGATCCGGCAGCCTTCAGTCGTTCTTTGAGCTTCGACCTCTCCTCCCTTGTGGCGCACCCCATTATAATTTTTTGGTCTTTTGCTTTCCGCACCTTTTCCACTCGCACCCAGCCCCCCTTCGCGTCCACCGCCTTCCTGACCCGTTCCAGGATTTCATCCCCTGTGTCCATTTCCTGAGTCGAGGAAACGACCACCGAGTGCAGCGTCGCTCGCTCCGGGGCCTGTCCTCCAGTGTGGCGATTAGTTGCGGCCGCTACACCAGCATAGGTCTTCTCCCCGACCTTGGTTTCCCAGTCAGCCAGACTGTCTCGCAACTTGACCAATTCCTCGGAGTTCTCTTTTATTAAGGAAATGTGCTCCTTCATTGTCTTGACGAGTTCAGTCTGGCTAACAAGGCCCTCAGGATTAGACTGGGGACTGTGGTTGGCAGTGGGCGCGGGTGCCGGTACGGCTGCAGGTGCGAGAGGAGCCCTATCTTTCTCTGACTCCTTCACCAGCTCAAAAAGTCTGTTTATGGCATCAAGGACTGCGGTTTTGATGTCGGTTTTGAGGTTACGAGAGTTGCCCAAATTAAGCTTAGCTTTGTTTAGGCAAGCTCTCGCCTCCTCTGTACGACTGCGGTATCTCGCCTCAGACTTTTTGAACGGTGCTGGAGCGTCCACAGGAGCTCGGCGCGTCCCCGGATTCGCATGGCCCCCCTGGGAGGCGGAAGGAGTGTCGTCTCAAAATGAGATTCTCCTCCTCGCGTCTGCAGGCGAAGGCCCCGCCTTCTCCGACGATCGCGCCGAGTCACCGGAGCCTAAAGTCCTCAAGGTAGCGGATGGGGTGAGGAACATGTTTATGTACTCGAGTAGCAGATGATAACACGGATAAGAACGAACCCCTGTAAAATGGGAGCCCAATCAATAATATCCGCTTGGCAGGAGAGACTTATACTATCAGAGGTAGACACTGGACTCTACTGTGTCCCTGTAAATGGGGGTACACAGTAAGTATATAAAATATAATAAATCTGTTAAAATAAAAATACAATATTAATAATAATTAAATAATCAAAACTGTGTGAGTCTTTGCAGACTCGGTCAAAAAAGTTAAAAAGGAAAATTTCCCTACCAAACACTACAAAAACCTTAACAAAGGCCAAGCCGAATGAATCCAAAAACTAAAAATTTTGCCAAAAACCCCACGTCTACCTTCCTATAACCCAGAGGGAGGGTGGGCGGGCAAAATTTATTCGAGCTAGGGGCGCGTGCGAGGTGTCCAGAGACGCGTCTCCGCGCGGGCTAGCTATATAAAGAATAAAACTTATTAGGTGCCGACCAAAAATTTTGAGTTGTGGTCAAAAAACCCGTTTTTGAACCAAAAAATTTTGAATTTCACCCCAAAACCTGGAAACTGGGACGCGGAACGCGGACCAGAATTCAGGGATGAAGGGTGAGGACTATTGCAACTATAAACTATCGTTATTTTTGCAAAAGAATTTGGAAAAACAATTAATTTTGACGATTTACTTTGAAAATTCGAAAAATTCCCGAGTGTTAGTAGGGATAAAGTCCCGACGCGCGTGTAAGCGCGTGCGATATTGTCAAAACGTAGGCGGAGGCCTAGTTTGGTCTAAAAACACTGAAAACCGCTTCAAAATCGCGCGTCTGGAAGCGAAGATATCTACGGTTAGGTTAGGTTAGGTTAGGTTAGGTTAGGTTAGAAGACGGTAACGGCCGTCCCTGTCGTCCCCGCCACCACCACTCCCAGCCGGTCCCAGACGACCGACAAGGGAAAGGGGAAGGGGAAAGGGAAGGGAAAGGGGAAGCTGGTCCCCCCGAAAACCGCGGCCGTCGTGGTGACGCTCACCGCGGAGGCTGCGGAGCGAGGGGAGACTTACGCGTCTATTTTGGTGCGGGCGCGTGGCAATGCCGATCCCACCCAACTGGGGATCGGCAGTGTGTCTTGCCGGCGGACTCAAGCCGGGGCTCGAATTTTCGAGTTCCCGGGGGCAGAAGGGAGTGCCCATGCGGACCTCTTTGCAGCCAAGCTGCAGGAGGTCATCGCGGATTCGGCCAAGGTGGCCCGACCGGTCAAGTCAGCGGCCATAGAGGTGTCTGAGCTGGATGACTCCGTCACCAAAGAGGAGGTGGTAGCGGTGGTCGCAGCGATAGGGGGCTGTAGCGTTGCGGTGGTCCAAGGCCGGGACATAAGGTCCGGCCGAGGTGGCATGGGCACCATTCGCCTCGAATGCCCAATCACCGCTGCCAAAGCTGTCCTTGCCAAGGGACGGCTCACAGTCGGGTTCAGCTCGGGTGCAGTCCGGGCACTCGAGGACCAGCCTCTGCGGTGCTTCCGGTGCTTCGGCATCGGACACACCCGGGCCCTGTGTCCATCAACGGTAGACAGGACGGACACGTGCTTCCGGTGCGGCAAGGACGGCCACAAAGCCGCCTCCTGTGAGGTCGCCACGCCGCACTGCGCGGTGTGTGCCGCCAGTGGCTGCCCGTCAGGCCACGTTATGAAGGGGAGGAACTGCAATCCTCCTCCAAAGCGGGGCAAAGCGCAGGCGCCGACCAAGCCTGCCGCTGCCGCTAGCACCGTCGTTCCTGCGGCGACTGCGGAGGGAAATGCCATGTCCGACTGATGGATAGGGTCGAACATCGCATACTTCAGGCGAACACAAATCACTGCAGGGCTGCCCAGGATCTGCTGATGCAGACCATGGCTGAGTGGTTGGTGGACTTGGCGGTGGTCGCCGAACCCTACTCGGTCCCTGGCCGTTGGCTGGGCGACCGAGACGGCTTGGTGGCGTTGGTGGCGCGGTCTTCCACAGACTCCCCTCCCCTCTCGCTCTTAGAGAGGGGACCGGGATACGTGGCCGCCGCGTGGGGAGACATGGCCCTGGTGGGGGTCTACTTCTCCCCAAACCGCCCTCTCTCGGACTTTGAGGATTTCCTCGAGATCCTCACCGCAGTCGTAGGGAGGGTGGCGCCGCGCCAAGTCATAGTGTTGGGTGACTTGAACGCCAAGTCAGTGGCCTGGGGCAACCCGGCCGCCAGTTGCAATGTCCGGGGGCGCGCCGTTGAGTTTTGGGCGACCTTTTCAGCGCGTGCTTTACGACTGGGAGGTTCCCGAAACTGTGGAAGGAGGGGCAGCTATGCCTCCTCCGAAAGGAGGGACGCCCGGTGGACTCCCCCTCGGCATACCGGCCCATCGTCCTGCTCGATGAGGTCGGTAAATTGTTCGAGGGTATTGTCGCCTCCCGGCTTGATAGCCATTTGCGGGAATTAGGGCCGGACCTGTCGGACGCCCAATTCGGTTTTCGTCGAGAGCGTTCGACGATCGATGCGCTGGCCCTACTCAAGGGCAAGGTGAAGGAGGCGGTGGAGGCGGGGGACGGAGTGTTGGCGGTGTCATTCGACATTGCCAATGCATTCAACTCCGTGCCCCACTCGACGATATTGGAAGCGCTCCGGTATCACGGAGTGCCCCAGTACCTGCGGAACCTCCTGGCCAGCTACTTGGAAGACCGAGAAGTCCTCCTCGTGGACAAGACGGCCACGGTAAGGCGGTACGGCGCAGAGTCCGGTGTTCCACAGGGGTCGGTGCTGGGGCCCCCCCTGTGGAACATTGGGTTCGACTGGCTCCTGCGGGGAGCCCTCCTCCAGGGCACGAGTGTCATCTGCTACGCGGACGACACTCTCCTCACTGCCCGGGGCAGGAACTTTGGGGACGCGGCCTGTCTGGCCTCGGCTGGCGGATCCTTGGTTGCAGAGAGGATCCGCCGCCTGGGATTGAAGGTGGCGCTGCACAAGACCGAGGCCGTATTCTTTCGCGGGCCTCGGCAGCGCTGTCCTCCCGACGCCCACATTGTCGTAGAGGGCGTCAGAATAACGGTCCAGCCCCAGATGAAGTATCTGGGGCTGGTGCTGGACGACAGGTGGCGCTTCGGTCCGCATTTCAGCGGGCTGTCGACGCGCCTGTTGAAAGCCGCGGACGCCCTCTCATGGCTCCTCCCAAACCTGGGGGGGCCCAAGGCGAAATGCCGGCGCCTGTATGCTGGCATCCTAAGGAGCATGGCCCTATACGGAGCCCCCATCTGGGCGGACTCCCTTCACAGGAGGGTGAATGCGACCGCCATCCGCAGGCCCCAAAGGGCCATTGCACTGCGGGTGGCGAGAGCCTACCGCTCGGTGGGCTTCTCGGCGGCATGCGCTCTGGCTGGCACCCCTCCTTGGGAGTTGGAGGCTTGGGTGCTCGCCAGAGTGTATGAGTGGAAGGCACACCGGAAGGCGCTCGGAGAGCGTCCCGTCGCTGAAGAGCGGGAGGCCGTGCGGCGAGAGGCGAAGGACGCCATCGTCCTCCACTGGACGGAGGACCTCGCCAACGCCGCCTTTGGCCGCCGGACGTTGGACGCGCTCGGTCCGGTCCTGCGGAGTTGGCTCGAGCGGTCCCACGGTTTCCTCTCGTTCCGTCTGGTGCAGGTGTTGTCCGGGCATGGCTGTTTCGGATCGCACCTGCACCGGATCGGGAGGGAGGAGACCCCGGCGTGCCACGACTGCGGCGCGGCGGAGGACACGGCGCAGCACACCCTCGAGGTGTGCCCGGCTTGGTCCGAGCTGCGCCGCGGTCTGACCGCGGTGGTCGGACCGGACCTCTCGCTTCCCGGCGTGGTCAACGCCATGCTGGGGAGTGAGGAGGCCTGGGCAGCGGTCGCCTCCTTTTGCGAGGACGTAATCTCGCAAAAGGAGGAGGCGGAACGCGCGCGGGAGGACGATCCTCTCGCTGCGCCGCTCCGCAGACGAAGAAGGGGGAGAAGGCGCCGTCTTCTCCCTCCTCAGTGTGGCGACGGGCGGGCAACAGGCACGGGGGTGCCTTAGCCCGCATTGCACCCGTCACCACCTTCGTCGGTCATTCCCGGGCCCGTCCCCCTCCCTACGGGGAGGGTGTGAGGGGTCCGCCATGAAGGGCAATCGTCGGCGGAGGACTGGACGTAAAGGCTGTGCCGGTTTCCCAGTCCCCCGCCACTAAGACGAAGCGGGAATGTCGCTGGGTCGTTTTAGTGGGTATACCGGGTTAGACCGGGGAGTCCCACATAACCCCCCCATCCCCCGATGGGAGGGTATGCGTAATGCATTTTTTCCCAGCGCAAACAAAAAAAAAAAAAAAAAAAAAAAGGTTAGGTTAGGTTAGGTTAGGTTGGGGGACCCCCCCACAGAGCTTACGTCCACGTCGTGTCCCCTGGAAACAGCCCAGTTCTGACCACCGTAACGGAGTGGCAGACTGGGTTGGCCAAAGTGCTCTGTGACCTCGTAGCGTATTTTATCTTTGCCTTGTGTGACCTACGATTCTGCGGAGGCTATGCCTAAACCCTCGCGGGACGCCTGCGGGCGCTTTTTAAAACCAAAAGGCCCTTCTCAGGGCCAACCCAAAGGCCCTTCTCAGGGCCAACCAAAAGGCCCTTCTCAGGGCCACCCTGATGCTTCGGCGTCGGAAACTAGCCGCGCGCCGTCTGCGGCTAGCTTCTTCGGAAGGGTGAGTGAGTCGTCTGACGACGAACTTGTTACTGTGTCGGACGCGGACGACTCCCGTACGCGGAAGCGGGTCCACCGGAGCGGTGAGTCCGAGGGCTCCTCGGGCTCGGGGTCGACGAGGCTGCCGAAGGCTAAAAAGCCGACGGCGGCCGCGGATACCCACGTCGTTGGGCTCGCGGACGCCCAACGCCAGTTGGATCTGGCTCGGCGGGCGCAGCTTCAGCAAGAGCTGGAGGAGCGGGTCGTTGCAAACGAGAAGCGGGCGCAAGTCGCGCGGGCCAGATCCGGGTACGGTGCGTCCCGCGTTCTATACGCGGACCACTCTCTGGCCGAGCTGGAGAGAATGGCAGAGGAGGACGAGGGGGAGATTGTGGAGGTCGCCTCTAAGTCCTCCAACCTAAAGGGGACCTTTCAGAAGGCCCTCAAGAGCCGGGCCGCGAGCATGCGCGGTGTCGTCGCGGAGTTGGTTCGGCGGAAGGCCACCGACGAGACGCGGCAACTGCAGGCGAAAATAGATCGGTTGCAGTCGGAGGTCAGTCAGCTTCATCAGAAGCTAGCTGATGCCACGGCCCGGCCACTACAAGCCGAGGCGAGCCTTGCGGTGGAGGGCCCCTCCTCCAACCTTGAGGATATCATCCGCAAGGTTGTAATGGAGGAGAGGGCCTTCACAAGAGCCTGCTTAGCAGGCATCGAGGACCGGCTCTTACCGGAGAAACGCCTCCGACCGCCGCTTGCGGCGGATAAGAGGCAGTGCGAGCCGGGGCCGTCCTCCTCCTCTCAGGTGGAAGACGTCCTTCTGCCTTCGACCACCCCGTCCAACGAGTGGACGGAAGTGGTCCGTAAGGGGAAAGGCAAAGGGAAGAAGACGGAAACAGCCGTCCCTGTCGTCCCCGCCACCACCGTTCCCAGCCAGTCGCAGACGACCGGTAAGGGAAATGGGAAGGGAAAAGGGAGAGGGAGGGAAAAGAGACAGCTAGTCCCCCCAAAAACCGCAGCCGTCGTGGTGACGCTCACCGCGGAGGCTGCGGAGCGTGGGGAGACGTACGCGTCTATTTTGATACGGGCGCGTGCCAATGCCGATCCCACCCAACTGGGGATCGGCAGTGTGTCTTGCCGGCGGACCCAAGCCGGGGCTCGAATTTTCGAGTTTCCGGGGGCCGAAGGGGGTGCCCGCGCGGACCTCTTTGCAGCCAAGCTGCAAGAGGTCATCGCGGACTCTGCCAAGGTGGCCCGGCCGGTCAAGTCGGCGGCCATTGAGGTGACGGAGCTAGATGACTCCGTCACCAAGGAGGAGGTGGTAGCGGCGGTCGCAGTGGTAGGGGGCTGTGGCGCCGCGGCGGTCCAAGGCCGGGACATAAGGCCCGGCCGCGGTGGTATGGGCACCATCCGCCTCGAGTGCCCAATCGCCGCTGCCAAAGCCGTCCTTGCGAAAGGACGGCTTCAAGTCGGGCTAAGCTCGGGCGCAGTCCGGGCACTCGAGGACCAGCCTCTGAGGTGTTTCCGGTGCTTCGGCATCGGTCACACCAGGCCTCTGTGTCCGTCCAAGGTAGACAGGACGGACACATGCTACCGCTGCGGCAAGGAGGGCCACAAAGCCGCCTCCTGCAAGGCCGCCACGCCGCACTGTGCGGTGTGTGCCGCCAGTGGCCGCCGATCAGGCCACGTAATGAAGGGGAGGAAGTGTATTCCTCCCCCTAAGCGTGGCAAAGTGCAGGTGCCGACCAGGCCTGCGCCTACTGCTGCCGCTAACACCGCCGTTCCTGCGGCGGCTGCGGAGGAAGGTGCGATGTCCGACTGATGGACACAGTCGGACATCGCATCCCTCAGGCGAACACCAACCACTGCAGGACAGCCCAGGATCTGCTGATGCAGACCATGGCTGAGTGGTTGGTGGACTTGGCAGTGGTCGCCGAACCCTACTCGGTCCCTGGCCGTTGGCTGGGCGACCGGGACGGCTTGGTGGCGTTGGTGGCGTGGTCTTCCACAGACTCCCCTCCCCTCTCGCTCTTAGAGAGGGGACCGGGATACGTGGCCGCCGCGCGGGGAGAGATAGCGATGTTGGGGTTGTATTTCTCCCCAAACCGCCCTCTCTCGGAGCGCGCGCGGGAGGATGATCCTCTCGCTGCACCGCTCCACAGACGAAGAAGGGGGAGAAGGCGTCGAGCCCTCCCTCTTCATGGTGACGGGCGGGTGACAGGCGCGGGGGTGCCTTCGCCCGCATTGCATCCGTCACCTTCGTCGGTCATTCCCGACACCCCCAC
This sequence comes from Xestia xanthographa, assembly GCA_905147715.2. Taxonomy (NCBI): domain Eukaryota; kingdom Metazoa; phylum Arthropoda; class Insecta; order Lepidoptera; family Noctuidae; genus Xestia; species Xestia xanthographa. The sequence continues at coordinate 54,279 of LR990652.1, read as the reverse complement.
ACCCGTGAGGGTGTGAGGGTCTGCCTTGCAATCGTCAGCGGAGGACTGGAAGTAAAGGCTGTGCCGGTTTCCCAGTCCCCCGCCACTCGGACGAAGCGGGAATGCGCTGGGTCGTTTTAGTGGGTATACCGGGTCCGCCCGGGGAGTCCCACATACCCCTCCCGTCCCCCGATGGGAGGGTATGCGTAATGCATTTTTTCCCAGCGTCAAAAAAAAAAAAAAAAAAAAAAAAAAAAGGTTAGGTTAGGTTAGGTTAGGTTAGGTTAGGTTTTTTTTTTTTTTTTTTTTTTGTTTTTGGCAGGAGTGGGAAATCCCCGCGGACACCTCGACTATCCCACAGGAATTTCTCCTGTGAGACAGTCGAGGTAGTGCCGGACTCGAACCGGCTAAAACCACACTCCTGCCTTTCCAGTGCCCTCTGACATTGTCAAAGCCGTTTTGTGCGTATTTAATGGTTTTGGCTACTGTTGTTTAATTTCATTCATTTAGGAAATTCGGAGAGGCGACGTCCTCTCGGTACGGACAGCTATGCTTTAATTATCAACTTTAAAAACAAAATACCTATGTCTTATATCAACTCTGACGATTAATTTTACATATTTCAAGCCACCAAAATCCCCCCTTTTTTTAAATTTTAAACCCAAAACTAATACTCAAGCCATATACCCATCATATACTCAAGTATTGTCATTTATTTATTTCTGCAAATAACTACTGTTGCAATTTGTGTGCAGTATTCCAGAAATATTTCGCGGGTTTTTTCCGCTATCAGACTAGGGAGGTTTTGCGCAACGAGCGCTACACCAAGCCGCTGCTCTACCTCGAATCTGGCCTTTGCGGTGATGGGGCACTCCAGCAGTATATGGAGCACCGTCTCTTCTTTTCCAGGCTCACAAGCGCACGATGGGCTCTCTTTACACTTGAACCGACTCAAGTATGCAGAGAACCCACCGTGCCCCGTGAGTATCTGCGTGGTGATGCTCGTGGGGACCATTTTTCGCACGATCTTGTACGCCGCTACCGCGTTCGGAAAAAAAATTTTGGTGCCCGAGGCTGTCTCACCTGATACGTACCTCCCGTTCCATTCGTCAAGCGTCTCCAACCGGATTCTTCGTTTGACGAATGATACGGGGCACAGATCATAGTCCGGCCTCTTCTTCGACCTCAGTGCGGCCTCTTTCGCCAGCTGGTCGGCTCGCTCGTTCCCCTCCAACCCTGCGTGGGCCTTTATCCAGAACAAGGAGACACTCTTGTTCTGGAGCCTGCAGCGTCGGATGGTGTCCCTGGTTTCCACAGCCAGGGGATGGGGGGAACTTACGTTCGCAACTGACTGAAGGGCCGCCATGGAGTCGCTGAAGATGCCGAACGTGGTTTCACCACTCTCGAGCACTTCTCCTGCCGCCTTCTGTAGGGCCAGAAGTTCCGCCTGGTAGACGGTACAGTAAGACGGCAAGGCAAGTTTGAGGGCCTTAGTTTCAGTGGCACCATTCCACAAGGATAGTGCCGCTCCGACTTTGCCCTCAATCTTGCTGCCGTCTGTGAAGATACGCACAGCGAAGTCGCTGTGGTTATTATATTGTTCCTCGTCTACCAGGCATCCGAACTCCAGTTTTACTTGTTCCGCGGGGTGCGGAGCCTCTATCGCTGGAGCCATCCGCTCAATCTCCCTCCCTCCTAGTACCGGCTGGGGTACACCCCTCCTGGCCTCGTACAACGCAGCCGCTTCCCGTATACGGAGGTCGAGTGGGAGTATACCAGCCAGCACCAGTGCCGAGTTTAGGGAGACCGTGCGGTAGGCTCTACACAGCTTCTGGGCAAACCCCCTCTGGACCACGTTCAACTGTTTTATTACCCCTAATTTGTTGGCGGCAGGTGCCCATGCGCTTGCGGCGTACAAAATCGTAGGCTCTACTGCAGCGGTGTAAATTGCCCTTATCACCTCCGGATGCAAACCCCAACTAATACGGGCTGCTCTGGCCAGCTGCTTATACATAGCTATGGCCTTTTTACAGACCATAGTTACGTGTTTGTTGAAGGTGAGTTTGGCATCAACAGTAAGCCCCAGTATTTTGACATCTTGGGACATCCCAATGACGATCCCCCCCATGCTCAAACGCGGCGTGTCATATTTCAGCCTTCGCGTTAGTACCATCGCACAGGTTTTGTGCGGTGCAAAGTTCAACCTATTTCTGACACCCCACGTCCGAATATGTTCGAGAGCGGCATTGGCCTGTCCCTCAATTTCCAGTGCTGTGTCCCCGTCGAACACCAACACCACGTCGTCAGCAAATGCCTGGCAGTAGTTACCCCTACTCTCTAGCTGTTTTAGAAGCGGGTCCAGTATGAGATTCCAAAAAATGGGCCCTCCTATCGAGCCCTGAACGCACCCTTTGCTGGTATTTCTTCTGCATTCTTCACCTGCGTATCTCACTGTGACCACCCGGTCGCTGAGATAGCTGCTGACTACCCGTCTCAAATTCACAGGACACTTTTCCTCAGCCAATCGTACTTTGATAGTGGGCCACCACGCACTGTCGAATGCTCCCTCAATGTCCAGTGACACAAGCGTGACAATCTTTTTCTGTGCCAGCTTCGTGCGGATGTGCTGCACAAGGGTATAGAGGGAGTCTTCAGTGCTTTTTTGGGGCATAAAGCCGTATTGGCGAGTACTTATCCTGGGTAGTAAGTAAAATTTGAGGCGGGCAACCAGCATCTTCTCGTACACTTTTCCCAGGACAGGCAATAGCCCAACCGGCCTGTACGACTTGGGTTTGGTGTACGAGTCTTTGCCTGGCTTTCTAAGCACAACCACCGTTGCTTCCTTCCAGATCTTCGGGAAGTGGTGTAGCGCCAGGCACTTGTTCAGCAGTGCCAGGAAGTAGTTGGGGTCACAGTTAACCGCGTGACTGCAGATGTCCGCTGTGAAGCCGTCGGCTCCCGGAGCCTTTTTTGGGTTGAATGATCCCACAGACCTATCAAGCTCGCTTAGGGTAAACGGAGGGTCATGTCGTTCATCATGGCTCCATGCGTTTACCATTTCTGCCCGTTCTCTTATTTGGCGATGGTCTATGGTATCATCTTCCTCTCGGTCCTCGGGGTAGAACGTCTCGGCCAACAGCTTCACGGAACCCTTCGCGTCCAGCGGCTGTCCACCTATCTGTAGTGGCAGATCCTCATCTCTCTTTCCGATCCTTCCCATTACCCTGTAAATTCCCTCCCAGACCCCTTCTCTGTCCTGCTTTCCGCAGAACTCCTTCCAGCTCTCTGTTGCGGCTTTCGTCACTGCTTCCTCATATCTTTCCCTTTCTTTTTTGTACAGGTCTACAACCATCGCTCTTCGGACCGGCGCTGCGTTCCTGACTCTGCGTTTCCTGGTGGCGACCATCCTCTTCATCTCGGCGAGTTCCTCAGACCACCATGGCAAGGTAAGTGTTTCTGTGTTGTTTTTTCCCGGGATTGTGTGTTGACATGTGTGTGTAATTGCTTGTGTGTATGTGTTAATTTGTGCCTCTAACTCATGAACATGTGAAACATTTGAGAGTCCCACAAGGGTCAAATCCTTATCCTGCATAATTTGAGACAGTTTCTCACGAAACTGGCTCCAATTTGCTTTCCTTGTGTTGTAAACCCTAGTGGTCCTCTCAATGTTTATGCCTTTGGATTTATTTAAATGAATGCCAAAAGTAATGCCATTGTGGTCGGAGCTCGTGAGACCCTCGTCGATATGCCAGCCGTCCACCAAGTCCAGCATGTCCGCCGAACAGACCGTCACATCTACGTGGCTGCAGTACCTGATGCCACCCCGAATCGTGTCGAAGGTGGGCATGTCCCCAGTATTGAGGATCTGTAGCCCCAGCTCCCCCAGCGCCCCACACATTTGCGCACCCCTCCGATCTTCATTGCTGCTACCCCACCAGGTACTTTTCGCGTTTGCGTCTCCTCCAATAACCAACCTGCTAGAGCCCAGCTCTCGCTCTATCTGACGGAGGTGCTCCAGGTATGGCTCAATGGGCTTGTCGGGCTCGAAGTAGAGGGACACTAGCGTGATCGTCCAGGCTCTGGTTCGGACTCCCACCACAACGATGTTGTTTGTGGTGAGTTGCGGGTACTGTAAGACGTCCAAGTCTTTGTCGAAGACGGCTATTGCCGCCTTTACAGTCCCTTCTCCTCCCTCAGAGCTCTGGAAGATTCTTACGCCCCGGTGGCCTCTCATTCTTCTTACCCCACCCACGTAGGGCTCCTGGAGCAACGCTACGGCGAGTTTGCGCTTTGTCGCCTCGAGCAACAGTTCGTTTGTGGCTAGCTGACTCCGTTGCAGGTTGGCCTGGACCATTTTGTACCTAGTAGTGGTTTCGGGGACGCCCTTAGCAGTACGCTATGGAAGCTCGGGCCAATCCATCCCACCTCCTACGCACCGGGCAGTCGGTACTAAACGCGTTGTGCCCAGTGTTCCCCAATTTGGCTCTGGTGCAGTTTACGCACGCCGCCGCTTCACCGGTCTGTCGGTTTGGGCAATCCGCTCTGATGTGTGAGCCGCCGCAGTGGCTACACAGGTCGGCTGGCTCTTTACAGAGGCGTTTGCCGTGACCGTACCCCAGTTAACGGGTACACTGCACCAGTGGCGTCTGGTCTTCGACGCGGACCCTCTGGAGGTCGATACGAAGTTTTCCCACATCGATTGCCCGCCTCCAGATCATTGGGGACACACTGAGCACAACGTGATTCATGTGAGGGTTACGGGTATTCCGTCGGTACTTTATAACGGTCCTTTGGTCCTCGTGATCGAGGCCGTGGAAAATCTCCCGGTTCTGATTCTTCAGGGCTTTAACGACCTCTTCGTCGCTGTGTATTTTCAACACATCCCTAAGAATCAGAAGCGGGTCCCGATTCTTGACTTCCTCGACAACGAGGTTTCCTCCAGCCGCCTCCAACCGCTCCTTTACTTTGCGTCTCTCTTCCTGTGTTGCGCACCCCATGATAACCTTCCGATCTTTGGCCTTCCTGACTTTCTCAATGCGCACCCAGCCCTCCTTCGCGTCCACTGCTTTCCTTACCCTTTCTAGGATTTCGTCCCCAGTTTCCATCTCTTGTGTCGAGGAGACGACCACGGAGTGCAGCGTCGTTCGCTCCAGGGTTTGTGCCCCGGTGTGGCCTTTATTTACGGCTGCGACAGTCGCGTAGGTCGTCTCCCCCGCACTTTCCTTGCTGGCCAGACTGTGCTGGAGCCTTTCCAGTTTCTCGGAGTTATCTCTTAACTCCGAGATGTGCTCCTTCAGGCTGTTTAGGAGCTCAGCCTGGCCAGCAAGAACTTCGACGGCAACAGGATGGGGACTACGGTCAGCAGTGAGTGCGGGTTCCGGTACGGCAGAGGGTGCGGCAGGGCCTTTGTCACGCTCAGACTCCTTGACCAGCTCATATAGCCTGTTTATGGCCTCGAGCACCGCAGTCTTAATGTCGGCCTTGAGGTTGCGAGAGTTGCCTAAGTTCAGCTTTGCCTTATTTAGGCAAGCTCTCGCCTCCTCAGTGCGACTGCGGGACCCAGCCTCAGGCCTTTTGAGCGGTCTCGGGGCATCAGTAGTCGCTCGGCGCGTCCGCGGAGTGGCAGGGACCCCCTGCAAGGCAGAAGGAACGTCTTCTCCAAACGAGATTCTCCTCCTCGCATCGGCAGGCGAAGGTCCCGCTTTCTCCGCCAATCGCGGCGAGCTACCAGTGCCTTGGGTCTTCACGGTGCTAGATGGGGTGCAGAAGATATTTAGGATGTGGGAGCAGGTAATATCGGAACAGACCCCTGTAAAGAGGGGGTCGGAACAGCAATATTCGCTCGTGAAGTGAGAGACTGAGTAGATGTAGGTGAGAGCACTGGTACTTCTGTGACCCTGTAAAGGGGGGACACAGTAAGTATTAAGCTATCAAATAAATATAAATAAAAACAGGTATCATATAATTATCGTCGTACACTTCCAGTCGACCGTCACAATAAAATATTTGTCCTTCTGTGTCCCTGTAAAGGGGGAACACAGTAGGCTATAGAATAATAATCAATAAAATATAAAAACAATAATTAAATAACAATTTCTATCAATAAGCCTTGCAGACTCAGTCAAATAAGGTTAAAAAGTCAAATTTCCCTACTAAACACTACAAAAACTATAAGAAAAGCAAAGTCAAACAAATCCAAAAAACTAAAAATTTCGCCAAAAACCCCACGTCTGCCTTCCTATACACAATAGGGTGGGTGGGCGGAATTTTTTCGAGCTAGGAGCACGAGCGAGGTGTCCAGAGACGCGTCTCCGCGCGGGCTAGCTATATAAAGAATAAAACTTATTAGGTGCCGACCAAAAATTTTGAGTTTCGGTCAAAAAACCCGTTTTTGAACCGAAAAATTTTGAATTTCTCCCCAAAACCTGGAAACGGGGACGCGGAACGCGGACCAGAATTCAGGGATGAAGGGTGAGGACTATTGCAACTATAAACTAGCGTTATTTTTGCGAAAGAATTTGGAAAAACAATTAATTTTGACAATTTAATTTGAAAATTCGAAAAATTCCCGAGTGTTAGTAGGGATAAAGTCCCGACGCGCGTGTAAGCGCGTGCGATATGGTCAAAACGTAGGCGGAGGCCTAGTTTGGTCTAAAAACACTGAAAACCGCTTCAAAATCGCGCGTCTGGAAGCGAAGATATCTACGTTTGTGTTTTTTACTCGCTCCTATAGGTAGATTTTGGGTACTAACAGAGATGTATGGGAAAACTATTTTTTTTGAAAAAGATATGTTTTATTCGGGCTAGGGGCGCGGGCGAGGTGTCCAGAGACGCGTCTCCGCGCGGGCTAGCTATATAAAGAATAAAACTTATTAGGTGCCGACCAAAAATTTTGAGTTTCGGTCAAAAAACCCGTTTTTGAACCGAAAAATTTTGAATTTCTCCCCAAAACCTGGAAACGGGGACGCGGAACGCGGACCAGAATTCAGGGATGAAGGGTGAGGACTATTGCAACTATAAACTAGCGTTATTTTTGCGAAAGAATTTGGAAAAACAATTAATTTTGACAATTTAATTTGAAAATTCGAAAAATTCCCGAGTGTTAGTAGGGATAAAGTCCCGACGCGCGTGTAAGCGCGTGCGATATGGTCAAAACGTAGGCGGAGGCCTAGTTTGGTCTAAAAACACTGAAAACCGCTTCAAAATCGCGCGTCTGGAAGCGAAGATATCTACGTTTGTGTTTTTTACTCGCTCCTATAGGTAGATTTTGGGTACTAACAGAGATGTATGGGAAAACTATTTTTTTTGAAAAAGATATGTTTTATTCGGGCTAGGGGCGCGGGCGAGGTGTCCAGAGACGCGTCTCCGCGCGGGCTAGCTATATAAAGAATAAAACTTATTAGGTGCCGACCAAAAATTTTGAGTTTCGGTCAAAAAACCCGTTTTTGAACCGAAAAATTTTGAATTTCTCCCCAAAACCTGGAAACGGGGACGCGGAACGCGGACCAGAATTCAGGGATGAAGGGTGAGGACTATTGCAACTATAAACTAGCGTTATTTTTGCGAAAGAATTTGGAAAAACAATTAATTTTGACAATTTAATTTGAAAATTCGAAAAATTCCCGAGTGTTAGTAGGGATAAAGTCCCGACGCGCGTGTAAGCGCGTGCGATATGGTCAAAACGTAGGCGGAGGCCTAGTTTGGTCTAAAAACACTGAAAACCGCTTCAAAATCGCGCGTCTGGAAGCGAAGATATCTACGTTTGTGTTTTTTACTCGCTCCTATAGGTAGATTTTGGGTACTAACAGAGATGTATGGGAAAACTATTTTTTTTGAAAAAGATATGTTTTATTCGGGCTAGGGGCGCGGGCGAGGTGTCCAGAGACGCGTCTCCGCGCGGGCTAGCTATATAAAGAATAAAACTTATTAGGTGCCGACCAAAAATTTTGAGTTTCGGTCAAAAAACCCGTTTTTGAACCGAAAAATTTTGAATTTCTCCCCAAAACCTGGAAACGGGGACGCGGAACGCGGACCAGAATTCAGGGATGAAGGGTGAGGACTATTGCAACTATAAACTAGCGTTATTTTTGCGAAAGAATTTGGAAAAACAATTAATTTTGACAATTTAATTTGAAAATTCGAAAAATTCCCGAGTGTTAGTAGGGATAAAGTCCCGACGCGCGTGTAAGCGCGTGCGATATGGTCAAAACGTAGGCGGAGGCCTAGTTTGGTCTAAAAACACTGAAAACCGCTTCAAAATCGCGCGTCTGGAAGCGAAGATATCTACGTTTGTGTTTTTTACTCGCTCCTATAGGTAGATTTTGGGTACTAACAGAGATGTATGGGAAAACTATTTTTTTTGAAAAAGATATGTTTTATTCGGGCTAGGGGCGCGGGCGAGGTGTCCAGAGACGCGTCTCCGCGCGGGCTAGCTATATAAAGAATAAAACTTATTAGGTGCCGACCAAAAATTTTGAGTTTCGGTCAAAAAACCCGTTTTTGAACCGAAAAATTTTGAATTTCTCCCCAAAACCTGGAAACGGGGACGCGGAACGCGGACCAGAATTCAGGGATGAAGGGTGAGGACTATTGCAACTATAAACTAGCGTTATTTTTGCGAAAGAATTTGGAAAAACAATTAATTTTGACAATTTAATTTGAAAATTCGAAAAATTCCCGAGTGTTAGTAGGGATAAAGTCCCGACGCGCGTGTAAGCGCGTGCGATATGGTCAAAACGTAGGCGGAGGCCTAGTTTGGTCTAAAAACACTGAAAACCGCTTCAAAATCGCGCGTCTGGAAGCGAAGATATCTACGTTTGTGTTTTTTACTCGCTCCTATAGGTAGATTTTGGGTACTAACAGAGATGTATGGGAAAACTATTTTTTTTGAAAAAGATATGTTTTATTCGGGCTAGGGGCGCGGGCGAGGTGTCCAGAGACGCGTCTCCGCGCGGGCTAGCTATATAAAGAATAAAACTTATAAGGTGCCGACCAAAAATTTTGAGTTTCGGTCAAAAAACCCGTTTTTGAACCGAAAAATTTTGAATTTCTCCCCAAAACCTGGAAACGGGGACGCGGAACGCGGACCAGAATTCAGGGATGAAGGGTGAGGACTATTGCAACTATAAACTAGCGTTATTTTTGCGAAAGAATTTGGAAAAACAATTAATTTTGACAATTTAATTTGAAAATTCGAAAAATTCCCGAGTGTTAGTAGGGATAAAGTCCCGACGCGCGTGTAAGCGCGTGCGATATGGTCAAAACGTAGGCGGAGGCCTAGTTTGGTCTAAAAACACTGAAAACCGCTTCAAAATCGCGCGTCTGGAAGCGAAGATATCTACGTTTGTGTTTTTTACTCGCTCCTATAGGTAGATTTTGGGTACTAACAGAGATGTATGGGAAAACTATTTTTTTTGAAAAAGATATGTTTTATTCGGGCTAGGGGCGCGGGCGAGGTGTCCAGAGACGCGTCTCCGCGCGGGCTAGCTATATAAAGAATAAAACTTATTAGGTGCCGACCAAAAATTTTGAGTTTCGGTCAAAAAACCCGTTTTTGAACCGAAAAATTTTGAATTTCTCCCCAAAACCTGGAAACGGGGACGCGGAACGCGGACCAGAATTCAGGGATGAAGGGTGAGGACTATTGCAACTATAAACTAGCGTTATTTTTGCGAAAGAATTTGGAAAAACAATTAATTTTGACAATTTAATTTGAAAATTCGAAAAATTCCCGAGTGTTAGTAGGGATAAAGTCCCGACGCGCGTGTAAGCGCGTGCGATATGGTCAAAACGTAGGCGGAGGCCTAGTTTGGTCTAAAAACACTGAAAACCGCTTCAAAATCGCGCGTCTGGAAGCGAAGATATCTACGTTTGTGTTTTTTACTCGCTCCTATAGGTAGATTTTGGGTACTAACAGAGATGTATGGGAAAACTATTTTTTTTGAAAAAGATATGTTTTATTCGGGCTAGGGGCGCGGGCGAGGTGTCCAGAGACGCGTCTCCGCGCGGGCTAGCTATATAAAGAATAAAACTTATAAGGTGCCGACCAAAAATTTTGAGTTTCGGTCAAAAAACCCGTTTTTGAACCGAAAAATTTTGAATTTCTCCCCAAAACCTGGAAACGGGGACGCGGAACGCGGACCAGAATTCAGGGATGAAGGGTGAGGACTATTGCAACTATAAACTAGCGTTATTTTTGCGAAAGAATTTGGAAAAACAATTAATTTTGACAATTTAATTTGAAAATTCGAAAAATTCCCGAGTGTTAGTAGGGATAAAGTCCCGACGCGCGTGTAAGCGCGTGCGATATGGTCAAAACGTAGGCGGAGGCCTAGTTTGGTCTAAAAACACTGAAAACCGCTTCAAAATCGCGCGTCTGGAAGCGAAGATATCTACGTTTGTGTTTTTTACTCGCTCCTATAGGTAGATTTTGGGTACTAACAGAGATGTATGGGAAAACTATTTTTTTTGAAAAAGATATGTTTTATTCGGGCTAGGGGCGCGGGCGAGGTGTCCAGAGACGCGTCTCCGTGCGGGCTAGCTATATAAAGAATAAAACTTATTAGGTGCCGACCAAAAATTTTGAGTTTCGGTCAAAAAACCCGTTTTTGAACCGAAAAATTTTGAATTTCTCCCCAAAACCTGGAAACGGGGACGCGGAACGCGGACCAGAATTCAGGGATGAAGGGTGAGGACTATTGCAACTATAAACTAGCGTTATTTTTGCGAAAGAATTTGGAAAAACAATTAATTTTGACAATTTAATTTGAAAATTCGAAAAATTCCCGAGTGTTAGTAGGGATAAAGTCCCGACGCGCGTGTAAGCGCGTGCGATATGGTCAAAACGTAGGCGGAGGCCTAGTTTGGTCTAAAAACACTGAAAACCGCTTCAAAATCGCGCGTCTGGAAGCGAAGATATCTACGTTTGTGTTTTTTACTCGCTCCTATAGGTAGATTTTGGGTACTAACAGAGATGTATGGGAAAACTATTTTTTTTGAAAAAGATATGTTTTATTCGGGCTAGGGGCGCGGGCGAGGTGTCCAGAGACGCGTCTCCGCGCGGGCTAGCTATATAAAGAATAAAACTTATTAGGTGCCGACCAAAAATTTTGAGTTTCGGTCAAAAAACCCGTTTTTGAACCGAAAAATTTTGAATTTCTCCCCAAAACCTGGAAACGGGGACGCGGAACGCGGACCAGAATTCAGGGATGAAGGGTGAGGACTATTGCAACTATAAACTAGCGTTATTTTTGCGAAAGAATTTGGAAAAACAATTAATTTTGACAATTTAATTTGAAAATTCGAAAAATTCCCGAGTGTTAGTAGGGATAAAGTCCCGACGCGCGTGTAAGCGCGTGCGATATGGTCAAAACGTAGGCGGAGGCCTAGTTTGGTCTAAAAACACTGAAAACCGCTTCAAAATCGCGCGTCTGGAAGCGAAGATATCTACGTTTGTGTTTTTTACTCGCTCCTATAGGTAGATTTTGGGTACTAACAGAGATGTATGGGAAAACTATTTTTTTTGAAAAAGATATGTTTTATTCGGGCTAGGGGCGCGGGCGAGGTGTCCAGAGACGCGTCTCCGCGCGGGCTAGCTATATAAAGAATAAAACTTATTAGGTGCCGACCAAAAATTTTGAGTTTCGGTCAAAAAACCCGTTTTTGAACCGAAAAATTTTGAATTTCTCCCCAAAACCTGGAAACGGGGACGCGGAACGCGGACCAGAATTCAGGGATGAAGGGTGAGGACTATTGCAACTATAAACTAGCGTTATTTTTGCGAAAGAATTTGGAAAAACAATTAATTTTGACAATTTAATTTGAAAATTCGAAAAATTCCCGAGTGTTAGTAGGGATAAAGTCCCGACGCGCGTGTAAGCGCGTGCGATATGGTCAAAACGTAGGCGGAGGCCTAGTTTGGTCTAAAAACACTGAAAACCGCTTCAAAATCGCGCGTCTGGAAGCGAAGATATCTACGTTTGTGTTTTTTACTCGCTCCTATAGGTAGATTTTGGGTACTAACAGAGATGTATGGGAAAACTATTTTTTTTGAAAAAGATATGTTTTATTCGGGCTAGGGGCGCGGGCGAGGTGTCCAGAGACGCGTCTCCGCGCGGGCTAGCTATATAAAGAATAAAACTTATTAGGTGCCGACCAAAAATTTTGAGTTTCGGTCAAAAAACCCGTTTTTGAACCGAAAAATTTTGAATTTCTCCCCAAAACCTGGAAACGGGGACGCGGAACGCGGACCAGAATTCAGGGATGAAGGGTGAGGACTATTGCAACTATAAACTAGCGTTATTTTTGCGAAAGAATTTGGAAAAACAATTAATTTTGACAATTTAATTTGAAAATTCGAAAAATTCCCGAGTGTTAGTAGGGATAAAGTCCCGACGCGCGTGTAAGCGCGTGCGATATGGTCAAAACGTAGGCGGAGGCCTAGTTTGGTCTAAAAACACTGAAAACCGCTTCAAAATCGCGCGTCTGGAAGCGAAGATATCTACGTTTGTGTTTTTTACTCGCTCCTATAGGTAGATTTTGGGTACTAACAGAGATGTATGGGAAAACTATTTTTTTTGAAAAAGATATGTTTTATTCGGGCTAGGGGCGCGGGCGAGGTGTCCAGAGACGCGTCTCCGCGCGGGCTAGCTATATAAAGAATAAAACTTATTAGGTGCCGACCAAAAATTTTGAGTTTCGGTCAAAAAACCCGTTTTTGAACCGAAAAATTTTGAATTTCTCCCCAAAACCTGGAAACGGGGACGCGGAACGCGGACCAGAATTCAGGGATGAAGGGTGAGGACTATTGCAACTATAAACTAGCGTTATTTTTGCGAAAGAATTTGGAAAAACAATTAATTTTGACAATTTAATTTGAAAATTCGAAAAATTCCCGAGTGTTAGTAGGGATAAAGTCCCGACGCGCGTGTAAGCGCGTGCGATATGGTCAAAACGTAGGCGGAGGCCTAGTTTGGTCTAAAAACACTGAAAACCGCTTCAAAATCGCGCGTCTGGAAGCGAAGATATCTACGTTTGTGTTTTTTACTCGCTCCTATAGGTAGATTTTGGGTACTAACAGAGATGTATGGGAAAACTATTTTTTTTGAAAAAGATATGTTTTATTCGGGCTAGGGGCGCGGGCGAGGTGTCCAGAGACGCGTCTCCGCGCGGGCTAGCTATATAAAGAATAAAACTTATTAGGTGCCGACCAAAAATTTTGAGTTTCGGTCAAAAAACCCGTTTTTGAACCGAAAAATTTTGAATTTCTCCCCAAAACCTGGAAACGGGGACGCGGAACGCGGACCAGAATTCAGGGATGAAGGGTGAGGACTATTGCAACTATAAACTAGCGTTATTTTTGCGAAAGAATTTGGAAAAACAATTAATTTTGACAATTTAATTTGAAAATTCGAAAAATTCCCGAGTGTTAGTAGGGATAAAGTCCCGACGCGCGTGTAAGCGCGTGCGATATGGTCAAAACGTAGGCGGAGGCCTAGTTTGGTCTAAAAACACTGAAAACCGCTTCAAAATCGCGCGTCTGGAAGCGAAGATATCTACGTTTGTGTTTTTTACTCGCTCCTATAGGTAGATTTTGGGTACTAACAGAGATGTATGGGAAAACTATTTTTTTTGAAAAAGATATGTTTTATTCGGGCTAGGGGCGCGGGCGAGGTGTCCAGAGACGCGTCTCCGCGCGGGCTAGCTATATAAAGAATAAAACTTATTAGGTGCCGACCAAAAATTTTGAGTTTCGGTCAAAAAAACCCGTTTTTGAACCGAAAAATTTTGAATTTCTCCCCAAAACCTGGAAACGGGGACGCGGAACGCGGACCAGAATTCAGGGATGAAGGGTGAGGACTATTGCAACTATAAACTAGCGTTATTTTTGCGAAAGAATTTGGAAAAACAATTAATTTTGACAATTTAATTTGAAAATTCGAAAAATTCCCGAGTGTTAGTAGGGATAAAGTCCCGACGCGCGTGTAAGCGCGTGCGATATGGTCAAAACGTAGGCGGAGGCCTAGTTTGGTCTAAAAACACTGAAAACCGCTTCAAAATCGCGCGTCTGGAAGCGAAGATATCTACGTTTGTGTTTTTTACTCGCTCCTATAGGTAGATTTTGGGTATGTATGTATGTAAATGATTTATTCATTGCAAATTATACAAAATTTACATTAGTAACACTCTGCCAAACTGCGCAGCAGTTTATTGGCAGACAATACAATTTTGTGCTCTCATTTTCACACTAGTCAATACATACACTGTTTTTTTTTTTTTTTTTTTAATTAGGTATTACTAACACACATGCAACTATTTACTAACATAACGATTTATGACCTCTTAAAATATACTACTTATTTCAGATCGCTAAAAAAAATTAAAAAAAATTGAAAAATGATTGACAAAAGAACTGTTATAGACTTTTCCAATGTTATCTGGAATTTAGTATTCTTTCTAACATGCTTCTTTTTAATTTATTTTTAAAATGGTTTATTGAATTACAATTCCTAATACATTGCAGTGGTATGCTATTATATATGGTAGGTACTAAATACTGGTGAGTTCTTTCTCCGTAATAATTAATTGTCTTATATGATTTCAAAAATAGCTTAGGTTGCCGCCTCACATTGGCTATTTTAAAATTCTGCATAACCTTTTCTAGCATACTGTAATATTTACCACTCGTGGCAAAAGTGATTTTAAATTGCTCATGTATTGGTATTAGTCGGCATATGGCGAACAATTGTTCATAGTCTCCTTTACAGCGTTTTTTAGCTGACGGGTGCACTATCATTTTCATAAATCTTATTTGCATTTTTTTCAGCTTATCGAGGTAGGTTTTAAATGTTCTGCCATAAGCTACAAGGCCATACTTTAACAGTGAGTCAGCTAATGCATAGTACACTGTATAAAGAAGTGATCTAGGCACATTCTGCTTAAGAAGGTAAAATTTACTCAACACGCTCCTTAAATTATTACAGACTTGTTCCACGTGGTACTTCCAGCTCATGTTTCTGTCTATTATTAAACCTAGATATTTGAACGTTTCTACAAACTCCAGTGGGTTACATTTACAGTTGTGCATATCTTTGTGCATACATTCATACGAGTGTCCAATTACTTTATAATTTACAGCCTTGCTTCTATTATGCGGTGACGAAATGTGCATTCCCTTTGTTTTTGTTATATTTATAATGATCCCATTGTCATGTGACCATTTCACTATGTTATCAAAATCTTTTTGGATTTGTTCTTGTATTTTATATTGGTCTTTATCAGCATAGAGAATACACATGTCGTCCGCATACATGAATACAGTGCAGTACTTAATTATATTAATCAGGCTATTGACGTGCATTAAATAGCCTATTGGGCCGTAGACAGAGCCAGTTGGTACCCCTGATTTTATATTAGCTTCTTTTCCTTTTACATTATTTATCACCGTAGTCATTTTTCGATTTGTAAGATAGTTTTCTAGCCATTTATTTATAGGACCGTTTACACCACATTCTTTCATAGCCTGTAACAACACATCATGCTCAAGCGTATCGAATGCTTTCTTGAAGTCAATAAAAACACCTACAACATGTTTCCTTTGATTTAACATTTCATTTACATAGTCAGTAAAATTTTCTAGCGCAGTAGCCGTACTTCTATTTCTACGAAATCCATGCTGGTGGTTCCCCAGTACTTCATGGTTTTCTAAAAAATCTGAAATTTGTCCAACAATAATTTTTTCAGTTATTTTATTGATAACAGATAGTATTGCTACAGGCCTGTAATTAGCATAGTCCATGTGGCTACCTTGTTTAAATATTGGACGTATTTTCGCTATTTTTAGTGTATCCGGGTACATTCCTTTCTCCATAGACATATTAATGAAATGTGCAATTATTGGGCTTATTTCCTTTTTTACTAGCTTTACGTCTTGTACTCTAATATTATCTATTCCTGCGGCTTTATCAATAGACAAATCACTAATAACTTTTTCTACTTGACTAGGTGTCACTTTAATAAACCTAATGCTCACATTACTTTCTGACACATATTCACTTCGATTTAGGAAGGTATGGTTACATTTATGTTTAATTAATTCTATTTCCTGAGTAAATGTTGTTGAGAAGTTCTCACATACCGTCGTCAGTTCGCTGTTCCTACCTAAATGTTGCATCAACACTTCATCCACGGTCGATTGTTTTCTACCAAGCCATTCATTGATAAATGACCATATCTTCCTAAAATCCTTTCGAAATTTTACAATTTGTTCTTTTCTGTACCTATTTCTTGCGTAATTTATAAGTTTATTTAATTTATTTCTGTATTTTGTATATTCCAATCGATAACTCATATTTTGCGGGGCAGACTTAGATCTACGGAAAAGCATATCTCTTTTATCTATCATACTCAATAGTTCTTTCGTTATCCACGGTTGTTTTTGTCTTTTTTTACGCACAGATATTTGTTTTGTAGCACTTGAATAAATTTCACTAAAAATGTTGCATATTTCTTCGTATAAACGTAGTGGACAACTAATCGACATAAGATCACTCCAATTCACCGCACTCAGTTTTTCACTAACTATTTTATTTACGAGAATTGTACTTACGCGTCCGGCGTGGTTGTTTACCGTATAGTTGCGCGAGCGCATCAACAGTCCCGTTAAATAATGATCAGATATTTTATTTGTACTGTAAACAAACGCTGCGGGCGGCGCCGTGCATCCTCCGTCCCTTACCCACACATGGTCAATGCAGGATACTACTACTCGCTCATTAGTCACTTCTTCCCTCGTCGCGTCATCGTAGGCGCACTGCAATCCATACTTAGATAACGTGTTTTTGTATCGCATCACTAAGGAGTTTGTATGGCCGTTCAATATATTTATGTTTATGTCACCTGTCAGGATTACGTCGACGTTTGTCGGTATATTTCCGAGTAAACACTCAATTTCTTCTACAAATCTGTTTTTGTTCGAGTTTGGGGGCCTATATATGGCATATAGGTACAAATCTCGTTCATCTTTCACACTTAAAAGCCCGTGGAGTACTTCACACGCATGTCCGCTGAAAGTAATAGGTGACCACGTTAATGGTTTCCTTGTAAATACCATAATGCCCCCTCCTCTTCGATTTGTCCTTGTGTAGGCGTGGGTAGTGAAGCCGGGAATATAATACATCGCTATTTCGGTCTCTTTAATATTAATTTCTGATAGAACAATTACTTGTAAAGTGTCGAGGTAGTTATCCAACAGCAGCAACAATTCATTGAAGTTTTTGCGCAGCGACCTAATGTTTAAATGTATTATATTTATTGAGCCATTATATTCCTGGAAAAAATTGCTTAATCTTTCTTTATTATCTATCTTTTCGTAGCATACTTCACTGTTTAAATTTTGCATCTTGGTGCCCTTCTCTCCCAATGTCAAAGACGTCTCTCTTCTTCTACGTCCCCTCTTTCAGGCTGCAGCAGAAACTTCTCCACATCTTCTTCATTACAAATGTTGTGTATTTTTCTCTCGTTCGTGCTCTTTTTAATTAGCACTCTGGCGTTCTGAATCCAGATGTAGCTAAACGTGTTTTTCAGCTTTTCCTTTGTGTACCAGAATAGATCCCGCGTTCGCCGAGTGACATCTTCATTTATAAAGATTGAGTTCTTATTATCACCGCCAAACAGCTGATTGTTGTTTACGCACTTTTTGCGCGCTTGGAGCCATTGGTCTCTCACGGCACGGTTACGCAAGCGCACAACAATAGGACGCGGCTTCCCGTTATTCTTCTTTTCCTTACCTACCCTCCACGTACTTTCAATGTCTTCGGGTTTAAAGTCCATTTGCTTTGCGAACTTCTTTACAGTATCTAAAACGATCTCTTTTTCATCTGCCATCTCTTGTACGCCCAACAGTTCTACATTTTTACCCTTTTCTCTGTTTTCTAAGGCGCACAAACGGTCGTCTAATGTTTTATTAACTTTTTCTAAGTAAACATTTTTTTGTTGGAGATCTTTTAATTGATTCTCATTCTTCTTTATCTTTTCTTCTGCCACAACCTTAAAATCCGACAGCTCTCTGTATTTTTCAACGTAGTACTCAAGCTGGATTTTTATTTGGTCCAGCTGGGTTTTCATTTCTTCTACAATTCCGATTCTTTCATTGATTTTAACGAGTACTGCATCAGAGTTCTCGTCGTCCTTCGTCTCCTCACACAAATCACAAATCTCTTTACTTTCAAATACCTTCATGTCTTTTACACACCGCTTATGGAAGCATTTTTTACACTTTTTACACGACGCAACATCCGTTTTTACACTCGACAAGAATTGTTTGCACTTATTGCATTGTTGTGCCGGCATTTTGAGTATAACACTACGCGTAGGTATTAGGTATGTCGTGACCAATCAATATACGTAAAAGCGTCCGTTCGCTGAGAGCGCGCGCGCAGATTTTGGGTACTAACAGAGATGTATGGGAAAACTATTTTTTTTGAAAAAGATATGTTTTATTCGGGCTAGGGGCGCGGGCGAGGTGTCCAGAGACGCGTCTCCGCGCGGGCTAGCTATATAAAGAATAAAACTTATTAGGTGCCGACCAAAAATTTTGAGTTTCGGTCAAAAAACCCGTTTTTGAACCGAAAAATTTTGAATTTCTCCCCAAAACCTGGAAACGGGGACGCGGAACGCGGACCAGAATTCAGGGATGAAGGGTGAGGACTATTGCAACTATAAACTAGCGTTATTTTTGCGAAAGAATTTGGAAAAACAATTAATTTTGACAATTTAATTTGAAAATTCGAAAAATTCCCGAGTGTTAGTAGGGATAAAGTCCCGACGCGCGTGTAAGCGCGTGCGATATGGTCAAAACGTAGGCGGAGGCCTAGTTTGGTCTAAAAACACTGAAAACCGCTTCAAAATCGCGCGTCTGGAAGCGAAGATATCTACGTTTGTGTTTTTTACTCGCTCCTATAGGTAGATTTTGGGTACTAACAGAGATGTATGGGAAAACTATTTTTTTTGAAAAAGATATGTTTTATTCGGGCTAGGGGCGCGGGCGAGGTGTCCAGAGACGCGTCTCCGCGCGGGCTAGCTATATAAAGAATAAAACTTATTAGGTGCCGACCAAAAATTTTGAGTTTCGGTCAAAAAACCCGTTTTTGAACCGAAAAATTTTGAATTTCTCCCCAAAACCTGGAAACGGGGACGCGGAACGCGGACCAGAATTCAGGGATGAAGGGTGAGGACTATTGCAACTATAAACTAGCGTTATTTTTGCGAAAGAATTTGGAAAAACAATTAATTTTGACAATTTAATTTGAAAATTCGAAAAATTCCCGAGTGTTAGTAGGGATAAAGTCCCGACGCGCGTGTAAGCGCGTGCGATATGGTCAAAACGTAGGCGGAGGCCTAGTTTGGTCTAAAAACACTGAAAACCGCTTCAAAATCGCGCGTCTGGAAGCGAAGATATCTACGTTTGTGTTTTTTACTCGCTCCTATAGGTAGATTTTGGGTACTAACAGAGATGTATGGGAAAACAATTTTTTTTGAAAAAGATATGTTTTATTCGGGCTAGGGGCGCGGGCGAGGTGTCCAGAGACGCGTCTCCGCGCGGGCTAGCTATATAAAGAATAAAACTTATTAGGTGCCGACCAAAAATTTTGAGTTTCGGTCAAAAAACCCGTTTTTGAACCGAAAAATTTTGAATTTCTCCCCAAAACCTGGAAACGGGGACGCGGAACGCGGACCAGAATTCAGGGATGAAGGGTGAGGACTATTGCAACTATAAACTAGCGTTATTTTTGCGAAAGAATTTGGAAAAACAATTAATTTTGACAATTTAATTTGAAAATTCGAAAAATTCCCGAGTGTTAGTAGGGATAAAGTCCCGACGCGCGTGTAAGCGCGTGCGATATGGTCAAAACGTAGGCGGAGGCCTAGTTTGGTCTAAAAACACTGAAAACCGCTGCAAAATCGCGCGTCTGGAAGCGAAGATATCTACGTTTGTGTTTTTTACTCGCTCCTATAGGTAGATTTTGGGTACTAACAGAGATGTATGGGAAAACTATTTTTTTTGAAAAAGATATGTTTTATTCGGGCTAGGGGCGCGGGCGAGCTGTCCAGAGACGCGTCTCCGCGCGGGCTAGCTATATAAAGAATAAAACTTATTAGGTGCCGACCAAAAATTTTGAGTTTCGGTCAAAAAACCCGTTTTTGAACCGAAAAATTTTGAATTTCTCCCCAAAACCTGGAAACGGGGACGCGGAACGCGGACCAGAATTCAGGGATGAAGGGTGAGGACTATTGCAACTATAAACTAGCGTTATTTTTGCGAAAGAATTTGGAAAAACAATTAATTTTGACAATTTAATTTGAAAATTCGAAAAATTCCCGAGTGTTAGTAGGGATAAAGTCCCGACGCGCGTGTAAGCGCGTGCGATATGGTCAAAACGTAGGCGGAGGCCTAGTTTGGTCTAAAAACACTGAAAACCGCTTCAAAATCGCGCGTCTGGAAGCGAAGATATCTACGTTTGTGTTTTTTACTCGCTCCTATAGGTAGATTTTGGGTACTAACAGAGATGTATGGGAAAACTATTTTTTTTGAAAAAGATATGTTTTATTCGGGCTAGGGGCGCGGGCGAGGTGTCCAGAGACGCGTCTCCGCGCGGGCTAGCTATATAAAGAATAAAACTTATTAGGTGCCGACCAAAAATTTTGAGTTTCGGTCAAAAAACCCGTTTTTGAACCGAAAAATTTTGAATTTCTCCCCAAAACCTGGAAACGGGGACGCGGAACGCGGACCAGAATTCAGGGATGAAGGGTGAGGACTATTGCAACTATAAACTAGCGTTATTTTTGCGAAAGAATTTGGAAAAACAATTAATTTTGACAATTTAATTTGAAAATTCGAAAAATTCCCGAGTGTTAGTAGGGATAAAGTCCCGACGCGCGTGTAAGCGCGTGCGATATGGTCAAAACGTAGGCGGAGGCCTAGTTTGGTCTAAAAACACTGAAAACCGCTTCAAAATCGCGCGTCTGGAAGCGAAGATATCTACGTTTGTGTTTTTTACTCGCTCCTATAGGTAGATTTTGGGTACTAACAGAGATGTATGGGAAAACTATTTTTTTTGAAAAAGATATGTTTTATTCGGGCTAGGGGCGCGGGCGAGGTGTCCAGAGACGCGTCTCCGCGCGGGCTAGCTATATAAAGAATAAAACTTATTAGGTGCCGACCAAAAATTTTGAGTATCGGTCAAAAAACCCGTTTTTGAACCGAAAAATTTTGAATTTCTCCCCAAAACCTGGAAACGGGGACGCGGAACGCGGACCAGAATTCAGGGATGAAGGGTGAGGACTATTGCAACTATAAACTAGCGTTATTTTTGCGAAAGAATTTGGAAAAACAATTAATTTTGACAATTTAATTTGAAAATTCGAAAAATTCCCGAGTGTTAGTAGGGATAAAGTCCCGACGCGCGTGTAAGCGCGTGCGATATGGTCAAAACGTAGGCGGAGGCCTAGTTTGGTCTAAAAACACTGAAAACCGCTTCAAAATCGCGCGTCTGGAAGCGAAGATATCTACGTTTGTGTTTTTTACTCGCTCCTATAGGTAGATTTTGGGTACTAACAGAGATGTATGGGAAAACTATTTTTTTTGAAAAAGATATGTTTTATTCGGGCTAGGGGCGCGGGCGAGGTGTCCAGAGACGCGTCTCCGCGCGGGCTAGCTATATAAAGAATAAAACTTATTAGGTGCCGACCAAAAATTTTGAGTTTCGGTCAAAAAACCCGTTTTTGAACCGAAAAATTTTGAATTTCTCCCCAAAACCTGGAAACGGGGACGCGGAACGCGGACCAGAATTCAGGGATGAAGGGTGAGGACTATTGCAACTATAAACTAGCGTTATTTTTGCGAAAGAATTTGGAAAAACAATTAATTTTGACAATTTAATTTGAAAATTCGAAAAATTCCCGAGTGTTAGTAGGGATAAAGTCCCGACGCGCGTGTAAGCGCGTGCGATATGGTCAAAACGTAGGCGGAGGCCTAGTTTGGTCTAAAAACACTGAAAACCGCTTCAAAATCGCGCGTCTGGAAGCGAAGATATCTACGTTTGTGTTTTTTACTCGCTCCTATAGGTAGATTTTGGGTACTAACAGAGATGTATGGGAAAACTATTTTTTTTGAAAAAGATATGTTTTATTCGGGCTAGGGGCGCGGGCGAGGTGTCCAGAGACGCGTCTCCGCGCGGGCTAGCTATATAAAGAATAAAACTTATTAGGTGCCGACCAAAAATTTTGAGTTTCGGTCAAAAAAACCCGTTTTTGAACCGAAAAATTTTGAATTTCTCCCCAAAACCTGGAAACGGGGACGCGGAACGCGGACCAGAATTCAGGGATGAAGGGTGAGGACTATTGCAACTATAAACTAGCGTTATTTTTGCGAAAGAATTTGGAAAAACAATTAATTTTGACAATTTAATTTGAAAATTCGAAAAATTCCCGAGTGTTAGTAGGGATAAAGTCCCGACGCGCGTGTAAGCGCGTGCGATATGGTCAAAACGTAGGCGGAGGCCTAGTTTGGTCTAAAAACACTGAAAACCGCTTCAAAATCGCGCGTCTGGAAGCGAAGATATCTACGTTTGTGTTTTTTACTCGCTCCTATAGGTAGATTTTGGGTACTAACAGAGATGTATGGGAAAACTATTTTTTTTGAAAAAGATATGTTTTATTCGGGCTAGGGGCGCGGGCGAGGTGTCCAGAGACGCGTCTCCGCGCGGGCTAGCTATATAAAGAATAAAACTTATTAGGTGCCGACCAAAAATTTTGAGTTTCGGTCAAAAAACCCGTTTTTGAACCGAAAAATTTTGAATTTCTCCCCAAAACCTGGAAACGGGGACGCGGAACGCGGACCAGAATTCAGGGATGAAGGGTGAGGACTATTGCAACTATAAACTAGCGTTATTTTTGCGAAAGAATTTGGAAAAACAATTAATTTTGACAATTTAATTTGAAAATTCGAAAAATTCCCGAGTGTTAGTAGGGATAAAGTCCCGACGCGCGTGTAAGCGCGTG
The DNA here is from genome assembly GCA_905147715.2 of Xestia xanthographa. NCBI lineage: Eukaryota > Metazoa > Arthropoda > Insecta > Lepidoptera > Noctuidae > Xestia > Xestia xanthographa. The sequence goes on along the minus strand of LR990652.1, from coordinate 31,242 downwards.
CGATATGGTCAAAACGTAGGCGGAGGCCTAGTTTGGTCTAAAAACACTGAAAACCGCTTCAAAATCGCGCGTCTGGAAGCGAAGATATCTACGTTTGTGTTTTTTACTCGCTCCTATAGGTAGATTTTGGGTACTAACAGAGATGTATGGGAAAACAATTTTTTTTGAAAAAGATATGTTTTATTCGGGCTAGGGGCGCGGGCGAGGTGTCCAGAGACGCGTCTCCGCGCGGGCTAGCTATATAAAGAATAAAACTTATTAGGTGCCGACCAAAAATTTTGAGTTTCGGTCAAAAAACCCGTTTTTGAACCGAAAAATTTTGAATTTCTCCCCAAAACCTGGAAACGGGGACGCGGAACGCGGACCAGAATTCAGGGATGAAGGGTGAGGACTATTGCAACTATAAACTAGCGTTATTTTTGCGAAAGAATTTGGAAAAACAATTAATTTTGACAATTTAATTTGAAAATTCGAAAAATTCCCGAGTGTTAGTAGGGATAAAGTCCCGACGCGCGTGTAAGCGCGTGCGATATGGTCAAAACGTAGGCGGAGGCCTAGTTTGGTCTAAAAACACTGAAAACCGCTTCAAAATCGCGCGTCTGGAAGCGAAGATATCTACGTTTGTGTTTTTTACTCGCTCCTATAGGTAGATTTTGGGTACTAACAGAGATGTATGGGAAAACTATTTTTTTTGAAAAAGATATGTTTTATTCGGGCTAGGGGCGCGGGCGAGGTGTCCAGAGACGCGTCTCCGCGCGGGCTAGCTATATAAAGAATAAAACTTATTAGGTGCCGACCAAAAATTTTGAGTTTCGGTCAAAAAACCCGTTTTTGAACCGAAAAATTTTGAATTTCTCCCCAAAACCTGGAAACGGGGACGCGGAACGCGGACCAGAATTCAGGGATGAAGGGTGAGGACTATTGCAACTATAAACTAGCGTTATTTTTGCGAAAGAATTTGGAAAAACAATTAATTTTGACAATTTAATTTGAAAATTCGAAAAATTCCCGAGTGTTAGTAGGGATAAAGTCCCGACGCGCGTGTAAGCGCGTGCGATATGGTCAAAACGTAGGCGGAGGCCTAGTTTGGTCTAAAAACACTGAAAACCGCTTCAAAATCGCGCGTCTGGAAGCGAAGATATCTACGTTTGTGTTTTTTACTCGCTCCTATAGGTAGATTTTGGGTACTAACAGAGATGTATGGGAAAACTATTTTTTTTGAAAAAGATATGTTTTATTCGGGCTAGGGGCGCGGGCGAGCTGTCCAGAGACGCGTCTCCGCGCGGGCTAGCTATATAAAGAATAAAACTTATTAGGTGCCGACCAAAAATTTTGAGTTTCGGTCAAAAAACCCGTTTTTGAACCGAAAAATTTTGAATTTCTCCCCAAAACCTGGAAACGGGGACGCGGAACGCGGACCAGAATTCAGGGATGAAGGGTGAGGACTATTGCAACTATAAACTAGCGTTATTTTTGCGAAAGAATTTGGAAAAACAATTAATTTTGACAATTTAATTTGAAAATTCGAAAAATTCCCGAGTGTTAGTAGGGATAAAGTCCCGACGCGCGTGTAAGCGCGTGCGATATGGTCAAAACGTAGGCGGAGGCCTAGTTTGGTCTAAAAACACTGAAAACCGCTTCAAAATCGCGCGTCTGGAAGCGAAGATATCTACGTTTGTGTTTTTTACTCGCTCCTATAGGTAGATTTTGGGTACTAACAGAGATGTATGGGAAAACTATTTTTTTTGAAAAAGATATGTTTTATTCGGGCTAGGGGCGCGGGCGAGGTGTCCAGAGACGCGTCTCCGCGCGGGCTAGCTATATAAAGAATAAAACTTATTAGGTGCCGACCAAAAATTTTGAGTTTCGGTCAAAAAACCCGTTTTTGAACCGAAAAATTTTGAATTTCTCCCCAAAACCTGGAAACGGGGACGCGGAACGCGGACCAGAATTCAGGGATGAAGGGTGAGGACTATTGCAACTATAAACTAGCGTTATTTTTGCGAAAGAATTTGGAAAAACAATTAATTTTGACAATTTAATTTGAAAATTCGAAAAATTCCCGAGTGTTAGTAGGGATAAAGTCCCGACGCGCGTGTAAGCGCGTGCGATATGGTCAAAACGTAGGCGGAGGCCTAGTTTGGTCTAAAAACACTGAAAACCGCTTCAAAATCGCGCGTCTGGAAGCGAAGATATCTACGTTTGTGTTTTTTACTCGCTCCTATAGGTAGATTTTGGGTACTAACAGAGATGTATGGGAAAACTATTTTTTTTGAAAAAGATATGTTTTATTCGGGCTAGGGGCGCGGGCGAGGTGTCCAGAGACGCGTCTCCGCGCGGGCTAGCTATATAAAGAATAAAACTTATTAGGTGCCGACCAAAAATTTTGAGTATCGGTCAAAAAACCCGTTTTTGAACCGAAAAATTTTGAATTTCTCCCCAAAACCTGGAAACGGGGACGCGGAACGCGGACCAGAATTCAGGGATGAAGGGTGAGGACTATTGCAACTATAAACTAGCGTTATTTTTGCGAAAGAATTTGGAAAAACAATTAATTTTGACAATTTAATTTGAAAATTCGAAAAATTCCCGAGTGTTAGTAGGGATAAAGTCCCGACGCGCGTGTAAGCGCGTGCGATATGGTCAAAACGTAGGCGGAGGCCTAGTTTGGTCTAAAAACACTGAAAACCGCTTCAAAATCGCGCGTCTGGAAGCGAAGATATCTACGTTTGTGTTTTTTACTCGCTCCTATAGGTAGATTTTGGGTACTAACAGAGATGTATGGGAAAACTATTTTTTTTGAAAAAGATATGTTTTATTCGGGCTAGGGGCGCGGGCGAGGTGTCCAGAGACGCGTCTCCGCGCGGGCTAGCTATATAAAGAATAAAACTTATTAGGTGCCGACCAAAAATTTTGAGTTTCGGTCAAAAAACCCGTTTTTGAACCGAAAAATTTTGAATTTCTCCCCAAAACCTGGAAACGGGGACGCGGAACGCGGACCAGAATTCAGGGATGAAGGGTGAGGACTATTGCAACTATAAACTAGCGTTATTTTTGCGAAAGAATTTGGAAAAACAATTAATTTTGACAATTTAATTTGAAAATTCGAAAAATTCCCGAGTGTTAGTAGGGATAAAGTCCCGACGCGCGTGTAAGCGCGTGCGATATGGTCAAAACGTAGGCGGAGGCCTAGTTTGGTCTAAAAACACTGAAAACCGCTTCAAAATCGCGCGTCTGGAAGCGAAGATATCTACGTTTGTGTTTTTTACTCGCTCCTATAGGTAGATTTTGGGTACTAACAGAGATGTATGGGAAAACTATTTTTTTTGAAAAAGATATGTTTTATTCGGGCTAGGGGCGCGGGCGAGGTGTCCAGAGACGCGTCTCCGCGCGGGCTAGCTATATAAAGAATAAAACTTATTAGGTGCCGACCAAAAATTTTGAGTATCGGTCAAAAAACCCGTTTTTGAACCGAAAAATTTTGAATTTCTCCCCAAAACCTGGAAACGGGGACGCGGAACGCGGACCAGAATTCAGGGATGAAGGGTGAGGACTATTGCAACTATAAACTAGCGTTATTTTTGCGAAAGAATTTGGAAAAACAATTAATTTTGACAATTTAATTTGAAAATTCGAAAAATTCCCGAGTGTTAGTAGGGATAAAGTCCCGACGCGCGTGTAAGCGCGTGCGATATGGTCAAAACGTAGGCGGAGGCCTAGTTTGGTCTAAAAACACTGAAAACCGCTTCAAAATCGCGCGTCTGGAAGCGAAGATATCTACGTTTGTGTTTTTTACTCGCTCCTATAGGTAGATTTTGGGTACTAACAGAGATGTATGGGAAAACTATTTTTTTTGAAAAAGATATGTTTTATTCGGGCTAGGGGCGCGGGCGAGGTGTCCAGAGACGCGTCTCCGCGCGGGCTAGCTATATAAAGAATAAAACTTATTAGGTGCCGACCAAAAATTTTGAGTTTCGGTCAAAAAACCCGTTTTTGAACCGAAAAATTTTGAATTTCTCCCCAAAACCTGGAAACGGGGACGCGGAACGCGGACCAGAATTCAGGGATGAAGGGTGAGGACTATTGCAACTATAAACTAGCGTTATTTTTGCGAAAGAATTTGGAAAAACAATTAATTTTGACAATTTAATTTGAAAATTCGAAAAATTCCCGAGTGTTAGTAGGGATAAAGTCCCGACGCGCGTGTAAGCGCGTGCGATATGGTCAAAACGTAGGCGGAGGCCTAGTTTGGTCTAAAAACACTGAAAACCGCTTCAAAATCGCGCGTCTGGAAGCGAAGATATCTACGTTTGTGTTTTTTACTCGCTCCTATAGGTAGATTTTGGGTACTAACAGAGATGTATGGGAAAACTATTTTTTTTGAAAAAGATATGTTTTATTCGGGCTAGGGGCGCGGGCGAGGTGTCCAGAGACGCGTCTCCGCGCGGGCTAGCTATATAAAGAATAAAACTTATTAGGTGCCGACCAAAAATTTTGAGTTTCGGTCAAAAAACCCGTTTTTGAACCGAAAAATTTTGAATTTCTCCCCAAAACCTGGAAACGGGGACGCGGAACGCGGACCAGAATTCAGGGATGAAGGGTGAGGACTATTGCAACTATAAACTAGCGTTATTTTTGCGAAAGAATTTGGAAAAACAATTAATTTTGACAATTTAATTTGAAAATTCGAAAAATTCCCGAGTGTTAGTAGGGATAAAGTCCCGACGCGCGTGTAAGCGCGTGCGATATGGTCAAAACGTAGGCGGAGGCCTAGTTTGGTCTAAAAACACTGAAAACCGCTTCAAAATCGCGCGTCTGGAAGCGAAGATATCTACGTTTGTGTTTTTTACTCGCTCCTATAGGTAGATTTTGGGTACTAACAGAGATGTATGGGAAAACTATTTTTTTTGAAAAAGATATGTTTTATTCGGGCTAGGGGCGCGGGCGAGGTGTCCAGAGACGCGTCTCCGCGCGGGCTAGCTATATAAAGAATAAAACTTATTAGGTGCCGACCAAAAATTTTGAGTTTCGGTCAAAAAACCCGTTTTTGAACCGAAAAATTTTGAATTTCTCCCCAAAACCTGGAAACGGGGACGCGGAACGCGGACCAGAATTCAGGGATGAAGGGTGAGGACTATTGCAACTATAAACTAGCGTTATTTTTGCGAAAGAATTTGGAAAAACAATTAATTTTGACAATTTAATTTGAAAATTCGAAAAATTCCCGAGTGTTAGTAGGGATAAAGTCCCGACGCGCGTGTAAGCGCGTGCGATATGGTCAAAACGTAGGCGGAGGCCTAGTTTGGTCTAAAAACACTGAAAACCGCTTCAAAATCGCGCGTCTGGAAGCGAAGATATCTACGTTTGTGTTTTTTACTCGCTCCTATAGGTAGATTTTGGGTACTAACAGAGATGTATGGGAAAACTATTTTTTTTGAAAAAGATATGTTTTATTCGGGCTAGGGGCGCGGGCGAGGTGTCCAGAGACGCGTCTCCGCGCGGGCTAGCTATATAAAGAATAAAACTTATTAGGTGCCGACCAAAAATTTTGAGTTTCGGTCAAAAAACCCGTTTTTGAACCGAAAAATTTTGAATTTCTCCCCAAAACCTGGAAACGGGGACGCGGAACGCGGACCAGAATTCAGGGATGAAGGGTGAGGACTATTGCAACTATAAACTAGCGTTATTTTTGCGAAAGAATTTGGAAAAACAATTAATTTTGACAATTTAATTTGAAAATTCGAAAAATTCCCGAGTGTTAGTAGGGATAAAGTCCCGACGCGCGTGTAAGCGCGTGCGATATGGTCAAAACGTAGGCGGAGGCCTAGTTTGGTCTAAAAACACTGAAAACCGCTTCAAAATCGCGCGTCTGGAAGCGAAGATATCTACGTTTGTGTTTTTTACTCGCTCCTATAGGTAGATTTTGGGTACTAACAGAGATGTATGGGAAAACTATTTTTTTTGAAAAAGATATGTTTTATTCGGGCTAGGGGCGCGGGCGAGGTGTCCAGAGACGCGTCTCCGCGCGGGCTAGCTATATAAAGAATAAAACTTATTAGGTGCCGACCAAAAATTTTGAGTTTCGGTCAAAAAACCCGTTTTTGAACCGAAAAATTTTGAATTTCTCCCCAAAACCTGGAAACTGGGACGCGGAACGCGGACCAGAATTCAGGGATGAAGGGTGAGGACTATTGCAACTATAAACTAGCGTTATTTTTGCGAAAGAATTTGGAAAAACAATTAATTTTGACAATTTAATTTGAAAATTCGAAAAATTCCCGAGTGTTAGTAGGGATAAAGTCCCGACGCGCGTGTAAGCGCGTGCGATATGGTCAAAACGTAGGCGGAGGCCTAGTTTGGTCTAAAAACACTGAAAACCGCTTCAAAATCGCGCGTCTGGAAGCGAAGATATCTACGTTTGTGTTTTTTACTCGCTCCTATAGGTAGATTTTGGGTACTAACAGAGATGTATGGGAAAACTATTTTTTTTGAAAAAGATATGTTTTATTCGGGCTAGGGGCGCGGGCGAGCTGTCCAGAGACGCGTCTCCGCGCGGGCTAGCTATATAAAGAATAAAACTTATTAGGTGCCGACCAAAAATTTTGAGTTTCGGTCAAAAAACCCGTTTTTGAACCGAAAAATTTTGAATTTCTCCCCAAAACCTGGAAACGGGGACGCGGAACGCGGACCAGAATTCAGGGATGAAGGGTGAGGACTATTGCAACTATAAACTAGCGTTATTTTTGCGAAAGAATTTGGAAAAACAATTAATTTTGACAATTTAATTTGAAAATTCGAAAAATTCCCGAGTGTTAGTAGGGATAAAGTCCCGACGCGCGTGTAAGCGCGTGCGATATGGTCAAAACGTAGGCGGAGGCCTAGTTTGGTCTAAAAACACTGAAAACCGCTTCAAAATCGCGCGTCTGGAAGCGAAGATATCTACGTTTGTGTTTTTTACTCGCTCCTATAGGTAGATTTTGGGTACTAACAGAGATGTATGGGAAAACTATTTTTTTTGAAAAAGATATGTTTTATTCGGGCTAGGGGCGCGGGCGAGGTGTCCAGAGACGCGTCTCCGCGCGGGCTAGCTATATAAAGAATAAAACTTATTAGGTGCCGACCAAAAATTTTGAGTATCGGTCAAAAAACCCGTTTTTGAACCGAAAAATTTTGAGTTTCTCCCCAAAACCTGGAAACGGGGACGCGGAACGCGGACCAGAATTCAGGGATGAAGGGTGAGGACTATTGCAACTATAAACTAGCGTTATTTTTGCGAAAGAATTTGGAAAAACAATTAATTTTGACAATTTAATTTGAAAATTCGAAAAATTCCCGAGTGTTAGTAGGGATAAAGTCCCGACGCGCGTGTAAGCGCGTGCGATATGGTCAAAACGTAGGCGGAGGCCTAGTTTGGTCTAAAAACACTGAAAACCGCTTCAAAATCGCGCGTCTGGAAGCGAAGATATCTACGTTTGTGTTTTTTACTCGCTCCTATAGGTAGATTTTGGGTACTAACAGAGATGTATGGGAAAACTATTTTTTTTGAAAAAGATATGTTTTATTCGGGCTAGGGGCGCGGGCGAGGTGTCCAGAGACGCGTCTCCGCGCGGGCTAGCTATATAAAGAATAAAACTTATTAGGTGCCGACCAAAAATTTTGAGTTTCGGTTAAAAAACCCGTTTTTGAACCGAAAAATTTTGAATTTCTCCCCAAAACCTGGAAACGGGGACGCGGAACGCGGACCAGAATTCAGGGATGAAGGGTGAGGACTATTGCAACTATAAACTAGCGTTATTTTTGCGAAAGAATTTGGAAAAACAATTAATTTTGACAATTTAATTTGAAAATTCGAAAAATTCCCGAGTGTTAGTAGGGATAAAGTCCCGACGCGCGTGTAAGCGCGTGCGATATGGTCAAAACGTAGGCGGAGGCCTAGTTTGGTCTAAAAACACTGAAAACCGCTTCAAAATCGCGCGTCTGGAAGCGAAGATATCTACGTTTGTGTTTTTTACTCGCTCCTATAGGTAGATTTTGGGTACTAACAGAGATGTATGGGAAAACTATTTTTTTTGAAAAAGATATGTTTTATTCGGGCTAGGGGCGCGGGCGAGGTGTCCAGAGACGCGTCTCCGCGCGGGCTAGCTATATAAAGAATAAAACTTATTAGGTGCCGACCAAAAATTTTGAGTTTCGGTCAAAAAACCCGTTTTTGAACCGAAAAATTTTGAATTTCTCCCCAAAACCTGGAAACGGGGACGCGGAACGCGGACCAGAATTCAGGGATGAAGGGTGAGGACTATTGCAACTATAAACTAGCGTTATTTTTGCGAAAGAATTTGGAAAAACAATTAATTTTGACAATTTAATTTGAAAATTCGAAAAATTCCCGAGTGTTAGTAGGGATAAAGTCCCGACGCGCGTGTAAGCGCGTGCGATATGGTCAAAACGTAGGCGGAGGCCTAGTTTGGTCTAAAAACACTGAAAACCGCTTCAAAATCGCGCGTCTGGAAGCGAAGATATCTACGTTTGTGTTTTTTACTCGCTCCTATAGGTAGATTTTGGGTACTAACAGAGATGTATGGGAAAACTATTTTTTTTGAAAAAGATATGTTTTATTCGGGCTAGGGGCGCGGGCGAGGTGTCCAGAGACGCGTCTCCGCGCGGGCTAGCTATATAAAGAATAAAACTTATTAGGTGCCGACCAAAAATTTTGAGTTTCGGTCAAAAAACCCGTTTTTGAACCGAAAAATTTTGAATTTCTCCCCAAAACCTGGAAACGGGGACGCGGAACGCGGACCAGAATTCAGGGATGAAGGGTGAGGACTATTGCAACTATAAACTAGCGTTATTTTTGCGAAAGAATTTGGAAAAACAATTAATTTTGACAATTTAATTTGAAAATTCGAAAAATTCCTGAGTGTTAGTAGGGATAAAGTCCCGACGCGCGTGTAAGCGCGTGCGATATGGTCAAAACGTAGGCGGAGGCCTAGTTTGGTCTAAAAACACTGAAAACCGCTTCAAAATCGCGCGTCTGGAAGCGAAGATATCTACGTTTGTGTTTTTTACTCGCTCCTATAGGTAGATTTGGGGTACTAACAGAGATGTATGGGAAAACTATTTTTTTTGAAAAAGATATGTTTTATTCGGGCTAGGGGCGCGGGCGAGGTGTCCAGAGACGCGTCTCCGCGCGGGCTAGCTATATAAAGAATAAAACTTATTAGGTGCCGACCAAAAATTTTGAGTTTCGGTCAAAAAACCCGTTTTTGAACCGAAAAATTTTGAATTTCTCCCCAAAACCTGGAAACGGGGACGCGGAACGCGGACCAGAATTCAGGGATGAAGGGTGAGGACTATTGCAACTATAAACTAGCGTTATTTTTGCGAAAGAATTTGGAAAAACAATTAATTTTGACAATTTAATTTGAAAATTCGAAAAATTCCCGAGTGTTAGTAGGGATAAAGTCCCGACGCGCGTGTAAGCGCGTGCGATATGGTCAAAACGTAGGCGGAGGCCTAGTTTGGTCTAAAAACACTGAAAACCGCTTCAAAATCGCGCGTCTGGAAGCGAAGATATCTACGTTTGTGTTTTTTACTCGCTCCTATAGGTAGATTTTGGGTACTAACAGAGATGTATGGGAAAACTATTTTTTTTGAAAAAGATATGTTTTATTCGGGCTAGGGGCGCGGGCGAGGTGTCCAGAGACGCGTCTCCGCGCGGGCTAGCTATATAAAGAATAAAACTTATTAGGTGCCGACCAAAAATTTTGAGTTTCGGTCAAAAAACCCGTTTTTGAACCGAAAAATTTTGAATTTCTCCCCAAAACCTGGAAACGGGGACGCGGAACGCGGACCAGAATTCAGGGATGAAGGGTGAGGACTATTGCAACTATAAACTAGCGTTATTTTTGCGAAAGAATTTGGAAAAACAATTAATTTTGACAATTTAATTTGAAAATTCGAAAAATTCCCGAGTGTTAGTAGGGATAAAGTCCCGACGCGCGTGTAAGCGCGTGCGATATGGTCAAAACGTAGGCGGAGGCCTAGTTTGGTCTAAAAACACTGAAAACCGCTTCAAAATCGCGCGTCTGGAAGCGAAGATATCTACGTTTGTGTTTTTTACTCGCTCCTATAGGTAGATTTTGGGTACTAACAGAGATGTATGGGAAAACTATTTTTTTTGAAAAAGATATGTTTTATTCGGGCTAGGGGCGCGGGCGAGGTGTCCAGAGACGCGTCTCCGCGCGGGCTAGCTATATAAAGAATAAAACTTATTAGGTGCCGACCAAAAATTTTGAGTTTCGGTCAAAAAACCCGTTTTTGAACCGAAAAATTTTGAATTTCTCCCCAAAACCTGGAAACTGGGACGCGGAACGCGGACCAGAATTCAGGGATGAAGGGTGAGGACTATTGCAACTATAAACTAGCGTTATTTTTGCGAAAGAATTTGGAAAAACAATTAATTTTGACAATTTAATTTGAAAATTCGAAAAATTCCCGAGTGTTAGTAGGGATAAAGTCCCGACGCGCGTGTAAGCGCGTGCGATATGGTCAAAACGTAGGCGGAGGCCTAGTTTGGTCTAAAAACACTGAAAACCGCTTCAAAATCGCGCGTCTGGAAGCGAAGATATCTACGTTTGTGTTTTTTACTCGCTCCTATAGGTAGATTTTGGGTACTAACAGAGATGTATGGGAAAACTATTTTTTTTGAAAAAGATATGTTTTATTCGGGCTAGGGGCGCGGGCGAGGTGTCCAGAGACGCGTCTCCGCGCGGGCTAGCTATATAAAGAATAAAACTTATTAGGTGCCGACCAAAAATTTTGAGTTTCGGTCAAAAAACCCGTTTTTGAACCGAAAAATTTTGAATTTCTCCCCAAAACCTGGAAACTGGGACGCGGAACGCGGACCAGAATTCAGGGATGAAGGGTGAGGACTATTGCAACTATAAACTAGCGTTATTTTTGCGAAAGAATTTGGAAAAACAATTAATTTTGACAATTTAATTTGAAAATTCGAAAAATTCCCGAGTGTTAGTAGGGATAAAGTCCCGACGCGCGTGTAAGCGCGTGCGATATGGTCAAAACGTAGGCGGAGGCCTAGTTTGGTCTAAAAACACTGAAAACCGCTTCAAAATCGCGCGTCTGGAAGCGAAGATATCTACGTTTGTGTTTTTTACTCGCTCCTATAGGTAGATTTTGGGTACTAACAGAGATGTATGGGAAAACTATTTTTTTTGAAAAAGATATGTTTTATTCGGGCTAGGGGCGCGGGCGAGGTGTCCAGAGACGCGTCTCCGCGCGGGCTAGCTATATAAAGAATAAAACTTATTAGGTGCCTACCAAAAATTTTGAGTTTCGGTCAAAAAACCCGTTTTTGAACCGAAAAATTTTGAATTTCTCCCCAAAACCTGGAAACGGGGACGCGGAACGCGGACCAGAATTCAGGGATGAAGGGTGAGGACTATTGCAACTATAAACTAGCGTTATTTTTGCGAAAGAATTTGGAAAAACAATTAATTTTGACAATTTAATTTGAAAATTCGAAAAATTCCCGAGTGTTAGTAGGGATAAAGTCCCGACGCGCGTGTAAGCGAGTGCGATATGGTCAAAACGTAGGCGGAGGCCTAGTTTGGTCTAAAAACACTGAAAACCGCTTCAAAATCGCGCGTCTGGAAGCGAAGATATCTACGTTTGTGTTTTTTACTCGCTCCTATAGGTAGATTTTGGGTACTAACAGAGATGTATGGGAAAACTATTTTTTTTGAAAAAGATATGTTTTATTCGGGCTAGGGGCGCGGGCGAGGTGTCCAGAGACGCGTCTCCGCGCGGGCTAGCTATATAAAGAATAAAACTTATTAGGTGCCGACCAAAAATTTTGAGTATCGGTCAAAAAACCCGTTTTTGAACCGAAAAATTTTGAATTTCTCCCCAAAACCTGGAAACTGGGACGCGGAACGCGGACCAGAATTCAGGGATGAAGGGTGAGGACTATTGCAACTATAAACTAGCGTTATTTTTGCGAAAGAATTTGGAAAAACAATTAATTTTGACAATTTAATTTGAAAATTCGAAAAATTCCCGAGTGTTAGTAGGGATAAAGTCCCGACGCGCGTGTAAGCGCGTGCGATATGGTCAAAACGGTTAGGTTAGGTTAGGTTAGGTTTTTTTTTTTTTTTTTTTTTTTTTTTTTTTTTTTTTTTTTTTTTTTTTTCCTAGTGTTCCTCCGACGTTGGTCATCAGAGATCTTATCTATGCTGGTCTTTACGTTCATACCAGTTCTCGCTTTTATTCCTCTCGTACTTTCATTCTACATACTTTATCTTTCTTTCATTCATTCATCTTTCTGTCTTAAGGGTAGGACGCCCTTCTACTTGTCCCTATTCTGTACTCTATTTCTGTTTTATCTTTTATTTCGGGTGCAACACATAGACGCATGATTTTTATTTCTTTTTTACAATATTTCTTATTCTATCTTATTATCTAATACATTTTTAATACTTTAACAGCTATCTTATATCTACTTACATAATCCGAACTTTTCTACATTTACATTTCTAATAACTTTTAGTACACGTCTAATAAAATTTACATAAATTTTACTTTTACAGCTACATTTTTACAACACAGGTTTTAACAACTAAATTTTTAACAGCTAAATTCTTATGATTAACAGCTATACATTAACATTTTATACCTTTTATTACACCCTTGATAACAATCACATTTACATCACTTTTAAGTTTAATGCTAAATTCTGACAACTCAGGTTCTTAAGACTAGATTTCTAACAGCTATGGTTTCACAATTAACATCATAATATATTTTAATATCTCTAGTTTCACGGCGATTACTATTTATGTATTCTAGCAATACATAAAAGTATATCTACTTTCTTAAACTTTGTTTCTTTTAATAACTTTTTCAGCAATTTCCTCACAGTATTTTAAAAACTTTTTTCTTAATTTTGAATTTCCCATTATTGTCGGAATACTTTCTAACTTTATTTCCACATCTATTTCTAGTTCAATTTTATGCTTATTTATAGCGAATATTGGGCACTCTACGATCAAGTGTGGGATGCTCTCACTTTTAGACGGGTCACAGGGACACGCCGGGCTCTCCTTGCACTTGAAGCGATGCAAGTACTCGGAGAACCCGCCGTGTCCCGTTAGTACTTGTACTAGGACTGGGTTGAGCACAATTTTTCGGACAATATGGTAGGCATCAATTGCGTCAGGGAGAAAAATTTTGGTCGTTGTGGCCGTTTCGCCAGACCGGTATCGCGCGCTCCATTCGTCAAGTGATTCCATTCGGATTTTCCGCTTGGCGAATGAAGCCGGGCACAGGTCGTAATGGGGCCTAGTTTTGCTGCCTATTGCTGCCTCTTTTGCCAACACGTCTGCCCTCTCGTTCCCCTCCAATCCCGCATGAGCCTTAATCCAGAACAGCTGAAGGGTTTTTCCGCGAAGTTTCAGTGCCTGGATGTTTCTTAGTATTTTAAATGCTAAGGGATGGAGGGAAACGCCTCGGGTTACGGTTTCTAGGGCTGATCTGGAGTCGCAATATATTTCGACAACGGCTGAGGGGTGCTTCATAGCCAGCTCCGAGGCCTTGTGCAGAGCAAAAAGTTCGGCCTGATAAACGGTGCAGAAATGATCCAGTTTGAACTTTTGGGCGTTAACTTCCACCCCGTTCTCCCATAGGCTCAAGGCTGCACCGACTTTACCTTGGATCTTGCTTCCGTCGGTGAAGATCTTTGGGTTCGTTGGTTCTTGCTGATCCATTTCTGCACCGTTCATCACACACTTAAACTGTACACCAACTTGGCTGGCTGGGTGTGGTAATTCCGTGTAAGGAACTGGTGTTTCGATGTCTCGGTCTCCTGTCACTCTCCGGGAGTATCCTCTTTTCTCTTCATAAAAAGAGGCTGCTTCCCGGATCCTAAGGTCCAGAGGAAGCAGTCCAGAGAGTAACAGGGCCGAGTTCAGCGATGTTGTCCTGTATGCCTTTATGATCTTCTGCACAAAGCCCCGCTGGACGTTGTCTAGCTGTTTCCGCATCCCCTTTTTGTTTGTAGCCGGTGCCCAAGCACTAGCAGCATACATTATGACCGGCTCCACCACTGCGGTGTATATAGTCCTGACAATTTCGGGCTTCAGGCCCCAGCTGATTTTGGCGGCTCTTGACAGCTGTTTGTATAGGTTTAACGCCTTCCTCGTGACGTTCGAGGCGTGGGCGTTAAACGTCAGCTTGTCGTCAACCGTGAGCCCCAGTATCTTGATTTCCCGAGACAGGGCAATGTCCTCACCACCCATGTGCAGAAGTGGTGAATCGTATTTCAACTTCTTTGTGATCACCATAGCTTTAGTTTTGTGTGGCGCAAAGTTCAGTTTGTTTCCGACTCCCCACCTCTGGACATGAGCGAGACACTCATTAGCCTGTCTCTGGATATCAAGCGCTGTTTCGCCCGAAAAAATCAGGATCACATCATCCGCGAATGCCTGGCAATAGTCGCCACGTTGTTCAAGCTCTTTGAGTAGGGGATCCAGGAGTAGGTTCCAGAAAGTGGGTCCACCTATGGAGCCTTGTACGCATCCTTTTGAGGTTCCTTGTGCAAACTCTGCTCCGGCATACCGTACCCTTACCTTCCTGTCCAGCAGATAGCTGTCTACTAGACGTCTCAGGTTTATCGGGCACGGCGTTTCTGCCAGTCGGCATTTCATGGCTGGCCACCAGGCATTGTCAAAGGCTCCCTCTATGTCCAATGATATAACGACGACGATCTTCTTCTCTTCCAGCCTATCTCTAATGTGTTTTATCAGGTCATAGAGGGAGTCCTCGGTGCTACGTTGTGGCATGAAACCGTACTGGCTCCTGCTAGCTTGTGGCGATATATGCCATCTAATGCGACGTACCAGCATTTTCTCAAATATTTTCCCCAATACAGGCAATAGCCCAATCGGCCTGTAAGATTTGGGGTGCGCATAGTCGTCCTTGCCTGGCTTTCTAAGGACCACGACTACTGCCTCCTTCCAGTCGGTCGGAAAGTGGCACAGAGAGAGACATCGGTTTAAAACTGCTAGGAACAGTTGCGGGTTGTGGGTAATAGCCGCACTGCATATGTCCGCTGTTAGGCCGTCAATACCCGGAGCTTTCTTTGGATTGAAGCTGGATGCGGACCACTTTAGTTCCTCCGCAGTGAATAGAGGATCAAATGTCTCACCATTCGTACTTTCGTTCACTCTATTCGCCAGCTCACGTATTCTTTTGTGGTCCGCATTATCATCCTGTGTTTTATCCTCAGGATAAAAAGTCTTTGCAAGCATCCGGGCTGACTCTTCGCCACTTAGTACCCGATCGCCCTGCACGAGCGGTATGTCTTCCTGCCTATTGGCAGTGCGACTTATTACCCTATAAATGCTGTCCCACATTGTCTCTCGTTCCTGCCTTCCACAGAACTCCTTCCAACTGGTCGTCAGCGTGCTCTCCATCTTCTGTTTTAGCTCCTCTTTGGCTGTGAGATACAAGCCCAGAACCCATGCTCTGCGTTTTGGTGCGGCACCGGAGATTCTCCTCTTTCGTCTCTTGACCTCCTCTTTCATTCGTGTCAACTCCTCGGTCCACCAAGGCAATCCTGTCTGATTTCTTTTACTGACCATCGGTATGGTTTCCTCACATGCCTTCTCTATTGATTCTGTGTATCTTTCTACTATCTTATCTAGTCCTGCTTTAGTATCTATTTTATCTATTTCTGTTTTGTTTATGTTTTGTTGTTCCCAAATTTGGTCAAGTTTCCCATAAAATTGTCCCCATTTTGCCTTTTTAGTGTTATATTTTCTAGTGGTTCTTATAATGTCCATACCTTTTGATTTTTCTAGTTTTAATTCAAACAGGATCGCCCTGTGGTCCGAGGTGGTGACGTCCCCGGATATTCTCCAGTTAACCACACTTCTGAGCATGTCCTCTGTACAGGTGGTAATATCGACGCAGCTGCTGTACCTTTGGCCGCCTCTAATCACGTCGAAGGTGGGGGCTGTTCCCATGTTTAGAATTTGGAGTCCCAGTTCATCAAGGGCACCCGCCAGTGCCTCCCCCCTATGATCCGCCTCTCGGCTTCCCCACCATGTGTTCCAAGCGTTGACGTCCCCCCCCAGTATCACGTCGCGAACTCCGATTCCCTCTATGATCTTCCTTAAATGGCCCAAGTCTGGCTCGATAGGCTGTCCACCATCCAGGTACACCGACACCACACCTATTTCCCAGGCTCCGGTCCTCAATTTTGCAACTGCAAAGTTTTCTGTAGTTAGGGTTGGGCACTGTGTGAGGTTTATGGTGTCGTCGAATAGTACAATGGCCGCTTTGTTGACTTTCTCGGTCTTCCTGGCACAGTGTACTACCCGCGCACCCGGATAGCTCTTCATTTCTCCGATCCCACCTATGTATGGCTCTTGGACCATTGCAAATGCCAACTTTTGCTTACTCGCTTCCATAATGAGCTCAGCTGTGGCTAGTTTGCTCTTTTGGAGGTTTGCCTGTATGACGCGATACTGGTGAGGTCTGTCTTCGCTGTTTACTGCGCTTCCGCCCGGGACCACCTTAGCAATACGCCACCGACAGCCGCGCCAATCCGTCCCACTTGAGGCGAGTTGGACACACGCTGTCGAAGGCATTGTGCTCGGTCTTATCCATCTTTGCGGAAACACAGTTTCGGCACTTTGGTGGTTCCGCGGCTAACCGAGAGGGGCAGTCCACCCTCATGTGGGGGTCCCCACAATGTGTGCAGAGGTCGGCGGTCTCCGTACATAACTTACGGCTGTGGCCAAAGCGCAAGCAGCGGGTGCACTGAATCAGTGGCGACTGGTCCAGCACCTGCACCCGCTGCAGGTCAATGTGTATTCGACCCGCATGCGTCAGCCTCTGCCACACAGCAGGGGAAACCTGCAGTATGACGTGGCACATGTGGGGGTTCCTCGTCCTGCGACGGTACTTCACCCCCATCTTCAGGTCATCCGCCCGCACGTCCCCGATCAGGTGACTGTTCTGTCGTTTTAATGCCTCAATGAACTCCTCGTCCGAATGGCATGAGAGGACATCCTTTGCTATAACGAGGGGATCTTTGTTTTTAACCTCTTCCACATGTAACTTTCCAGCCTTTTTAATCCTCTCGGTCACCTTGGTTAGCTCCTCCCTCGTTTTAAAGCCGACCACCACCTTTTGGTCCCTCGCTTTCCGCACTCTCTCCACCCTGGTCCCCTCGTTCCTGGCATCTACTGCCGTCCTCAGTTTTTCAAGAACGTCTTCCCCGGTGTCTTTGTCATCGACGGATGACACAACCACCGAGTGAAGAGGCTCCTGGAAGTGCCGCTTTGGGACGGCGGCCATCTCCGCGAACGAGGGTCCCTGTCCTGCGACAAAGCGAGGCACCTGTTGCAGGTGCTCCGACAGAGCCCGTGTGTGCAGCCGGCACTCCTCCAGCGCCTTTTTGTGCTGCTGGAGGTTCTCCATTAGCTGCTCCATGAGCGCCGTCGGTTCTCCTGAGGTCGGCGTGGGGTCAACGCGAGCTTTTCCGGGCTCAGCTGCCTCTCCGGGTGTCTTGGTCCTCTCACTCTCTCCCTCCTTGACTAGGTGATATAGTCTTTCTACCGCTTTTGTAATGCTGTCCTTAATCTCCTTTTTCAGGTTTCTTGAGCTGTCTAATTGAACCTTGGCGCTGGAGAGACACGCTTTTGCCTCCGTAGTTCTATTTAGGTACTTTATGGTTGGTACCTCTCGAGGCGGGCTCCCTAATGCTTTCCCTGGCATCTCATATGTGTCTGACCTTACCCGCTGGGTGGCTAATGCTTTGGGCTTAGGTTGAGGTTTGGGGGATGTGGGCTCGGCTGTCTTTTTGGGGGGAGTAGGAACGGGTGCCTTTTTAGGTGATGTTTGAGTTTTTTGGGGTTGCCCCACTTTCTGTTTCTCCGCTTCCGACTCCCCGATACTGCGCCTCACTGAGGGGTCAGTTGGTGCTGGGCATGCCTCTTCCGTGCCCGATCTCTCCTCTGCAGCCTTCGGCTTGTTGGGGGTCCGTAATCCGAGCATACTTAAGACCTGTCAGAGGACACAATAAGCAATAACCGAATCCCTGTAAAGGGGGGATCTAAAATAAGGTATAAGTTAGGTGAAAATAAATTTGGTCCTTTTAAGTGGGACTTGTCTTGTCAAAAGTAAGAAGCAAATGTGTATAAAGTATAAAAAATTAAGAAAACGCAAAATTTTGCTTCAGACTAAAATCTTCAGCAGGTCCAGCCTCTATATATGTAGAACAAGTCGCGGCCCTTCGCTCAAAAGAGCGGATCAAAATCAAAAAGAATAAGAAAAAGTCAAAATCCGTGAAAATAGAGACACTTTCAGAAAGACTCTATGTAGAGTCGTTTCTTCACTTCCAGTGGATAGCCCTCACCGAGCCCGCCCAGATGACCCCAAACTCGGTGTGGTTACACCGAGTGGTTGCGGAGATATCCCAACTTGAAAAATTTGGTTTTTTGCCAAAAATAAAACCAAAAGTGGTTATAAGAGGATATCTCAGGAACCACCGGTGCAAAAACCTTGGTGTTTGGGCTTTCCGAACTTGGCTCAGTGAGACCGATCCACTGGAGTGGTTTTCAGGCTGAAAAATATTGGTTTCAGGAAAACCCCTGAAAAACGTCTTACCCTATACTCTATAGTCTGCTAATGTGTCCAACGGAAACCCCGGCCCTCTACGACTCTTCGTTAGGAAGTTATGGTTGTTTTAAGATTTATCAAAATGGCCGCGGAACTGTCAAAGACGTACTTTGACAACGGATAACTTCCTTCGGGAGAATCGCAGACCCCCCGAGTTTGGGCTCTCCCCACTCGGCCCGAGCTCCGCTGTCCGCCGAAACCACTTTCAGGGTCCTGAAATTTTTTGACCCCAAACCGCCTGAAATTGCTGGGAGGAGGGGACGAAAGGTCCCTGAGTGCAGATCCAAAATCGTGATCTCACACGACCTTTGGTTCAAAAGTTATGGCGGTTTGAAACCAAACAAAATGGCCACCGAGCTGTCAGATGTCGTGTTAAAACGTCCGTATCTCCGGAACCCTACGTCACAGAAGGACGGGGTTTTGGACCTACAGCTCGGCGTCACTTCTGGTATGCCCTGAAAGCAGTTTCAGCGACTAAAAATGTTTTGGCCTGAAACAGCCTGAAAATTATTTTATCCAAAAGTTGGCGGTACAGTACCAACTTAAGTGGAAATCCGGTTGCAATCGAACCGGCGGCTCCCGAGATATCTAAACTTAAAAAATAGAACCTAAAAACCAAAATGGCGTGATTTATCAAAAATTTCCAATTGGGGCGCTATAGGGCCCGTGTTTGGAGTCAATTAAGTCGCAATAGGTGTATTGGAACCGGTCCTGAAGTCAAAAAAGTCAATTTTCTATTTAATTTAGAATTAAAGCCAAAAAACACAAAAAATTCGATATCTCGAAGACCATCAGTCGGAAAATTCCGAAAAAAATGTTTAAAAATACTATAATTAAGGCGCTACAATTTACAAAAATAAAAACTTGGAAAAACAAAAACCAAGCCTGAAAAAATTTTAAAATGTGGTTTTTTAGAATATTTCCTTATATCTTTATAAATGATTATGTTAAAAATCTAAAACTTAGAGTCTCTACTTATCTAACGAGCGCGCCATGGCTTGCAGTTAAAGATCTTCAGATTTGTCATCAAAACCAAAGATATTGGGATCTGAAGTTTGTGATTTTTAACTGTGATATAAAATCAATCAGCTAACTTAAAATTATAAAACAAGTTGCACTCGCCTTGTGTGCCGGGGTTCTAGGTTGACGCTAATTTTCGAGCCGCTGTGTCTACTCCTTGCACTTTTTCAGGACACGTGGTTTTCACTATTTCCTGAATATCTCGTCGAATCTCGATGTCAGGGTGATGGTGAATGGTCCAGATGTTCGGGAACCACGATGCCCACACGATGCCGGTGAAAAATTGTGGGGTCGTCGATCTTGTTGTGGCAGCGTATGCGTTTTTGTAAAACGTAATTTCAACTTAACCTCTAAACTTGAGGTTTTTCACACTTTGCTTTCTGAACACTGTGGAACGGCACAATTTGATCGCGGCACTTTATGCGGCGCAAAATTCCGCATCCAACGACACTTTTTTCTAGTAAATAAGAGCACAAAAACCAATTAATTTGAATTTTTTAGTGCGGAGCGCGTGGAGTTTTGCTGCTTACTGCTCGGCAGACCGAGTGCAACTGGTTAGGTTAGGTTAGGTTAGGTTAGGTTAGGTTAGGTTAGGTTAGGTTAGGTTTTTTTTTTTTTTTTTTTTTTTTTTTTTTTTTTTTATTGTTTGTGTTTTTCCCCGTTCCTTCCAACGGGCTCTTGTTATTCTAAATTTCTCATTCATTCCAGTTCTATCATTTATTCCTCTCGCACTTTCATGCTTCATACTGTGTCTTTCTTTCACGCATCCTTCCATTCTTAGCCGGGTGGGACTCCCGCTATTCTAACTACTTTTGTTTATTACTTTTCTTTATTTAGGGATATTCAACACAACTCTGTTTTATTTACATTATTTGCTTCTTAATAAATTACTGTTACATATTATTTTCACTTAGTCTATTTCTTTTCTTTAACTATGTTCTTAACTATGTTTCTATATGCTAAGTTTTATATATTCTAAACATCTGACATACGGTTTTTGCACATTTAGTTTATGATCAATCTCTCATTTCTATTACAATATGTGCTTATTGTTATACATTATTAAAATAGCTAACTTAGTGTCTTACATTTATTTCCTTATATCTATACACTATCAGGTTTATTCTAATACATTACTTTTTTATAACACAATTTTCTACTTATTTTTCGGTTTTTGGACATACTGTTTGGACCTACTTAATTAGGACTATTCTAAAGGCTTGTGTAATTTCCTTTTGCTTTGTTGCGTTTATTATTTTTCTTTCTGTTTCGCCAATAATATATATATATACTTATGTTATACATATTTATTGTCATTTCCTGTTCTGGGTTTTTTGCTATTCTCAACTCTTTTAGGTGTTGTATGGGGTGTGTGTGGTGTTGTGTGTGTGTTTTGATATATTCGTATATGTTTATCATATATTTTGTATATCTATGTTTGTTAATGTTCTCTGGTTTCCATGTGTTTTCCATTCCGCTGTTATAATCCACTTTTATTTTGTACTCCCAGTTTGCGTTGCTGTATTGGTATGTTCCGGTATGTGTTCCTGTGAGTGTTGCGTGCGTTCCTGTGCGTGTTGTGTGTGTCCCTATGTGTGTGGCGTGTGTTCCTCTATGTGTTGCGTGTGTTACGTGTACCTTTGGAAGCAGTCTAGGCATACGCCGTTGTCGTCCGAGCCAGGTAGTCCCACTTTTTGCGTACCGGGCACTCCACGCTGAAGGCGTTGTGGTCGGTCCTCTGCAGCTTCGAGTGTGAGCAGTTGCAGCACTGCGGTCCATTTCCTGCAACATATTCCACGCATTTTTCGCGAAGGTGCGGTCCTCCGCAGTGACTGCACCTGTCCACACTCCCGGTACAAAATTTCCGGCCGTGTCCGAACGCTAAGCATTTAGTGCATTGGATGAGCGGCGACTGATCCTCCACCCTGACCCTTTGCAGGTCAAGGTAAAGAGCCCCAGCCTCCGTCATCCTCTGCCATACCTTTGGTCTGACCTGGACGACAACGTGTGCTGTTTTGGGGTTTCTGGTTCTCTTCTTGTACTTAATGGTCATTTCTTTCTCTTTTTCGTCTAAGTCCCTAAAGATGTTGTTGTTCTGGGAATAGAGCGCCATTACCATTTCGTCGTCATCTATGTCCAAAAAGACGTCTTTTAGGACGACGAGCGGGTTTTTATTTGTCATGGGCGCTACTATTAGCCCTCCATCTCGGCTTTCAATCCTATCTTTCACTCTTTTGAGCTCCGCTTCTGAGTCGCACCCCAGTATGACAGTCTGATTTTTTGCCTTACGGACTTTATTTATTTTTAGGCCAGTTCCCCTGGCATCGACCGCCTGCTTCACCCTGGTGAGCACCTCGTCAGCAGTCTCCAGACCGCTTTCAAAGGTGACCGCCATCGAGTGAAGTGCCGGCCGATGCCCGGGTTTGGCTGCCGTGACGTTGGCGTAAGACTGTGGGTCAACTTTTGGCTCGCATGCTACTTCCCTAATGACCTCCTTTATTTTATCGGTTCTGGCGGCGACCTCACCGGCAACGTCACCGATTTTGTCCTCAAGATCAGCTGCGGCACGACCAACGATCTTCACCCCTTCTATCGTGTGGCCTATGCTCTCTTGCACTACGTCAATCTTGTCGCTGACCTCCACAATCTTATCGATGACCTTGTCGATGATGTCGGACCCGCTTTCAGAGTAGTGCTCGGTCATGTCTTCGAGGCCTTTTGCGACTTTCTCTTCGAGGTCGTTGAGCCGCGTGTATATGTTCGTCTCCACCTTTTCAAGCCTCTCCAGGATTTTCCCCGGTAATTCGGGTGTCGGCGTGGTATTGGTCTTTGCGGGCGAAACTGTTTTTGGCACTATTTCCAGACTCTTAACTCGCTTACTCAGTTCGAATAAGATCCGTAGACATTTATCTGACTGAATCACCAGGAAGGCCTTTATGTCTCTCCTCATCTGAGGGTATTCTTTGATTCTGGATGGAATGTCTTCGAATGTCTTCATGACCTCCTGGAGAAGTTTGTCGTTTGATAATGCAACGTAGGTGTCAGTCTGCTTTTTGTATGCCTCCATGTTGTCCACGGATCTTCTTTTCCGTTCTGGTCTCCGGATGAATGTTCTGGCAGCGTCCAGCGTCTGTCCAGACGGGCCCGCAGGGCTGGGAGTGGTAGTGGGAGCAGCAGCACCAGAGTTCCCTGCCGACGTGGACAGTGGCGTTCCGGATGTTTCCGTTTGGGGTCCCCGAACAGCGTCTTTTCTGCCGAACGTCAGTGATATCCCCTTCGGCGCTTCGCGCGCTCCAGAGGGTCCCTCAATTCCTGAGTGTGCAGGTGACGTGGATTCTTGTGGTTCGCTGGTGCTGGCTCCTGGCCCTTTCGTTTTAATTGGGGTGCGAATTCCGAGAACCATTTTTGTAATTTGAATTCCGTGTGTTTGATAACGTGTTGTGTGGCTTGTGTGTATAGGGCACAGCGAAGAGAACGGGGAATGTTGTCTAGAGTAAAATTAAAATAGAATAAAACAAAAACAAAAAGGAAAAGTGTAAATAAAGAATAAAAAGAATAAAATGTAAAAATAGTTAAGATTGTAAATCTTAGCTGGTCTCGACTCTATGTAAACTAATTTACGGTCAGTATCTTATTCAATTGACGAGTAAAGCACCGAAAGCAGACGATAAAACTTTCAGAAGTCAAAAACTACTAAAAATAAAACGACTCTTGCGGTAACTCTATGTAGAGTCGTTTTGTCACAACCAGTGGATAGCTCTCACCGAGCCCTCTCAGATGAACCCAAACTCGGTGTGGTTACACCAAGGGGTTTCAGAGATATCCTAACTTGAAATCTTTGGTTTTTTACCAAAATAAGAAACTGAAAGTGGTTACAAGAGGATATCTCCGGAACCACAGGTCCAAAAACCACAGTGTTTGGGCTTTCCGAGTTTGGCTCGGCAAGACCAACCCACTGGGCCGGTTTTCAGGCTGAAAATTTTCTAACTCCTGAAAGTGCCTGAAAACTATCCTATCTTATAACCTAAGCCTTACCAATACGTCCAGCGAAAACCCCGGCCCTCTGCGACTCTCCGTTGGGAAGTTATGGCTGTCCAAAGGTTTTTCAAAATGGCCGCGGTGCTGTCAAAGCGGATCTTTGACCTCGAATAACTTCCCTCTGGAAAGCCGCAGACCCCCCGAGTTTGGGCTCCCCCAACTCGACCCGAGCTCCGCT
Source organism: Xestia xanthographa (assembly GCA_905147715.2). NCBI lineage: Eukaryota > Metazoa > Arthropoda > Insecta > Lepidoptera > Noctuidae > Xestia > Xestia xanthographa. Next base: position 7,304 of record LR990652.1, on the reverse strand, counting down.
GTCCGCCGAAACCACTTTCAGGGACCTGAAAATTTTTGGCCCCAAACCACCTGAAATTGCGGGGAGGAGGGGACGGAAGGTCCCGGAGTGCAGATCCAAAATCGCGATCTCCCACGACCCTTGGTTCAAAAGTTATGGCGGTTTGAAACCAAACAAAATGGCCGCCGAGCTGTCAGATGTCGTGTTAAAACGTCCGTAACTTCGGAACCCTTCGCCTCAGAGAGACGGGGTTTTGGACCTGCAGCTCGGCGTCACTTCAGGTACGCCCTGAAAGCAGTTTCAGCGACAAAAAATTTTGTGGCCTGAAACAGCCTGAAACTTGTATACAGCTAAAATTGGCGGTACACTACCAACCCTATTGAAGATCCGGTGTTAATCGGACGAACGGTTCTCGAGATATCTTGATCTAAAAATTTAAACCTAAAAACCAAGATGGCGCAATTTCGCCAAAAATTTCAAATTAAGAGCTATAGGGCCCGTGTTTGGGCTCGAATAGGTCGCGATGGGTGTGTTGGACCCTGTCCAGATGTCAAAATATATTCTTTTCTATTAAATTTCGAATAAAAGCCAAAAAACCTTTAAAAATCGATATCTAGAGAACCGCTAATCTAAAAATTTTTGAAAAAATGGTAAAAAATATGAAAAATAGAGTGTTATAATACACAATTAATACAATTTTAAAAAAAATAAAAACAAAGCTATAATTTTTTTAAAAATATGATTTTTCTGCCAAATACTTAATATCTTAAAACTATTTATTCTAAAAATCCAAAACTTAAAGTCTATATTGAACCAGTTAGCGCGCCAAGGTTTGCGGTTGAAAATTTTGAAAATCTTGATTAGGTCCAAAGATATAGGAGTCCGAATTTTCAAACTTCTAAGTCCTCTTAAAAATCGGTGGTGGTAGGTAAATGAAAAATTTTGATGGTTACCTTCTGAACAGTAACAAGAGATGATGGTTGCAAAATTCCAGGCGTCTGGCTCCACTCCCTTTGATTTTTCAGCCCACGTGGTTTTTTACTTTTTTCAGTGTATCAACTGGAGCTCCGGGTTTTTCAAGTTTTCAGGTGGTCAAGACGGTGTGCGGTGTCGATCCCCAACCTTTAACTAAATAAAAAGGGGGGGTCGTCGATCTTGTTTTTGCAGCGTATTCGTTTGAAGATTTTACTTCACAATTTAACCTCCAAATTTTGGAGTTTTTCAGGTGTTAATTAATATTCCCTGCAATCCGAGTAGAAACTTTCACTGGGGCGTATAGCTTGCACAATTCCCCACACACAGACACCAAACTTGTTAAGATCCGACCACTTTTTACCGGTTTTTTGATTTTTTAAATGCGGAGCGGCTTTAAAAACGATCCGACCACCACGGTTAGGTTAGGTTAGGTTAGGTTAGGTTATCCGCAGGCCCCAGCGGGCCATTGCACAGCGGGTGGCGAGGGCTTACCGCTCGGTGGGCTTCTCGGCGGCGTGCGCTCTGGCCGGCACCCCTCCTTGGGAGTTGGAGGCATGGGTGCTTGCCAGAGTCTACGAGTGGACGGCGCACCGGAAGGCGCTCGGGGAGCGCCCTGTCGCCGAAGAGCGGGAGGCCGTGCGGCAGGAGGCGAAGGACGCCATCGTCCTCCATTGGACGGAGGACCTCGCCAACGCCGCCTTTGGCCGCCGGACGTTGGACGCGCTCGGTCCGGTCCTGAAGGGCTGGCTCGAGCGGTCCCACGGTTTCCTCTCTTTCCGTCTGGTGCAGGTGTTGTCCGGGCACGGCTGCTTCGGATCGCACCTGCACCGGATCGGGAGGGAGGAGACCCCGGCGTGCCACGACTGCGGCGCGGCGGAGGACACGGCGCAGCACACCCTCGAGGTGTGCCCGGCGTGGGCCGAGCTGCGCCGCGGTCTCACCGCGGTGGTCGGACCGGACCTCTCGCTTCCCGGCGTGGTCGACGCCATGCTGGGGAGCGAGGAGGCCTGGTCAGCGGTAGCCTCCTTTTGCGAGGACGTACTCTCGCAGAAGGAGGAGGCGGAGCGCGCGCGGGAGGACGATCCTCTCGCTGCGCCGCTCCGCAGACGAAGAAGGGGGAGAAGGCGTCGAGCCCTCCCTCCTCATGGTGACGGGCGGGCTACAGGCACGGGGGTGCCTGCGCCCGCATTGCACCCGTCATCTTCGTCGGTCATTCCCGACCCCCCCACACCCGTGAGGGTGTGAGGGGGGTCTGCCTTGCAATCGTCGGCGGAGGACTGGAAGTAAAGGCTGTGCCGGTTTCCCAGTCCCCCGCCACTCGGACGAAGCGGGAATGCGCTGGGTCGTTTTAGTGGGTATACCGGGTCCGCCCGGGGAGTCCCACATACCCCTCCCGTCCCCCGATGGGAGGGTATGCGTAATGCATTTTTTCCCAGCGACAAAAAAAAAAAAAAAAAAAGGTTAGGTTAGGTTAGGTTAGGTTAGGTTAGGTTAGGTTAGGTTAGGTTAGGTTAGGTTGCGCCGTGCCCTCATCTCAGAAGTAGGCAATGATCTCTCGCTGCCGGCCGTGGTCGAGTCCATGGTCGACAGCGAGGAGTCCTGGGACGCGGTGGTTTCCTTCTGCGAAACAGTCGTCTCGCAGAAGGAGGCTGCGGAGAGGGAGAGGGAGGTAGAAACCGCTCTCCCCACCCGCAGCAGACGTGTCGGGCGTCGGCGGAGGGCGGATAACGCCCTCTTCCGGCCCCCCTAAACGGGTCCAGGGGCGACGGACTCGGGGACGTCCGTCGCCCCCTACACATCAGGACCCGAGGTGGCGGCGCGTTGTGTTCCACGCGCGCCCCTCTTAGACGTCGCGGGGGGAGTCTAACACCTCACTCCCCCCCCTGACCAGACGGGGCCCGCAGAGGCGGGCCGGCACCAGCCGGGGGTTGCGGAAGGATCGTACGTTCCCGCGACCCCCGGCGTAGGTGTGAGATGGAACACCGGGGTGGTTTTTAGTCGGTTAGAGTCCGACAGACCCCTCCGCCCACCCCAGGGCGGAGGACATCCGTGTGGATTTTCCACCTCGGCAACAAAAAAAAAAAAAAAAAGGTTAGGTTAGGTTAGGTTAGGTTTTTTTTTTTTTTTTTTTTTTTTTTTTTTTTTTTTTTTTGTTTTGGCAGGAGTGGGAAATCCCCGCGGACACCTCGACTATCCCGCATGAATTTCTCCTGTGAGATAGTCGAGGTAGTGCCGGACTCGAACCGGCTAAAACCACACTCCTGCCCCGCCAGTGTCCCTCTGACCTGGTCAAAGCCCTTTGTTGCGGAGGTTTTGCCTTACGTCACTGTGAAGTTTAGGAGGCCGAGTAGACCACGCTCTATTTATAATGCTATTTAGACTGGTAAGTTTATTTAAATGCCTAATCATGTTTCTGTGTTTGTTTATCTTATCTATTTATAATTTACTTTTTATTGTTCACTGTTTATTCTACTATATCATTTAATATTCTGTGAGTTTCAACTATTTTTATCTACTTTAATCTGTTTCAATACCTATGTCCTTTAACTATTAATCACAATATATATGAAGATTTGCCCTTTTTACAACCGAGATTCTACTATCATTTACTTTATTTTTCGTTTTTCATTCCTTGATATCAGTACAATATACTAAGTATATAGTTTAATATCAAATGTTTTTAATTTGCAGTGATTTTATTGAGTCTGGTCAATTTATGGCTACTTTTAGCACCAAATTCGACACAACTTAACGATGCCACTAGGGCTGACTGCGGGTCTCGTATAACCTGAGCCAGTTTCTCATGAAACTGACTCAAGTTGCAGGTTTTACTCTTGCCAACCCCAGTGGTTCGATTAATGCGACTGCCATCTGGTTGTGCCGAATTAATGGTCATCTCGGTGTACGCGGAAGTGGACGCACCGACAACTTTAGCAATAAGCTATTGATGCTCTGGCGAATGCGTCCCACTTCCTGCGTACCGGGCATTCCCTACTAAACGCATTGTGCTGGTGTTCCCCCAACTCGGCTCTGGTGCAGTTCACGCACACCGCCGCCTCACCAGTGAGTTTGACTGGGCAGTCCACCCTTAAGTGTGGACCACCGCAGTGGCTGCACAGATCAACGGACTCCGTGCAGAGACGTTTTCCGTGACCATAAGATAGGCAGCGGGTACACTGCACCAGAGGCGTCTGGTCCTCAACGCGCACTCTCTGGAGGTCAATACGGAGCTTGCCTCCAGAGAGTGCCCGCCTCCAAACCGTAGGAGACACGCTCAGCACAATGCTGTTGACGTGCGGGTTTTTACTCTTCCTCCTAAACTTCACGGACATTCTTTGTTCCTTGTCGCCGAGGTCGTGAAAAATCTCCCGGTTCTGGTTCTTAAGGGCCTTCAGTACTTCTTCATCACTGTGCACTGACAGCACGTCCCTAAGAACCAGAAGCGGGTCGCGGTTCGTCACCTCCTCGACGACAAGGTTCCCTCCGGCCGCTTCCAGTCGCTCCTTAATTTTTCTTCTCTCCTCTTTGGTGGCACAACCCATTATTATTTTTCTGTCCTTACCCTTCCTCACTTTCTCCACCCGCACCCAGCCCTCCTTTGCGTCCACTGCTTTTCTGATCCTTTCCAGGATTTCGTCCCCCGTGTCCATATCCTGGGTCGAGGAGACAACCACGGAGTGCAGCGTCGTTCGCTCCAGGGTTTGTGCCCCAGTGTGGCTCGCACTAACAGACGCTACACTCGCGTATGTCTTCTCCCCAACGCATTCCCTGCTAGCCAGACTGTCTCGCAGCTTGACCAATTCCTCAGAGTTCTCTTTTATTAAGGAAATGTGCTCCTTCATTGTCTTCACAAGCTCAGTCTGGCTAACAAGGCTCTCAGAAATGGACTGGGGACCCTGGTCAGCAGCGGGCGCGGGTGCTGGTACGGCTGCAGATGCGAGAGGCGCCCTGTCTTTCTCCGACTCCTTCACCAGCTCATAGAGTCTGTTAATGGCATCGAGTACCGCGGTCTTTATGTCGGTTTTGAGGTTGCGAGAGTTGCCTAAATTAAGCTTAGCCTTGTTTAGGCAAGCTCTCGCCTCCTCAATGCGACCGCGGTACCTCGCCTCAGGCTTCTTGACCGGTGCTGAAGCCTCCGCAGGAGCTCGGCGCGTCCCCGGAGTGGCAGGGTCCCCCCGTGAGGCGGAAGAAGTGTCCTCTCCAAAGGAGATTGTCCTCCTCGCGTCAGCAGAGGAAGGTGCCGCCTTCTCCGGCGATCGCGTCGAGCCCCCGGTGCCTAACGTTCTCAAAGTAGCGGAAGGGGTGCGGAATATATTGGTCTCGAGCGGCATGTTTACAGATAAAAACGAATCCCTGTAAAGTGGGGGGGCCGGTCTACAATAGCCGCTCGGAAGGAGAGAACGGTAATAATATATTATAGGTGGACACTGGACTCTACTGTGTCCCTGTAAAGGGGGGTACACAGAAGATAATAAAACTAACGAATCGATTAAAATATAAATACGATAATAAATAATTATTAAATATTCCTATATAGTGTGAGCTGTACAAACTCGGTCAAATAATGTTAAAATGTCAAAATTCCCTACAACTACACTCAAAATTTCACGAACATATTATAGCCAAATGAAGTTACAAAATTAAATTGTGCCAAAATCCCACGTCTACCTTCTTCCTATAGGCCAGAGGGCGGGTGGGTGGGCAAAATTTATTCGAGCTAGGGGCACGGGCGAGGGGTCCAGAGACGCGTCTCCGCGCGGGCTAGCTATATAAAGAATAAAACTTATTAGGTGCCGACCAAAAATTTTGAGTTTCGGTCAAAAAACCCGTTTTTGAACCGAAAAATTTTGAATTTCTCCCCAAAACCCGGAAACTGGGACGCGGAACGCGGACCAGAATTCAGGGATGAAGGGTGAGGACTATTGCAACTATAAACTAACGTTATTTTCGTAAAAGAATTTGGAAAAACAATTAATTTTGACGATTTACTTTGAAAATTCGAAAAATTCCCGAGTGTTAGTAGGGATAAAGTCCCGACGCGCGTGTAAGCGCGTGCGATATGGTCAAAACGTAGGCGGAGGCCTAGTTTGGTCTAAAAACACTGAAAACCGCTTCGAAATCGCGCGTCTGGAAGCAAAGATATCTACGTTTGTGTTTTTTACTCGCTCCCTTAGGTAGATTTTGGGTACTAACAGAGATATATGGGAAAACTATTTTTTAGAAAAAATACAAGTTCTATTCGGGCTAGGGGCACGGGCGAGGGGTCCAGAGACGCGTCTCCGCGCGGGCTAGCTATATAAAGAATAAAACTTATTAGGTGCCGATCAAAAATTTTGAGTTTCGGTCAAAAAACCCGTTTTTGAACCGAAAAATTTTGAATTTCTCCCCAAAACCCGGAAACTGGGACGCGGAACGCGGACCAGAATTCAGGGATGAAGGGTGAGGACTATTGCAACTATAAACTAACGTTATTTTCGTAAAAGAATTTGGAAAAACAATTAATTTTGACGATTTACTTTGAAAATTCGAAAAATTCCCGAGTGTTAGTAGGGATAAAGTCCCGACGCGCGTGTAAGCGCGTGCGATATGGTCAAAACGTAGGCGGAGGCCTAGTTTGGTCTAAAAACACTGAAAACCGCTTCGAAATCGCGCGTCTGGAAGCAAAGATATCTACGTTTGTGTTTTTTACTCGCTCCCTTAGGTAGATTTTGGGTACTAACAGAGATATATGGGAAAACTATTTTTTAGAAAAAATACAAGTTCTATTCGGGCTAGGGGCACGGGCGAGGGGTCCAGAGACGCGTCTCCGCGCGGGCTAGCTATATAAAGAATAAAACTTATTAGGTGCCGACCAAAAATTTTGAGTTTCGGTCAAAAAACCCGTTTTTGAACCGAAAAATTTTGAATTTCTCCCCAAAACCCGGAAACTGGGACGCGGAACGCGGACCAGAATTCAGGGATGAAGGGTGAGGACTATTGCAACTATAAACTAACGTTATTTTTGTAAAAGAATTTGGAAAAACAATTAATTTTGACGATTTACTTTGAAAATTCGAAAAATTCCCGAGTGTTAGTAGGGATAAAGTCCCGACGCGCGTGTAAGCGCGTGCGATATGGTCAAAACGTAGGCGGAGGCCTAGTTTGGTCTAAAAACACTGAAAACCGCTTCGAAATCGCGCGTCTGGAAGCAAAGATATCTACGTTTGTGTTTTTTACTCGCTCCCTTAGGTAGATTTTGGGTACTAACAGAGATATATGGGAAAACTATTTTTTAGAAAAAATACAAGTTCTATTCGGGCTAGGGGCACGGGCGAGGGGTCCAGAGACGCGTCTCCGCGCGGGCTAGCTAT